>CM070626.1:50269164-50901627 GCA_036346255.1 Ampelocalamus luodianensis
CACATACTCGTTGATCTATATAACTGATGATTCATTCAAGGAAAAGAATAATATTTATTCAATAACTCATAAGCACAGACGTGATACAATCATATCTATGATTGCCTCTAAGGCATATCACCAACAAAATGGTAGTTTTGATAGTTCATTGGAGCTCTCGAAGGCTGATTTTAAAATATTTTAATTCTAAAACCATTTTTCATAGAGACCCCTACTTTTGCTCTTTACAGTTTTTAAAATGGATAAGGACTATTTTGTAAAATGTCAAAAGCATAAGGGTGTTTTTTGCAAAGTGGTCGAATGCTGGACCTTTTTGTAAAACATACTTTCTGATTTTTTTTTCAAACAAAACCAAAACAATAACTTTTTTTATTTGCTTGAAATGCTCTTTCTGCTAAAATTGTGCCCACTAGTTGGTGTAGTTCTAGCAGTTAGCATGAATCCAAGGAATAGGTTATTTTGAAATTTATTTACACTTATGATTTTTTTCTCAAACCAAAACTTTTTCCTCGTACAGAAAAATGTGTACTCTAAGAGTGCATAGATATTCCCCTTTTAAATTAATTTTTCAAACTTGATTCCTCTAGAGAAAAGGCTGATGCAATGCAATTGATGCCTGAGGAAATGTTTCTAAATGTTATTCCGATTTCTAGCTCTATAACTAATCAACATCGAACGATCGAGTGCACAAACGTACAAACGAACCACTAATGAATGAGCGATCGAATGCAATGCATTAAAACAATGAATAGAGAATTAGGGTTTTGCCAGTACTGTGGCTCGACCAGCACTGCTCCCTAGCTAGCGCGATCAAGTCAACATTTCGACTCAACCCAGGTTAGGTAGGACTATTATAATTCTCCCATGGCCCGAGCTAACATTTTCAATGACAAGACTAGAATTTCAGGAATACTTAGGTTCGGCTACGATGACCTACCATCACACATGAAACAGTTCTTCGCATTCTTTGTCGTATTTCCCAAACATTGTAAGATTGATGTGGAGACTTTGATCTGATTATGGATGGCACATGACTTCATACCACTGTAGGAAGAAGTCCGTCTTGAAACCGTAGGCGAAGAAATTTTCAAGGAGCTAGCTTGGAGATCATTCTTTCAAGATGTGAAGCAATCCACGTTTGTGTATGAAGAAATGCAACATAACATCAACCAAACCACGGTCGTTTCAACTGGAACTTTTACTGATCATACATGAACACAAATATTAAAAAAAGCAAGTGTGTGGTCGCAGGCCCGTAGCCACCATAGAACTTAGCAACAAGAAAAAGGCCAACATAGAATAGACATCTTCATGGCACAACCGCTCAATCCTCCTCATCACTAGCTATTTCTTCTTCATCCTACAATTTTGTAATGTTAAATTGTCAACTAATAGCTAAGTTAGAATGCAGTTGCATTTGGCCCAAAGTTGAATAACCTTCTTGCCTTTCTCCATAACTGTTTTGTATACTTGGTGAAGTGATCCCAGACAGGTGACGAGCTCTGCTTCTGTCTCTTTCCTTGAGGCTTATCCTTTATCTCTTTAACATCTACAACAGCAACAACACCTATATCTTGCGTGCGACTGCCCATGGTTGGGACATCTTGACTTGGCGCTGTGGATGATACACTTACACTTGCACTAGCACTAGAGGCACATGTTGTCACTACTACAAAACAGGCTATAGAAGATGTCTTATCACAGATGGCTATTTTGGAACCGTCTGTGATAGTTTCATATCCTAGACGATTCCAAAATAACCGTCTGTGATATGTACCTATCACAGACGGTTTTTATATAAAACCGTCTGTGATACCTCACAACCATGCCTCTCCAACAGGACCCTTGATGACTCCACCTCAACCTTCGCTTCAGAAGGCTGCCTCATCGGTTCCCTTGGAGAAGACGCCGAAGGAACAAGAAAAGCGTGTCGCACCGTATCGATTCCCGAGTCGTCTCACAGGAAGACGTGTAGCGGGCAAGTCGTTAAGACCAAATCAAAATCGAAGATCATTAAGGCACCTCCCAAGCCCTCGAAATACTCATTCGGAAGTCCATTGGCCCCCGACACAGTATTAGCCCGCGCTGGATTAGGTTGCTAGTCTTTGCATGTCTGATACATGCGGAAGACCAAAGAGAAAGGGTGTGATACTGGAATCATCGTCAGATACACGAAGGAGCATTTCCTCCACGAGTCGGGCCACTTCCTCGTGAGCTTCGATGACTTATTCGACCTATTCAACCTCATTGCCCTCGATGCCTTACTTCTACGATACTGGACACTGTAAGTGTGTACAATCAAGTTCTACATTCACATAATACCGATTAATATCATAACTCATTGCTTATCTATAGATACATGATCAAAAATGCCCAGGAAAGGCGAGAATCGGTGGGTTTCCTCGACCCACACGTGGTCTCTGAGCAAACCATCAACCAAGACGCATCCTACGTCGAGAAATACATAACGACGGGATTGCTTACTCCCAACACAGCCAACACTTCAATTTAAAGTTCTCCTGGTTTTCCCAAAACCAATTTACCCGGTTAACAACTATCCTTTTGAAAGAAGATGAGAGGGAAAACAACTTTTCAAATTCAGTCAAGAATGAGGTGAGATGAGCAAGCTAAGATAGATAAGAAGTAAAATCTGATAACTTACTTAAGACTTTCATGAAACATTGGATATTTGGAAAGTAAGTTTTCAAAAATATACTAGGGACGACCAAGCTAGGGGTTTCTACGGTTAGTATGGCCCTGATACCAACTCTGTGAGACCCCGATTTATTAAGCTCGTAATACTTAACCTTCCACTGGCTCTAGTATCACAAACAGAATAACCCGTGCCTCGATGAACATGTGCTTCCCAGAAAATACAGCACAAATACATCATACCAAAGCATGCATCAATTCCATACAACATAATATAACAAGTCTACCAAAAGACATACATAATATAAGTTATTACAGAACAACCGACCGGCCAAATGACATAAGTATCAAGTAACAGCGGAAGCAAAAGATGCCATAAGATGGCTTAAACCAAAAGACGACCGATTAGCCACATAACACCACAGGGCAACCGACCGGGCCGCCAAGCTAATCGCCCCACACACTGCCACAGCACAACTCACAAAAGTGAGGCCCTTCGGGCTCACCTTCTTCTTCTGCACACAACAAGCAATGCAGGTGAGTACAATAATGTACTCGCAAGACTTACGAGTAACAAGCCTATACATAGCTACATAACAGCTGTATCAAAGGAGGGTTGGCTATATGGTTATTTGGACGCATAAAGCAAGTTTTATTTGCAATAATATAGTAGATTGAAAGCAGTTTGTCAACTCAGTTTTAAGCATTAAAATAACAACGAGTAACAATAAGTATCAAGTAACCACCTAGAAGTGACTAACCCAATAGCCACCACAAATAGCATGAATCCCTGATTCATACCACCCATCAAGTTTTAATTAAAAATGTTGTAGTCTAACTCTTGAAAAGCTTACCCAAGCGTGTCCATAACCTACGACGAGGCTATTCGAATAGTTTTAAAACTTGCAGGGGTGTACCAATGTACCCACACTTCAGACCGCCTTTAAGCCACATGATTTAGCACACTTACAAAGGTATGCCGGCACGGCTAAGTCCTACGAGACATTTCCAATATTGTGTATCAACTACGAGCCGCTCGTATGGATAGAAACCCGTACGCTTACATTGTAAAGCCAAAAAGACAACTACCCCTCGGGGTAAAGCTCTTTGGACAACTACAATGCTCCCACACACAATCAATTCATTTTACCACAACGCAACCCACACACGCCCTCCTGCGACTCGTAGTCAACACACGCCAAAGTACTAAATCAAGAGAGGTCTCATTCCCTCTAGTGTGGTTAGCACGCACAAATTGCTTGGATAACAGGTACTCACAAGATGTTCGGTCCTTAATTGACCCGGGCACCATTCCAATCACACCCAAAAGATCACACCATCTTACCATTGTGCCCAAGTCTAAATTGTTTTGTTTTTCAGTTTTGGTTTTGCAATTTAGACATAGCACAAGGCTGAAACATATATATCATAATAAGTTTGTGTGATCGAGGCTATCGACAAGTCGATAACCACCCATTTCTACCGACAGCTAAGCATGTCTAAGCACAAACTCGTAAACTACTAAGTGACAAGGATTCATCCAACGAACCCAAAATCACAGCAAGATAAACCTAGGCTCAGTAGTAGCATTTGCCTACTGATAATGCATCTACTAGGTGAACTATCGATAATTGTTAAAACAACATAGCAATGCATACATAGAATTTTCAAACAATATATTAGAATTTGAAAATAGTAGGAGCAACATGATCAAATGATGCTACATCTGCTTGCCTTGCTGGATTGCAGGATCTGATGGCTGTGGCTCAGAATTATTATCAATATTGTCTTCAGAACCTAGCGCGAAAAAGCGATAAAACCAAATAAGAACGAAGAACACCAAATAAACTCCAACAGCAAAAGACATTCAAATCTAATGAAATTTATACAGCAACTAGGGGATGATTTTAGACAATTTTAGAAACAAGAATCATGCAATTTGGATTTAGTATGCAAAAGATATAGACAAAATACTCTTTCTCAGCCTATTAATTCACTGATTTAAATACCGGTACTGTTCATGGCGAAAATTTCTAGAATGACCTAAGATCTGAAATTTTTATAGCAGGTAGATTATGACATCCTAATGACAGCAACATTGAGTTTATTAATTTTGAAGTTATAATGATTTACTTATGATTTTTCTAAGTTGTAAATCTAATGCATGCCACTTTACAGAAGTAAATCCATGTTCTAATCCTATTTTAAAGCAAAGCATACTAACAGAAGAATTTAACAAAATTGATTTTGCACAAATTGGAATCACACAGAAAAAGATATGCATTTTACAAGTTTAATGCTATTCCTGGAATAATCAAAATTGGCACAGAGCAAGTTATTTTAGTTAGACAATTTTCTGCTACGGAAATATGCCTAAATGCATTTTTATATTAAACTTAAGGGGAAAATGAATTTATTACAGTTGGAATCACCTAAAAAGGAGTTAACAAAAATTAGTTATGAGTTTTTAAAGTTTAAAATACAGTTTTTAGTTGACAAATAAAGACTTACAGAAATAAAATCAAACCCAACGGGAATTAAGTGACGTGGGCGCTCGTGGGCCTTTGATCTAAAATCCTACGGCCCCCGTGCGCCGCAAACAGCGCACGCGCGCGATCCCAAAAAGGAACCCACCGTTGGATCAAGATCCAACGGCTCACGAGAAGGGATACATTCGGACGGTGCGGTTGCCTCGGCCATCCACAGCCGCAGATCAGGAGATGGACGGTGTAATAACCCGAATATCAAATAGAGGGGTTATACATTATTCGAGAGAGAAATTAGGTAATACCCTGAAAAGCATGACAAGCTAGTAGTCGGGAAGATTATTTATTCGGGAGAGAATTAAATGGAAATTTGGGAAGGACCTTCTAGTAAATACTCAAAATTCAACAGTTGTGAGGGGTTTTCGCAGAGTTAACCCAACCTGGGCCTTGGGCCCGCCCATGAGGGGAAAGGGGGTGGCCGCCAGGGGCCACTTCCTCCCCCAAACCCTAGCCGCACCCCACCCCTCCACTCCCACTCCTCCTCCTCCCCTTTGGTGGCCGAAATTCTCCCTCCCCTTGCGCAACCTCCTCCACCAGCCCCTCCTCCACGGCTTCACCCCTAGTCCTCCATTGTTGCGGCCAAGAGAAGAAGGAGGAGAAGGAGAAGCGCATTGGGGTGGCCGCCAAGAAGGAAGAGAAGAGGAAAGAAGAGGGGAGAAGAGAAGGAAGATGGATCCCATCCGAGTCGCGATCTTCAGCGGCATCTAGGGTAACGAAGACCCTTCCCCCGCTGAATCTTTTGTATTAGAAGCGTTTACGAATTCGTTTTGTGGATCGGTCACCGATTTCTTTTAGATTGCATTCTGTCCAGAATGTTTCGCGGCCAGTTTCATGTGGTTAGAGGCCGAATTAGGAGTTTTGATCTCCTAGAGTTAGGTAGATAATGTTCTTAGCTTTCAGTGGCCACCAAGAACGCCCAAATCCGATTAACGGTTAGAAAGTTATGAATTGTTTAGTGCCGCTGTCTGGTTAATCTGTCAACATCCTGACAGTCTGTAGAAAACTGAGTTAATCTATTATTTAAAGACGAAATCAGAGGATCTCAGTATAACGCAAAAGGTAGGTAGGTAATTTCCATACCTTTTCAGAGAGGTAAAGAACGCAAGATTTGGACTTTCGTAGCAAAAGTTATGATGGTTTTAGTGATCTGTCCAGAGAACCCGACGTGATAATCGTTGCTCTGTAGGTTGGCTTGGTAGAGGTAGTAATTGGCAGAATCAAAAGGGCTCCCCAACTAAGTTTATTTAGGTAATTAAATTACCTTTCCAAAAAGTCTGAGAACACCTTATTTGGACCCCTGAGCAGAAAGTTATGAATTTTAGAAGTTGACTGTCCGCAGTGATCACCAAAGCGATCGCTAGGAATTGGAAGATTGGAAAACGCTTGGGAGTTTAGCGAGTTCGTTTGTGTTGTTATTTATGCTTTTGGTCCAGTATGTTGGACTTAGTCTGGGTTATCTTTATGTTCAGGTAGGAGCGTGATCCCAGGCGCGCCACTTTGCGTCCACCGCCTCGCACAGTTAAGGCAAGTATTCGGGTTATAGCGTATTTTCGGTTGTATGAAAAGATTGTTGTGATTGCTTGTTGTAGCCTTGCACGAATGTTACTGTAATGAGTTTTCCTTTTATCTTGATGAATGCAAGCTATGGTTAATGTTTCCCTCGAGCGTTGCTAAATCTTACATGTGTTATGTACATGTTAAATTCTTGGGTATGAAAGACGTGGGCATGGAGCATTTGCATGTTTCAAACGTGTTGGAGACTTGGTCATGTATGCATGTTTTGATATATGATATCAAGTAAGGTTGCTTACATGATAATGAGAATATGATGTATTCCACCTTATGAATATGTTATCATGGTGCATATGCATGTTGAGAGCATACAGTGCCACAGTCACGTGGTGACCAAGCACATCTGATTGAGGTCCCGTCATGTAGATGACAAGCTTGAGGTCCCACATTCGTGGAATGTGGGCTATGAATAAAAGAGGTCCCCATCATTACAGTGATGGGCAAAGGTCCCTATACATGTGGTGTATAGGCTTTTGGTCCCTGTGCCAGAGGGCACAGGCAAGGGTATACAGCGACGGTTGTATACCCGCATTACTACGGTAAAATGCGAAAGAGATAAAGTTGAAAAGGTGCATTGCATTGGTTGCATTCACATGAGCATGAAGGCTATGCTTTGGTGCATTGTTTATCTTGGATTATTGATGTTATGAATGATAACTTGCTTAGCCTTGTTGGTACTTACTGAGTCTTTGGGCTCACTCTTGCTTTGATGTGTTTTAGGTACAACTGGCAAGACCGGCATGCATGGGAGGGAGTAGATGTTTGGATGCACGCACTACCACTCAATTTTAAGAATTACTTATGGATGGTTTGAGTTTCAGATTAACTGTAATAATGAGAATAGCAAATTTTGGTTATGTTTATGAGATTATCCTGCATGCTTGAATTAACCTGATTATGAAGATATTGATAAATACCATGATTAATTGTTGGAACCTCGGTATAGCTGACTATACAAAGGAGGTTTTGCCGAAAAATTTGTAATTGGTCTTAGTTTAGTTTAGTTTAATTTAATTTTAGTAGCATTCCGTGCTCAATCTTTGGAAATGGGTGTTACTGATTGGTATCGAGCGGGCTTTAGGTCCGTGGTTAATAGAAAAATATTAAATTGACACACTGTGCACAGTAGGTGGGGTTGGGAATTACATTGCTTCCGCATTATCTGTTGCTTTGTTTCATTTGTTGAGCAATTGTTGAATTGCCTCTGTGCTATCTTTTTTTGTTGTTAATCTATGAAATGAGATGTTATGATATTCTATATCTATGAATCTATTCTATGATTGCCATGAGATGATCATGAATAATCATATTGGATTATATTGTTTATGCGTGTCGATAATGGTTGTTAAGAAGTGGAGACCGTGGTTGTGGCCTTGGACTTTGTCAGGCTATACCACCGTTCGTGGTAAACGCATAAAGTAGTTACCCTGAATACCTTAGTTGCAAGAGTTGAGCGTGAGCTGTTTTAGAAAGTTGATTTCTTTCTTGACCTCAATCTTGGCAAATTCTTGATCTGTGGTGGATGATGAATTTCTCTGGGGTTCTTGGTTTATGGTGGTTGTTGAGTGTCAATGGTCTCTTATAGTTCTCTGTAACAATTATTGTTTTCCGATTGTTGAGTCGCTTTTGCTACTTGTGATCTTTCTCAATTGGCAATTATTGATAATTCCTTGGTTGTTCCTTCTTTCTCTTTAGCAAAGAATGACTCATTTATTCGTTTGATAGTTGGGTATTGAGAGTTTGAAGTTGCAAGTTTGTTAGCATGAGAAAGCTTTGGCTCTATGTGTTCCTTTTGGATTATTCCGAGTGTTGAAGTTTAAGGCATTTCTTTTCTGTTGGAAATTGTTAAAATATTTTTGTGATGCCTCGTTATGGTTAAATCAGATATTGTAATCAAATAACTTGATATGGTATGGGTATCAAGATGAGTCATTGGTATGGTGCATAATTAATATTAATTAGTAACCTTGGAAGTGAAATTGATTAAGTTGATGTTGTCTTTTCCTAGTTCTTGATGAACGGTATATATGAGTAGTGATTAAGAGATATCAAGAAGTATGGAACCTTGATGAACTAGTCTGGTCATTAAAACTGTTTAGGTTGCTAAACTTGTTGGGTTCTTTGGTTCCGATGGATTAATTTAATTGTGTGGAAAGAAAAAAATTAGAGGGAATACCAGATTTATGTATTCCTTAGTATGATTAGTTACTGAAACTGTGTATAACCGGTTGACTGGATTGAATATCGGTAAATCTAGAAGTTATGAGGGGAGTTCTATGTAGTTCTTCTGTATAGAATGACGCGATGAATTTGGTTGTAACATTGTTAAGACTTTTGATCGATAGAATATTTCGATTTTTGAAGTTTTAGTGTATTTTTGCTGAAATCCAAATATGAGGAGGAACAGTTGGATACGTGTTTGTTAATGTCCATGTGATTTGGGAATAAAAGTAGGTAGCAACTAGATTTCATAATGAAGCCAGTTGATAACAACAATGGTTGTGGTATAACTGTTATGTGTTGAAGTTTGATGATGAGTATCGCTAAGAATTGAACTGATATGGGCTTATGCCCATCTAATTGTGAATTAAACGGTTGATAATGTGACCTTGATGAAAGGGTTATGGTAGGAGCTTTTCAATTGTATAGTAGACCCCTTCTAAGTTTAAGAGGTTGATGTATTGATGTTGTATGGTTTTGGTATACACTCGTTTTGAAGATGGGATGAAAGGATAGTATGGGAACTTTTGGTGAAACTTTGGGGCCTTTCTAATGGAATAGTTGATGATAAATATTCATGTTCAGAGTATATTATTCTGATGTTAGTAAAATTATTTGCAAGAGATGGTGACTTGAGTGTGTGGTGATGATTCTTTTAGAAGTAAAGTAATTTGATCGTCTTTCGTAAATGAGATTTTGTAAGAGTGTTTCGAGTTTTGCGATGGGGATCATTTGGACCTCTTGAGTTATGTGGTGATTGAGTTGCTTTGAGCAAAGTGATATGTTGAAAGATTTTATTGGTTCTCGAGTTGTTCCTATGATTTGGTCATAAGAGCTTATCTTGTTTAAGCTGGCAAGGTGATGTAGTAATCACAGAAAATAACTATCCTTGTTAAAGGAAGGAGAGAAGTTAAGTGTTTGAGATTTAAGTCGTTTCGCATCTTATGTTTATTTGAGAGTACTTAAACCTTATGCGGTTGTTCCATAAGGGTTTATCAATGTTCAAAGGGTATTACGTTCTTCTCTTTTGTGGTTTGGTATTCGCTATCGGAGGGCTTGAGCCCTTGTATGCTGACTTTCCCTTATGTTTTTCGAGTTCTTGGCCTCGTGTGATTTCCTTGGTCTTGTGTTCGCTGCAGTGGTACATGTTTTCCAAGTTGTTGAAAAATTGATTCCATTCGCTCTTTCTTTTGAGGAAGAATCAACCTATTCGTTTCACCTGAGTCTTTTGAGGTGTTGAATAATTGTAGTGGTGAAACTGTGGGTTGTAAGTTATTCGATGAGTACTGGAGGATGAAATAATTTCGTAATATAGTTCTTTGAGAGAAGTCTAACTCAATGGAAGTTTGTCTTATGAGGTTAAACTGATTGCATTGTTACTGAGAGTAGAACCTATAGTGAGTGTGATCCAAGATCTTAGGTTCACTTTGGCGGAACATTAGAATTCTTGAAAGTATAGAAATATTGATCAATTTTATAGAGTATTGCAATTTGGTAGTATGGCAAGGCTATGAGAGTTAAACTTGATGATGTGGTTTAATGAGAGTGGGATTATAAAGTAATCGAATTGTCATGTCAATTAATGGGATAATGGAAAATGTTGAGTAATGTCAAGAGTGATTTGGCTCTAAATGAGTAACCTTCTGAGAGTTATAATCCTTGTAATGGTTAACTGGTCAAGAAAATATTTTCATGATGATTTTAATGAGTAAGTATGTTGGAATTGTGGATTTTTAGGAATTTAATCTGAGGATTTCCCTATACTTTATATGAGAATTTCGTTGCAAGAATCTTGGAGGTTAAATTTGGGCTTTGCATTGTTATGCTAGAACTTTGAACGCCATGGATAATGTGAAAAAGTAGTATAAGGGTGGATTTGAGCAGTGGGATGGTCATTGATAGAAATATTTTTATGAAATACATGAGAATATGTGATGTGAATTCCGAGTTGTCCATTCTTGAGGATTGAGGTAACGTGATTACGTGCGAAGATCCATTTTGGGATGCATCAGAAGTTATCTATCAAAGTAATTCACAAGAAGGAAATCGGTTAGAGAATGTTTTGTGAGATCATCGAGTCCCTTTTCAAAGGTGTTGACAAGGTGTTTTGATTTGGGTTTGGCGTTGAGATCGCCAAGTTAAGAGTAGCAGGTTAGTGTCTTGTGCGATGAATCGGTATTCCAAAAAGTTGTGAGAAATTTTAATTTCTAAAGGAGAAATTGAGAAAAGATTATTTCCTTGAGTCTTCAAACGCTCTCTTGATTCTTGTTTGAACTATGAGTTTATGTTGGATGTCTTTCGCATATGGGGCTTGACTTTATGTTGGCATGTGTGGTTCTTATCTGTACAGAAAGAATAAAAGAAATGATGGATTTGGACACTCGAGTGATTTCTCTTTTGGCGGATGTGGTGTTTATTTGCAAGATTTTTCTAATTTGAGGGTGGAAAGATTTTTGTGGTAAATCTTGATCTCGATTTGACTCTTGAGTACCGAGTTGGTAACGTTTGGTTGCGATGAGGGTCCTTCATTTTTCAGTTGGGCTATGTTGGTAAAAGAGTGTGTTTCTGGTTAAGGAGGTGATCCTTGCTTTAGTGAGGAATTTATTTCAGAGGTGGAACATGAGTTTTGTATTCTATGGGCATGTCGTGTGGTTCGGTATCTTTGGGAAGTTTAACCCAAGATACATTTGCTTGTTCTCGCTAGTTGGCGTATCGCCAGGACGGTCTCGAGCCCGTGCGCGGGGTACGTAACGTCTTGTATGTTCTGGTGTTGAGTGAATACCTGGGAGATCCAGAGTTTGAGGTTTCGTTTGCGCCGTTGACCATCGAGTGAGGTCTTACCTTCCAGTCTTGCCCGATGATTGTACCTGGAAGTACCGGGTTGAGTGTTAGCTCAGACGTCGTGTTACGTCGTTGTGTTGTGGTTTCTTTAGTCCGAGGGAGAGGCTACTTGGTAAATTAGAGTTTCGCTTGCTTGAGCTTTTGCCGGTGTTGTTCACAACGGGTACGTGGTTACCATTGTTCCTTCTCAGTCGTGGTTGTTCTTTCGCATAGAGCCGTGTTGAGATTCGAGGTCGAATCCTGTTTAAGGGGGGTAGAATGTAATAACCCGAATATCAAATAGAGGGGTTATACATTATTCGAGAGAGAAATTAGGTAATACCCTGAAAAGCATGACAAGCTAGTAGTCAGGAAGATTATTTATTCGGGAGAGAATTAAATGGAAATTTGGGAAGGACCTTCTAGTAAATACTCAAAATTCAACAGTTGTGAGGGGGTTTTTCGCAGAGTTAACCCAACCTGGGCCTTGGGCCTGGCCCATGAGGGGAAAGGGGGGTGGCCGGCCAAGGGGGGGCGCCACTTCCTCCCCCCCAAACCATAGCCGCACCCTACCCCCTCCACTCTGCACTCCTCCTCCTCCTCCTCCCCCTTTGGTGGCCGAAATTCTCCCCCTCCCCCCTTGCGCAACCTCCCCTCCACCAGCCCCTCCTCCACAGCTTCACCCCCTAGTCCTCCATTGTTGCCGGCCAAGAGAAGAAGGAGGAGAAGGAGAACTGCATTGGGGTGGCCGGCCAAGAAAGAAGAGAAGAGGGAAAGAAGAGGGGAGAAGAGAAGGAAGATGGATCCCATCCGGAGTCGCGATCTTCAGCGGCATCTAGGGTAACGAAGACCCTTCCCCCGCTGAATCTTTTGTATTAGAAGCGTTTACGAATTCGTTTTGTGGATCGGTCACCGATTTCTTTTAGATTGCATTCTGTCCAGAATGTTGCGCGGCCAGTTTCATGTGGTTAGAGGCCGAATTAGGAGTTTTTATCTCCTAGAGTTAGGTAGATAATGTTCTTAGCTTTCAGTGGCCGCCAAGAACGCCCAAATCCGATTAACGGTTAGAAAGTTATGAATTGTTTAGTGCCGCTGTGCGGTTAATCTGTCAACATCCCGACAATCAGAGAAAACTGAGTTAATCTATTATTTAAAGACGAAATCAGAGGATCTCAGTATAACGAAAAAAGGTAGGTAATTTCCATACCTTTTCAGAGAGGTAAAGAACGCAAGATTTGGACTTTCGTAGCAAAAGTTATGATGGTTTTAGTGATCTGTCCAGAGAACCCGACGTGATAATTGTTGCTCTGTAGGTTGGCTTGGTAGAGGTAGTAATTGGCAGAATCAAAAGGGCTCCCCAACTAAGTTTATTTAGGTAATTAAATTAACTTTCCAAAAAGTCTGAGAACACCTTATTTGGACCCCTGAGCAGAAAGTTATGAATTTTAGAAGTTGACTGTCCGCAGTGATCACCAAAGCGATCGTTAGGAATTGGAAGATTGGAAAACGCTTGGGAGTTTAGCGAGTTCGTTTGTGTTGTTATTTATGCTTTTGGTCGAGTATGTTGGACTTAGTCTGGGTTATCTTTATGTTCAGGTAGGAGCGTGATCCCAGGGGCAGCGCCCACTTTGCGTCCACCGCTCTCGCACGGTTAAGGCAAGTATTCGGGTTATAGCGTATTTTCGGTTGTATGAAAAGATTGTTGTGATTGCTTGTTGTAGCCTTCCACGAATGTTACTGTAATGAGTTTTCCTTTTATCTTGATGAATGCAAGCTATGGTTAATGTTTCCCTCGAGCGTTGCTAAATCTTACATGTGTTATGTACATGTTAAATTCTTGGGTATGAAAGACGTGGGCATGGAGCATTTGCATGTTTCAAACGTGTTGGAGACTTGGTCATGTATGCATGTTTTTGATATATGATATCGAAGTAAGGTTGCTTACATGATAATGAGAATATGATGTATTCTTGCTTATGAATATGTTATCATGGTGCATATGCATGATGCATGTTGAGAGCATACAGGTGCCCTGGTCACATGGTGACCAAGCACATACAGTTGAGATCCCCGTCATGTAGATGACAGACTTGAGGTCCCCACATTCGTGGAATGTGGGCTATGAATAAAAGAGGTCCCCATCATTAAAGTGATGGGCAAAGGTCCCTATACATGTGGTGTATAGGCTTTTGGTCCCTGTGCCAGAGGGCACAGGCAAGGGTATACAGCGACGGTTGTATACCCCGCATTACCGGTAAAATGCGAAAAGAGATAAAGTTGAAAAGGTGCATTGCATTGGTTGCATTCACATGAGCATGAAGGCTATGCTTTGGTGCATTGTTTATCTTGGATTATTGATGCTATGAATGATAACTTGCTTAGCCTTGTTGGTACTTACTGAGTCTTTGGGCTCACTCTTGCTTTGATGTGTTTTAGGTACAACTGGCAAGACCGGCATGCATGGGAGGGAGTAGATGTTTGGATGCACGCACTACCACTCAATTTTAAGAATTACTTATGGATGGTTTGAGTTTCAGATTAACTGTAATAATGAGAATAGCAAATTTTGGTTATGTTTATGAGATTATCCTGCATGCTTGAATGAACCTAATTATGAAGATATTGATAAATGCCATGATTAATTGTTGGAACCTCGGTATAGTGACTATACAAAGGAGGTTTTTTGAAAAATTTGTAATTGGTCTTAGTTTAGTTTAGTTTAATTTAATTTTAGTAGCATTCCGTGCTCAATCTCGAAGTGGGTGTGTTCTGACGACTCGAGCTCACCTCCCTTCGGAGAGTCCGATTGCACTCACGATCTCAGCCGCAGATCGCGAGATGGACGATCCAGAATGATAAGGGAATCGGAGAGTCTGAATGTTCTCAAGATCTGGGCCGTTGATCACGAGATCGACGGTCCAGGATCAACAAAGTGCAACGCACGGGACTTAAGTGCGCGGGGAGGGTTTAATGAGTGGGTCCACATGTCAGTGACCACAAGGGCCAAATTATGACAGCGATTAATTACTAAAAACCAATGATTAGTAATGATTAGTAATTAATGTGTCCTAACGATCTCGCACAGAGGTGGATTAAAGAGATAGGGCCCACCAGGCAGTGACGCAACTGACGGCTTAAGACACATTAATGGCTAACCAATGATTAGCAATTAATGACCCCAGATTTTGTCTTAAAGAACCCCGAACTGTGGCTTAAGGCCAACGGGCCCACCAGACAGTGACCCAATGAACCAAATTAGGACATAATAATTAACCCAATGATTAACAATGATTAGATCATTAAATGTGTCCTAATGACGACCGAAAACAGGCGATTACGACCTACAACACCCGAGTGGATTCCCCGGCTTATCGTCGGCGACTCCGACCATGGTGGCGCAACCTTAAGATTAAAATGGATTCGCAATAGGCTTGCGGACCCAAAGATGGTAACCTCACCGGCGGTGGTGGCCCAGAACGCCGGCGAGCCGGAAAACAAGGATGGAGGCTTATACTGCTAAACGTGAAAATAGTGAAATGCTCCGCTGCAGTCCAAAGAAGTGAGTGCTACAGCCTCTAGGGACTAATAAGAAGCTACCTTGACCGAGATGAGCTTCAAAGATGGTCGGAGAAGGTCTGACCACGGTGGGGCTTGCCGGACCCGAGGAAGACGATAAAAGATTAAAGACCTGAGCCAAAATGAACACCTGCTGGTGGTCAAAATAGCTACACAATAGCCCATATACGCTTCATGAGCAATTAATTGAGAAAACGAGCAGTCACCGGAGCTGAGGAAGAAAAGGGAATGGCTTCGGCCGAATTTGAACAAACCCCAAATTCGTCAACTCCTGAGAATGAAACCCAAAATTGAGTGGGGGAAACGATTAGGATAGTGAGGAGATTAAAAGGGTACAAGAATAGCTTAAGAAAAACCACTGGAGCTTCATGATCCTCAATGGAGCCCCACGGGTCAACAATGGTGATTGAGGTGTTTTTGGTGTGTTAAGCTCCAAAATGAATAAAGAGCTTAGGATGATGTAAAGGAACATCAGGAAAGAGTTTTGGAACCTTATATAGCCAAAGGATTAGGGTTTGGCAAAAAGGAGCCTCACGGGTGAGCTAAGTCCACGACACGAACATGGACCGAAAAGCAAAATGATGGAGATGTAGGAGTAGGGCATGCCTCTCGGCCGAAAGTATCTGCAAACACTTAATGCCGACCAGGGAGACGTTGCTAGAGGAACAAGATTTGACAGGCGCCATGCCTCTTTCTGTTCACGCACGGCGGGAGGTTGAAGATGACTAGAGAAAAAGCTCGGGCGATCTTGGACCCTTGGATTTTGATCGGGCAGCTAACAATGCGCCACGCCTCTAAGGTTTGAAATAACGGAATAGATCGGGAGCCCTTGGATTAGAAATGAATGGCTCAGATTGCTCCACGATGCTGAGGTGGATTACGACAGAGGAGATTGCGAGCGTTGGATTTTAATCCAACGGCTCTGATCAAACAAAGCAACTGGAAGGTCCGAATGTCTCCTGTGACGAGGACGGTCCGATTTTGATCCAACGGCTGAGATTGAAAGCGCGCTTTTAAAAGAGGCTCGGTGCAGTTAGTTGACTGGACCAAGACGAGTGGCTCGAGCCCGAGTCTGACTCGAACCCGAGGAACAGTGGAACTAGGTTTTGAGTTTTGAATAGAACAGAGACTTTTGAGGATTTCTTAGGGGTAGCAAAATAACTCCAAAAATTCTGAAAATTTTACAGGAGCTTGCTGACTCAAATATTCACCTCTGGTAAAATTTTCAACGGTTTTTATGCAGTGCATTCTCCTCCAAAAATTCTACAAGGCTCTGGTTTAAAGTTTGACTAGAAGTCAAACAGGTTTGAATGCCCTCTAAAAATATTCAAACAATTTCTAAAAATTGTGAAATTTTTCAGAGAGGTCACATACCATCCCAGGAACTTAAGAAAAATATTTCCAAAGGATGATCACAAGATTTGAGATGAATGTTTTTGGAAGACAAGGTTTTGGATCAAAAGACTTGTGACTTTGTATTTCCATAACTTCTTACAACAATTGTTCAAAGCACACAGGGAAATACAAGATGTAAGAAAAAGTTTTAATTTCTACTCATTTTATTACATTTGATACACAAGTCCAAAATTGGGATGTTCCAGCTCTACAGCTTCATCAAGACACAGATCATTAACGCCGACGGAGAGTTTCACTTCGTCGACACCGTTGAACCACCTTCAAATAATTGATTCAATTGTAATTCACTTTGAGTAGTTGTAATTCAATTGTAACTCTAGCGACAATACTTAAACATATTCTTTTGTAATTGATTTTTAGTTGTAAATGATCACTTTGAATTGTCAACGATTGATTCATCTGTGATGTATCTATTTTCTGCCTGCTTGTTTTCAGAGGGTATAGCTAGTAATTCGTGAGGTTAGCCGAAAATCAAAAAAAAAGTTAGGCATAAAGAACTATCACAGATGGTTTTACTATTTAACCATCTGTGATATGTCATATCATAGACAGTTCTCTTTACAAACCGTCTGTGATACGTAGGCTATCATAGACCGTTCTGTTCACTAACCGTCTGTGATATGTCGACTATCACAAACGGTTATAATCACTAATCGTCTGTGATAGTAAACATATCACAGATGGTTAATAGTCGACAAATCACAGATGGTTAGTGAATAGAATCACCTGTGATATCATACATATCACAGACAGTTTGTAAAGAGAACTGTCTATGATATGTCAGCTATCACAGACGGCTCAAAAAACCATCTATGATACGCCTGTTATCACAGACATACAAATTCAGACGGTTCGAAAACCGTTTGTGATGACGATTCCGAACCGTCTGTGATGAGATTTTATGTAGTTGTGTGTGTTCTTCCTAGTTCCTAACCTTGACTTGGAGCTTGCGAAGACGAGCAGATGCGACTCCCGACGGTGATTAGAGAGGCGGAGAGGGGGCGGCAACTAGAGAACGGAGAGACAGCGACTGTGGATCTCGGCGGATGGACATGGGACGACAACGGTGGCGGCGGCGGCGATTGGAGTTGCCGAGACGGGGCGGTTGCTGCAGAGTGGAAAGGTGAGGGTGGCTATGGATTCTAGCAGATGGATAGGGGGCGGCGACAATGGCTAGATTGGTGGTGGCGGCCGCTGGAGCAATGACGGCAGTGACGATTCAAAAGGCCAAGAGGGGGTGGCTATTGGAGGGTAGAGAGGTGGCAATAGTTGTGGATCCCGACGGATGGAAAGGGGGCTTTGACGGCAGCGGCAAGGGGTCGGCGACTGTGGCTCCCGACAGGTGGAGATGGGATGGCGAGTCAGTGCCTGCGGTTGGTGGTGTGGCCTTGTCTTGTGTAGTAGTGTGGCGATTAGGTGAGACTTGAGAGGAGACTAGGGTTAGGTCTTAGTAAATAATAGCAATGGAGATTAGAGTGGGTTGGGCCAAGATTCAAAGGAGAGGCTAGTTGTCGGTGATAGAACTTAAATAGCTCTTGTATGCGGTTAGTGCTAATTGTCGGTGATAGAACTTAAACATATCTTGTATGCGGTTAGTGCAACACACAATCCAATCTGATGAACACGGAAACATACCAGATGATGATGCCATCGATGAAGAATTGATCTGAAGTAGTAGATGAACTGTTCTGTCTACCTAGGTTAGGTCTTTCCCACCAATAGGTAAGCCACAAATTCCAACTACAGATGAGGATAGGTGGTATGACATGAGTTCCCCTGATGAGAGGACTTGACCCTTATTATAACATTTAGCATAAAATCTTATCCCGACCCATCAATAGAGATAGATTCAAAATATATCTCTACACAGATTTAAAATCCGAGTCCATATTTTCCTTAATAGATACTCAGGCTCTTAATAAATATTTTATTTGATCACTTTATATATTTGAGCCAACTTAATAATAGATAGCTGATATGTATTAAACTCATTTAGGTCCACATAATAGGAAATTGATCCAACAATCTCTCACTTGGACAAATGAGTAAATACATATAAAAAAAAACTTTATGAGCTCCAAAATTGCTATCTATGTCATGAGCATTTTTAAACTAATCTGATCCATCAAATATATCAACATAGGATCAAAGCGGTCTTCGTCACTTTAAAGTGTAACTCAACCCATCAATGGTCACATATGTCAACAAAAAAGAACGATATGGATCAAAATATGGATGTGTAGTATAGAAATTACATGAGATGTGATCATAACATGCCTATTTCCAACTGGTCCAACTTTATACCTTGTGAGATCAAAATGAGATAATATGAATTCAGAGTAAAAGAACATAAACTTTATTTCTCTAGAGAATATAATTGAAGGTCTTTACACCAGATTGGTATTGTCACATGAGCATAAAAGAATTACAAACTCCCACTAGAACTGAATTCCTCAGGTGAAATCACACCCATATGAGCAACATGCTCATAGAACACTTTAGGTGTCAACCCTTTAGTGAACGGATCCGCAATCATAGAGTCTGTACCTATATGCTCAATGGACAATTTACCACTCTGAATTCTTTCTTTCCAAACTAGGAACTTGATGTTTATATGCTTAGACTTTGACGAACTCCTGTTGTTATTAGAACATAACTGCAGACTTGTTGTCATAATATAACTTTAGTGGTTTGTCGACCTGATCCAAAATTCACAGCCCTGTGACAAAGTTCTGCAACCATATCCCATAATTTGAAGCCTCATAGCAAGCAACATACTCAGCTCCACTGTGGACGGGGCAACGAGTGACTGCTTAGCGCTTTTCCAAGAAACTGCACATCCACCAAGTAGATAGATGTAACCTGAAGTGGATTTGCGAGTATCTTGGCAACCAGCAAAATCGAAATTAGAATACCCAATGATCTCCAACTGATCCGATTTCCTATATGTGAGCATGAAGTCCTTCGTCTTTTGCAAATACCGCAACACCCATTTTGCTACGACCCAATGACCCAATCCTGAATTGCTTAAATACCTGCTTAGCATTCTAACAATATATGTTATATCTGATCTAGTGCAAACTTGAGAATACATCAAGCTCCCTAGCAAAGATGAATAGGGGATGTTCTGCATTTTCTTAGCCTTAAAATAATTCTTAGGATATTGGCTAAGACTGAATTTTTCACCTATAGCCACAGAGGTATCTAAAGGTTTACAGTTCTGCATGCCAAATCTTTGCAATACCTTATCGATATAGTTCTTTTGTGATAATCTAAGTATATCTTGAGAACGATCTCGGTATATTTGAATTCCTAATACAAAAGAGGCATCACCAAGATCCTTCATCTCGAAATTTTAAGCGAGAAATCTCTTGGTTTCATGCAACAGACTTATATCGTTACAAGCAAGCAATATATCATCAACATACAGAACCAAAAATATGAATTTACTCCCACTGAATTTATGATACACACATTTTTCAACTGTATTTACCTCAAAACCAAAAGAGATAACAACCTCATGAAATTTGTGATACTATTGTCCGGAAGCCTGTTTGAGCTTATAGATGGATTTTTTTAATTTGCATACTATTTGCTTCAGGTCACCGACCACAAAGTTTTCTGGTTGCTCCATATAAATTGTCTCATTAATGTTTCCATTTAGGAACGCTGTGTTTATATCCATCTGATGAAGCTCAAGATCAAAATGTACCACAAGTGCCATAATGACCCTAAAAGAGTCTTTCGAAGAAACCGGAGAGAAAGTCTCTTTATAGTCTCTGTCTTCTTTTTGAGTATATCTTTTTGCAACAAGACGAGTCTTATATCTTTCCACATTGCCTTTCGAATCCCGTTTGGTCTTAAATAACCATTTGCAACCAATGAGTTTATTTCTTTCTGGCAATGGGACAAGATCCCAAACGTTATTGTCCTCCATGGATTTTTAACTCTTCATTCATGGCATTGATCCAATTAACTAAATTTAGGCTTTGCATGGCCTTTTGGAGATTGATATGATCTTCTCCCAAAATTTCACTACAAGCCTTATTTTCTTGAAGAAAGATAATGTAATCATGAGACATTGCACTTCATCTTTCTCTAGTGGATCTCCTTAATGGCACTGGTTCTTGAGATTAATGAGTTTGTTCTTCTTTAAGAACATCATTTTGTAGAGGAACTGTAACACCCTGGCAATTCGGAAGTCAGAATGTTACCTAAAGACCTAACATGTAACCATACAGCGGAATAATTTTCAAAGTAATTCATCAACTAAGTTAAGTAGACCATCAACAATTGGAACATAAACGGAAATGTAATATTGGATCCACTAAGATAATCCTATCAACGAATAATCAATAAATATAAACAGTTATTTAAACAAACTCAATGATAAGGAAGGTACCATCCAAGTCTAAGTTTATTTATTACAATCCAACAATTCACTAATGTAAGGTAGCAGCAGATCTTTTATTCAACTAGTGTAAAGTGATGTATTTGAGTAGTGCATGTCTACTCCCTCCCAAGAGAAACTTCATCAACGATCACCTAAAAATAAATAAACAAAGCAAGAGTGAGTCCAAGACTCAGCAAGTACAATGAATAAGAACAGACAACCAACATGAACAAGACAATCTCTTCTCAACCTCTGAACATACAACAAATGAATACTTATGAAGATATGAGATGAATGTTCAAATTCAAAGGATTGGACTGCACACATGCATATACCGGTATAGCCAGTGACACACCCGTCGGTGCTCACTTAAGCCCGTATTTATCGAAATACGGGGATCCAAAATACCGTAGAAGAACGTTTCATACGGGTGTCCAAACTGCCCACATTGGAATGGTGGGACACACATGCCCATACTGGAATTGATGGGACTTTAGACTCCACTCCCGTGGACGGAACATGAACATGGATGCAACTTTAGACTCCACTCCCGTGGACGGACTTGAACATGGATGCATGAATATACTTAAGAACAACGACCAGCATCATCTTTGAACATATGAATTTCACATATGGAAGAAACATAATCATCGGAACTTCTCACGTATCAAATGAAAACACAGTACGAACATCCAGCATCCAACATACACAATTCATACAAACGTCAGTGTACTTGCCTTCCGCGATGCAACGCGTTGGCAGGAAACGATGGTGCTCCTAAACCCGAAGCTTCACCTCCTAAACAATTAAATAACTGAAATAAGAATGTGGAACATGATATTATTGAATAACGTCCTACAACGCTTTCCCAGCGATTCAATATTTAACTAGAAGCTCTAAACTGAAAACCAACGCATTCGGCCCTAAACCGCCTCTGGACAGCAGCACGGTAAACAGCATAACTCTTGATCTGGAACTCCGAATGAGGTGAATCCAGTTTCTGTGGATTCTTAACTAACACATCTACGATACTCTAGTTGACAAGATAATCTAATTCGGCCAAATTAGTACGTCAACAGACTGATGAACTTTCAGCACAGAGCAGAAAAAAACAGCAGTACTAAAACGATCATAACTTTTAATCTATAACTCCGAATTGAACGTTCTTTAACAATTTAGAAAGGTTATCAAATTACCTACAATAACCTAGTTGGGTGAAAACCCAGATTCGTCCAATTACAAATTCATATTTTACGAAATAACAAAACAGACTAATCTCGTCATAAATCTGGACAGCAGATACCAAAGCTATCATAACTTTTGACTCGAATGTCGGAATCAGGTGTTCTTGGCGGCCACCGAAAGCTAAGAACATAATCTAGATATCTCTAGGAGATCAAAACTACTGGTTCGGCCTCTAAGATCACGAAAACGCCCACGCAACAATCTGGACAGATTGATGTGAACAGCAGACCGACATTGATCCAATCAAATCTATTCGATTTCTCCTCTACGACTAAACAACCAACGATAATCGAGAATCATTACCCTTGTGGAACCTTAGGAAGACGCTGAACGATCCCCCACGAAGAAGATCCCTCGTCCCTCCTTTCGGCGAACCAATCTACAGTCCTTCCTTCTCCTTCCTTTGCGAACACCGGCAGCGGGAAGGAGCGGCTCCAAGAGGCAAGGCACTGTAGCGTGGTACTGCAGCGGCGGCACTGTAGCTACAGTGTCGGCCTAGGGTTTTCCCCCCTTCTTTTATAGGTGGTCGGCCCCCCATGGGCCTCCTGGGCCAAGGCCCAAGGCCCAGGTTGCCGAAGAAAAGCGAAAAACCCCTCTTTCTTAATCCTATTCTTCTCTTTTGAATGATTTCTTCCTTAGAATAAATCGGGGTATTACAGGAACCTTATGGACATTATTTTAATTTGAATTTTCCTCAATAATATCAGGTAAATTAACCTGATCCTGATCATTATTAGGAATAACCAAGGGAAGAGAAAATAAATCCCCTTCAGAAACTTCTTCAAAATTAATGTCCCTGGTCATATCTGATAAGGATTCAACTAGCTGATTAGATGAATCCCGATTGTTGGCCCAATCTTTCACAGTACACTCGAAGATCAGTAGCTCGTCGTATCCTTCTCTTTACTTCGGGTGAACAATAACCACACGTGTGATAGTACCATGTGGGTGAATAGTCCCAAAACCCTAGATAGCAAATCTTTAATCTCTAGTTGTGCTAAACCGTGAGGATTAGAAACAACAGAGAATAACTTCACAAACCGATCTGATTTGATCGAATTGCAAAAGACGGAGTAGTAGATGAATCTTCTTGGTTGTAGTCAAGAACAAGGTGTCCTTGCTTTGTGCCCAAGCTGAAACACCAGATGAGCCCTTCCTCTTGATTCATCCTCTCTCCAGCCCTCCTCTTAATTCCTCTCAAGAACACTTCTCAACTCAAGAACACACGATATGCACTAAAACGGCTTTTCTGATTTTTATTATCTAAATCATAACTTGTCCCATGCACTTGATGCTTACTTTGACGTCAATGCAACCCTTGCTGCAATGTCACCACATGTCTTTCTTGACCGCCCGCATGCGCTATGGTTTTATCCCGAGAGTATGTTCCCTCTCGTTGGTTAGCATCCCCATCCACCCTCTCAGCCTTCACAACGTTTTGTTTTACCTTTTGTTGCAAAACAACACCAATGACACTAATTTGAGTTCTAGCATTAGTTTGTAATTTAGGCATGCAAACCAATGCTTTTCTTCCTCTTTACAGCCGTATCATCCTCCTTTTCTTCAAGAAAAGACGTCCTCATCTTTTGTGTAACCTCAGGAATCTTCGTCGGGGAAGTCTTCACGATAGCCTTTTTAGCAATGATCTCCTCAGCACGACTAGAATTCTCTGGCATAGGACACAGGGTATATGATCTTCCCTGATACACCAAAGAGTACATGTTGGACCTCCCGTGGTGCGTAGCATTACGATCATACTACCATGGACGCCCTAACAGTAAGTGACATGCGTGCATAGGCACAACGTCACACTCCACCTTATCGTGATAGTCTCCCACTGAAAAACAAACTTTGACACGATGAGTAATTTTCAGTTTACCAACATTATGCAACCATTGTGCATAATACGGTTCTGGATGTCACCATGTTGTCAACCCCAAAGCTTGCACCAAATCCTTGCTAATGATGTTGTAGCTTCTACCATCAACGGTAAGCTTGTAAACTTTGCCACTGATTTTGCACTCAGATTTGAACATGTTGGTTCACTGCCTCATTGCGAGAATTGAAGTGTCGTCAACTCGAACCATCTTGGTTAGCATACAAAGACCGTCTTGTGGTGCCTCGCCGGCGGTTTTGTCATCATGAGAGGACTCCTCTTGCTATTTTTGGGTAGAAAGAAGGGCTGCCAATTCTGATTTCTTCTTTTCTTCCTCGGCCAACCGTTCTTCTTCCTGTTTCTTGGCCTTTAGCCTTCGCCACTGCCCTTCAATGGTTTCTTGGACCTTGTCTCGTCGATGTCTATCTTCAAAGTACCTTGACGAGGACCAAGATGTAATCTCCTTTCGCATTCCTCTCCATGGAAAAGAGTAATTGATACGGGGGGAGGCCCGATCTTCTCAGTGAGGAACCGTGGATAGTTGATGCGAAGTAGACGATGTCGCTAGCTGAACACTCGCGCCAATGCACGAACCCTCAACTCTTCGGAATACGCCCAAAACACACCGGGTAGTTGTTCGTCGCGAGACCACGAGCGCATTTAACGCCAAGTCCCCAATTCCCAATGGAACGATGGCTTGACCTTGGATTGCAGAACAAAACAAATGGATCGCCTAATTCTCTCTCAAAGTCCTCGCATGAACTCTGGTGTCGAAAGAACAAGCAATAGCTATGTTTCAATCTTATGCATAAACTGGTCTACCTCTATGGTGCGGCCATGGGGGTTTATATAGCCTCCACGCAAGCACAAAACTCGGATGAGCGATGGCAAAGTGCTCTGATGAATCCGAGTCCGACATTGTTCATTGCTACAAGATGTCGAGTCCGACATCATTCACGTGAGCGAGAATCCGATTCAAAAACGGCCTACTTTAATTTGGAAATTTAAACTAGTCTCCTCTCGGTTCCCCTTGTATTATGAGCTTTCCTTCTCTTAGCTTGCGCGAATTTGTTCGATACACTTGATGCTTCTTTTGATGCCAATGTAACCCTTGTTGGCCACATGTGTTTCTCCTCCATGAATTTGTTCCCGCCTCCTCTCCTCCAAAGGCTTCACAATGTTCAAACACGAGAATGCACAAAACATTTGCATGAGGTAATACCCAATTCTCATCAATGACAATAGAAGATTCATTAAGAAACAAAAGCACCTGTTGATTTAGAAGTTTAGCTCTTGCTCTCGTCAGTGGACCAATATGCACTTCTGTACTTGAATTATTTGTAGCGTCATGTATGGCGTCCACCTCAGTATGTGTATGACCACCAATAGGGAAAGATGTATAAGTGTTAGGGATGCCCTCATCAGTAATGCATGACGAGAAGTGATGCAACTCGATGTATGTTCTATTCTTTCAACCAATATGCACCAATCACCAACGAACATGCTCGCATATGCATAGGAATCACATCACAAGAAACAACAGTAGTATACCCATCCAAAGAAAATTGTACCTTCACTTGTTTTGTGATCGGAATGTGCTTCAACCTCCAAAGCAGTAGATATGGCTCCTAATGTGGCTTTGTGCCCAACCCTAATCTGTCCACAAGTGTTTGGCTTACAGCGTTTGTCAAGCTTCCCGTATCGATCATCATAGCACAATATGTGCTCCCCACTCGACACCGATTAAAGAATATGTAGCTCGGATCGTGGAGTGGATTATCCTCACATTGATCTACAGTGTAGCTGAATTGCATGACCAGCTTCATCTCCATGTCGGCCATGTCGATCCTTGATCTTCGCAGCAACAAAGTATCGTGAGCAACTGAAGCTCTCATACCACCTGATAAGGATCCAACTAGCTGATTAGATGAATCCTGATTGTTGGCCCAATCTTTCACTGTACACTCGAAGATCAGTAGCTCGTCGTATCCTTCTCTTTACTTCGGGTGAACAATAACCACACGTGTGAATAGTACCATGTGGGTGAATAGTCCCGAAACCCTAGATGTCCATGTGGGTGAATAGTACCACATGGGTCAATCTCTAGTTGTGCTAAACCGTGAGGATTAGAAACAACATAGAATAACTTCACAAACCGGTCTGATTTGATCGATTTGCAAAGACGTAGTAGTAGATAGATCTTCTTGGTTGTAGTCAAGAACAAGGTGTCCTTGCTTTGCGCCCAAGCTAAAACACCAGATGAGAACTTCCTCTAATGAGAGGACCCGACCCTTATTTATAGCCTTTAGCGTATAATCATATCCCGACCCATCAATAGAGATAGATTCGAAATATGTCTCTACACAGATTTAAAATCAGAGTCCATATTTTTCTTAATAGATACTCAAGCTCTTAATAAATATTTTATTTGATCACTTTATATATTTGAGCCAACTTAATAATAGATAGCTGATATGTATTAAACTCATGTATGTCCACATAATAGGAAATCAATCCAACAGTCGAATATCCACCATGGAAAACTCCCGATATCCAGGTCCGTCCCGAATTTGACGAATATCGCCTACTTCGTATCATATCCCGAATACAGATTCAACTATCCAGAGTCCGTCCCGAATCCGACCGGATAGTGAAATCCCTTCCTAGCTTTGGATTGGGTAGGAAATATCCGTCCCGTTTTCAATCCTACTTAACAGTTCGAAAATTAAGTTGAACCTGACCTTAGTGGAAGGTCACATACTCACATGGCTAGCACTTAGCACCAAGATAGAACACCGGGCAAACAAACCTTTGCCGTAGGAAAAAGGGAAATAGTGACAGTACCATCAAATCATCATCCTAGAGATGCATCTTTCCACCGTCAAAGGTAAGCTAACATGTAACTAAAAAGGCATGCTTTGCATCTCAAAATGCATTTAACAGGCACTTTATTGATATACAAAAGAAATCCACAGGAACATCAGGTTGCAAGAAAAGTAGGGTTAGTATGTACTAGCCAAATAAGCCAATAAAGCGCAGAAAACCCGAGATCAAACTGCACAAACATGTTCCCTCAAAAAAAAATGCACAAACATGCATGTGAACTTCACATTTTTATTTGCCACTGAAATGAAAGAAACATAGGATTCAAAGCCAAACCAAGTCCACTGTCCAATAACAGTTCCATGGACAGTTACAGGATAACAACGCATGCAAACAGCAACAGAGCATTCAGTTCCAAAACCAGTCGACTGTCCACTGATAGCTCCATGGATGGATAATGACAGGATAACAATGCACGCCGACCTGGACGATGGGAAAGGCCAAAACCGTCGATCTTAACACACCCAAAGGACCAGCCAGATGTTATCATGTCAGCATCATGGACACTCCACCTACTCACTACTGAAAACTACGTCGCTACGATTAACTAACTAAACCGTCAAATCAAGAGCCCATAAGATGCAGAACCATGCAGATAAAAAATGTGAGAAGGGAAAGCTTAATTACTTTCATTGAACCGATTATGTTATCTGTGATAATAAATATTATATATGATTCATGTACAAATTGAATACAAGTATTTAACTGCTAATCTGCACAAGGCTTACAATTGCAGATATTGGTTTGTGGAAACCACAATATCAACGTTGTAAGACAATGTAGACCAAAGAACTTTCTTCTTACATATATGGGTTTAATGAACTAAAATGCCATATGTACATTCCTTTCCTTATTTCGTGCGTCATAAACATGAGAATAACATAACGCCCATTCTATGCAAGAATGGGGGGATGATATTTCTGTTCTAAAGGAATTGCACACGTACATACATGATAAATAGAAAGAATAGCAACAAATGGAGAGAGGATCACGAACAGAATTGTCTGGGATGGAAAAGATGGAGGAATCTGCACTTCACTCACATGATCTTCATGCTTGCCTTCACCAAGATCAACAACCTTGCCTTCTTGGCTCTGGCTTGCCTGCGTTTATTCTCAGGATGCTGGAGGCTCAACGAAATATTAAATCATTGATTTCATCGTCTAAATCTCGTAATGCCTCAGTGAGGACTCCAGCAGCTGATGGCTGGGGCAGATCATCTCCTTCACTCTTGTGCCATCCTTGTAAATTTTGAATGTTGGAACAATCTTCACGTTTTCTAATCGCGCAACAGCGGGGCTCTCAGTTATATCCACCTATGTCAACCACATCACCACGTCAACAGAGATCATGTTGGAAAGTAGAAGCACACAAATTATCAGAAGCTGCTAGTTACCTTGAGGAAATTAACAGATGGATATCTGGTACACAACGCATCCACAAATGGGGAAATCTGGCAGCATTGCTGGTTCAAAGGTGCCATGAAATGGACTAAAGAAACACCTGCAGAAGTGCAATCATCTATCAACTAAAGGTTGAGAAAGTAGCTTTTCGAGTTGAATATTGAATGTCTGTCTTTGTATTATTTCAGGACAGTGCTACATAAATAAACTAAATCTGGTAATTTTTAATAGTAATGTTATGAAACAAAAGATACAGCTGATAACAAAAGGCATATACCAGGCAAAGTTGTAGCCATCTGGAATTGTTCCGTTCCTATGAGTTTTTCAACCTCTCCTCCAAATTTCATGTTGGATACCTCCTCACCTCGAGATGACCTAAGAGCAACCAGGGCATGGAAATGTGCCTCTGCCACCTCACCATCACCAGGAAGTTCCTTCCTAAGAACCTCATAATCTTTCACGGAGTCTGCCCATCGTTCAATCTAATCACCACAGGAGCAAAAGTGCAAAACATCTAAGTCCTCCAGATTCAATCAAGAAGTCCATCAAAAAATTTAGAATGTTCAATGTGTTACCTTGCCATAGGAAGCTGCACGCCTTAGGAGAGCCTTTGTATAGATGGGTTGAATCTTAAGGGCTTCATTGCAGTCCTCTATAGACTTCTCCCATTGCCCTAGCTTGAACCTGCAAGCAGCCCTATTGCAGTAGAGGACAGGATTTGCAGGGTGATGCTTCAGCCCTTCACCGTATGCTAGGCAAGCTTCTGCAAATTGTCCAGAATGAAAGAGCTCATTCCCTAAGGACCGTGCTTGGGCCACAGCTCTCACACTGTTGTGCATTGATGTTACTTCAATATTTCCAGAATCTATTCTCCTTGCTTTCTCTACTGAAGAGAACGCACTGTCACACCTGCAAAATATTTACTGGTGTAAGGTACTCACAGATATTGACTTATCACAACTGGATCAGGCCAACTTGTAGGTTAGTAATGAATTCAAACAAACTGAATAAGTTTGTTGAGTCAGTTTTAACCCAATGATTCCACAATCTAGTTTATTGTCCAATTGCATTTGTTATGGCGACCAAAACAAAAGTAATATATAGACATCATAATATACTCTATACTCGTTTGTTCAAAACATATATATTTTTTCTTATATATATATATATATATATATATATATATATATATATATATATATATATATATATATACTCGAGCAGGAACATGGAAAGAGATGATGACCAAACTTTTGTTTACCTTGTTATGATTTAAAAAGTTTGAAAAATTACCTTCCAAATGCCATGTCAACTTGGGCATGTACATAGTAGATATACGAATTGGCCTGAAACCCACAGAACTTCATGTCCTGGGTGTATGAGAATGAAAAATCAAGCTTGGATGCTCTGGAGATTTCCAAATCAGCTTCATCAAGCTGATTGATCTGGAGAAGAGCTTCCGCTCTAGAAGCAAATAGCTGCATTTGGTACATTATATAAATAACATTCTTCAATAAGGACATGGCTAGCCGATAGCAATCAAAATGAAGGATAGCACTTGACCAGAGCACAGGAGTCTGCTCCTGCCGCAATTGCGGCGTTGCATTCCCTCAATGCGCTCTTCCAGTTGCCAAGCTTCCGTGCATCTAGACATCTCTCCAGGTGCTTCTCAACTGTTTCTAATTTGTGTAACTCGAGGATGTCAGGCTGCAAGCCAGCCATGGAGATATGCTTCCGAGCATCCACAATGCGTCCAAACCTGCAATTTAGTAAGATCATATTAAATATTGTACGCAGAATAAGAAAATATCACTAAATGCAGCCACCCAATTGCTGAAATTGATCGTGATTCCATGACATCCACCATGCCAAGTGCAAAATAGCTTACTGAACCCCCACCCCCACCATCCCCACAAAAATATCATATGCCACTACCAAAGATTGGTAATTGATTATTTACCACTCATGTGGGGATGACATATGGCCCCGGGGCCCAGATGTCATCCACACATGCAGTGGCAAATCATCAAATCCACTCTTTTGGAGTGGCAAATAATCAATTTTCCCAAAAATAAAACAGAAATGAGCAGCATCAAATACAAGCACAATAAAATAGGACAGATGGTTACCTTTTATAGTTACTAGTACTACCCAAAACCGGTATTTTCCCTTTCTGCTCATTCTTTACAATCTCAAACTAGATTCCGCAAAATGATCAACTACTAGGATACCAATCTTTCTAAATTAAGCTAAGAAGCGTCTATGCCACTCCTCAATCACCTCGCCAAGAACAACCAAGAATTCAGCAACACACTCTCCATGCGGTTTTGTTACCTTAAAACTACCAAACAAAATACAGATTTAACATCTCAATCTAGGCATATAGGGACACTGCCATAACAATATACCAGTTTAGACCGTTAGGCGTGTGCATGGAAAAAAGAAAACTATTTCCACCGACAATGCAACACAAAAATCGCATGCACGCAACATCCGAGGATCCAAGAATGGATCTTTACGCCACACTGATCACCTTATTTGCAGCGATGCGAGGCGCTGGCGCGCGCGGCCGTACGACGGATCGAGCCGGACGGCCTCCTCGCACTCCCTGACGGCCTCGCCGAGGCGGTTGAGCCCGATAAGCGCGGCAGCACGGTTGGCTCGGCACGCGGCACTGTCGGGACAAATGGCGAGCGCGTGGTTGTACAGCCGCAGAGCCTTCTCGAAGCACCCGTTCTTGTACTGCTCGTTTCCAGCGCGCCTCATCTCGTCCGCGTCCGCGCCCGCCATGGCCCTCCTGACCGACGACAAGCCGTCCTCGGCGGCTGCAGCGGAGCCAGCGCCGGCGCAGGGAACGACACATCGCGCGCGCACGACGCTGCCGTGGCCGTAGTTGCCGGTTCCGGAGCCGAGCACGTCGCGACGGGCGGCACGAGGAGGGGTCGCGGGCGGCGTGGTGGCCGCGGGGGCGAGGCGGCCGGAGGAGCAGATGTTGCCTGCGGGGAGCGCGTTGGTGAGCGGCGATGTGGCGGTCCTCGAGCCGGCACCGGCGCTCGAGCAGGACGTGTAGATGGGCGGGCCGGAGCCCGAGCACGGGTACCCGCAGGTCGGCGCGTCGGCCGGGAGGGAGGCCTCGCCGGAGTGGCCACGACGCGCGGCGATGCTGGGCGAGGAAACCCCCGGCGTTCTCTGCACGGACCCCGACGACCCGGACGACGAGCTAGGGGTGGGGATCTTGGAGTGGGTGAGGGGCGACACAGGGGAGAGGCGACCCGGCGGGGGCGAATCGGGCTTGTCCCGGAGCGCGGCGGCGGCGAGGGCGTCGGAGAGGGAGGAGCCCAGCATTGGGGCCGGCGCTCGGTGGGACATTTCGCCGAGCACCTGGCTAACGGAGCTGAAGGGGCATGGAGTGCGGTGGGGGTGGTGGTTAAGGCGGGGAGGGGCGAGATGGGGATCTCGTGACTCGTGAGGTTGAGGAGTGGAAGAAGCAAGGAATGCTACACTTGGAGGCGCTCGCGCTAGTAGTTGAGCTGTTAAGCTAGTACGTCACTGGTGTTTACTCGTGCAGTAGTAACAATGGTGTAGTACCTACACTAATACTATCCTTATCCTAGTATAAGATTTTTGCTGCGACTCTTGTCCATGACTGACAGTTCATGTTGTAGTAGTGCGACTGAATCTCAATTTGTACAAGGTGACTAGCACATGACTACTTGTTTTGCTATTGTTACTGGTTTGTTTGGAACGAAGGAAAAAAAAACAGTGGTAACTTACGCTAAATATTATCCACACCGAGGTATAACAAAAGTTACTGTACAAATGTACAAAAATTACAGCACAAATGTACGACGGAAATCAAATTTAGACTCCAAGCTTAACGATAAAAGAAAATAAATAAAACTTGGCAAAGCAATATAGCATAGTAAAGCGATACAAAAGTTAATATCTAATTAACAAAGGTTTGGTTCACCCAAACTTATCATGTCTTCATCAACCATAGTACAAGAACCTAAACATGCAAATACAAAACTGCATGCGTAAACCAGGACACAAAATTGCAAAGTTAATTATTGATGCAAATTGCAAAAACAAGAATGTAACGTACCACTAGCAGTCTAACACGGGGTAGTTTCTGCTTACGCGACCTCATACTTTGGAAACGTTGCAAAATCTTGTCATCTTTAATGCTTGCAAATACACCTCGCTCGATATAGCAGCATACCATACTATCATTCATCCATTCATCACTCATCTTATCCCGCAACTCTGTCTTCATAATGCTCATAGCCTATATGGCTCTTTCTACTATTGCAGTTGCAACTGCAATGGGCAAAATCAAGACCAATTCAATGAAGCGATATACCAAGATCAACAACAATGTCATCCTGATTAAGCCACAACTCAAGGATTGTTTTCTTGGGTGTTACTAGCTCCAGTTCCTATAGTTTCGAAAGGGGAATGGCTAGACTATGATACATAATAAGATGGCATTGTCTTGGTCCTCTTCATCTTATATTTATCTATTTGGGTAATGCAACGCGCCAATGCAAAGAAAGAAAAAAAAAAAGAGAAAATAATCACCTCGCAGGCCTGTACCTCACAACAACTGTTGTGGCATAGCCCGTGGAAGCGCATCGGCGCCGGCGGCTTGGGTCAATGGCAAAATGGGGGCTAGAACAGTGGGCTTGACCTCAGAGTCGACAGGTAGCGACTTGGGGCAGTAGCGACGTAAGCGTGGTCAAGCGAGGCAGCTAGGGCGGCACGATTGAGTGACCAAAAGCCACACATGCGATGGGGAAATGGATCCTCCGCATTGAAGGGTTCAATGTAGAGGATCTACAGTGCCACGCATTAGAAGCTGATCTCCACCGTCCGATCGAAAAACAAAGGTCCAGTAAAATCGCTACAGTAAATATTTCACTATTCTACAGTACCTACTACAGTGTTTCCTTGCTGTTACTTGCTGATTGATGCCTTGTTGAGCTATGCGCCTACGCGATGGGCCACTAGGTTGCTTGAAGGATGGGACCCCCAAGAGAGGCTAGGAGGTGGAACGGATGGGAGCTAAGTAGTCATGGCCAAACGAGCCGCCCGGCATGGCGCGAGCCCCTACCTGCCCGGCACGATTAGGCCGGGCATGGCCAGCCCGTTTAATTATGCGAGCCATGTCATGCTGGCCCATGGGCCAGGGTGCCGACCCAAGCACAGCATGCCGACACCTCAAGCAGTGCCGGGCCAGCCTGGGCACAGTTAGCCCGATGGGCCATGCTCAGCCCATGTAGCCTGTTTTGGCATAAATTTTTTTAAAAAAAATCTAAAAAAACAGAAAATATATAGAATTCAGAAATACATATAAAAATTGTAAAAAAAAATTTAGACAAACATATTGATAATGTAATAAAGAGCTTTATTAATATTTAAATGTCTGGCTTGTTAAAACCTTTGTCAAGTAAAAACTCAACATAATAAAACCTTAGCAAAGGAAAAAGAGTACAACATATAGCTTTACATACATCCATGTTCTAAGTGTCGTTGTCTAGATACAGATTTTCGAACACCTTCGACAACTCTGGACTTTTCTACATAGTGTTGTGTTCAGCTTATTCCCAGTGCTTCACAGTTAGAAGTATCTCCACCATCTCACTCGTGACACGTGTTCTTCTCTCCTCCAATATTCTTCCAGAAAGACTAAAAGCAGACTCGGAGGAAACCGTCGAGACAGGAATAGTTAACACATCAAATGCAAATATGGATAGTACGAGATATGTTAACTTATGGCTATGCCGCTATTGCAAAATTCCGAAGCCTTCTGAGTTGAAATCCACCATATTGATGTCCAGATAAGCGGATAGTTCTCTCCTCCTTGGGTGGGAAGTTGGTCTTGGTTGAGAAGGTGCCGGTGTAGAACCCCTAGACCTAGAGGAAGAACTTTCACCCCAAATATTGCCCCACAAATTTGTCATGTTACCTGAGGCGGGTGGTAGGGAAGGTCATTGCAAGCGAACTCCCTGAAACTTATTTTCATGCCTTTGAAAATTCTCGGTAAATCTAGAACGAACATATGCAAAATAGTTAGAATAGGCTAGGCCTATAGCATCACTAAGAAGATCAAGAGCATTAGCAAATCCTTGAATTTTAGCTATCGGATCTAAAATAAATGCAAATGCATATAGGAAAGGGATTTCTCTCCAATATTCAGGTATTTTGTTTTCATATCAATAATAGCCTCTCGTAAAACTATATCATTTTCATATATCTTCAACTGAGTAGCAATCTGTAGAATATTATGCACAATTATAAGAGATGTTGGATAATACACAGCGGACAAAGCAACAGTGGCTTCATAAAAAATTTCCCAAAACTGAAGTATCTTCTAAGCAACCAACCAATGCGGCTCAGACAATAGTACACTATTGTCATCACTCAGATAGTGCGTTTGAATAAAAACATAAAAGTGTTCTTATGTGGTAAAAGACTCTTAATCATCAATTAAGTAGAGTTTTATCTTACTAGCATGTTTAAACCAAATTTTCTCGGACATACACCTATTGCCCTGCAGAAGTTCTTATATGCTGCTATTCTAGCGTTCTAGTTATTCAAGAAAGATATCGCATCGCAGAAAGCTTTAAGATACAAACTCAACCTCTTCAAACCGTATTTTACTATAAGGTTAATAATAAGACAAACACATCGCTAATGTAGCAAGAAGGAATAGGTGTATGTACTCAATATCGGAGTAAGAATATCCATTACAATAGAGTTTGAAGCGACGTTGTCTAAAGTAATTGAGAATATTTTGTTTGTAAGACCAAAGTCTTCCACGACTTTGATAATACAGTCTGCAATATTCTCACACGTGTATGCTATATCAATTAATTTAAAATCTATAAATCTTTTATCCATTTCCTCAGTTGTATTAACATAATGAGCAACTACACTAAGATAATCTTTCCTAGCACGACCACTATATATGTCTGAAGTTAGATCCACCGAAAATGTGCACGTACTAAATAGTTTCTTGAATTTATCACGGCGTTCATTACAGTATTCAACTAGATCCCTAGTTGTTGTTTGTCTTGAAATGATAAAAAAAAAATAGAATTATGTGCAATCCTTATGTAAGTTTCGAAAGTTGTAGACTCCCCAGAGCCTAAAAGTAAATCCTCAAAAGCAATTAAATAATAAAGAGATTGACTAGCTACCTTGGAATTTTAGTCCCATCTACATACCGTACCGTCGGGGTTATACTGCAACTACGTCTGCCTCATCGTTAATACCTGCTTAGCCTTATATCTTGCAACATGTCTAAGCAAAATGCCCCGTTCCACCTGAAGACTTTGCAGACAAATCATAACGACAAATTTTACAAACAACATATGGTACCCAAACTCCTTGTACGTCTTCCTTGGTCATAGCTCCATTTGGTTTAAGGTAGCGACATTCTTAAAGGATGCAATACCCTCTGGTGAAATTCCGTAATCACCAAGAGCAAAGCTATGTAATTTTTCATAACAAAAACTGTAAAATCGAAACTTGTACTATTATTTATTTCATCTTAGCATAACAAATAATAAAAATAAAAATATGTAAAAAATAGTATTGTACCTTTTTGCTGACTTGACGGTGGAATTTGAATTTTCTAAAATTTGGCACTTTTTTTGAATTTTGCCAAATGATCTCACAAGAAATCTAATTTTGCACAACAGAATTCGTAAGAGAAATTGAGGAATGGATGGGTTCTGAATGAGAGAGTATGGTGGCTATTTATAGAAAACATTTTGGGATTTATTTTGATTTTTTTTTGCTATTTTGAAACCCCCAACGGCCAAAAACCAATCAGATTTTTGAAAAAATCTGAACATTAGTCGGGCCTAATGGGCTACTTGCGCCTTTTTGGGGCTACTCGTGCCTTTTTCGGGCCGACGTGCCATGCCCGGCATGGCGTAGCATGCCGACAAGGGCCCAACGGCCATATGCGGGCCGCGTCGGGCCGTGTTGGGCACGACCCGACGCTTTGGCCTCTCTGCCTCTTTTCTCCACGTCGACCTCCCCTTCCGAGTCCGGTTGCGCCCAGTCGTGCCCCTTCGTACCCTGTTGTGCCCCTCCGCCCCTCGTCGCACCGCTCTGCTCCCCTCCGCGCCTCACCCATAGTGCCGCGCTAGCTCCGCACCTGTCCCACGCCGTGTCGACCCTATACCCCTCCATGCCTCGCCCGCGCCGCTGCGCCTGCCCCACATCGTGTCGGCCCCGCACCGTGCCCGAGTCGCTGTGCCGCACTTGTGCCTCCACACCGTATCCTGCGCCCACCCTGCGCCATGCCACACTACCCCAACCCTACCCCTTCGGTGCCGGGCTATCGGGCCGCTGGTCCATCTATAGTGTGGGCCCTGTCGTGCCTAGGCTAGGCCAATAGTGTCGTGCTTCAGGCTGGCTTGATTGGCACGACCCATCTGGCCATCTATAGAGCCAAGCTAACGGACTGTTAGCCCCAGGCTGGGCCATTGAGGGTTGGTATTCACTATTCAGTGGTATTTTGGGCAAATGCATAGTGGGGGTTACCACTACTATACTACCATGCCCCAGGTTGTAGCCTAGTGGCTGGAGACCAAACTCCCCCACACCCCTGGTGTTGTCGTTCATCCATTTATCACTCATCTTATTCTGTAACTCGGTCTTAATAATGTTCATAGCTAAGAATACTATACTATTTCTATTGTATTGTTACAACAGGCAAAATCAAAGCCAGTTCAATGAGGCGATATACCAAGATCAGCTACATTGTCATCCAGATTAGGCACAACTCGAGGATTGTTTTGTTGGGTGTTACTAGCTCTGGTTCCTATTGTTATATTGGAACTTTATGTTTTTTTCTACTGTTAGTACGCATAAATCAGAAAAAGAAAAAAAAGAGTTTTGACATTCATACGGCGCAGCTTGCGCAACATATCTATTTGCAACCTATCTCCACGGTCTTGATCTATATCCACGGTCTTGATCTGGAACGTGATAGCTGAATTTCCAAAGGGAAAATTTGCTATAGGAGGAAACCACCTTTTGGTGGGACGGTGGAGTTGTATGTACGATTCCAAACAGCAAGGTTCAAATCCTACTGCCATACACACGCGAGTGCATTTTTTTTATGAGATTGCATATTTATCCTCAGCCTGTATCTTTTTAGTCATTTGCTAAGAGGACACACTCACATGTGTATGTGTGTACAGCGTGCATGCATGGTTGTGTGTGTACGTGTGTGTTTTCCTTTAATTGCAAAAAAAAAAAAACTACCTAAGAAACCACAAGCTTGTCCAATTCACTGTAGACTGTTGAGCTCTCCCTCCCTGTACACGGACATTGGCATAAAAGAAATCCTTCATGCATAATTTCTCACAATTGCTAACATGAATAAATAATTGAATTCAACTCACAAGTTTTTTTTTTTTTTTTGCATTTTTCTCTACAGATTGACGCACATGTAACTACGACCATGCAGCATGGATCGAGTTGGCGTGTCAGAGATTTTGCCCATCTCAATTCGCAGTCTCACGCAAGCGCTAGTGCAGGCCAAAGACCAAAAGCCAGATTTGGCACGCGTACCTCTCAGAAGGACGAAAATGCCCCGCTCATTGCTTACTACTCTAAATGCCTCAGTTTTTGAATTGTTTTAGTATGGAAAAACAAACATGCGTAATGCTACCCATCATTGATCGATTCAATCCAGGTGTCAACATATATGAAACCATCTTTTGTACATCCTCATTTTGTTTTCAGCCTTAGGTTGGATCCAATTCTGCCTAAGACCACATGATCTAGTTGAAGTTCATAAGATATTAAGATGTGATAGGATCGTTCGTCCGTTTCAGTAATTCTCCTGCCCTATGGCAACGCGTTTGCCATGTGTACTTGGCAACATTCAGAAGAGCTCGAAATGGCAGACCTTCTGGCCATTTCGTTCCAAGGAAGTTAGTGTAGAATTGTGGAATTAGTTGTGACCATATTTTGTACAGATTTTTTTCCAAGGTTTTGGATAGAATATACTATAACGTAAACACCAATTAGGATTGGCAAAATATTGTAGCTTGCGTTTAATTACCCAAATTAGTATTGAGGATAGAGGGAACATATCATGTGCATATTCCCTCGGCTTGTTTAGGTGTAATGGAATTGTGCTAGAATTTAATTAAGATTTAAACCGAATCATGCATGTACCAATCTTTTGAATCCAAATTTGCCTTCAAAGTGCAATCTTGTTGAACCGTTGTAAAACCCTTCAAAGTAATCTTGTGCACCTAATGTTGGTGATATACGCTAGAGGCAATCATGGAGATGATTGTATCACTTTTATGTTTATGAATAATTAAATAATATGTTATTTTATCTCTTGAATGAACTACTATTTATATTGATCAACAAGTATGCCACTTGTTCGTGAAACTCTTTATTCATGTTTATGATGTTATTCTAAATATCTTATATCATTACGTGGGACACTAATGATTTAGAAATCAACACATGTATTGATTGATGATCATGTTTCACCGATCATAGATATGAGATTTTAAATCAATAATATGAACATATATTGATGAACATGATGTTGGATTGACCCACCTTGAGACACTGCGAGAATTGTTATATTCTTAAGTGTCATTAATTGGTCTCATACATAGTGTATGTAGGATCCTTAGACTTGAAATCGTCATGGTTTTTACATATGTATTGGTTTACTTAGGGGTTGTCAAACGCAACTCCATAACTGATAGTCATAAATATAGCTTTCGAGTTTACTATGAAACATACGGAGGAATGTGAGCGATCAAGATGGAATTTGCCCCTCCTATATATGGGAGAGATATCTCTAGGCCCTTTGATGTGGTTGGATTAGGAAAGTGCATGGTCATACCGAATGTGGTTGAAGAGTCAAATGCAACTGAGCAATCCACGAGCGAGTGAAGGATCGAGCTAACATAGGATGGCACACATCTCGATTTGAGTTTGATCTGGTATCTTGAGGCAAAGGTATCCCCACATGAGCACTATATAGGTTCGTCTGATACGATTTTTATGTGTATTCGAGATTCAATGTCTTGCTAGGGACCGCTAACGACTTGTGGATCAGAAAGGGGTTTTTGGTTTGCGGCCTAAGTATGCATGAAACTACAGGGACACACATTTAATGGGTTGGAACAACTAGTTCAATTTGGATCCGTAAATGGCATAAATCGGATTATGATCCGTATGTGGTTAAGAATCCTAATGAGTTTGTAACGTAGGGATCTATTAGGGTGCTCTATATAAAGAGAGGCATGGGGGCTAAGAACATGTACGTGAGAGCCTAGAAACCCTAGCAGCCCCAAGCACCTGACCCACCTCGAAGCCATAGTCGTGCGCGCTGGTGCTAGCACACCGACGCACAGCGTTCCACCCTAAACGTGTGGACTCTAGTGGTGGCGCTAATGCGACTGCAGCGCTGATCGGGACGATTTCGAGGAGGAGAAGGTTGGTTCATGGAGACGATCGATCATCGCTTGGAGGAGACGATTGACTATCGAGAACGTTAGATGTTCGACTACTTCGATAACGTTGGACGTTTGACTACTTCGACAACGTTAACCCGCTTCATTGGATCAGCTACTCCAACTTTTATTCCGCTACACTGCGCATCTAATAGTAATGATCTGTGACTCTTAGAGCATCTACAATAGTCCATATCACTTGTTACTAAGGGATGGACATATCAGCATTTAGGTGATGTGGGGGAGAAATGGTGAGGAGAGAAGGTGAGCTTGTTCCTAGATGAAGAAACAAGCAAGTTATTGATACCAAAACAAAAGAAACAATAAAATAGCTATTGGAGACTTGCTTGTTACCTAAAAACTTATTTTGTGAGTAGCAATTAAAGTCTTAGATACAAGCTCAAGAAACATTCCATTGGAAGGCTTATTTCTTTTTATTAGATTGAGTACTCTTTCTCCTCTTAGTAATAAGCTAAGAAACAAACTATTATAGATGCTCTTACTTGCATGACTTTCTAGTTTAGATGTAGATTTTTTTTATTTTGTGCTAGATTAGCCTACGGACCCAACACCTAGAGTATTGATATTTTTTTACTAACTTAATGTTGATAATCAATGTGTCGATAATAGTTAAAAAAAACAAAGGAGATCTTAGGGCATCTTCAATAGCGCCACTTCAGGTGTCTCTAACGTTGCCACATAGGTTTTCTGATGACGTGGAGTAGAGTGAAAGAGGAGAGAGAATGAGGTCGTCCTTTCACAAAGCAACGGGCGTATCACGCGAAACAAAGCACTAGCAACGAAATTTTTTGCTGTTGGAGCGCACTCGTCATTTATTCACACGAAACAAGACACTTGATTCATATAAAGTTTAAATGCTTGTGAAGCTTTAAAGAGACAGCTCAAGAGACAATGTATTAGAATAGTTGTCTCTATACATATTTATTTCTGAAAGGAAGCTACTATCTAAAGGTCTGTTTTTTAGGATCTATTGATAGGTCTGAACTTAATCCAAATCTAATCTTCCTCGTACAAACATTGCTTAGGGCAACATAGAAGTCCATCTTTTTTATCTGGAAGCTGACTTCATCGCCAAAACTCTCGCTGCTGCAGTAACTGTACATAATTAGACAATTTAGTGAAATGACTAGTCAGGTGAAGATTTTGTTTCTTCTCATTAGAATAAACAGAAGAAAGGCAGGGGCAAAATGGTGATAAAGATTAAGGAATGATTAGCATTCAACGAAGAGTCACTGGGAGGTGCTGGAGACGAGACAGGTGGGGTCGGAGGTCTCTGACTGAATTGACATATTTTTTTATTTGTTCGTTCGTACGAATTTATAAAAATGACATCACGGCAGGTACCTACCACACTCTCAGTCTGCGAAAGCCACTTGCCCTGCTACCAGACCGTGTCAGGAACGCGACTACCCGCGGTGGGAATGTGCGTAGGCCACCTACCGTGCTTGCATGCCATTCTGTCACGGATTGGGAGCACAGTAGGTGGCTTCCGCGAACTGGGAGCGTGATAGGAGTATCGATTTTATCATTTCAGACATGAGGAGACCACATTTGCTATTTCATTTCAAAAAGGGACTAAATGAACAAAAAAAAACTTGGTCATGTGCCAGTTGTTGACCTTTTAACAAGTTCGGGCTTCCAACGGGACGCCTAGGACTGCTACTATAGTTTTTCCCGACCACCACCATCCCACACACCTAGCTAGTTGGGTGCTTCCCTAACTATTGTGCTGAGTCGCTCTAATTACATACAAGACATATAACCATGACATATAATTAAGTAAGAGAAAATTAATTATTTGCCACTGAATTCATGATTTGCCATCGAATAACTGCATATTCATTCTATGCCATCGCTTTTCAAATTTTATTCACTCCATGCCATCACCGTTACCTTGTCATCCAAACCCATTTCTCAACCTTATCAGTTTTTTCAAAATGACCAAAATGCCCCTACCTTCTCTCTTTCCCATCTTCTTTCTCTTTCTTTCTCCCTCCTCCCCCATCTCGACCCGAGCCCCGCAGCACCACTCCGCCTGTGCCTACCGCCGCCCTACTCCACCCGATGAGCCACCATCCAATTACTATCGCTTAGAGCACCTCCACATCCTCTCCTGGCCTCCCCTTCTCCCCCACTCCATTATTCCTCCTTAGCCTCCAGCCGAGCTACAGCGTCACCATGTCCGCGTCGGCTGCCGCTGACACCACGTCGTTTCGGCGAACCTAGTGGGTCTCTTCCATAGTTGACTGCATCACACCGTGTTCCCCAACCCCACAAGCATTCCCCCTTAACTAACTTAGGACTTCTGCCACTGGAGTGTTGTCGAAGCCTCGTTAGTAATCTCGCGCGCCAAGCTTGTTGTCAATTTACATCGCTTTTTCGTCATTGTCGGTTTTTCGTCGATTTCATCGCAGCGTAGTATTCAGCGTTTGCGATTTGAGTCTGTTTTCGATTATGTTTCGTGTTCTGTTTTAGCCCGGTGAATCGGTATTGCATGGCGAGTCACAGGATTTTCTTTGTTGTTAGCGTCTTCCACGCTGTCGGTTAGTGCTCGTTTCAGGTGGTCATGGCGTGGAGATAGGAGGCCACTTCTGCCATGTTTGTTGGTTGTTCTGTTGCTTTAAATAAGAATTGAAAGACTAGAAAAGCTGCGACGTTTTCAGCAGCACAAAATCGTCTCAAGTGTTCAACTATGTTCTCAATTTCGTGTGTGTGTGAGATCGGGTGATCGCCGGGTGTAGCTGACATTTGGTATCAGAGCATTGTGCTCGAGTGCCTGTGATGCCACGCTCTGGCTCTCCTCCGTCACGATGCTCCAACTCAACGCCGCTCGTCGTGGCGCGCGAAGCAAGTGGCGCGGGCCGCCACACTGCCGCAGCGGAGCAGTGGCTGCCGTCTTGTGCTTGGCGCCGACGACAGTCAAGGATGGGACATCGTCATCTAGCGGGTTGTGAAGGAGGTGAGGGGTGGGGCAGTGTACCCGACCTTGACGCGCACAAACTATGCCGACTGGTGCCTGATGATGAAGGTCATGCTGAAGGTGTGTGGTCTTTGGGACACAGTCAGCCGCGCTGGTGTTCCGGCGCAGGAGGACATGATGGCCATGGAGGCGATCCTTCGAGCTGTGCCAACGGAGCTGTGGTCGACTTTGGCAAACAAGAACAGTGCAAAGGAAGCCTGGGACGCGCTGAAAGCCATGAAGGTTGGAAATCAGCGCGCGCGCAAGGCGAAGCTGCAGAATCTGCGTCGCGAGTTTGAAGACCTCATTTTTCGAGAAGACGGGACCGTCGATGATTTCTCGGTGAGACTCACTGCTCTAGTTAGCAATTTGAGCCTTCTTGTGACCAGCGCAGGGAGGAGGAGGTGGTGGAAAAGTATTTGCGCGTCATTCCAGATCGCTTCTCCCAAATCGCGCTCTCAATTGAGACGCTCCTTGACCTCGAGGAGCTCACGGTTGAGGACGTGACCGGACGGCTCAAGGCGGCGGAGGAACGATTTGTGAAGCGGCACGGCAAGGGCTCAAGCACTGGCGGTGACAAGCTCTATCTCTCGGAGGAGAGCTCCGATGCCTCTAGTGCGTGCAAGCCAAGCAACGGCGCATGCCGGCATGGCAAGCCTTCCCATGGTAGGAAAGGCGACGCCAGTGGCCGAGACTCGAAGGCTCCGCAGAGGGACAAGTCTCAAGACAAGTGCCGAAACTGCAGCAAAGCCGGACACTGGGCACGTGAGTGCCGGCAACCCAAGCGGGGTGACGAAGTGCACCTCACAAAGGCCGACGACGATGAACAAGTTGTACTGCTGGCGCACGCGATCACGGTGGCTACGCCTGCCCCAGTGGACACGAACAACGTCTTCCTCGACGAGCCAAACCTGTTGGGTCTGCTCGGGAACGACAACGACCGTCATGATGAAGCATGGTACCTTGACACAGGTGCCAGCAACCATATGACGGGGCGCCGTGACATCTTCGCCGAGCTAGACACAGGGGTCACCTGGAACGTGAGATTCGGAGATGGCTCCATCGTCACGGTACAAGGGTGCGGCACAGTGTTGTTCATGTGCAAGAATGGACAACACCGCGCACTCACTGGTGTCTACTTCATCCCTCAACTTCGCTCCGACATCATCAGTCTCGGCCAACTAGATGAAAACTGGTGCAAAGTGCTAATTGAGGAAGGTGTACTGCGGATCCATGATCAAGACAGGAAGCTGCTCGCGAAGGTAAATCGAGGGCCTAATCGGTTGTACGTATTGAAGCTGGAGCTGGTGTGGCCGATCTGCCTGGCCACGCACCAAGATGACGAGGCGTGGCGCTGGCATGCCCGGTTCGACCACCTCAGCTTCGACGGGCTTCGCAAACTGGCACGAGGAGGCATGGTACGCGGGCTGCCATCGATCGACCACCCAGAGCAAGTCTGCGATGCGTATCTCGCCGAAAAGCAGCGACGCGGACCGTTCCCAGGGGAGGCGAGGTTCCACGCCATTGAACGGATCGACCTAGTTCACGGCGACTTGTGCGGCCCGATCTCCCCCGCAACCCGCGGCAGCAAGAAGTACTTTCTACTCTTGGTTGATGACATGAGCAGATACATGATGCTGACTCTGCTTGCATCAAAGAGCGATGCACCAGCGGCGATCAAGCAATACAAGGCGAACGTCGAGGTGGAAACTGTGCGGAAACTTCGTGTGCTACGTACTGACCGCGGCGACGAGTTCAACTCCATTGAGTTCGGCCAATACTGCGCAGACGAGGGCGTGACGTGACATATCACAGCGCCGTATTCACCACAGCAGAATGGTGTCGTCGAAAGGTGAAACCAAACTGTGGTGGTAATGGCGCGGTGCATGCTCAAGGCGAAGGATATTCCCAGCGAGTTTTGGGGGGAGGCGGTGACCACTGCGGTGTTCATCTTGAACCGTTCTCCGACACGCAGTCTCGCGGGCAAAACGCCGTTCGAGGCATGGCATGGAAGAAAGCCGGCGGTTCACTTCATGCGCATGTTCGGCAGCGTGGCGCACATGAAGCTCGTCAAGCCAAACCTGCTGAAGCTTGAAGACGGGAGCAGGAAGACGGTGTTCATCGGCTATGAGGCTGGATCGAAAGCTTATCGTGTTTACGATCCAGTTGCCAATCGCGTTTACATCACGCGTGACGTGGTGTTCGACGAAGTGGCCAAGTGGGACTGGGATCGTGACGAAGGCGCGGCGTAGACAAACACCAGTGGGGACATCTTCACGGTGGAGTACGAGATGCAGCAGGGACCGCCACCGGCTGTGGAACCTGTGACTCCACCACCTCACGACGAGGAACCTCGAACTCCATCGCCCGCACACGACGTCGCACCGCAGTCGCCTGATGGGGAAGTCGAGTTCGTCTCCCCGCCCTCCGAAGCCTCTGCGATACTCGACGATGACAACGGCGTGCCACGTCGGTTCCGGACCGTGGACAATGTGTTGGCCACGGGTCCGGCACTGGAGCTCGACGCCGAGGACCTCCACCTGCTCGCGGTCGAGGAGCCAAGCACCTTTGCCGAGGCAAAGCGCGAGGACTGCTGGCGTGCAGCGATGATCGAGGAAATATAGTGCATCAAAGAGAACAAGACATGGGAGCTTGTGGATCTCCCGACTGGCCACCGTCCGATTGGCGTCAAGTGGGTGTTCAAGGTGAAGAAGAATGAAAAGGGGGACATCATCAAGCACAAAAGCCCGGCTGGTCGCAAAAGGGTATGTACAGCGCTAGGGGATCGACTTCGACGAGGTCTTCGCTCCAGTGGCACAGATGGAATCGGTGCGCCTGTTCCTCGCCTTGGCTGCGCACGAAGGCTGGACTGTGCATCACATGGATGTAAAGTCCGCCTTCCTCAACGGGGAACTGTCCGAGCAGGTCAATATCGTGCAACCGCCCGGCTTCGTTGACGGTGACCACCCCGACAAGGTGCTCAAGCTGAAGAAGGCATCAGACGATGCGAGGCAGCACCACGGGCCGGAACATCAAGCCGACACCGCTGATTCATTTCGAGTTCAAGCGGCGTTCGAACACGCGGTGTATACTCGCGGTGAAGGAGCTCCACGGCTCATCGTCGGTGTCTACATGGATGACCTGATCACATCGCCCCGACGAGGAAGACATCGGCAAGTTCAAGATCGAGATGCGCACCTTGTTCAAGATGATCGACCTCGGGCTTCTTTCTTACTACCTCAAGATCGAGGTACATCACTCAAGATCGCATCACCATTGGCAAAGCGGCGACGCGACAAAAGCACTCAAGAGCAACGGCATGGACCGGTGCAATCCATGCCAAGTTCCCATGTAAGCGGCCAAGCTCGGCAAGGAGGGACTGGGAAGCGGTGGATGCCACTCGAGAGCGTAGTCTCGTGGGAGCGTTGCGCTATCTAGCTCACACCGCCCGACATCACATATGCCGTGGGCTATGTGAGCGGTTCATGCGGCGCCAAGGAAGACAACCTCGCTGCGAGAAACACATTTTGCGCTATGTTACAGAACGCTGGGTTTTGGGTGTCTGCCCAAGGAAGAAGGAGGAGCGGCTCGCACCGATGGGGTTCGATGATAGTGATATGGTCGGCGACATTGATGATCGCAAAAGCACTTCGTGTGTCCTCTTCTTCCTCGACCAAAGCCCAATCGGTGGCAAACTCGAAGCAAAGGTTGTGGCATTGTCTTCGTGCGAGGCGAATACATCGCGGCAACCTCACCGCTTGCGGGGCATATGGTTGGCGAGGCTGGCGAGCGATCTCACCGGAGAAGCGGCTCGAGCGGTTGAACTCAAGATGGACAACATGTCGCGATCTCACTCTGCGGCAACCCGGTGTTCCACAACAGAGCAAACACATAGATACCAAGTATCACTTCATTCGGGATAGCATCAATGCGGGGAAGATCAAGGTGAGACACACCAAGATTGAAGAACAGCTCGCGGACATATCGAAGTCGCTCGATCGAGTCGAGTTCCATGACCTCCGAGCATGAATTGGAGTTTCGAAGTTGGTAGGCGCGTCGAGATTAGGGGAGAAGTGTTGTTGAAGCCTCGTCAAGTAATCTGCGCGGCAAGCTCGTTGTCGGATTTCTATCGATTTTTCGTCATTGTCGGTTTTCCGTCGGTTCGTCGATAGCGTAGTATTCAGCGTTTGCGATTTGAGTCTGTTTCGATTATGTTTCGTGTCATTTTAGCTCGGTTGAATCGGTATTGCATGGCGAGTCAACAGGATTTTCTTTGTTGTTAGCGTCTTCCATGGCACGATCGGTTAGTGCTCGTTTAAGTGGTCATGGCATGGAGATAGGAGGCCATACGCCATGTTTGTTGGTTGTTCTGTTGCTTTAAATAAGAACTGAAAGACTAGAAAAGCTGCGACGTTTTCAGCAACACAAAATCGTCTCAAGTGTTCAACTGTGTTCTCAATTTCGTGTGTGTGTGAGATCGGGTGATCGCCGGGTGTAGCTGACACGGAGTACCGTGCGTTCTTGTCTTCCCCAATTCCGACCGAAGCAGTCGTCGCCATTGTCGTCCCGATAAGCCCCAACCAGATTCCTCCCTCTCAGAGCATCTCCACACCTTTCCCTTCCTTCTCCAACCATCCTTTTTGCCTCCCCCTTGGCCGGTTGTCGCCACCGCGGGAAGCTTGCCGCGCTGCCCATGACGCATGACGTTGGCCCGCCTCTGGCCCCCTCGGCCTTCACTGACTGCTTGGGTGAGTCCCACTCACCCCGTAGATGCTCGTGCTCCCCCTATTCTCCCCCCTCTCCCCCTCCGGCGCCACTGCCCTCATCTCCTTCCCACCAGCCGTCGCCGCCATCCCGCACTAGCGCACGCCTTGGTTGCGATGCCACCTTTCTTGGACTCCTCTGCCCCGTGGGAACCCATTTTTGGGGTCACCTCATCCTCTCGATAACTCCCTCGACGCCATCGATCCTGCCCAAAAGCTCTCTACACCTCCTCTATTATGTGCTCTACTTCCTTCTCTCTCTCTCTGAAGTGGAGCGACAGGCGGAGGCAGCGCCAAGGCACGGAGGTGGCGCAGCAGCGGTCGGGCCGAGGTGGCACGGTGCTAGAGCAGTTGGCTGGAAGAGAGAAGGGGAGAAGGGGATCTAGAGAAAGAAGAAGGAAGAAAGAATGGGGGAAAAGGAAAAAGGAGCCAGGGGAATGGAGTGAAACGTAAAATAAGGGGGGCAAAATGGACTTTTCTTGTGGCTTAATGGAGGTGTTTGGACGTTGTGCTAACAACGATGACATAATGGCATATTGTGAAGAGGGGGTTATTCCATGGCACATAATCAATTTTCTCTAAGTAACGAACTAATGTGCCTCCATCTACTAAATCTTAACCCTGATTTAAAAATATATATTCTTGGGTGTTTTTTTTTTAAGTTTGACTATGTATATTATAAAACATATCTATTTGAGAGGGAAGGGATTGCTACCTCCGGTCACAAATACATGTCAGTTTGGACATTGTCACGATCTCCAAAACACAACTTTGAACACTAATTTTTATTGTAATATATTTATAAAGTCAATAAAATTGTAATACTATGATATTACTTTTCGAGACAAATGTATGTATATGATTTTCATATATCCAATCAACGATATTTAAAAATGTATGGTATCGATTTTCATATTTAAAAAGGTATGGTATCGATTTTCATGCATCCAATCCATAATATTTAAAAAGGTATCGATATTAATAACTATCTCAAAACGGAATTGGAAAGGAGTACACGAAGTACATTTTAGGTATTAACTGCCTATGAATTTGGTGGCCCATAGGCTCACTCACAGAAATGCCGTTTACCAGAATGACTAAGCCCTGGTCTTACTAACCAAAAAGAGATGGCCCAATGATAACATTGCCTAACCAGCAACTTGTTAGAAGAATTGCAATTTTTGATTTGTTTTGGTTGGGGTGTGCCAAGCCTAAGCCCAAGACTGTAGTGCAACGCCTAAGCGGCACACGAGCACCCCGAAAGGCCTAAAAAGCTGTTTGTGCTTCAATGCTAAGATCGGCCCAATGTGTTGTGTAGGTGCTAGCTCGCCACAGGACATGGCCGGGCTCCTGTGTTAATAAGGCCTTTTTCCCAGAAAATATTTGGTAAGGCGTGCTTCGGAGCTGCAGTGCTGATATGGATGTGTGCAGACATGTAAGATTCAGAACCAGGAGAGCTTGGATCAATGCTTCCTCCGCTCTGACGACGGAGCCATGTATGTTGATTTAGCTCTCAAGATCACAAATGTTCACTCCAATCTGGAGGTGGCATAGTTCGTTCCGTCTTAACACATCCTGTATGTGTGGGAGACGTGCCGCAGCTCCAACACAAATAAGATACCACTATCTCGAGCAGATAGCGCAGAATTATAGCCGCAACCTATGCTTTCCGGAGGTGGTAGAAAGGCAGCACCCGCTAGATATGTTCTCCAATACCGACGTCGATTGTACGCCTGCGAGAATCAGCCTCCGTTTGTGCCATCTCTAGATCATCGCTTATGATAAAATCATCCGCGGTTAGTTATGCCGATGCATATTAATTACCGCTTCATTGTGAATGGGGTGCGCGGCCGCTACTGCGCCAAGCTCAGTATGGGCGGGTAGGCGTAGACTCCGTTCAGCCAGCCGTCGGCGACGTACTTGTAGGCGGCCTTCGTGTAGTGGACAGTGGCGGAGTTAGGATTTTGATGATGGAGATGCGAACTTAAGATACATTCATTCCAACATAAGTTCAAATGATATAGTACATAAGTTCAAATGTGTCAAATTATATGTTTGTACTATAACCAACATCACAAAATATTTTAGAAAATTACAACTTGACACAGTATTCCTTCATGCTTTGAAAGCGATTGATGACAACATCATCACTAACTTGTAGAAAAAATTCACGCTCAATGTACGTAACTAAGCAATCATTCAAGTATTGTTCACCCATGCTATTTCTTAGTTTGTTCTTCACATGATTCATTACCGAAAATACCCTCTCTACACTTGCAGTGGCCATAAGAAGGACCAATACCAATTTGAGCAACAAATAAATAAGTTTATAACGATCATGTTTTTTTTATCTCAACAAATTTAATAGAGAGCTCACTGAGATTCTTCACTTCTCGAAACCTTGTATCTTGATGCATGTCAGTGATAAATATATTAAATTGCAAAGAAAGTTAGATCAAATCTGTGTTCAAGAAATCTTTAGGATAAAATTTAGCAAGTTTAAGAATTTTAACCTTGTCATACGAAGCAAATGAATCAGCAGGATGCAAAGAAGTAGCTCTAGATTAACTTCACAAAACCTTCCATGCAAAGAAGAATGAGCACTCCATAAAGATGCTAAATCTTTATTCTTCTTCATATTTTAGTGCTCTACAAGGCTACAAACCTACATTTACAATAGAACAACATTTAGTCTTTCCTTATGAATGTTGTGAACATCTTCAAGTGTTCTGAGAAAACATTCTTGACATGAAAAGGAAAATAAAGAACAACAGAAAGCTCTTTGTAATAATAATATTGCAATAAAAAATTACTATTCCCTTTCTTGTACTTAAACCGAAGGAAAGAAAATTAGAACTACAGAATATAATTCCCTTTCCAGCTCTCTCAGTCTCTCTAACAGTATTGCAATAAAAAATCACTATGGGGAGATCAAGCCAATACTAGACCTTGAAGAAGCCAAAGGGGGAGCGGGCAAATGGTCACGGGGATGGGCGGTCCTCGGGGTCGAGACTCGAGGGGTGCGACCGGCCACTGGCGCGTCGAGGTCGAGATCGTCGGCGTAGAAGCCTGAAGCGGCGCCAGAGCGCTGCGATACGCTGATGCCGCGATGAGTTGCCGGCTACGGCACTGCGCTCATGCGCTACTGCTAGAGCGCCTAGATAGGCAGATGGCACTTAGGCCTGACGTCTTCTTGACTAGTTGACTTTGGCTTGATTCTCAGATTCTGTTGAGTCTAATGCTAAATGGGCTGCTAGAAGTTGAGGAATATGTATGTTAGTATGTAGAGTATACTTTATATATTAAGCAGTGTATATATCAGATTTTTGTGAAAAATTTTAGAAGTGCAACTGTAGCCCCATGCAACAACTACAGCTCTGCCGCTGGTAGTGGATGCCGTCCCAGTACACCTAGGCAGATGGGTCGCTGCAAGCCAGCGCGCGAGCAAACCACATCGATCCGTGGTCGTGGTTATGCGACCCGCCTCCGCCGCAAAGACGCCCGAGAGGCTCCTTGGTGAACCCTGAGAGAGTGAGAGGTGAAAACCAAGCCAAAAGTTGCGTACTACTGTCCAGGGAAAATTCTATCGGCGAAGTATTATCGTGAGGTTCGATAAAATTTTATATTAGACAAAAAAATTCAGATTTATCTAATTTTTATTTAAATTCAAAATTTAGATAAATTTAGTCTTTATATCTGAAAATTTCGAATTTCAATCCAAAATTTTCATCCAAAATTTTGCCGAAATATTCAGTAACCAGCGGTTATTGGTTCTACCGGCGGGATCGAAAAAAATTCCGAAACGATAAAGTTTGCCCTGCTACTATCAATGTTTCGCAACTTTTTTAGGAAAGCAAATGCCATCGCAGAATATAACCAAACTTTTCTAGCTTTGGAGTGGACGTCACATAAGTTCTCGTGTTTTATATGCTTATAGAGTTGACCTAACTTGGTGTAAATTTGTTTGTGGTGCCCAACAAAATTACAGCTGCTAGCTAGCATGCATGGTCGTAAGCTCGTACCTTCTCGATCGACAAGCCAAAAGAATCTTGCTGAGCTTAATTTCATACTAGCTAGTACTACCAGGGTTTTTCAAACCGGAATTTTTTTTTTTACCGGGGTGGCCCGTAAGGCTGGTTCGGCCGAAAATCGGAAAATTTTGGCCAAAATTTTCAATTTTTTCTAATTTTTTTTGGATTTTAGATTTGAAAATACAAATTCAAACAAATTTGGTTTATTTTTGATAAAATTCATCTAAACCATTTTTTGGGACCGATTTATATTTCTATCGGTCCCACCGGTAAATCCGATTTCACCAATTTTTGGCCGGTTTTCCGATCTCTGAGTACTACCAGATGCTGGTTTCATTCATTTCCTCCCCGACATAGGGTTAACGTACCTGAAGATTCCACATTTTCGGAAACTGCAAAACTCTAGGAAGTGCACAAGTGCAGTTAATTGTGTCATTGCTTTAGATTTCATCAACTGATCATTTGACTTTGTTAGTATATGTAACAGTCCCGATTCTTGGGGCTGCTAAACCCTTCGCAACCGCCCAGGATGTACAGTTGCGAAGTAAATAGTATCTCAAGCAAGCTTTCGATTGCGACGAAAACCAAACTTTTATTATACAAAGCTAAGGTTTAACAACCTGTTTTGACTTGACACGGGCATCCAAGCCCAAAGTTATAATACAAGACAAAAGAACTTCAAACCACAGGTACGCTTGAGCGTAGTTGAGACCTAATAATAGCAGTCGATGCCTTCTGGGGGTCCACCAAAATCTTGCTCACAAGGGTCCTCTGCATTTCCCCAAGTTTCTTCTGTAGATGTTTTGCAAATTGCAAGAATGAGTACTACCACCGTACTCAACAAGCCGCATGGAAATGCTAAATAATTACATGCAAGGAGTTCAATGGATAATTAGGGTTTACCATACTTGGCATATACGGATGCACTTTGCATTTAAAACAATTTATAAAACAGTAAAACAATAATAAGTAATAACATCAGGGGTTTCTTAACAAACTCAATTACCAACTTAACATCTCAAAAACTCTACTTATGTCATTGTACTGGAATCACCCATTAACACAGCTTCATTAACCGGAAGTACGGCGTATTCGAATACCTTTGATTATTCACTCTGCAGAGTTGCCCAACTTTACCCACAAGATATCTCATGCTCGTACTGTCAGAACATAGACACGCAACATGTTAGTGTGCGACTGAGCTGAGATAACAAAGCCTTTTCACTGCTCAACCTTTCTAGTCTCTACACAGTAGGTCTTAATCCATACAGCTCGGGAGACCACCGGCCAATAGTGGAATCCGTACTCCAACGCTGATGGGCCCATACCGAGGCGGAAACCAGTGAGTGTCCACTTCCGGCCACTCCCGTCCCACACCAAGTTCCTCTGTCCTATCATACAAGCAACAGATGATACCTGCAGATATTCAATCGGAGGAGCAGTGTACTAAGCTAGGGAGTAATGACCACGCTTGTGGTTGAGCGGATTCTATGTCTGTTACTTTGGCACAAGGTTCTTGTCCTTACTTGTCATCCAGTGAGGCGATGATCCAACACCAACTCGTGGCTGCCCACCTCCAGATCTCACTGATGACTCACTTTTAACCCGAGTCTATTGGGTTGTCCAACTTCCTGGATCCAACCCTCAACTCACCACCAAAACCATTGGCGAAAAGCCAATGCTCTCTTTTGATTGGTGAACACAGTTTTGGTGACAAAGCTACCTTGTATAGATAATATTTTATGTGAACTAAACTTGTCAAGGTGAATATGACCTACAAAAGTTGGGTGGGTTTGTTTGTGTGGTATTTATGATTTAACTAATTGTCATGGCATTCAAAAGTATTATTTTAATATTTAAAGTAATTGGCACAAATACAGTAATGAAAGTAATAATACATAGATGAAATGTAGGTTCAAAATGATCAAAGAATGCGACTTGCCTTCTTGCACCAAGTCTTCTGGATACTGGTTTTGTCCGGCGTCTTCTGGAGTCTGGTCGTCAAAGTCGTGATCTAGCGCGAAACAAAACAATAAAACAATTCAAATAAAATCCGGCTCGACAAGGAATGAGCTGGGAACAACATGCAAGTAAATAAATCCAGAAAAGAAACACAGAGAAAGGTGGTGTGGAGATGATTAGGTATTTATTTGGTGTTGAATTGGACTGAGCGGATCTAATGAAAGGATCCAAGTACAACAAAAATATTGTAAATGGATAAAGAATCATAAAAGGAAGGTTGTGGTGTAGGATGCTGGAGATTTATCTGGCACTTGTTTGGACTGAACGGAGTTGAGATTTGGATTCACGGGCTCGAAACGGTCGAAAAGAGTATAAAATGTCTAATTAGGGTTTCAGGCGAAAACAGGGTCGGGTAATGAATAGTAGTATTTTTACAAATATTGGATCTGAACAGTAACTAGATTTACTGTTTTGGTTTTCGAACAGTAATTAGGGTTTACTGTTTCGGTCGAAAATGAACAGGGAATCCCATTTTCGGGTTATGTACAGTGTTTTTGGTTTTCTTCGGACGAACAGTAGATAGCTACTGTGCATTGGCCAGTGTTTGGGCTGATATAAAAGAATAAAGAGTGGGTGGGTTTTCTGGGTTTGAGACGGTCAAAAAGAGTGTAATATGTTGGATTAGAGTTTTGGGCGAAAAAGGGTCGGTCGGTGAATAGTACTATTTTACTATTCATGCCCAAAAATGAGTGAGTGGACAATAATAGGATTTATTGTTTTTGGTTAATGAACAGCAAATAACCTGAACATTAAGGAATTTCACTGTTTTTGGGTGAAAATGAACAGTAAAAGAATTTACTGTGCATTTTTCGGATTTGGAACAGTGTTTCGAATTTTTGGGATGAACAATGTATAAATCACTGTACAATGAACAGTAGAGGGCCGGTTTCGTTTGAACAATAAACGGTCGGCCCGTTTATCGTTCGGCTTACGGCCCAACTTGGCTAGGCCTTTTAAGGCCCAGCTCAGGGCTTGAGCAGCGCGGCCGAAGGCCAGCGCGCTCGCCCGAGCCGGCCGAGGTGGCGCCGATGAAGACGGCGACGGCTCCGGTGGGGGATGGTGGCGGAGGAAGGTGCGGTGAGCACCGGGGTGGCAAGGCAGTTCCATTTTTGGGATTTGGGAGAACAAAGGAGGTGCGAAGATGGGGTGGCGGCGGAGGCGGCGCACGGCCGGAGCAGGGGACGAAGCCGGCGGCGCTAGGGTGCCGCCCGGTCCAAAAGGAGAGGAGCTTGAGTAACAGTGGAGGTAGGGGAGTCCGGGAGTGGTGAAGATGGGGCTCGAGGATGGCTGTGGTGTGCTGGCGACGGTGACCGTGGAGAAGGCGGCGAGGAGGAGCGGTGCCGGTGAGGCTCCGGCGGGTTTGGGAGGTAGGGAAGGTGGGGAAAAGATAGGCGGCGGTGGGGTGGAGCTTACCGTGAGCTCAATTTGGTGGTGGGGCGGACGACGGCGGCGAATTGGGGTCGAGTTCGTCGGGGAAGAAAGGGGAGGCGGCGGCGAAAATTCAAATCGGGCCGGCTCTTGAGAAGATGGAGCGGAGGGGAGGTGGTAGAAGGGAAGGTGGAGTTGGAGGCTTGCCCGTGGTGGCTTTCTACGGGTTGGGGAGGGGCGGTTACGCTAAGAAGGCGGCGGGAACAGGGAGGCAGTGGAAGCGGGGCGCGGCGGCGACGTGGGCAGTCGGGAGTGGCTAGGCGGCGCCGGGAGGGAGGAGGTGACGGGGTGAGGTGGCGGCGGCGAAGGTGGTGGAAGGCGCTGGGCGTGGCGAGGTGGCGCGACAGTCAAAGATTGCAGTGCCGCAAAAAAATGGAGATGGTGGCGGCGGCGCTGCGTAGGGAGGAAGGAAGAAGGGAGAAGCGCCGGGGAGAAGACGCCTCCGGAAGGAGAAGGCGGGAAGTCAGAAATGGAAAGCGGAAATTCGTAAGAAACTTCCGAATTGGGAAAGATTTCGAAACTCAAGCAAAAACTTCAAAAAAATTTGAAATTCTGAATTTTTGTGTTATTTCAACATAGCAATATAATACGTGTGTACATACATGGTGACGTCGCATTTATGAACTATTAGTCCAAAACCACATGCTAGACTACAATTCTCCAGCTAACCTGACCTCAATCGACACAGAGACGATAAGAAAATTAAAGTAATTCTTTCGAACGAAGCATCCAGTCCAGATCAAGGAAATGGAATTTTTAGAACAAAATTATCGAGCTTTCCCGGGCGGCGGATGAGGAGCGCCACCAGCTTGTACTAGGCGTACACGAGCTTCGTCCCCGGGTACATGCCGCGGATGCGCCCGACGGCCTCCCGCAGCATCCAGTTGTGGTAATGCGCAACGCCGTTGAGCTGCCGCAGGCACCCCGTCCGGCGGTCATACTCCGTCGCGTTCGTCGTACCGTACTTGGTCAGCGCCATCGGCATGCACCCCGCCGGCGGCGTCCCCGTCACTACCACGTACCTCGCTCCTTCCTCCGCCAGCCTCTGCACACACATGCACGGACAGAGCTATATCAAGCGATAGCTCGTCTTTCTCGGTGACAACTTGTGAGGAATATATACCTCGACGCCTCTACAGATGGCTTGCACGACTTCTGGCACGAAGGACTAGGTCTCTTAGTGTTTTGCATGTTAATTGAGCTTGTCAGTTGCATGATAGAGTTAGTGGAGCTAGTAGTCTGCTAATTAATTAGTTAATAGAGTAATTATCTAGTGCATGTACCGGAGGCTGGAGCTAGTGCATGTAGTAGAGGCAATGGTCTACTTGAATGTTTTAGTAGGGATGTTACATGGCATATTGTAGCTATAAAAATATTGTAACTAATTTGTAAAGAGATAAGCAATGCAATAACAGAAGAGAGAAAAAACGCAAGTAGTTAGGCGTCGTAAAACTCATCTATGCTCATCTTCTTGTGTGCATGCGTTCCAGAGAGGAAACAATGTGTGAGTTCGCTCCGGGAGCTGGGCCAACAATTGGTATCAGAGCGAGGGGCAAGGAGAAGCTGCCTGGCGATGACTCGCCGATCGGCAATAGCGGTTCAGGTGTGCATGCGTGCTGGTGACCATGGCGGGAGCTGGTGGTGGTGCGCGCGGAGCGGAGCACGACGACGGCGATGAGAGCGAAGCGGTAGGTGGCGGCACAGCGTCGGCTGTCCCACGGCGGCTTGGCCCCAGGCACGCATGGCGCGGCACACGGAGGCGACCGTCCCACAGAGCGGCAACGGTGGGCTCGGCCTCGGAGGCACGGAGGCGCGAGGGTGGCGCTCGGCGTGCGTCACGGCGCGACTTCGGGCCGGCACGGTGCGGACAAGCAGCGGGGCAGTCGGTGAGAGGGGCAGCTGCGAGCCGACCGGTGCGTTGGGCGGAGGTGTAGGGGGCACCGGCGACAAGGCCCGCTACAGCACCATGCATCAGGAATGTGACCTTGGAGGTCCATGCAGCCATTGCGAGGCCAGCGCAGTGCACCAGAATCGCACGTGATGTGCGCACCGGTGACGACGACGTGATCGCCGTAGAGTAGGTTGACGACAGCAATCTCCACCGGGGGTGGAGGCTGGAGGCGGCAAGGTGAGGCGGTGCGAAGCCGCCGGGAAACAAGTCGACATGAGGTCAACAAATGGCAATGGCATGGAGGCTGCCGTCGCAAGAAGAATTGGAGGTTGGAGTCGCCCAGTGAGTCATGCCACCGGCGACGAAGTTGTGGCGGCAAAGAGGCAGTGATAAAGAGTAGAGACATTATGTCTCCCAAATACCTGCTACCAAGGAGCATCATCGACAACCGGCAAGGCAAGATGGTATTGGCAGGCATCTCCGTGTCTCTAGGAGAAGAACTGTCAGGTGCATGGGCTATGGTGGCACCTATGTTCATGGTCGCTGATGGCGAGAGTGAATGTACTATCCCTCAAGAGTGATCGCGTGGCGAGGATGACTATACTGTCTATCAAGGAGTGCACCACGTGGTAGAGAAGCAGTTATGTGGTTTCGGTGACAAATAAATGGAGTTTGTGTTGCTAATCCATGCCGAGTGGAAAGACGGGACTTCTTGGAGACATGTGTTGAAGGCCATCAATCGCGCGATAAGTTATGCAAGAGGCCACTACACGTCGCAATAAGGAGAAAGCCGCTGTACGTGGCAAGAGGTTGTGGGCGATCCGCAATAGTGAGCCGGCATGTCAAGATTAGGGGCAAATTGTTAGATATAATCTTGACTTCTTATTGTTTTGCATATTAATTGAGTTTGCATGTCAGTTGCATGGTAGAGTTAGTGGAGCTAGTAGTCTGCTAATTAGTTAATAGAGTAATTAGCTAGTGTATGTAGTAGAGTTAGTGCATGTAGTACAGGTAGTGACCTACTTGAATGTGTTAGTGAGGAGGTTACATGTCATATTGTAGTTATAAAAAATATTGTAACTAGTTTGTAAAGAAATGAGCAATGGAATAACAGAAAAGAGAAAAGACGCAAGTGGTTAGGCGTCGCAAAACTCATCTGTGTTTATCTTCTTGTGTGCATGCGTTCTAGAGAGAAAACAATGTGCGAGTTCTCTCCGGGAGATGGGCCAACATTCTTGAGGCTCTTCCTGCCGAAGAGGATGTAACAATAGTCGTTGCCGTCGAACTCGCCGACAACGAACAGCGACCTCCCCAAATACTCCCTGCATTCCGTGGTGGTGTTTGTAGAGCAACGACTGTGTTAGGAGCTTGCAGAACCGCCCAATCTACACGCGAAGGGAGCTCCAGAACAGAGGCACGCTCGTAGCATTGTACTGGAGGAAGAACCCAATGTCGAGCATCGTGCCGTCGATGATGGCAAAGTTCGCCCCGCAGCTGAAATTATCCACCTTGGACAGGAACGACGGCAAGAGAGGGAGCCATAGCGCCTCCGCTGTGCATGCAAAGAATAATCAAGAACACACATATGTATGTAGCTACATTGCACTCGACATATAGAATTCAAGGCCTTGTGTTTGCTTTGTGTGATCGATCGATGTATTTACCAATGAAGTCAATGATGAGACGACCGTCGAAGGGGCGGCCGGTGGGGTGGTGGAAGAAGGTCTCACTGTAAGGGGAGTGATTGAAGGGGATGGCGGGAGGCTGGCAGACTGGAGGACGAAGTTGCTAGTTTCGGGGTAGGAGTTGCCGAAGTTGAAGATGGAGTGGAATTCGTGAAGGTTTTGGATCGCCAGAAGCACTCGTGCCATGGAGGAGGCACGAGAAAAGGGTGATGGTTAGCGATAGCAGCAGCGGCTTCATGAGCTTATCAGGGGGTGATGTAAGTGGAGCAAAAGGTGAGCAGTTAATTTGAGCGCGGCATAGGCCTGCTAATGGGTTGGGTGGAAATGGGTTAAATGGATTGGGTTTTAATTCGGGTTAACTTTGGATGGGTGGGGATGGGTTGATGCAGCTAACAGGTTGGGTTGGGTTGGGTTGGGTTGGTGTGGGTTTAAAAATTTTGTGTTGGAATGGGTTCAACCCGTGGGTGGAGATAGGGTTTGCTTGGGTGGGTCGGCTTGGGTGGAGTGGTCGCCACGAAGATCTCTTCGATGTCCACTGTCGAGTGACTCGAGTTCCACTGCCACCATGTATCCATTCTCCCTCAGATCTTGGCCGCCGTCGAGGGTCTCTCCTCCTCACTGTCACTAGCATCTCCCACTGCTACTGGCATCGCTTAGTCACCCTCCTTGTCCTGCCGTCACCGTTGTTGAGCATCCCCTACTACGATGGCGACGTGCTCGGCGACACCTAGGACTGTGCCAACCATGCTGGCAAGGCCCAAATCAACTTCGGCGATGTCGCCTCGCCATTTAGGACAAGTTCTACTTCTCCTCCTATATGCTACCCCACGAGGTTCCTATCACTCCCACCTAAATTCGTAATTTCTAGCACATCTGCTTTACATTCATCATGGTTTGTTTTCCCCTATGGAGTAGGAATCCTAGTTGTCCAACTGCTCCATCCTGCCTTTATTGTCCACCATCGCCGTCGTTGAGCCCCCCCCCTCTTAGTTCCGCCACCGGTTGTCCACCACCGCTGATCATCCCCGATTCACCTTTCCTCTCCTAGCCTTCTCTCCTTATCCCCCTCAGGTATGTGGTACACCTTCATCTTACTTTGATCTGTTCTATTGTTTCTTTCATGCCATGGATCTGATGATCAATTATCCCTTCTATTAGATTGATTGGTAACCTCAAAAGAGGGAAGAAATTGATTCTTGGGTTATGGACGAGGAAGATTTCGAATGAATATTCCTAATTTCTTATTGTTGGGTTCAACTGGTAGGGTGGGTCCGAAGTTGCCCGAGCTCCTTCCTTTCACGCGAGTCTCCAAATCCCTGTCCCCTGCTTAGATTTGTGATTAGTGCTCCCCTGCTTAATGGCTAGCTATTGGCTTTCCAAGTTGTTGAAGTGTTAATAGATCAAGATTTAGACAAAAAAAATATCGAAGTCCATAAATGTGATTGATGGTCATTCTTGTGAGTTGTGATTAGTCATATATTTAGATCTTGCAGCTAGTTGCTGTGTGCCTACCAAATTTGCGTAGTAGAAGATTATACACATGCAAAACTTCAGTTATGCTGCAGCCCACGAGCGATGCCAAGCTTCTGATCCAGTCCTTTCATGGTGTATTTCACTATGTACAAATTGTTGATGAGTATTTGGTCTTCACAGTATCTATTGTCGTTTTTCAGTATACCTGAAGTTGAGGTTGCTTCCTTGTGATTTGATACCTATACTAACATGCATACAAGTTGTTGTCAAGGATCAACAGCCTTTCAATTTCATTATTTCTATGTGAGTAACATCACGTGATGATATCCTAAGTCTATTTTCCTTCCAATGCAAAAAATAATTATGTACTACATGAGTTGATGATCTCCAGAAACAAAACACCATTTTGGTTTCTGTTTGTGAAGATGTATGTTTGTCCATATGTTGTTCAACTAAGAGTTCAATCTGTTCCTATTTAAAGTACTTGAAGTTATCTACATGCATGACATTTTAGCAATCTGGCACTATATCGGTTGTTATTGCACCAAGATGAAATTCAAAAAAAAAAAATTAAACCTGAAACTAATGCTTTCAATTCCTCACTTACACATGTAACTTACTCAAGAAAAGAAATATAATTTACTCACCTATTTCTTTGATTCTTCATTTTTTTACACATGTTTCTTGTAGTCTTGCTGGTTGCTATGAAGCATTATGGAAAGAGTTTGATCAAATGAAGCACCCATGGAGAAATATAAACAATCTAAATGTGGAACATGCTGCTAAATTTGTGATAGTTTATTGACGTAGCTAAGTTTATGTTAATTTGGCATTAAGAAAGGATGTGATGTATGTCTTTGAACCTTTAGTGCAAATTTGTGTTAATTTTGGCATTGAATGTCCATACAATGTGCTGATGTATGTCTCTTAATCTTTAATGTAATGACCATTTAGTGACGTAGATAATTTTGTAACATTTTTCTGTTTTTCTCTTATTTTGTGAATTTTCTATTGTGCTATATATTTTTGTTTTGAATTTATTTTATCATTTGTCATTAATTTTCTTATTTTTGTATATTTTATTATTTATTTCCTAATTTATTTATTTTTTTGTAGATTTTTTCTTCTTCTTTTTGATAGTTTGATATTTTTCCCTTAACCATTTGTCTTGTTTTTTTTCCTTAATTGGGCTGGAGCACTTTATGTGGGCTTGTGGTTGGCTGGCTGTGTGGGCTTTTTGCCTTCTTCCACAGCCATAGCGTACTTTCAGGTGAGAAATGGGTTGAACCCATTTTGAAGATACGGGTTGGGTTGGATTGGATGCAAATATTTGGTGGGTTGGGTTGGTTTGGGTTTCCAGAGTTGTTCTTTGGGTTGGGTGGGGTTGGGTTGTTTTAGTTTTCTTGTGTGAAATGGGTTGGGTTTGAACCCATTAGCAGGCCTAAGTGCGTGGTTTGGGAAGAGGTAGTAAATGTATCTAAGAAGCTGCAAGCATATGGCCGGCCATTAGAACATGAATGATCACTGAGGCTCACTTAGTTAGCGTCCCATTTGGATCTTGTTATATGAATTATACTGTTTCCTATAAAAATTTCTCCAAGTTTCTTCAAGAAAAATAGTTTAGTCATAGTCTAGCTAACACAGGGTGCTTGATCTAATTGGATCATTGGATGTATACCCTCTGATGTAGAGAGAGCTACAATTGCTATATTTTTTTACACTATTATTGTAGTAACTTGATTATTCTGATTTAAGTTTCCTTGATTCATGGCCTTATAAGGAAATTGCATAGTATAGCAAGGGAAATGATTAATTTGCTTATTGATGTGGCAAGGGCAATCATGCCGACAAAATGGGTAATCTGAAGTTATAAACCTCCATATATGCATGCTTTTTTTAGAGCCTAAATCTCTATACTTGCCTTGATTATTTGGTGAGGTGTGCTTTGTTCAACTCAGGTGATTAGTTAGGACAACGGCCGACCATCCTGTTAAACAAGCAATTAGAGATAGAGATATGTCGTACATATTATGGTTAGCTAGACATTATTCGGTATAGATGTTAGATGTTGTTCGGTACAAATGTTGTTCGGTATTGATGTTCAGATACTGAATTGAACCTGATGTATTTTGTTTTCTACTTTCCTTGTAGCACATCCGACACAATATAAATACAGAAGACCGGCTCCTTTGCAGAGCACAAAACTTCATCTTCTTAATACATTTTCACATGGTATCAGAGCCACAAAATCTCGCTACCAAGATGTCAAACGAGAGTTCTTATTCCGTCAAATCCTCTGGCTCTTCGTCTTTCGCCTCTCCTTTCGGCGGTCTTCTTCCAACACCTTCCTTCAGCCATCTGATTAGTGTGAAGCTTTCCCATGAAAATTACCTTACGTGGAAAGCTCAACTTCTTCCCTATCTCAGAGGCCAGTGACTTTTTGGCTTTGTAGATGGGACTTCCAAGTGCCCGGAACTTCTAATCACAACATCGACAGAAGCAGGAGCAAAGCAAGAAGAGAACCCGACCTATCATCAGTGGCTGGAAAAAGATCAAGCTGTGATGAGTGTCCTCCTTTCTTCTCTATCAGATCTTGTTTCTGTCATCGGCTCATGAAGGATGGAGCAGCTGGAAAAAGATGAAGCAAGAAGAGAACTCGGCCTATCATGAGTATCAGGAGCAAAGCAAGAAGAGAACCGGTGCTCGAACATGTCTTGTTTCTGTCATTGGCTCATGAAGTATGGGTTACGCTGGAGCGTATGTTCGCTTCCTGCTCAAAGGCGTGCCTCGTCCATATCTGCATCCAGCTGGCCAACACGAAGAAGGATGACTCGGCTACGACATACTTCAACAAGATGAAGTCTCTAGTTACATCTTTGATAACAAGGGTTAATGGGAGCGATTGATCATCCTCTTCCTAAAGAAGAAATCATGACCTACATGATTGCAGGTCTTGACAACACCTATGATTCTCTTGTTACATCTTTGACAACAAGAGTTGATGGTATGTGGCTCAATGATTTCTATGACACGACAAGAGCAACAGAATGGGACTGGCTTTGAGTCTGGCTCATCTGCAAACAATGCCTACCGCAACAACTTCAACAACAAAGGAGGAGATCGTGGCTGTGGCTGTCTCCGCGGAAGAGGATTTGTCACTCCAGGCAAGCAAGGCGCAAATGGTGGAAATCAAGGAGGATACCCGTTCTACCAGGTCTGCGGCAAGCCGGGACACACAATGATCAAATGCTACAATAGGTTTGATCATACATATCATGAGGAACGACTAGCGGCGGCAGCAACGACACCGACATACAACATTGACACAAACTGGTATGCTGACATAGGTGCAACCGATCATCTCACCAATGATCTTGACAAGCTTGCTGTCAAAGAGAAATACCAAGGCAAGAATCATGTTTAGGCAGCAAATGGATCAGGTATGCATATTTATCATATTGGTCATTCACAATTTTCCAATTCCACTCGACCCTTGCATCTAAAGAATATCCTTTGTGTTCCTCAAGTCAATAGAAACTTGTTATATGTTAGAAAACTCGCTTAAGATAACAATGTTTTTTTGTTGAATTTCATCCCAATCATTGTCTTGTTAAGGATCAAGCTACGAAGGATCTTCTTCTTAGAGGTCGGTGTGAAGGAGGCTTGTACTCAATCGGTTCATCATCAAAAGGAGTCCTCCACACTACCAAAGTTCCTCAAGAACGATGGCACTATCACCTTGGTCATCCCTCCTTGCAAGTTGTTCAGCATATACTTCAACACAATAGTATTTCTCATTCCTTAGATCATAAGAAAACAATGTGTGATTCTTGCGAACAAGCTAAAAGTCACCAGCTACCGTATTCCCTTTCAAATAATGTAGTTTCAGCTCCTCTTGAGCTCATATTTTCAAATGTATCAGGTCCTGCCCGATCATCAGTTAATAACAACAAATACTATGTTAGTTGTGTTGATTCCTATAGTCGTTTTACTTGGTTATATCTTCTTAAGAGTAAGGCAGATGTACTGCAAACATTTCTACAATTTCAAATCCATGTTGAACGAATGCTTGGGACAAAGATTCTGACCATGCAAACCGATTAGGGCGGCGAGTGTAGAAAACTCCATGCATTCTTCCAAAAAAATGGTATTGCCCATAGAGTGTTGTGCCTGCATACACATCAACAAAATGGTACTACGGAGAGAAAACATATACATGTGGTAGAAATCGGTCTGGCACTTCTTGCGCATGCTTGTGTTTCACTTCATTTTTGGAATGAAGCTTTTTCAACAGCACTTGATTAATCACCTTCCCAGTCATACCATAAACATGTCGACTCCCCTTGAACGCCTAACTGGCTCAAAACCATACTACATTATGCTGAAAACCTTTGGATGTGCATGCTAGCCGCATATGAGACCTTACAATGCTAAAAAATTGGACTTTCGGTCTAAACTCTATGTGTTTGTTGGCTATAGCAGCTTACATAAGGGCTATAAGTGCCTACACATTCCTACCGGTAGAGTCTATATTTCCCGTGATCACATCAGCCTCAACCGAGCATGACACCGGATACTCTTTTGCCCCGTCTACTCCACAACATTCATGGACAATATGATAGTACTGCATGTTCCCGGTTGGCTAACATCCCTGCAAGTCTATCACAGCAAGAGGAGGTAGTTATGCACTTTGAATAATTTAGTACGACAGCTACCACGGCTGAACTTGCTGTCACGACAAGCAATTCTGATGACACGGCAACCAGCGCAGCTGCCACAGCAAGCAACTCTACTGCAACATCAGATGATTCCACGGTTCCTTCTACTATGGCACCTCACAATCTGCCAGTACATCAGATGACGATCAAGCTGAGAGCCAACATCAGTCGTTTGAAGGAGTGCCATGATGGCATAGTTCGCTATCCCATAAATCGGTGAACCTTCTTTGTAGAAAAGGAACCAAGTGAGCCAACTGATCATGATGAAGCTCTCCAAGATGAGAACTGGAGACGAGCCATGGAGGAAGAGTATCAAGCCTTACTGAAAAATGAAACATGGAGGCTTCTGCCTCCTCGTCGAGGGGTGAACATCATAGATTGCAAATGGGTGTTCAAACTGAAGAAGAAGGCAGATGGGAGTATTGAAAGGCATAATGCAAGACTCATCACAAAAGGCTTCAAACAGCGCCACGGCATAGACTATGAGGACACATTCAGCCCTTTGGTCAAACCAACAACAATACGGCTCATTTTGTCAATAGCTGTATCCAAAGATTGGCACCTCAAGCAACTAGATGTGCAAAATGTGTTTTTGCATGGAAATCTGGAAGAAGAGGTGTACATGAGGCAACCATTCGGATATGAGAATTTTGAGAATCCTAACTATCTGTGCAGATTAGAAAAGGAGTTGTATAGACTGAAACAGGCACCTCGCGCTTGGTATTTCAAACTTAATCTGAAGCTACAAGAGCTAGGCTTCATGGCATCAAAGGCTGGCACTTCCCTGTTCACCCACACACGCAATGGTATTGTCATCTATGTTCTTGTTTATGTTGATGACATTATTGTTGCTAGTTCATGCAAGCAAGCTACAGAGGGTCTTGTCCAAGAGCTTCGTCAAGAGTTTGCTGTGAAGGACCTAGGGGAGTTACATTACTTCCTAGGAATAGAAGTGAAGAAGGAATAAGAACAGGCTGGGTTAATTATGTCACAGCGCAAATATATAATTGAATTGCTAAAAAGAGCTAACATGTTGAACTCCAAGCCTGTTACTACACCCATGGCCACATCTGAGAAACTTTCCAAATTAGAAGGAGAGTTACTGAGTTAGGAAGAAGAATCAAGATATCGAAGCCTAGTTGGAGGATTGAAGTATTTGACTATAACTAGACCGGATATCTCTTTTCCGGTTAACAAGGCATGCCAATACTTGCAATCTCCAACGCAAAGTCATTGGATTGTTGTCAATCACTGGATTGTTGTCAAAAGAATACTCAGGTATTTGAAGCATATATACTATTACAATATGATTACATATACATAAATCAGCATCAACTGTAATCAGTGCATTCTCTGATGCGGATTGGGCTAGATGTTTGGATGATCAACAGTCCACCGGAGGATATGTAATATACTTTGTAACAAATTTGATTTCTTGGAGTTCTCGCAAGCAAGCAACTGTGTCTCGGTCTAGTACTGAATCAGAGTATAACTCTCTAGCAAATGCAATAACAGAAGTAATTTGGATACAGTAGTTGCTTCGAGAACTTGGGGTATTTAAGAGTAATCCTCCTCGGTTATGGTGTGACAATTTGGGAGCTACATATCTTACTGCGAATCCTGTATTTCATGCCAAGACAAAACACAATGAGGTGGATTTCCATTTCGTACGAGAAAGAGTAGCTCAGAAGATGCTTGAAATCAAGTTCATATCATCCAATAATTAAATTGCAGATATATTAACCAAGCCGTTGGCTAACCGACAATTCTCGGCACTTCAGCGCAATCTCAACCTGGTTGCACGAGGCTGTGATTGAGGAAGGCTGTTAAACAAGCAATTAGATATAGAGATATACCGTAGATATTATGGTTAGCTAGATGTTGTTTGGTATAGATGTTAGATGATGTTCGGTATTAGATGTTAGATGTTGTTCAGTTCAAATATTCATATACCTGATTTTTCGCATCCTAGTTTCGCATCTGTAAAATGAGAATAGCGCTTGAATGTTGATGGCAATTATCCTAGGTTTTTTTTAGAGAGAAGGCAATTTGTTCTAGTTTTTCTTTTTGGTTTTGCTATTTGTATGTTACCTGATATATTTTTTTACTTGAAAAGGTTGATTCTATTGACCTTCGGATTAGCTTTGAGACGTGTATGTCTAATTCTAGATTGGTCTAATGATTTAAATAAAGCTTAAGTCACCTTAGAAATATAGTGTTTGTTTCTAGAGAGAAGGCAATTTATTCCAGTTCTAAATGGTTTTAGCCTAATAAATATCTTCAGCCCATGGAAGCACTCTTGTGAAGCTCTACACAACATTACCTCAATCCAAAATTGTGTTCATTTTGCATGGCCCGGAATGTTCACGTGTTGAGCGACAAAAACACGCAGGACTCCATCCAAAAGCCCATCATCACAAGACGTTACTAAACGGGGGAAAATGGGAAGGAGAGTGATTTTGTGGACTTAGTTGGCCCAACAATAGATTAGCCCACTAGCTAATTACCCATGATCCTCTCAAAAAAAAAAAGAAGCAGCTTGACTCTCTCTCTAAACAAGAGAGCTGATTACACACGATGGAAAAGACTGCTGATATACAACGGTTGTGATAGAGAGAACAATGGAATTCATATTTGAAGGGGATCCCACGAATCTTAAAGCAAATCAAGTGGTGAAAGGACGCTACGCTCTCTTGCATCATTCCGTGGTACAAACCAATCCATTATCGACGTTTTGATCCTGGGACAAATGTAAATTTTGATCCTCGGACTTTTCATCGGCAATCCATCATAGATAGACTCTCGAGTCGACTCATGCAGCAACGCAACTGCATAAATACATTCTCTACAGCAAGGACAAAACATGCCGTGAGTTCAATTCCGTTCTCTTTCCCGTCTAAGCCTCAGTCCATACATGTTGGAACTGGCGACAATCCTTAGCGCGAAATAACAATCACAACCAGCACACAATAGACATGAGAATTTGTTTATGAGGTTCGGCGAGACCTACGTCCTCAGAAGCCGAATCTCGGCCGTCCATACGAGGAGTTTTTTTTCCACAATTAGGGCTACAAGAAGTCAGTAGTATATATTTATACTCTGGTTACATCTTCGACTTAGATCTATAGTCTGTACTCCCAATCTACAATATTTTATAACCCCGCACAACTGCATCTCTAATACCAGTAGAGCTGTATCCGGAAAGCAACACACTTTCTAGACATAACCTTTTCTTTTACCTTGTTATGTATGAGCCATACGCAACCATACATTCACTCTAGCCCTTTTTTTCACTTCAGGACGATCAATAAAAATCCACAAACCAGAGACGTGGCGCGAGGACAACCTGACGGCCGATGGAGCGGCAGGCCAGCGCTCCGTGGAATCGCACGTAAGCTTCGAAGCCGTCCATCTGATCCGCTGCGACGCACATTAACGCGACCGCGAAGCGGCCAGGCACGTCCGTCGAGCCACTCCGCACACGTGATCTGCCCCCGAGACCGCGAAACGCGCGGCACATGCGCCGCATTAGCATTTTCGGCGCAAGAGGCTAGGCACGCTCGACGCCTCCAACCAACGCCTCTTCATCGCTACTACGCGGCGCGCGCGACAGCAACGTCGCCGTCGCCCGCCCGCGCGACCGAAATTGACCACCGCTGGTCGATCAAGATGGGAAATGTATCGCTATAAAGAGAAAACACTCAAAAGAGTGATGATACGGTGCATGTGGATTGGTATGGGGATTGGTTTGCCACAATTAAGCGTTTTGATGGCCGAGAGTGATGATGATGGCTTGCAATGGAAGAAAAACCCGTTAATCTTTCCCCAAAAAAGTGCTTTTGCCTGTTGCCAGCTAGCTAGGTTTTGTACAACCCCTGCTCCTCCAGCACATATGGGTTGCTTGTTTGTTGCTATATATGTGTTTTGTTTGAACTAGAAATTTTTTAGAGGGTACGTTAACCCTCCTAATTAACCCATGTGTGTTTGGTGGGTTAAGCCCCTAACCAACAACCTAACTTTGAACTAAACGCAGCCTAAGTTTCTCGTGCCAATCTCCCGTCACAAAGATGGTGGTCCTCAGTCTCTCGTCCTTATCTCAACCGTCTTATATCCAATTGCACAATATAGACAACCGAAATGTACATACTATTTTTCTTAGCTGAAGGCTCTATTTTGGATATTACTACGAACAACACCAAAAGAACCTCTTTTCCTTTATCAACAACGCGATATCTGGGAGTTGAACATCAAACAGTTCGTTCATCATTAATTTATGACAAAATAGCACCAACGCCAAAACCGCTCCATTAGACAAAATGCAAGCCCCAAAAAGAAAAATGAAAAGAAAAAACTAATCGATTTACTTGCCAATATACATCAACGAATGGAACGCAAGTTAGCTCCCCAACTCAACTCAACTCAACTCAACTCAAAACACCCCGCCACACTCCTTCCAACACCGGCGACAAAAGTTTCGAGGTCACCTCGCCGTACGATGTGCATGCGATGGCATACACGGAGTCATGGAGCCGCGGATGGGTGGTGCGGTTAATAGACCATGTCGTCGCGGACGACGCTGGCGATGGGCGGGTGCGCGTAGGGGCCCTTGAGCCAGGTGTTGGCGATGAAGCGGTAGGGCGCCTCGGTGAGGTGGATGCCGTCCCAGCTGACGTGCGCGTCGGGGTCGTCGCACACCGTCGCGCCGGGCAGGCCGCACGATGCGCTCATGTTGTAGTTGTACGGCCCCCCGCCGCCGCAGCACGCCCGCAGCGCTCCCCTCTTGTACCCTGCAGTATGCACGCAAGAAAACACACGTGTCTCTCGTTAGATTTAGAACATTCTGAACACACGTGTCTCTCGTGAGATTTAGAACATTCTAGCTCGCAGTTACTACTAGCTACCATCCGACCTTGGCATACTCCGCTCTGCTCTGCTCTTGAACACACGTGTCTCTCGTGAGATTTAGAACATTCTGAACACACGTGTCTCTCGTGAGATTTAGAACATTCTAGCTCGCAGTTACTACTAGCTACCATCCGACCTTGGCATACTCCGCTCTGCTCTGCTCTGTTATTGACGACTTGTATTCTCAGTTCTTCTGCTCCTGCGCAATCAACCTGCTCTTCGTTCTAGTACCTGATTAAGAGACCCACCTAACCACACATGGTTTTTGCTCCTAATTGCTTTTTTGGGTAATGAATGAGCGTTTGATGGCGCCGTGCTAATTAGATTTGGGCTGCATAATTCGGCTAAAGCGGATGACAATTTGTCCCTGACAATGGATGGAAACGGTACAGTGCCAAGTTGGCCTGGCCATGCCAACGATCCTAAACCCAATTGGAGCAGAGCCAGAGCTAGCAGATACGTACGGAACAGCTGTGCCTGTGTGTGTTGGTAGGTAAACTCACAACGGTATAGCTGTGGCCTATGACACCGGTACGAACACCACCACCACCTCTGCCACTCTGATCAGGACCAGCCTGCATGCCCTGGTCAGAGATCCTCGCGCGGTGGCGATAATCATGGACAAAAAACAACAAAAAGACAGCGCGCTACAGTCGTCCTGAGAACTTGTCACGTCGCGCGAAAAAGTTTCGGGCATGTTTGGTGGGGAGGATTAAAGACACTCTTGCGAGCGTTTTTGACGCAAGCAGTGTTTTTCACGATGTATTGACAAAAATAACAGCTCGGCCGCATGCTTATAGCCTGGATATGAGGTGTGTTGACACATAGTGAAGTCCACATGACCACCAGCTAGACTTAGACAAGTCCGTACGGCCACCGCCTGAAATCGAGTCCGCACAACCACCGCCTGCACTTGGTTCCGCGCGGCCACCACCCGCATGGATGGCGACGAAATGGTGGATGGGACGGGGAGTCCGAGGGTGAGCTCCGGCTGGTGGTTGTGCGGAGGAGGTGAAGTCCACGGTGCCCATGCAGACGAGGTGGCTACCGGGCGGTGGCTGTGTGGACCCTGGGTCGGGTGGTGATTATGCAGAATTGCACACGTGCAGACGTGAGACTCGTCCGAACGGCCATTTTTACCAATTCGTCGCAACACACACTACTTTTATTAAAAACACCCGCAACCGTGCCGTTTCGGCCAAAACTTCGCTTGGTTGGTTACCGCCAGTAAATATGAAGAAAACGTGACATGACAAAAAAAAGGTGTGGCCAGTTGCGCCGCCTATCAGGCTAACACGCGACGCTAAAAAGCGCGCCGCACGGCGCTTAGGCACCAGCCGAACAGGCCCCCGTGGGATGACTGGTACGTTTCTGAGATGTAACCGGAAAGTCACTAGCTACTCTGAACATTTAGACTGCATACACAGTACCGGTGTTCCTACCTGCAGCGCACTACGTGACCAAGCGACCAACCCCTGAAAGGCTGAAACTGCTCAAAGCTAACCTCCATACAGGCAGTCAGTGCTCGTGACGGTACTGCCATTTCTCGTTGGAACAGAGCAGAAACAGAGGCATATATTCCCGTAGTGATCAAAGGAGGAATTGAAGAAGATGATGTAGGCATGGATGGAGGGGACTGACCGTAGAGGTGAGGGGTGCGGGCGAACTGGATGTAGGGGGTGTAGTAGTCGGCATAGATGATGCGGGACTCGGGGCGGCGGCGCTGGAGCTGGTCGAGGGCGATGCGGAGCATGGCGTTGTGGTAGAGGGCGACGCTGTTGTATTTCTTGAGGCAGCCGGTGCGGGGGTCGTACTCGCCGCGGTTGTCGGAGGGGTACATGGTGAGCGTGATGGGGATGCACCCGGCGGGGAGGTTGCCGGGCACCACCACGTGACGCGCGCCCTCGTCCAGCAGCCGCTCAATGCCGCCGATCATGGAGGCTACCACCTTGGGCACCATCGTCTTCACCTTCTCAAGGCTCCACTCCGCCTTCCACGCGAAGCTGTAGTCGTTGCCGCCAAATTCGCCGAACACGAACAGCGCCTTCCCGAAGAAGTCCCTGCACTCTGCATTTAATTTTCAAGAAACAGGGGCGAACTCAAAACAAACGTGACGGCCAGGGGCGGAGAGACGGGGCTTGCCCCCCTCGTTAATGTTGATTACATTTCGTTAAAACATAGGCCATTGGAACTTGGCCAGGAGTAAGCCTTTCCTTATTCAATTATACGATTAAGTAATCAGTTAAGGTAAAATTTAAAAAATCTAAGAGTTAATTTGTGACACGTGAATCATCTTATTTAGCATCTAGATTTTACTCTTTTGTTTTTTTCCAAATTTTTAAGTTAGAATTGAGTTTAATTTGTAGCACAAGTACATGATATTTCATCTCTCCATATATAAGCATTTCTTTCTTGTCTTTAGCTCCCGTGGCACCGTTCATTACTCGGTAAAGTGTGCATGTGCGCCGAACTTGATCAAACATAAGTTATCATCCATTATACTCGTGATTTGTGTTATAGTTTATTTTTTATAAAAAAAACAACTAAAAAACATCTATTTTTTGTAAATAGCAACAAATTCACGTCTCTCTCGAGCTCACGGCCCCTATGGCCCGATCCTGGCTCCGGCTCTAGTGACGGCGGCGGTGGAGGACAAGAAGAACGGACGGCCTTACCTTGCGGGGAGGAGCAGACGGTCTGCTTGACCTCGTCGAACCACTGGAGCTGGACGCTCATGGAGGTGTTGAATGGCGGGATGCTCCACACGTTGTTGTCCTTGAAGTACTTGAGGTCCAGCGCGGTGGCGCCCATCACCGCGAAGTTGGCGCCCTGGCTGAAGTTGGTGCCCTTGTTGGCCGACGGCGGCATCAGCGGCAGGTCGAACGCCTCAGCTGCAGCACCCGCGAGCACAAACCAAATCAATCAATCATCCATTTAAGACGACGCGATTCGGTTCAAGAACTCATATGAATGTATTCGCCGCCCGGCCTGACGACGCACGCACGTACCGAGGAAGTCGATGACGAGGCGGCCGTTGGAGCAGCGAGCGTACGGCGGCGGGAACTTGGGCATGTTGGGCAGCTTGCCGGAGTTGATGATGACGAAGTTGCCCGTGTCGGAGAAGGAGTCGCCGAAGCTGAACATGGCGTTATAGTACCGCGGCAACGGCTCCGCCGCCACCGCCGCGGCGGCCAGCAACAGGAGGAGGCACGACGGCGGCAACCCCAAGAAGGCCCTCTTCCTCTCCATGGTCACAAAAGTAGGCAGCTCCACTCCACGCCTCACAGAACAGTGAAAGAGGAGGAGGAGAAGAAATGGGACAACTAAAAGCAGGGGTTGCTTAGGGGATTGTTATATAGTAGGGCACATACTTACAAGGGTGGTGGTAATTATGTTTGCTTGTTTGTTTATGGGACCCTTTTTTTCTCAAAAAAAAAACCTCTCTCTCCTTTGTTTGTGGGTGGCCTATGATGGTCTATGGAGTATGCATGGGTGAATGGAGAACGGAGGTGAGGAAGATTTTGTTCAGGTGACTTTGAGAGGAAGGTAGCAAGACATGGAACACATGCCTTGCTTGCTTGGTGGGTTTTTTCAGGGCCTGTGTCACCTGGGGACAGCTATGACTGACAGGGAGGGGATATATTATCTTGTTACTGATAATCTACTAGCCGTTGAAGGGACAAAAAAAAACTATACCATGACTGTTGGAAAAGCAGAAATAGACACATTTTCAAGCGCAAAACTCAGGCCGAAACTGTGGACGAGAAGATGATATTAGCAACGGAAATGCCACAAGTATGTACAGACAGAACGTGCATCAAAGCCACTGAATGTGTCGCTGACGTGCAACCCCGGCCCTCCTCCCCGGAAGGAATCTATACGTATTTTGCTTGTACGAGTAGCGAATAGCAGCGCGCTATTGAAAAAAAGATCCTCATTTCCTCCTAGCTAGTATTGTTTTGCTTTCTCTCTCACTGTTCAATTGGGCAGGGTAGAGTCAAAGGGAAGAAGGCATCAAACAATCGTACTAGAAGAAGGATGATTCATGACCGCAACATGTGCCCCAGACAGGCGAGATATAGGGCTGTGTGTATTTTTAATACAGAGGCCGTGAGAATTTTTCTCTTTCATTATCTAAAAAAGATATGTGAAACATTATTTTTGGCCATCTCCGTCTACATCCCCATCCATGATGGATTCATGGCCACAAACGTATCTCTGATCGTGTAATCGAGTAGTATCAGCTCTGCCATTGACGCCTACCTACCTGTACAAGGAGAGATCTGAACTCGTTATATTTGAGCTTCTTTATGTAATCCTTATCTGGGTAGGAGTATTTTTTTCGTCGTCGTAGTAGCAGTACTAGTAGATTGTTAAAGTGGCTAGGAATGGGAGCGCGCGGGGGAGGGGGGCAAAGTGGGCGCGTGCACTGGCTGCGAGATTCCGGTTGGTAGAAACGGACAAGGGAGCTGAGCAAGTGCTATGCAAAGTTAACCACGTCTTATTCCTCAACGGCTCATTAACTGCAACTTGTAATTGAGAAAGAGAGAGAGAGAGAGAGAGAGTCATTGGGATGTGGACAATGAAAAGTGTTTCGGTTACTCTGTTTGCTAATGTGTTGATCAGTTGATTGATTAGGAGCTGTGAGAAGCAGAGCAGAGAGGGTTGGCCAAAAAATGTTTCTACGTAGTCGTAGTAACATTGGAATGCTTTGTGGGCAAGGATTAAAAAACTAGTATAAGATGGAGCAAAGAAAATTAAGGTGCATACGAGTACATCAGCTAAAGAAATAACATTGATGATGATTAATAATACAATTATCTCTCTTTACTTTCGAAGTAAAGATAAAATCGGGAAAATGAGGAAAGGGTGCGTATAGGGATCACCCAAGTGTTCTTTCTCTTAAAAACATCTGAATTTTCAGCCATCCCATCTGATCAACAACTGTTGGATTAAAACCCTACCAACTAATCTCATCCATCCCATTCTTCTCTCTCAACTCCAACTGACGCGGTCCCACCCCCTACCAACACCTCCATCAAGGTAACCGGCGCTGGAGCCGGCCGCCATCCCCCTCCCATTGCCGCCGTCGTATCTTCCCTCCAATTTCTCTCCTTTCCCGTCGCACCGCCGACCTCCCTTGCCACCCCATGACTTTCTTCCCCATCTCTGGCGGCTCACCACCGCCGAATCCGCCGCCGGCAACCATCTCCCCCTCCTCCCAACACAGAACTCACTCGTCACGGCATGATTCCCCCGCTCGCCTGCTCCAGCCTCTTGTCCCAGCCGGCGGCACCACCGCCACCCCGTGAAATCGAAGGTTTGGTTGGTCCTGGTGAACCTTAACCTTAACTCCGGTGGACCCCGACCGTAAACATCGTGGGAGAATATGTCGCTTCTAGTGGAGCATGAATTCCAACGCGGATCCAAAGGTCAGAAATTTGGATGATTATTGGGTTGATTCCATCCGGTGATGATTATCAAAACCCAAGGAAAATTAGCTGGCAGCATTAAAAAATGTACAAGTTAGAAATAAGTTCCACTGTGAGGCTAAAAGTGGGTCTGAAGCCACTTATCAATAACACACCCATATTATTTTTCAACTTGCATAATTTTGTAGTGTTATTGACCGAATTACCCATAAAAAATCCTTTGTGGAATATACACATTGTGAAACAACATGATCCAATAATATGCTCATGATTTAAAATTGCAGTCCATCTTAACTCCAGTTTCACCACCAAGAAAAACGCCCAGTCTAATCAAACAAGCACTCCATGTAAACTGATCTAACCAGTCAAAGGGGTTAATTGGACTGATCCATACTTGATCGAAGGGATTAATTGGACTGATCCACCCTGATCTCCAACAAATATAAAATCGGTTTACTGCATCTCCCAAGCTGAGAATCCCCATTTGATTTCGAGCCCCCAGTTCTTGATTTCCACGGCCCATTGATCATCTCCCGCATTCCGTGGCGCATTAATTACTATTGCACTCTGCATCGATCAAACAAATCGCGAGCTAATTGAGTCTAGCGTTTGATTAATCACCATCGCTGACTGATAGCTCTTCTTGGGGTGGCAAGGCGGTTTATAAGAATCAGCAATTGTTTTGGACCATTCTAAAGAAATACTAGTACTATATATACTAAGTATTCCATTAGCTTTCTGGATCAGAGTTTCTGCGTGTAGGAATAAATTAACATATGAAAACATTGCATAGCTTGTTGACCTGCAAAAGACTAAGGTGTCTAATTTCTGTATATGGGCAAATAAACCATGCGGCTCAATTGTGAGGAACTAAGCACTGTAGACGTAATTAATTGATTTGGGGCATGTTTGAAATATGTAAGTTTTTTTTTTTAAAAAAAAAAGATTAGGAAACATAACAACTACTCCAAAATTCCTGCGATGTCCGTCCATTCCGGACGACGTTTCTTTTTTTTTTTTTTGTTTCATATCGCACTAATTCTTATGATTTCTTGTAAAAGGTAGTAAGTGTTAGTGTTTTTTGCATCTACTGGACCACCAAGAAACCAACATTTTGAGTGGCGATAAACATGTTAGGTTCAATATGAGAGTTCATTGCAATGTTTTGATGTGTCTCACACCAACAACTTCTCCAGATTAATGACAATTTCGACTGTACTTTGTTTTTCTTACCTCCTCTTACAATATCTATAGCACTTCCCTTTTGGATGCATGCACTTGTGTTCACCGAACCACATGCGCCCGTGGGTGTACGTAGCTCCACTGGCGAAGCAAAGCTTGGCTGTCTCGGTTTGTCTCGCGCTCCTCGTCGCTCGTCCCCACTCCCCATTCAACTACATGGAAACTTTCTTTCTGGAAAACATGGACTCCTCTCTTCATTTATTCACAATTTGGCAAATTTACAATAGGATTTGACTTCCCGACCGTAACGGCCAAGATCAAGACTGGTATGAGGAGTAGCCAGTGTGGCAATGAAACAGCTACACGTCATTCAATGATTTTTTATTTTTATTTTGGATTTGATCACATAACCTCTGGGTTGTTTTAGCCTTAATTAAGATAGCTATGCTATTCTTGCCCCCTGGAAGATTGATGTGCAAAGTTAGGAAGAACAAGAAGATTACGAATTCGGATAGAAGATGTAAAAGAAAATATTGAAAGGAAAAAAAAATCAAAGGTCTAATAGGTGACCCTCCATTTTCCAGCACACTGGTGGGAGCTAGTATTTCCACAAAAATGAAGAATGGAACCCAGTGTTACACATCAGCACTTCATGAGTCTCCTGTTGTTGCGTCAAGCTTTTTTCTGATAGGATGTCCTAAGCTCCTAGCCATCTAATATATTGGTTAGGTGGAGTAGAGGCATAAGCAAAAGGAAGATAGTGGGCAGTGGTTCAAGTTGGGATGAAATGACATCAACTATTGCAGTCTCGATCGAGAGCCTAAGTTGTCAACATGATCTCCCAACGTGGATGCAGCTTTCATTCGTAAGATTTTACGAGAGGTTACCTCATCTTTTAAAAAAAAAATTCCCTCCGAATTTATTGTTCTGATAGCCTCAAGTTCACTTCACATATACCACATAAAATTCTAGAACTAGGACGAAAAAATAGTGTCAAGTTTATATCACGGTTACTTGTCTACTTCCAGAAAGTGACAGTGGCGTGAGCGTATCACCTCCACTGAAGATCCTTTCCAAGTTGCTTAGTCAATGATTTCACCTTATTCTCCGCTCCCTCTATTCATAGTCATTAGGGTATATACAATAGTACAGACAGCTGCTGTCTATAACAACTCTCTATATCACTTGTAAACAGCACTAAAGACAACTCATACAATGATTGTGGTGATATAGTCGGCTACAAGATTATAGACAACACACAATTTTTTAATGTTTTTCTTGTTTCTGATGCTGCAGTGGACTGCAGAATTGTAGACAGTATATCTTTATCCTCTTTCATCCATATTAGCAAAAATCATACATGACAAAAATTATAAACACCTGATATAAACTCATCTTACGTTCTTAGTCATCGTCGTCGATGAAGCAAAGTAGGCGTTAATGCTCTCAGTGGTGGATTTTATGCATTGATGGATGTGGCCGTGTTTTACAATCAAGTGCAGCCCATTGGTCATTCATAGAGCAGACAGCCTTAGAAAGTAGGTAACCCATGATTCTTCCTTCTGGTGAAGCAACTGAGCTATCACTACGCTTGTAGTGGTACAACTATACGAACTTTTCTGGTGGATATGGCGAGAGACACCTACTCCAAACGACTTCTTCTGCACCAACTGATCGATTCTTGGAAGGCGCGTGTGCAGAAGAAAGTTTCCAAAGGCGTAATCATCTGAAGATTTCTTGTACATGTTGGTGCCAGAAATTAATCATTTTCCAGACACCCAACACGTCCTGTGCAGCCGAAGCCTTTTTCACTGAGGAGAAACAGATCTCAGTCAGAGATATCGAATTCGTCTGTATCTCTCAGATAGTGATTTGTAGTGGCCCAACAGCGAATGCAATTTTCGGAGAAAATTCAACTGCTACAAAGTATATTACAGATGGGGTGATTCGGTCATTAGTATTTTTTTTACCATGGTCATTAGTATTGATGCGTAGAATTTTCTGACGTAGCATTAACATATACCCCATCACAAATTTGGTTTTTTATGATTAAAAATAAATTGAAACCGCTAATTTTTCACGCTCCACTTCTTTTGTTCCTTGACCCAATCATGCAGCCAATAGTATATGTGAGAACAATTTGTCTAGAAGGCGGTGCAAACTACAGTTATGCACAGAAGATCTTTCTGCAAACTTTCGGCGCCAAAAAGCTGCTACTCCAAAACGGACCTAACAGCAAAACTGCAATATGCGTTGTCCGTCACTCCATTGTACTTCTACAAGTTCTTGTGTCTGAACTTCAGATTGAAAAATGAACTAAAATGTTCTTTTTAAAGGGCAAAAAATGAGTTAGAGTGTACAGTTTTTGCTCGTGTCAAACCTTCATGCAGTAATGCACTAGCCTAGTACAGAAGTCGGGGAAGACAATTTGCTGAGAGAGCCTAACTGCACAGCTAAAGAGGCCCCTCGTATTATTTTGACACGTGACACGCACAAATCTAAAAGCACTCGTGTCTTTCTTCCCCACAAAACCACAAGTCGCACAAGCCATTCAGGAGAAGCTGATTGGCTGCCGCAGACGGTACACAGTTCGTGAGGCCCATGAGGGCGTCTGTCCCAACGAGCGCGGAGACAGGTAGCACTGCTAAAAAAAAAGCTAATATTGAACGTCTTATCACAAATGGTTTATCAAAACCGTTAGTTTTAAATACAATCACAGACGATTTTGGTTTAGCAACCGTCTGTATTACTGGCTGCGCTAAAAACCGTCCGTAAAGAGTTAATATCATAGACGGTTCATTTTGAAGACCGTCTGTGAAGTATCACACACGGTTCATGTTGAAGAACCGTCTGTGATATTACTAAATTCACGGATGGTTATTTATTGGAAGCGTCTGTAATGAGAAACAACTGGTTAGTCGATTCCGACCTGTTCCTTGGGATTGATCTTTTAAAGTGGTCGAAGTTGATCTCCAACAGAAGAAAGCAGAAGATATGTAATCCAGTAGACACCTTGTTCTGTATCTATAACTTCGCTGTCTTTGGATGTGTACTTCCGATCAACAGAAGAAAGCAGAAGTACTTCACTTGATTGGAAGCTACACGTCATAGAAGTGAAGTGCTCACCTGCTTGTAGGGGTATTCTTCTACTATTTTTTAAAGACTTCAAATTCATAGATCAAACTGACTTTCTGACCACTTTGATTGAAGTCATACATGGATTTTGTTCTTTCCACGGTGGTCAAAAAGTCAATTTATTCCGTGAATTTTGTCTTACTAGAAGGATATAGAGATGAGACTTTAAGAAGAAATAGAAGAAAAGATGGGAAGATATAAGGCACCTTTAGCGGCATTAACTGCCACGCTTCAATAGCTATAAAAGAGGTAGCCCATGTATACTGTAATATATCCTCAATACACACATTCATAACTCTCTAAACGCAGTCATTACGTTCTCATTGTATTCTTATCCACACACTCAATATGTCCATAGCAATAAAGGTCCTCGATTAGACTGTGCTCTCACGTTGTTTTCCCGGTTAACTCCATCATCGACGCCGAGTTGGATCAGATCAGCTGCATCCATGCATGTCTGCCTCGCTTCAGCTTCTCTGTAACAGGTACATTAATTTGCTAAACGGCACTGTCCATGACACGCATTTTGCCGTAGCCGCCCGTAGGAGCTGGGTGTCTCGCTTCTAGTAAATTGATTTCTACTGCGGCTTGTGCTGGCGCATCAACTATATATGGAGTAGGAGGAAATTAAAGATTAGTAACTGGAGCCATATGTACAGTATACCAACACGAGTACACGACAAGCACACCAACGCGTACAGCAACAGCATGTCGATTTCTTCAAGGAGGATAGATGGGATGGGTGCACAATGGTGGTCGGTCCAAGTGGTTGGCAGCAGCTTGTTGATCTAGCCAGGGCCCAGGGAGTGAGAGTGACCTGGCTAGCTCGACTGGGCAGGCAGGCAGGCACGGTAGCAGTACGTTCGGCTAGGCGGCACCTGCACTGCACTGCACGTACTGGTCCTGCGCGCAACGTAGCATGGCTAGCTAGCTGGGGCCTTCGCGTCGATCGGCCCAGGCGTGCCGCGTGCGGCGCAGAAAGCCAACGCTATCAGGTTAATTCGCGCGGTGCGCGGCGCTGGCCGCGGCGGGCTAGCTGCTGGGTGGGCGGCGCGCGCGGCACAAGTGCCAGAAAGCGACGTCTCCCCGCGCGTGGTCCCGGCCACGACGTCGCGCGTCCGGCCGCCTACGCCCTTGTCGCGTCTAGCGTGTGACGCTGAACTTGTCACCGTGTGCTGCGCACAAAGAAGCACACATGGACTTGGAGGCACTTTTTTTCCTAGATGAAGAACCAGCCGGGATTTGGCACGTCACACTGTCTGTCCCCTCTGCTGGAGTGCCTTTCCGACCAGTAATAAATTGCATGTGTATATGTTGTTGTATCAAGGGTTCAGGATGGATCCTAGAGTTTGTGTGCGAAGCACCACCATTCGGTGATGGAGCCAAGAGTTGAAGACGAGGGTACATTACATGAGGAAGGACAAATAATAAAAATATAAATAAAATTATATGAATAACAAATGAATATACCGGCAAAATTAGATAACAGGGGAGCCCTGCGCTGCCAGCACCGTCCCTCCGCCTCCGCTCTGTACCACCCCCAGCAGGTCGATCTGTGAAAGCAATGCATGTGCGCATCAGCACTGTGCAGCATCGATCGGGTCATCGATTCCTTGAATACGCTGTTGGATGAACTTACAGTTGAAGAGCGGGGAAGGACAGAACAGTACGAGAACAACGTCCAGTACGAGATTCGCAAAGGTGCTAGCGCGCGTGATCGATACGCACACTGGCTGCTGCTACGCATCTCTGTTCTCTCACGCGCTGCTTCAACAATGCAAAACAGTGTCGCCTGGGCCTAGCCAGCTCAAACTATTTGAACACCGCCATCTTCAGTTCCCCAACGACACGTGCCAATCTCCACGTACGTACGTCAAGATTCGTGTGGCTATTGCACGCGTGCCATTCCTGCTCTCAATTCTTTTCTGAAGGGTATTCCTCTTCTCAATCAGGGCTGTCGTAATACATAGCTTTTGGGGGCATTAAAATTGCCGTGTGCCTACGAGGATGTTAGGTTTGGTCGATTGAAATGCAATACGTACGTACATATACAGCAGATCTCCGAGCATCCTGGGTATGATAATGATCCTACACACTAGACGTACGAGAGTTTCCCTTCTTGATCCATGCTCCATCCAGTCACGAAAGAAAGTCATTTTAGATATTGATAGTAAAACTTAATAAAGTTATAATATTACGATAGTACTTTTCGAGACAATCTTACACATATCATTGCCACGTGTCAGTCTAAATAGCCAAAAAGATATTGACAGTCAAAGTTTATAATGTTTGACTACATGTAACTCAAAACGACTTCCTTTTGTGACCGAAGAGAGTAGTAATGTTACGTGTTTCAAATCACTGCGGCTTGGAGGAAACAGAGACTGTAGATTTGTGTTACAAATTGGAACTTACAGCTCCTTCTGCCTAAGTTAATTTTTTGCAACTCGGTAGACTTTTCGAACCTGTTTGGAACATTGGATTACCACGAAACAAACTTAACAGAAGAGCCCGCTGACAAAATTGCATGGAAGTGGCCAGATGGATATGCAAGAAACAGAGAGTTGCGGTGATCGATCTGTTCTGACATGGACCATCTTGCAGATTCTTTATGTCAGTACTATCTTGGAACGCATCAAACTGGAGGCTGCATGCTGGTTGATACTACAAACAACTGGCTCCAATTTGCAGAGTGTAACAGCTCGGTACAAGTCAACTAAAACAGTAATGTATGTTCTGACCATGTTCCAGATTCCATTTGCAGCCACACATATATACAGCTTTGCCAAACATTATGTATTGCAAATTGCATCTGAAACAATACTAAGGAAGCATCGGAGACGAATCTTTCATACTAATATAATGATGAGAAGGAAGGTGAATCTCACGTAATGATGCGACGTGCATCGATGGAATAACAAAACGGTGCTTCTAGTTCTGATCCTCTAGATCGATCCATGGATCATGTAGGCGAGCTCCCTATGGGAGAAGCAGGCTTGAGCGCCCCAAGAAATCCCCCGCTGTTTCCGGTGCCCAATCCAGCGGTGGAGATCGTGGCGAGGGCCGCATAGGAAACGGCTGGATGTGGATGGATCTCCTGGTCCGGCTTGACCATCAATTATTGCAAGATTCCTGGATGCATGATGCTGATCATGTCCTTTTTTAAAAGATAAGAACGGAAGAAGAAGAGAACAAGAGGAGGAAGAAGAATCTGAGGCACTGAGGCAGCATTACTGATTGATTGCATGTAATGGGAGCAAATTAACGAAGTTTCTCAAATTTCTGCCTATCTTTTTATTTTGAGTGCTGTTGTCAGAAGAAGTTTAGGAATGTGATGGCAAATTTTGAAAACCGGCGTCACCGGACAAAACACAAAAAAGTGACGTCAAATTTTGAAATATATGAGACAAATGCATAATATAAGGCGCATTTTGATGAAGGATATTCTAAGCTTGAGAAAATCAGGAGACAGTGACAGTTGTAGTGATCCTTTCATGAAGTGCTTTAGAAATTAAGACGGTAGACAATGTTTTGTGTGGGAATTGATGTTTAGAAGAGAGAAATAAATAAGTACACAACAAAATCGTCGTCATTAAATCTGCATGCACGTCTTGTACGTACTTTATACATTTGATCATCTGCAAACTCCTGCATTCATGCTGTTTCTGCCTCGACCATTTTGTTAAATAATCAGGGATATGCATGGTAAACAAAGAGGATCAAACATCCTCCAGCTAATGCATATCTCTGGGAAATCAAAGGCATCCACTTCATGCTAAACATGTCGGTACACCACTATTATCTTAGTACATAGACCATATGCCAATAATGCCATGCGATTTGGTCCAGTGATGTCTAAAACCATATGTGTGCCACTTTATTTAGAATTTAAAACAGATTACTACTGTATTCTGCAAATACAGGTATATAGGACAAATACCGATTAAAAATGAGAAACAAAATTTGTAACGTATAAGCAACGAGTTAAATTCAATTCGTTGGTTCGTACAATTCGGACAAGAGCAACACATTGGCACTTTTTGTACGTGCATACACGTCTTCATTGGATAAGAACAACAACACACTGACATTTCAATGTTTCCACCTTTTTTTCCTCTGGTCTGAATCCATTTTTTTTTGTCACACCCTGTGAAGAATAAAAATGACATGATTTAATTTTCTTATGCTTGCTTTGATCAGTTGGCTGTAAAAGTTTTAACTTCCAAAGCTATCAGGTAACTCAGGTACTCTGCACACGTTTGGTTCCAACAAGTCTTGCCTGCACGTTCAAAGCCACCAGGTACTGTACACACGTTTGGTACCAACCACCAGAGTAACGTATGTTGGAATTAATAGGGCTTTGGTCCGCTCCTTTATCAATAATTTCTAGGAAAATTTCAAAGATCCACTCATGCATGATGACATATGGAATACTTTAATCCCATATTGCTAGTCAAGGTGGTGAGACATCACATTATAAGTTTGAGCATGTCTAGCCTTGGTAAAGCAAAAAAGGAGGATTACACGCGTGCGCTCGCCTCGCGGGCGCATGACGTGCGTGTGAAGCGTGAGCTTCGCGGGCGTGCGATGTGAGCGCGAATGGTGCAGTCGTTCCGGGTTCGGCTGTGGGTCCCGACATAGCTTTCTTTTGCAATTTTATTTTGCCATGCAATCATGTCTGGATGGAAAGAATCGCTCTGAATCAGGTTTTTGGGAAGTGACTCCGTGACTGCTCGCCGTTCCCTGAATCGTCTACATCAGCATCTTCTTCATCGGCGACATCCTCTTCTTTATCTCTGCGACACTCTTCGCTTTCAATCGGTAACATCTAGTACTCCGCACTTACTTCTAATTGTTAGTATGAACATATACGTTCTATTGTTCATATTGCTTATCGTCCTAGCTCATCTTCTGGACATGTTTAGTACTCATGCTATTTCTGTAGTTATGATTTATTTGTGAAATTATGTAATCACTAAAGTGCTAATTATTCTAACAATCCAAAAACCTGATTATGAATTTGATAGGCACTCTGTGATGAAAATGACTGATTTTGCCGAGGCAATGAAACTAGAGAAGTTCAGTGGAGTGAACTTCAAAAGATGGTAGACAAGAGTCACTTTGTGGCTCATGGTTCTGAACGTATTTTGGGTTGTCTCTGGGAGACCCGAGGGAGAATTTACTCCCGAACAGGAAAAATAGTTTAAAGCAGCCACCATAATGTTTGTGGGATACGTTCTTAGCGTTCTTTCCAATCGTTTCTGCAATGTGTATATGCACATAACAGACGCAAAGGAGCTGTGGGAGGCACTCGAACATAAGTTCGCTGCCTCGGATGCAGGTAATGAGTTGTATACCATTGAGCAATATCATGACTACAAGATGATTGAGAACCATTCTGTAGTTGAGCAGACTCATGAAATACAATTCATTACAAGGAAACTCGACCACCTCAAATGTACATTACCTGATAAATTTGTGGTTGGCGGCATCATTGCCAAACTACCCTTTTCATGGAGGAATTTTGCCACATCTCTGAAACACAAGAGATAAAATATTTCCATTGAGGATCTGATTGCGTCCCTTGATGTTGAAGAGAAAGCTCGGGTGAAGGATATGCATCCTAAGGTGGCCGAAGGATATTCCAGCGCCAATGTCGTACAACACCATGTTAACGAAAAGTTCAAGGGAAAAACCAAGGTCGTACAGACCACCAACTTTGAGAAAAATGAAAAACCAAACAAGGAAAAATGTGCCTTCTATGTTTGCGATAAGGACGGCTAGTAGGCCAACAAATGTCCTGACCGTAAAGGCAGAAAGAATGAGCATAGCCAGACCAAGTATGTGAATGTGACTATTGGCGATACCAGAGCAGGAACATCTGGGTATGGTAATTTACCTACTGTTCTTTTGGTCTATCATTCCACTGACTAGTGGATTGACACAAGGGCTAATATTCACGTATGTGCTGATGTGTTCTTGTTTTTTTCTTATCAGGCCGCTTGGGCTTCCTCCGTGTTGATGGAAAATAGTTCGCATGCCTCTATTTTTGGTGTTGGCATGGTAGATTTGAAGCTTACTTCGGGAAAGATCATGCAGATGAAGAACATGCAGCATGCCTCTTCAATAAATAAGAATCTCTTCAGCGGCTCCCTTCTGTGTAGAGATGGGTATAAGTTGGTTTTTAAGTCAAATAAAGTAGTCATTTCTAAATTTAGACTCTTTATTAGAAAATGCTATGATAGTTGAGGCTTGTTCCTTTTTTTCCTTTCAGATTTCTGTAATAAGGTTGTGAACTATATTTATGATCCAAATAATGGGGATGAGGCCAACGTTTGGCACTCATGTTTGTGTCACATAAATTTTAGTTGCATGTCTCGGTTATCCAGTTTGAATTTAATTCCAAAACTCTCTATAGTCAAAGGTTCTAAATGTCAAACTTGTGTGCAAGCAAAGCAACCTCACAAACCTCATAAAGTTGTGGAGGAAAGAAATTTGACACCTTTAGAATTCATACATTCAGATCTCTATGAAATGAATGGTGTGTTGACAAAAGGAGGGTAAAGATATTTTATGACTCTAATTGATGATTTAGATATTGTTCTGTGTATCTGTTGAAAACAAAAGATGAGGCACGAGATTACTTTAAAACTTATAAGGATGAAGTTGAGAATCAAGTAGAAAGAAAAATCAAAAGACTTTGATCGGATCGTGGTGGAGAGTATTTCTAAATGAGTTCTCCAAATTTTGTGTAGAGCACAGAATTATCCATGAGAGGACACCTCCCTATTCGTCTCAATCCAATGGGGTTGCTGAAAGAAAGAACCGCACATTGAGTGACTTGGTTAATGCCATATTAGACACTATGGGTTTATCTATTGCACAGTGGGGGGGGGGGAGGTTGTACTAACCTCGAATCACGTCCTGAATAGATTCCCAACTAAGAATAGTGAGATTACTCTATCTGAAGGATAGAAAGGGAGAAAATCATCACTATCCTACTTGCGCACTTAGGGGTGCTTGGCAAAAGTCAACGTACCGATAACTAAAAATCACAAACTTGGACCGAAAATTGTGGATTGTGTCTTTCTAGGATATGCTCATTGCAGTACTGCCTATAGGTTTCTAGTAATTTAATCTGAGGTATTTGACATACATGTCAATACAATAATAGAGTCTCGAGATGCTAAATTCTTTGATAATATATTCCCCATGAAGGATATGCATAACTCTACTAGTCAAGCAAATAATTTAACTCCTAAATCTATAATTCCCATTGAGCATTCCGAACACGCACATGAACAGATCCTTGAGAAGGATGATAGTATTGTTCTTAGAAGGAGTAAAAGACAAAGGATTGAAAAATCCTTTGGAGATGATTTCACTGTGTACCTTGTGGATGATGTTCCCAAATCCATTTCAGAGGTATATGCATCTCCTGATGCAGAGTACTAGAAGGATGCGGTCCGTAGCGAAATAGATTCCATTCTCGCTAATGGGACGTAGGAAATCACTGATTGTCCATATGGTTGCAAGCCAGTTGGATGTAAGTGGGTGTTCAAGAAAAAGCTTAGGCCTGATGGTACTATTAAAAAGTACAAGGCAAGACTTGTGACCAAGGGCTATACTAAAAAAGAAGGTGAAGATTTCTTTGATACTTACTCACCCGTTGCTAGATTGACCACTATACAGGTACTACTATCCTTGGCTGTCTCGCATGGTCTTATTGTCCATCAAATGGATGTTAAGATAGCTTTCCTCAATAGAGAGTTAGATTAGGAAATCTACATAGAACAGCCTGATGGTTTTGTGGTAAACGGTCAAGAGGGCAAGGTTTGTAAGTTACTAGAATCTCTATATGATCTCAAGCAAGCACCTAAGCAATGTCATGAAAAGTTCGATAAAACTGTAACATCTGCAAACTTTGCAGTAAACGAAGCCGATAGATGTGTTTAGTATCACTATGGTGGGGTGAAAGAGTTATACTGTGTTTGTATGTTGATGACATACTTATTTTTAGAACAAGTCTTAATGTGATTAATGAGGTTAAGTCTTTTCTGTCCTAAAGTTTTGACATGAAAGATCTGGGAGAAGCTGATGTAATTCTAAACATCAAGCTGATCAAGGGTGAGGATGGGATTACACTTCTGCAATCCCATTATTTGGAAAAGGTCTTGATCCGCTTTTACTATATGGATAGCAAGCCTTCTCTAACACCTTATGATCCTAGTCTAATACTTTGAAAGAATAAAAAACTAGGAAATGATCAGCTGAGATATTTCTATATTATTGGTTCATTATGTACTTAGCTAGTGCTACTCGGCCTGACATCTCATTTATTATAACCAAATTAAGCCAATTTACCTCTAATCTGAGAGATGATCATTGGCGTGCATTCGAGCGAGTTATACACTACTTGAGAGGTACGATGAGTTATGGAATTCATTATACCAGGTACCCTGGCGTACTCGAAGGGTATAGTGGTTTCAATTGGATATCTAAGTGGATATGTTTTCACTCTAAGTGGTGCTGTTGTTTCATGGAGGTCTTGCAAACAGACCATTTTGATGAGGTCAACCATGAAAGCAGAACTCACGGTATTGGATACAACCACTATTGAAGTAGAATGGTTGTGCGAACTCCTGATGGACTTGCCGGTGGTTGAAAAACCGATTTCGGCCATCCTGATGTACTGTGATAATCAAACGGTTCTCGTTAAAGTGAACAATGCAAAGGATAACATGAAGTCCTCTATGCATGTAAAAAGACGATTAAAATCTGTCAGAAAATTAAGAAATTTCAGAATAATAGCTATGAATTATATCCCAATAGCTAAGAATCTGGCAGATCCCTTTACAAAGGGTTTATCATGGAATTTAATAGATCATGCATCGAAGGAAATGAGAATGAGACCTATGTGAGTTACACCACAGTGGCAACCCAACCTATGTGATCGGAGATCATGTGAAGTAGGGCCTAGGAAAAACAAAATGTTTGGTTAACTGAAGGAGACTACATTCTATAACCCGCTCTACTGAAGATGTCGTACTCTCAAATCTGTATGGTAGAATGACTTTGTCTCAATGTGTTATGTGGCTTTAAATAGCAAAGATGCTATCGTACAGAGCATTCTTGAAAGAACACACCTATGGTAGCCTATTGGCAGCCTAGTATCAGTCAAGACTTTAGGTGAAATTTATTCACGCAAAACTGCCAATTCAAGGCTTAGTCCATTGTGTAGTTGTGAATAAATATAGCTTAAAACTCTAGGTGGATGTTCAACCCTAACAAGTCTTACTGAAAAACTGATATATTAATAGTGATTTGGAACAACAGACAAACTTTGTGAGCTTCTGGAATCTGATGGGGGATTACAAGAATTAATAGGGTTTTAGCCCACTCCTTTATCAATAATTCCTAGAAAAATCCAAAAGATCCACTCATGTATGGTGGCATGTGGGATACTTTAGTCGTATATTGCTAGCCAAGGTGGAGAGACACCATCTTATAAGGTGAGGCATGTCTTGCCTTGGTAAAGCAAGAGAAAGGATGACTACGCATGCGCGATCACTCGCCTTGCCATGCCTCACCTCACCACGCCACGCCACGTCAGGCTTCATGGGTGCGCGACGTGCACGTGAATGATGCGGTCGTTCCGGGTTCGGCCGTGGGTCCAAATGTAGCTTTCTTTTGCAATTTTGTTTTGCCATGGAATTATGTCAGGATGGAAAGAAACGCTTTGATTACGCGGCTTTAACTGCGAATTAATTGCAATTAATGAGCCTTCCGTCTCGAAAAAAATCTGATTGCGGTTTCCTAATCTGAGCGCGGTTTCCTTCTGCGGTCTTTAAAAGGAAAACCCTGCCTGTCTTCTCTCTGGCATCGCGAAACACATCCGTACGAGTTGAACTATTCTTGAGCGTTGTGCTGTTCAGAGCTACTACGTCCCTACGCTCAGCATGCACCAATGGTAGGGAGAGCAGGTCTCCAGAACCGTTGTACTTACGATCCTGTATGGGAGAGGGTGAATCAGATTTTTGGGAAGCGACTCCGCGACTACTCGCCGTTCCCTGCATTGTCTACATCGACATCTTGTTTATCGATGACGTCCTCTTCTTCATCTCTACAACACTCTTCGCTTTGTATCGGTAACATCTAGTACTCTACACTTACTTCTAATTGTTAGTATGAACATATACGTTCTGTTGTTCGTATTACTTATCGTCCTAGTTCATCTTCTGGACATGTTTAGTACTCATACTATTTCTGTAGTCATAATTTATTTGCGAAATTATGTAATCCTTGAAGTGCTAATTATTCTAACACTGTACACTGGTACACGTGTCCTCTCACACAATGACAAGCTCACAGCATTCCCGTAGAGCCGTAGATGCTTTGGGGCTTTTTTTTTATAATTGTAACATCCTAATTTTCTGAGTTTAAAAATCTTTTGAATAGTTAGTAGGGAGAAAAGTCACCATTTGGTTTTATTTGAATTTAATTCAAAAGCTTAATATTGGATTTTGGAATAAAAAACATTTAATGTGAATAATCCCAACATGAACAATAGCTAAAACTATTTTATTTGGGTTCTATGTGCTCAGATATATTTTCTAGTTTTTTCTAGAATTTTTTTAAGTTCATTTGCTATTTTCTGTTGCTTATTTGAATTTCTGGTATTTTATAAAATAGAAAAGCTAATTAAAATCTCAGAAAAGCTCTTGGCCTGAAACCCAGCCCAAATCCTCCTTGGCCCAGCTCTGTTCAGCCCATACCCGCGCGCTCAAGCCAGCCTTCCTCTGACAGGTGGTCCCCGCGTGTCAGCCTCCCTTGCTCTCTCCTCGCGGGAGCACGTTAAACCTCAACCGTCCGATTCTCGTTGATCGGTCCGATGGCGTTGTGCCTTTTGGGTGGCCCGAACGTCATCAGCGTTTTTGAGCCGCTCGATCAAGGTTGAACGGTCAGATGCGGCGTGATCGTTCGTGGACCCGAATGTCCCCTTGATTGTGAGCCGTTCGATCAGATCTGGACGGTTAACTCTCTTGGCCCGATCGTGCACGTGCGTGGGCTTTCGCTGACGTGTGGGCCCCACACGTCAGGTCTTCGTCTCCGAGTCAGCTTCGTCTTCGCGCAGCTCCGCCGTCCGTCCGCCATTAAAGACCTCCAAGCCTCGTACGACAATGAGACTTTCCTAACCAAAACCTTCTAGATTTCTTTACCAAACTCAATCTCTATCTTCTCCGCATCTTTTGGGATAAAAATCTTATCCCGATTCCGTTTCAATCGCCGTTTTCTCGCGAGGCCCTCTCGGACTCTTTTTAGGGTTCCGCCGCCGCACGCCTTCCTAGCCCCCCGGACCCTATAAAAAGGCACCCCTGGGATCGCATCGACGTCCGCACCAGAACCCCTCAACCTATTGCGCAACTTGAGCCCTAGCGCTGCCGCAATCGGAGTTTTAGGGTTTTTCGCCGCCGGCTTTTTTCTCCATTTTGCGCCGTCGTCGACATCGCCCTGCCCTCGTGGTCTGCACCGCCGGGTTCGCCGTCGTCCGAGCTACCTCTAGGAGCCTTTGCCGTCGCCTAGACCTCGCCGGAGTGTCCGTCCGACAAAACCCGAGCCACTCCGCCGCTCCGAGCTCGCCGCCGGTCGCCACCATCCATCCCAAGCACCCGGAGTTGCACCCAGAGGTTCGCAATAACCTCAGCTATACGCCGGTACCACTCACTGCCGGTGGATCGCTGCCGTTCGCCGTTGCCATCGGTTCCCAAGCGCCGTCGCCCGTCGATCTGATGTGTCACGCCACGTGGCTCGCCACCTCAGCGTATGTGCATGCGTGTCGTCCTAGGTGGCGCCACGTCAGCGCCACATGAGCACGAGCGTGCCACCCGAGCTGGTGCCAGATTCAATAGGCTCGGTGGACTTGGTCTACCGTGAGCCATCTCACTGACATGTGGGTCCTACATGTCAATATTTTCTTTTTATTTTCTTTTATGTCCGAAATTCTGTGCTGGCAGCTTGCTTTCGCAATAATTCGATTTTTCTGTTAAGAAATAATTCGGAAATTCTAGTAAATCCAAAATCAGGATTTTCTTTTAGATTGAAACTTCTAGAGCCCATAACTTTTGCATCCGAACTCCGATTGAGCCCATTCAAGTTCCAAAATTTATCTAAATTCGAGATCTATTTATTTGAGAGTTCTATTTAATTTTTGGAGTTTGTTTTGCCTCTGTTATTTATTTGTTTTGTTTATTTGTCTCGCTCGCGAGTAGACGTCGATACATCGGGGAATTTTAGAGAAGAAGGAGCACCTCAAGATCAAGACCAGTACTTAAACCTTTTCCAAGGCAAGTCATAACTTTGATAATCTTGAACACAGTTTTCAAATTAATTTGTTTCAAAATATTGCATTCTACTTTAATTATGTATTTAAATTCTTTTGGGCATAGTTATCATCCAATTTATTAATACGCCTTGGCCTTGTATGTCATAATACCTTGTCACCCTAGATTGGTTATTAGTTATTAATATTGTAGCACCAACGTGGGTTGGTTAGATACGAGTACAATTGCTTAGCCATGCTACGAGTCTCACATTTCATTTGAGTTTTAAGTTTTAAATCGGACTAAGTGACTATGGAACTATGTGATAAAACTGTGTGTATTGTGTGCTATTACTTTGTGTATGGCATATGTTGCACTAAAACCAACTGGGTGGTAAAGGATTTAGACTGAGGCAAGTGGTGGATACTGTGTGATATGGTGGAAGCTATGTGCATGGGAATAATGATCTTTGTGGCATAGTTAGAGAATGGAAGTCTTGTCTTGGTCAATTAAGGACTTAACTTTGTGCGCTATTGAACTGAGCCTTACTGTACGACCACATGCCTGATGGGACGGGCCTAACTTAGTAGGTTATGGATTCTTGGCATTGATTACTCAGGCTGTAGGTTAGGCTATGGGTGGAGGTGTGTACTACAAGGTAGTCGCATCACGGGGCGGTTCGCCGTGTCCCTGTCCAACGATGTGTGTTATGCCAAAGCGCTTCGTTTGGGTTGGCATAGCGGTTTGTAAGCACGTTGGGAGTGTCAATGTTAAGATGAAGTTTCTGAACCATTTTGTTATGATTAGTGCTTGCAACACTAGTTCTATCGTGTGGGTAAAGTGTACAACCTCTGAAGAGTGTTAAATCAATCTATTCGAATAGCCGCGTCCGCGGTCATGGATATGCTCGGGGATTTCACATAAGGGGTAGTTTTCGTAAAATATTTGGGATAGGAGCTATGTGATCTAAGTCATATGGCTATGTGAAATAATCTGTTTAGCTTTGTGTCTTTGTGGAAATAAATGTTAAATTAATATTTTCTATTTGTTTTAAATTATGCTTTCAATCTATTATTCGTATTCCATTGCAAATATTGCCTTTATGCAAAAGAGCCACAAAAGCCTTTTCTTTTGGAATAAATCTGCATATATAAATTGCATTCTGTGGTATGATTTGTGAGTACGGTTGTGTACTCACGCTTGTTGTAAAACTTGTGTCCAAACCTACAGAAGAGGAGTCTATGCCTGCTTTCGAGGAGGAGTTCGTCGAAGGTTGCTGATCGTTAAGGTCTGGATCCCAGTCGGTTGCCTATGGTGAATTGATGGGATCTACGCTGAAGTTATTTCTGTTCTGTTGCTATTTTATTCTCTGTTAGCCCTGTGTGGCTCAATAAGTGTAAACTCGACCATAAGGTCAAAGCCCTTATTTGTTATTCAAACTAATTGTTTACTTTATTTATCGCTTGTGTGGATTGATATTCACCTATGTTGACACTGTGTGCACTAGTGTGATCCTAGACTAGTGCATTATACACAGAGGGTTACAGAATCGTAATTTTGGGCCCCGACAATAATGGAAGAGGCAAAATCTCTCCCGACCTCTGCATCAAGGATGCACACAGCCCAATTTATTACAAATAACCAAAATCCAAAGTATTCAACAAATTAAAGTGATTTGAAACAACACAACCAAAAAACGACTGAACAACCAAAAGATGCTCTGGGGCTTATTTATAAACACATGAATTTCGTGTAAAATAGTTTAATTCTGGTAAGAACTGGGAGAAATTCTCCTGTTTCAAACGAAGCTTTATAGTTTAACCTGTAGTGTACAGAGCAGGTAAGGAAAGTTGAACTCGACAAAAAAAAAAAAAAAACCCGCACTGCACAGTCTGCACCACAGTGAGAAGGTTACGGCAATGAGGACAAGTTCGTCTGTTGATTTGCTTTTGGACTTCAATTCCTAACTTCACTTCAGAATCAGTCACGGCCCTACTCACCAACCGATCCACGCTTTCCGAGTTTTTTGCAGTACCAAACAGCTGCACTTGGCATGCCAGTGAATCCAAGTTGCCTTTCCTTCTACGCAATTCCAACTGGATGGTCTTATGATCGTTTCATAGGTCCATGCATGCACTGGCTCGGCTGTGGTGCAACATGAATGATGGTTTTGGAGACATAATATTGTGGACTGTAATTTGAACCTGTACAAATGGGTTTCCACCTTATGCAAGGGCCAATCCAACTGCATCTGCCGATCAATCATTTGGGGGTGCTACTGTATTTATCAAGCTAGTGCTAGCCACCTTTTTCCCTCAGCACTGGTGCCAGCCCATTGTAACGAGGGTAGGTGAGTGGTGACATGAAAAAAATTTCCTGACACTGACACTGGTGCATATAGATGCACCAGGTGCTAAGTGAAAAAATATTATTACGAACCTACTTGTAAGTGAAATGAGAGAGTGTGCAGTGCGAGAAAAAAGTGATATTTTATTTAGTTGTGGATCCCGTCTTACAGAGAGAAGGGATGCACTGTGTAAATCTAGCACCACAGTGATATGACGAATTTGAGACCGATTACACTGTAGATGGCATAATGAGCATATGATTATTAAAGCGAACGTGCAAATAATATCCCCTCTGCGAGAAAGTTGTTTGTGTCATTACCGAAGGGATAATTTCTGATCGGATGACCAGGTGTAGCTACATAGGGAACTACATGTGGCATTTCAGTCGAAAGTCGAAACTAAGGTGGATGGAGGCTAGCAATCAACAATAGTCATCATGTAACGTGGATTATTTTGCCTAAACTCTAGAGTTGCATTGATTTGTTTAACATGGGAAAAATGAGCCCTTCCATCTCACACTTCTTTCATATGGAAATCGATTTGCAGCTAAATAGCACCAACTCTCGCGGCTAGTCCGTCCTTGCATTTTGGTGATTATTACAAAAGAAAAAAAGGAATGCAGCATATATGGCTTTGAGTATGCCTTTTTTTTCAACTTTTTCCCCTTTCGTAGCGTTTCTCTCTCAGTGCTTCTTCTTATCCCCTTTCTCTGAAGCAAGGAGTTAATACAGAGGACCACTACAAGTACCAAACGTATTCCATACATGTATGGCGCTGTTACACCCAACAATACATACATACATACGTGTATACATACATACGATTAGTTGGCTGGAATGGAGAGATCTGTTGAGGAACCGTCGCTGGCGAGTCCAGTCCGAGCGATAACCTCGTAGACAAGTATAGAATCGTAAGAACAATGCATGAACACAACAACAGAAACAAGAGATAGAACACAGAGATGTAGGGGGACGTCTTGTTTCTCTTTATTCCTTCATCCATCGATCAATCCTTTACAATGAATAGCACCCCCTATTTATAGGCTACGACCCTACTAGGGTTTGGGATGAGGAGCCCACCTTGGGTCAGGACTCCCGGTCCTGGGCCCGGTTTCCTAACACTCCCCCTTGGGCACTCATCCTTCATGCCCATGTCTCGTCAAAACTCCATAAAAACCCAGTGGGAAAAATTTGGAGAAAGAGTACATGAATCATGTTCCGTTATGCTGCACGAATTGCCTCATTAAAAACCTTAGCCGAGAAACTTCAGGAAAACTCGTCAAGGGAAAAAGAGTACAATCCACCCAATTTCATTTAATCTCCAGGATTTGCTCTTTGGGTACTCGATCTTCGTGATCAAGCTTTAGTAATGAGTTTGTGAAGGTTCTCCCCCTGAATTCTGCACTTCTCTAGGTCTCATCATTCCAATTCCACGTACGCACCTTTCAAAGCTAGATGCTGGAAGTGACTTAGTGAATAGATCTGCAAGATTTTCACATGACTTAGTATGCAGTACCTTAATTTCGTCCTTCTTTTGCATTTCATGACCATAGAAGAAATTGGGGTTGATATGCTTTGTGAGAGGACTCTTCACATAACTCATTTGCACTTGTGCAACACAAGCTGTATTATCTTCATAGATAATAGTAGGGGTTGATGCGGTATTCAATCCACATAACTGTTTGATGTAGTGAATCATCCGTCGAAGCCAAGTACATTCTCGTGAGGCCTCGTATAATGCTATTATTTCGGGTGGTTCGTCAAGTCGATACAAGACTCGCTAGACGATTTTCATGGAATTGCAGTTCCACCACATATGAATTCATAGCATGTTTGCAATTTGACTGTATGCGGGTCCTACAGGCCGTCATCTGCATTGTCATTCATAGTTAGGTCTTGGTTCTTTCTATAGAACAGGCCAAGTTCTTTGCTTCCTTAGAGGTATCGGAAGATGTCCTTCATTCCCTGCCAATGCTTTTGGTAGGTTCTGCACTATACCTTGCTAGTAGGTTCCCGGCAAATACAATGTCCGGTCTAGTACAGTTTGTTCAATATATGAGTGTTTCTATCACACTTAAGTATGGGAATTCTGGTCCCAGGACTTCCTCCCCCTCTTTTCTAGGTCTGTACGAGTCCTTGTCTTGCTGCAAAGATCTCCCGACCATTGGCATTTTCAAAAGGTATGCCTTTGCAAAGTCGAACATTTCTAACACCTTACGAGTGTAGGTGACTAATGCACTAATACCTCTTGAGGGCATGCCCAAGTGCAAGCCTCGGCAATATTTGGTTTTCACCCAAATCTTTCATTTGAACTCCGACTCGGTAAGAGCTTGCTTTCTTAATATCCTTTAGGTTTCTGATGATATTCAGATCAACTTCATACACTGCGATTATACAAAATCCATTCCGGGATCGTCGTATAAATACACAGAGATTATTCTCATTGTTCGTGTAGCCTTTCTTGCATAGAAAGTCGCTAGCGATTATACCACATTCTTCCGTTGATTGCTTAAGTTCGTACAATGACCTTTCTGAGTTTCACACTGTACATATTTCTATTTGCTCTGTTTTGGTTGGGATGTTGATACATTCAGGTATCTTCATATAAATGTCTGAATCTAATATTTCATAAAGGTATGCTGGTACCCCATCCATCAATTTCACTTTTAACTTCAAGTTCACTGCCATTGAGATAAATATCTAAAAGGAGTTTCGCCCATGACCGGGGAATAGGTTTCTTCATAATCATCTCCTGGATGTTCAATAAAACCTTATGCAACGAGCCTTGCTTCTTTTCATTTCTCTTTCGAACAAATATCCACTTATACCCTACTGAGGTGCACAAGGGAGGCGTGACGACTTATGTGCCCAAACGCCCTTCTTTTATTCGGAGAGAATAATTTAGTTTCTACCGCCTTCTTTCAATCCGATCTTTTTTTCATTCAATGAGCGATCTGAGCTCGAATCAAGATTGATGATTGTGGCAAGTTTCTTTGCAAAGTATATGTCGACATTGGCTGTTGTCATATTCAAAGATTCTCCCGAGGTCATAAATTTTATAGCTATTTCTTCAAGGGGCGATTCTTCTAATGCTTCTACTTGCTCACTGCTGCTTCCAATTTCAGGGCAAGTCCCTTTAGTTTTTCAGCTCCGATGTGTGCGCACACATCCACGCTGATGTCTCCCTTCATGGGGATGTTCAATTCTGGTATGCCTTTTCTGAAGGTTCCATACCGATACCAGGTCTCAACTGGCTCCCCTTTTGGTTCTGGGGCACTTCGGTGATTGGCTGTGTCAAGTCCTTCTTATCCTTTTTCACCAGGCGTCCCCGGTTACTTCGGATTCGAGGGGCCGGAGTTCTCGTCTTTTTCTGAGGCCTCTGGACGGGATTAGGGATACCTTCATTGGTATTTCAACCCTCTCCGGTGCATTGCGTACAGGCAAACGCTACTTGGTCACGCTCTTCAAATCACTAAAGTGGTATGACAGTTGATTTGCTAATATTTGCAAATCTATTATCTTCTGGACTTCAATTGTCTTCTAGACTTCAATTCAACTATCTTCTAGACTGCAATTATCTTCTGGACTTTTGTATTTGCTTCACTAGTGCGCGGGTCATATGCATAGATTCCAATTATCTTCTGGATTTCAATTGTCTTCTAGACTTCAATTGTTTCCCGACATTATCATCAATGGTTGATTTCCTCCCCCTAATGACGGGAAACTAACCTCATCTAATGTACTATCAGCGAATCGGGCATTATACAAATCTCCAGTCATATGGTCCAAATACTTGATTATGAATGTTGTCTCATAACCAACGTATATCCCAGACTTTCGGAGAAAAACCCATTGCAGTTCGCTGCGGTGGTGGTATAGGTATATAACCCTTGCAAACCAACCTGCGAAGATGAGAAGTTTTCAGTGCTGACCCTTGCGCTAGTTGCATAGTTGGATGGATGTTATAGGCCGACGGTCTAAAATTGATGAGAGCTGCTACGAGCAGGACTGCATGTCCCCAACATATAGTTGGTAAATTACAATTCTTCAAAGTTCTGCTAGTCCATTCTGGGTACGGACATGCGGTACAAAATGCTCAATTTTTAATTCCCATTTTCATGCAATAATCATCAAATGCTTTCGAAGTAAATTCTCCGGCGTTGTCCATTCAGGTGGACTTCATATGATGATCAGGGAAAATATTTCTAATTTAATTATCTGCGAGATTGGCTTTGCAAAAGCATGGTTTCTCGTAGACAATAAACATACGTGCGACCATTCCGAGGAAGCATTGATGAGCACTATAAAATACCTAATTGACCCTTACAGGGGCTGTATAGGACCGCAAAAATCTCCCTGGATACGGTCCAGGAATATAGGGACTTCATCCTTCGCTTTCAGAGCAAAAGTCTAATAATTAATTTCCCGGTGGCACATGCGGGGCACACAAAATCTTCCAGATTCGGGAAATTCTTTATATTCATATTATGTCCCTGTGAATTGTTAATTATATCTCGCATTATTCTAAGACCTAGACGGCATAATCTATCATGCCAGAGATAGATAAGTTCAGAGCTTCTAAATACGGTTTCGAGTAGAGAATAGGTCATGAGGTGCCTTAATATTAGTGTAGTATAGCCCAATTTCATATGAAGGAAGATATTCTAATGCTATTTTTCATTTTCTTCACGCTTTGTAATGAGCAGGTATTTTGTACCATACTCTTCTTGATCTCTACATGGAAACCGTTAGCGCAAATATCGTGAGAGTTCTAGTCGATTCGGTACAATAAGTCTTCTTTAATGACCAAAGTTGTGCCGTTGGGAGTATAATTATGACCCTTCACGAGCTGTTATACAAGTATCACGTCTGATCGTCGTAAGACTACCAATTCTTCTTGCCGATCATTGGAAAAATTTCTGTTTATCTCAGGATGATATTCGTTGTGCCGCTACATGCTAAGCACACTTCCTCCATAGGGCGCCACACGCGTTCTAATATAATGTACTTTATTAATATGTAGCAGAAAACAAGCAACACATAAATAAAATACTTCTGATATCAGAACGTAACTTGCTATTATAAAAACGGGAAAAATAAGCCTTGCAGGACTCATAATAAGAATTTAATGCTTTGCTCTGCTAGAGCTTGCAACCATTATTCAATAATTCAAAATTCTGCTTCAATTACAAACTGCAGGTTACTATAAAAGATTCGAGTGCAATGCGTGCACTAGATCTAATAGGCGAAGTATTCAGGAACTTCTGCCTAAATCGGCTCCATACGCGATCTTCTCCCCTTGGGCAGCTACGGCTGTGGCCGCTGCGATGTCCAAAGGAGGGATGATAGGGCTGCTACTGGGCTGTTCACATTCATAAGTGCAGGTAATGGATGTGAATCCTCTGTGCCTGCAATGGCGAGGTATGCCTCATGCTATCATTTGCCCTTATTCTTAGACTGGAAAACATCAATAATGTGCGACGCACGACCTTACCCTTCTTGTTCCTCTCATTCGTGAGAGGCTTCATCACCTTGTAGCTGCTAGCAGTGGCTTCATAGCTAACATTGCTACTAGGTGGCTGCGAGATGAAGTTCTTTCTTAGAACATTATCTTGAGCTTCCACAACTTGCATGATGTCAATTAATTCGGCATACTACTTGTAACCGTATTGACGATAGTTGCGTGCGGATTGCACCGCGTTTGGGTGAAAGGTAGAGAATCTTCTTGATCTTCTGCTCATCCGTGATTATATTACCACAGAATTGAAGATTGATACAAATTTTATACAAAATTTGGCCATGCTGGGTCAGTTCTTCGAATTCCTGATTCGTGATGTCAGTCATCTTCATATTCATGCAAAAACTTCAAAGGATTACTGCTGGTAATCTGCATAAAATAGTTGCAAAATTCTCACAATGCTCCTCGAACTCCAGGTTCGTGTTCCCGTATTTTTCTATGCATTTTTCATGATTTACTGTAATTTTCAGTGATTAAAAGCAATATAAACAATCACAGATAATCAAAAACAGTAAATGCGATACATAAATTGCATAGAAATAACAATAACAAAGTTAAACATGCTTCAAGTTCAAAAACCGATTCCAAAATTGAATTCCCGAGGTCATTTTCTGCTGGAAAAAGTATTTTCAGCGAATTCTGCAATTTTCGGGGGTTAACACGTAAAATTTCAGTATAGAGAAAAATTTATGCGCAATTTTCAGATTTCTAATGGGTTATTCTGCAAGAATGTGCATAATCCCGTAAATTTCCAAATTTCAGGGGGGTTTCTGCAAAAATTCTAGATCCTTGATTAATTCTCGTAATTTTCAGAACTACGAGGGCCTTCATGCAAAATTTCCTCATGTGCAAAACTACCTCGTGATTTTCAGAATCTTGAGGCTCTTTTTGCAAATTTGGGATTTCCCCCTCCCTTTTTTTCTTTTATTCGGCCGAATAGCCTCCCCTTATTTTTCTTATTTGGGCCTTTTACTTGGCCCATTTGGGCCTGCTTCTCACCGAAATCGGGATGGGGTAGGCTTTCCCTACCCCCCATGCCTTCAAGTGGCGGCGGCTCCATTGGAGCATGTGGTGGCCGGTGACGCCTGCGGGGCGGCAGGCTTCGGCGGCGCGGCGGCGCTTCAAGGCCGGGGCGGCTCGGGCGCACGGGTTGCGGCCATAGCGGCGGCGGCGGCGACGACGGGAGCCGCTTTAGGCGGTGAGGGCGGGCACGGCGGCGGTGGAGCGGCGCCGATGCGGCCGGGCGTGGTGCGGCGCGGATGCGGCCGGCGCGGAGCGGCGCCGGATGCGGCCGGGTGAGTGCGTGGCGGCGGCGCTGGCTGCGGGTGCTCTGCTGTCGGCTAGGAGGCCGCTGCGGCGGTCGGTGAGAGGCGCTACGGCGGCGCGCTGGTGCTACGCGGTGCGGGTGCGGGTGCGACGGCGGCGATCGCCGGTTTACGGCGGTCGGCGCAACGACGCCCCATCCTCCTCATTTTTCTTTCTTCGTTGTGGTCGCGGGCGTGGAGGCTGCAGCGCGCGCGCGTGGCGGTTCGGCGGCGCCATGCGGAGGCGGCCGCCGAGGCGGCGGTGTCGGCTGCGGGCGAACTCGCGGGTCGACCGTGGCGGCTTCAGGCCGTCCATGCGGCGGCGTGAGTTCCATGCGGGGTGGAGGTGCCGTGCGGGGCAGGGACCAGCGGTGGCGTTTGGCGCCGACGGCGCTTCCTCCTCTCTCCCCCGCGGCGACGGCGGCCTCGTGCGGCGAGAAGTTCATGGTGGTGTGGCCGTAGATGCCGGAGATGTCTGGCTTCAAGCCGGCGGCTAGGGTGCGTGTGGGGTGGCGGCAGGCCATACAGGGCCGCCGTTATTTTTCATTACTTTTCATGCTATGCATTATGTTCATGCAATGATCTACGGTGCAATCAACATCGTCTCTTTCATGCAATCCAACCGATCGGCTTGGCCGGCGACTTCAAGTCGGCTCGCGGTAGATTAGAGAGGATTTGCATCGTAGAAAACAATCTAGAGAGCAACAATTGTAGAATTGAAAGCAATCTAGAAAACGATTCAATCTACGAGTGTCGTTCATCGACGGTTACCTTTTCGATGCGAGGAGAGTCGATCGTGCTGATAACGTGTTGAGGAACCGTCGCTGGCGAGTCCAGTCCGAGCGATAACCTCGTAGACAAGTATAGAATCGTAAGAACAATGCATGAACACAACAACAGAAACAAGAGATAGAACACAGAGATGTAGGGGGACGTCTTGTTTCTCTTTATTCCTTCATCCATCGATCAATCCTTTACAATGAATAGCACCCCCTATTTATAGGCTACGACCCTACTAGGGTTTGGGATGAGGAGCCCACCTTGGGTCAGGACTCCCGGTCCTGGGCCCGGTTTCCTAACAAGATCATTACTGAATTCAGCTGCTCATGGTCCTATGCGTTCAGGCAGCGCCCATCATGCATGCGTGCTCCCAACTTTGCGCACTCGAGAGTTGGTTGCACAGGCGATGATTCCCAGTCCCAATCGATCGCGTGTCGTTTGAACGGCCGGCCTGTCCCGTTCGAGATTGGGCAATCCTTCTCCGGACAGCCTTTTGGTCCTGCCTGATACTTTCAGGGTGGGACTGGGATTCAGATCCGGATCTCCACATTACTGTATATGCTCATCACGTCAATAGTGTTCAGTGGGAGAGTGAACAGTGTTCTAACGAATTACTGTAGTAAAATATTGTAGTAACAACGGGCAAGTGCTGTAGCAAAGTGTTTTACCGAAAACCCTGTAGCAATTGATCTCATTCTTTAATTTTTGATCGGACAGTGAAGATCGCTCCTAATACTCTTACAGATCCCACTAGACGCTAGCTCCATCGTGTACTTTTTCTCAGTAGGGTGAAACGTGGGTACCTTTTTCAACACTGGATTGCCTTTACCACTTATACATGGATGTCCATGTAAATCCTACGCATTTCGATCCTGCTCCGAGATTTGCGCCTCTCTCCTTCTCTCTTTGGTCGTGAGCCGCTGCCTCCTTCAGCCTCGGATCCGACGAGATGGAGACGGAGACGGAGGACGGCTCGAGAAGGCGGCGGCGGGGGAGCTCGATGGAAGCGGCTGCTTCAAGTCCTGTACCACGGGAACAAAGCGTGAATCATTGAATTTCTCAGTCCTTTTGTGAGAGCAAAGCTACAATTTCCCTCGCATAAAAAAAGAGGGAGTAAAGCTGCATTTATGGTGTTTTAGTTAAGATGTGGTTGGGGCTCATCAGATTAGTGGGCGTGATGATTTTCCTGGTTGCCTAACGCGATGTTATGGGAAGATTAGTGGCTGCCATAAAGGTAGCTACGTGAGATCTTTAACTAAGCATGTGATGTGATGTGAGGTTCTTAGTGCTTACCATTGACCTGCCGCGGGTATGCAAAATCCTTTTACGGGTTTGCTAACTGTAAGTTGTTTGATTTTGTGTTAACTTTAAGTCAATCTTTTGGCCCTCGGACTGTGTGTTTGATTCTAGATTGATCAGACGGCTCGAAAACGCGGATTACACTTATAAAAGGCGTAAGTCACTTTATAAATTGTCAGCCTCGTCTCTTTATGAATGTTCGCATCACAAAACTTAGACGGGAAAAGTAGAGAAATATGGGTAGAAGCTTAATTTCGCTCTCACGTCATATTTAACATTTCATTGTTTTTTTATCTAGAAAAAATATAGTATGTTCCTTTTTGCGACGGGAAAAAACTATAGGATGTTAGTGCTCTAATCGTTTTTTTATTAAAAAATATGTTTTTATCACTTAATCGTCGAACAAACTTCAGTGCAGGAAATAAATCCAGTTTCAGAAACTACCAAACTTAAACTACTTAGGAAATTGCATCGTAGCTCCATAAACTTGCGAGGTTATGTTACTTAGCTCTCTGAATTTGCATTTTACTTTCTCAGCCTCTTAAACTTGCGAGGTTATGTCACTTAGCTCACTGAACTTATATTTTACTTTCTCAGTTCTTTAAATTTGTGAGGTTGTGCCACTTAACTCCATGAACTTGTATTTTGCTTTCTCAGCCCTCTGAACTTGCGAGGTTGTATAACTTAGCTCTCTAAACTTATATTTTACTTTCTTAACCTTTTAAAATTGCGAGAAGTGGTGCCACTCAGCCACTAAACTGTAACGAGTATCCTTTTATCCATGGTTACCATCGACGTGCTCCTCCTACAAACGAAATCGCTCGTCGTTATGTGCTCTCACAGAAGGACCACTACAAGTACCAAACGTATTCCATACATGTATGGCGCTGTTACACCCAACAATACATACATACATACATACATACATACATACATACATACATACATACATACGATTAGTTGGCTGGAATGGAGAGATCATTACTGAATTCTGCTGCTCATGGTCCTATGCGTTCAGGCAGCGCCCATCATGCATGCGTGCTCCCAACTTTGCGCACTCGAGAGTAGGTTGGACAGCTGATGCTTCCCGGTCCCAAAGATCGATCGCGTGTCTTTTGATCGGCCGGCCTGTCCCGTTCGAGATTGGACAATCCTTCTCTGGACAGCCTTTTTTCTTGCCTCATTTGAGTTGGCCGTGAAAGAGAAGTATGTTCTTATTGTCATTTGATTGTTTGCTAACATAAAATGTTTCTTCAACCTAGTGGTCGAATTCAGAACAAAAATAATTAGGAGTCCTCACTTCTCTTACATATTTAATTATCAAGCAAGATAGGTCATGTTCGGCTAGGCTATGGTTTGAGATGTCATTTTATGTTGAGCTAGGAGTGTCCACACTATATATATATATGGTTATACCTAAAGAAAAATAATTTTTAGACCCGGTGTCCTATGCACCCTGCTGGGTTACTGTAGATCCGCCCCTGCTTCACCCTACACAAAGTCCATTTTGCCGTTTATTAATAGAAAAATCTGAGCTGGCGAATCACTGTATGTGTGAGAGAGATACTGTGCCCCTGCTTTGGCACATTGAATGTACTTCTATTTCTCACGTTCGACTCAGAGAAGGTAAGGGCGAGGGCAACGACAAGCTACGATGGTGGAGCTTCAGCGAAGATACGATGCGTTCCTGGACCCAAATAATCCGTTTTTATCAGTGTAAGGTGACGAGAACGATGAATATGACTGGAATAGGGCAGCGACGAGTCCACCGAACTCGGAGGGGACGAAGTCATCGGCATCGCATTCGATGAATTTCATTTCAACGCAAGTTCAAGTAGCTAAGTCAGACAATCTCGTAAGTTCAAGGGGCTGAGAAAGCAAAATGCAAGCTCAGAGAGCTAAGCGGCACAACCTCGCAACTTTAGAGGGCTGAGAAAGTAAAATACTAATTCAGGAAGCTAAATGACACAACCTCGCAAGTTCAGAGACTTACAGTGCAATTTAAACTTAACCCAGTTTGAGATAACCACACCAGTTTAATTCACTCTGCTAAACTTTTATCAGGAAAAAAAAGAAGGTGCGGAAAAGCAAAACCATACATGGACGTCCACGTACGTTGGAATGTCTTTAAGATTGGTGCTAGCTCTCTCACCCCTCTCATCTCTCTCCCATCTCTGTCCCTCTCCCGTCCCGATCTCAGGCGAGGCAAGCCGCTGCCGCGCCGAGTCGCTGCCGTCCTTTGCCAGCGCCGAGCCGTCCTTCGCCTCCGCCGCGCCGGATCCTGGCTCGAGCTTCCAGTCTTCCATGATTCTTAGAGGCAGCGCTGCCGCTACATATTGTCTGATCCATTCGGACTTGTTTGGAGAGCTAGCTTCTGCTTCAATTTAAAACCACTGGAAGTTTAATCTTCCCCGTACAGGGTGCGACTCCTTTAATTTCTACGGAAATTTTAAGCATCTAAAACATAGATATTTAAGCTAATTGCTGAGAAGCCAACATCATTTCCCATCAACTTCTCTAAGAAGTCAGCTTGAAAAGGCTGAGCACCCCAGTCAGGCGCTTATACTTGAATAGGACAAAGCACAAATAGGACTGTTCGGAGTGCGATAATTTTTCCAAATTACTGTCGGAATCAAACTCTTTCATGCGAAATTTTCGTGAAATATCTTCCGAGCAGGCCCTTACTGCCCCAGACCTATCAGACGAACTAGCTTAGCCTACCTATGGGCCGAGGTATGCAAAAATTTTTGGACGAGCCTAAAGGCCCTAAACTAACCTACGCCTAATAACCACCACTTTGTAATATTTACCATAATCACTCTATTTTTTTGTTATTTTGTTGAAACTTGAAACTACAATCGAAATGATGGAATCTCATTTTCCCATCAAACATGGAGTACTAGTCACTGGGAAAATTCTGTAGCTCAAAGTTTAAGCCTTGATATTTAAGATGAGAATGTAAAAGGTATATTTGACTAGAACATATATTTGTATAGATTTTGAGCATACATTATTGGATTGGTAACTCAAATACCTTGATACAGAAATGGGTACTGGGGCGTTCTACTCCTCACCTTTTCTTTTTTTAGGAGTGTAGCTGGTTAACACAATTATCTTTAAGGTTAAACAACCAAGATGTCATAGAATTAAATCTGGCTAAATTCACAAATAAACCCACCTAATTGGTAGTTTGTGGGATTTGAGCCGTGATCATTAGTCACATGACCCTAGTTCTAATTGATTAGACTAGCCACCAGTTGGTGCCAGGTATCATTAGCCCAAGAAATATCACACCTTCTATTATGTACTATAAATTAACCGGCAGGTCTATAGAAACTACAAACCAGGGATCCTAAGATCAAGAACCTTGAACATCATACCAGTGCCATAAACTTGTGTGTTTAGGGCCGATCCATAGTATAATCGCCGGGGTCACCACGTGACCCGGCGACGTTTGGCACAATCGATGATAATACTCTTTATATATATATAGGTGATGATTCCATAACTCCAGTGAGATTAAAATGTGATGACCAGTGACTCATTTTCCCGGATCCTCGTCTCCTGGATGGATCCACCACTTTCTGTGTCCATATATGGACTATCCTAGTCCGGAGATCTGGGACACTGATCACATGCAGCCCTAGGCTCTACGCTAATCAATGTCCTTGCACGAGCATCGTTTTGTTGTTACGCTCGGATAGCACGGGCAGAGACAGGCCATCAATCATGCAAGCAAATCTGGTATTTGGTACAATTATTTTGCGCGAAAATCAGGCTGTGGTTGTGTAGGGCCAACGAGAGATCGAGTAGGCTTGCAACCGTGCAATGGACGTTCTTTTGTGCCGGTCTCGTTTCGTAATTATCTTCTCCTCAGATGCGTGACTTGTCAACTTGTGATAATTGAGCCAAGAAGGCAACAAACTTTGCATTGAACACTTGAGGATTCTAGTGTTCTCCAGGACCATTGGGACTATACCACTCCGGCTCAACATTGAGTTCGTAATGTCACCATACTGCACTATCTACCAATTTAAACATTAAATCACAGCAAATATAGTAAGATTAAAACTAGTCCACAGGTCACAAGATGAATGTTTAAAACAATACTAATGAACTTATGAATTTATCAACTAGTCTCCGGCACCATTCTAGGCAATAAGTGAGTTCATGAATATGATAAGTATCTAAGTCTCTAATTTTATAAGGGAACACTCTAATTAAAGTAGCATGTGTATTTGATTTGCATGGGTCGCTCATGATCTATTCCCTCATATGAATGACACTATCAACGTTTACCTAAAATCAACAACAAAGCAAGAGTGAATCCAAGACTTAGTAAATACATCAATAAAGCCATAAACAATATATTGTCAAGCATCATCAAGGCTATCATCATCATCTATCTATTTTATGCCATTCTCACACTCAAATATACAAGTCATACTCTATATAGGTAAATATGCACAATTTAACAATTTACTCATTTATGCGAATGCACCATCATGCTCATGCTCCAATGCATCTCATCAGCTGGTACTGGTATAGCGGAGTGTTCACTCGTCGATGGCACTCTTCCCCCATCTTCGTTAGGATAGGGTCCCTACATTGTAGGACCTTAATTAGTCCCTACAAGTGTAAGATTTTATCTAGAGCACCCTGAACTAGTAATGTATCTTTCTCACCGATCTCACCGGAATAGTAATATGATTTTCTTACTGACCTGGCTCGTGCACACTTATCATGATGAATGTAAATGATACAACATCATAATTAATTATTTGAACAACTCGTCTCATTAATTCAATATCCCATTCTTATTAAATCAATATTATAATCTCATTAACTCAATGTTACTAATATCATGTATATAAATAAGCTTAAAAACATAATAAATAGCATGATAAGTAATATCAATGATAATGACGAATAACTCGTTGTTTACCACTCGGTCATGTATTTGCCTTTTTAACTTCTAGGAGCCAAGTGATGAGATGGCGACAAGGCACTAGAGGCTACACTCACTGAACAAATAATTAAAAAATATTATCAAAATCACCTCATGTCAACACCAAAACATTACACTAATCGCTCTTGCATGTCTACGCCAAAACACCACAATTAATTCAATCCCACCAGACACACTATTCGCTTTCCCAGTAGTAAAAATACTCTAACTTATTCATATGAACCCCAAATCCAGAAAACCAATACCTTTTGGAAACCTCATGAAATTGCCTACAACTTTCTAGTTATGACAAACTTCTGATTCTGCCGTTTTCTCCCTTGTTTCCTTCCCCAAAGACCATCACAGAATATGTCAGGACAGTCTCCTTCATAATTTCTTATCTTTAATTCTAAAACTTGAAAAATATATAAACGATACCAGTTCTGAAAACTACTCAAAATTTTCTAGTTTATTCAAGTTATAACTAATTTCTAATTCTTTCATTTACTAGGTGAAAACAGGGTATCTACATGATCTCTGCCCATGACGCCCGAATTCTGGACAGCGACCTTTCCAAGGTCGTAACTTTTGCTCACTAAGCCGAATATAGTGATCTAGACCTTCCTGGAGAGCCAACGAAAATATCTACAACTTTTGTAATTGGATGAAACCCCGAATCGCGCCTAAATCTCTCGAATTGCCCCCGCAACGTTCTGCGTCGAAACTCGACGAACTAGGGCAAGCTGAATACTAATCTTCCCTAGTGTAAAATGATCTACGAAATGTACAATGAGTAATTCAAGGTAAAATCTAGAGACTATCAGAGGTTACCTGTTATGTGGGGGATTCCATATCACCTCTGTGGGCCTCACCTTGCGCAAGAGGAAGGCGCGGCAAGCTAGGACACTGCCGTAGGAATCTCTAGATAAGAGATTCATATGTATTAACTTATCCTTAGATTGTTTATTTTAAGTAAGAGATCAATTCATGATTTGTTAGATATTTATAGAAAAGAGATAAATTCGTGATCTCTTAGTTATTTGATTTCCTAAAGATAGGATTGCATCTAGAGATTTGCTTGTTAGGGGGAGAGGCCGGCCACACATCTATAAGTGGTGCACGACATCATTGAGAGAAGACAATGAATTAAGAAAATTCCAAATTCCTAGTCTCCTCTAATTTCCCTAACCTTCTTGTGCTTGCCGTGAGCCGAGTTTGCCATCACGACGTTGGGTCACCGAATTACTGAATTACCGGCCAAAACCCATTGTCAGCCATGATTATCCTTTACGCAATTTGGGTCATACCAACTTGGTATCAGAGCTAGCCCCATCCACCACCACTATGTCTAGTTCCGAAGCAGTGGAGGAAGTCAACATGGTGCAACTCCTGCAAGCTATTCAGGCACTGACTACTCACATCGACGGCATGCAACAACAGATGGGAGATGTTACCAATCGCTTGATGGCCATGGAGAAACGCTCGGTGGTGGAATTGCCAGCCCAATTGCCACAACTGTCGGCCGTTCTAGCAATCACCGCATCCGAGGCCTAGTCATCTTCAGCATCAATTGCCGCAGCCGCGGCCCAACACCAGCTTCCGACCGCCACCTCCACCACATACATCCACATCCCTCCCACGCCCACCGCCACCACCATACCATCATATATACCATCCACAACCACTCACCCACCCACCTACCGCTACCCAATTCCCTCCCTTCCCAGAAAACACTCGCATGATTCAACAGCATATTCCTCCCATTCGACACATGCAAACCGAGCACAACCATGCTTTAAGCGTTTTGTGCTACCACAAATTAGAATTCCCTACATATGATGGCAAGGATGATCTATTTGCATGGATTAACCGATGCGAACAATTCTTCCGCGGTCAACGAACAAATGAGGCTGACAAAGTTTGGTTGGCATCTTATCATCTCACCAGCATCACTCAGCATTGAAATTACCAGTTGGAACGCGGCGCAGGCATTCCCTCGTGATTGCGTTTGAAGGAGCTTTGTCATCTTCGGTTTGGGCCTCCAATCCGAAGCAATTCGTTAAGCACTCTCACATGTTTGCCATTTGGCAACTCAGTGCAAGACTACATTGATAAGTTCCTGGTGCTCCTCTGTCGCACCGACACTCTCACCCAGACACACCAGATGTAGCTCTTCACATCTAGTCTTCCTAACCAACTTCGGATTGACGTGGAGCTTCAGAATCCTCCCGATCTATAGGTGGCTATGAGCCTCGCCAGCGCCTACGAGCTGCACACACAGGCAGTACCACCGGCGCCGCTCGCCGATGAAGAATCTAAACCCGTTAATGAAGTATTATGGTAATTAATGACAATCGTCATGTGGACTAACATTTTCCATGAGTTGGTGAAATATGTTAAGTCCCATGATGATGAAGACTTTGGATGACATCATGAGATGATTGTCATGAAGTCAAGATTCAGGATGATTCGAAAAGTCGGCAAATGTGTTTTGCACCTTGTCAAGAATCATACCTTCTTCCCTTGTTTGAATCACGAATCAATTTACAAATGTGTTTTGCAAAATTGAGTTGAAGCTATTTGCAAAATCAGCTTTTGTTATCTTGGCCGGACTAAGCTCAGAGAGGAGCTGAGGTCCAGAACGATCAAGGAAGTCGGGTGCGGTCATGGTGGAAGGTCGCACACGGGTGACTCGAATCGGTGCAAGTGAGGTGGCGGTTCAGCGACATCCGAGCCAAACAGACTTGCCGGTTGGGTCAGCAAGTACTTGGACACGTGTGAATTCATGGAGAAGACACTTGATGCGCATTGGAGGAAAAGTCTAGACTGGGCCAAGGTCAAGTGAAGGCTTCCGAAAGATGGGCAATATCTTCCGGAGAAGCCAACTGTTGTGAAGATGGATTCAGACATGAGAATGTGTGGATCCAACGCATCCAAGAACACATCCAACGACAAAGATGGATTCCGAGAGAAGGCTTTGTAAGCAGGTAACAAGACTACTTGAAATTGTACTAATGGGTTGTAAGTGTTGAGTGGGTGAGCTGGTTGTGTAGCTGTCGGGACCCAGAATTATGATTCTGGAACCCTCTGTGTATACTGCACTAGTCCAGGATCATGCTAGTGCACACAGGGTTAACATAGGTAAATACTGATCCACACAAGCGATAAATAAAGTAAACGATTAGTTTGAATAATAAATAAGGGTTTTGACCTTATGGTTGAGTTTACACTTATTAAGCCACGCAGGGCTAACAATGAATAAAGCGGCGTGAGCGAAATAACTCCAGCGTAGATCCCACCAATTCACCACGAGCAACCAGTGGGATCGGACCTTAACGATCAACAACCTTCGCGAACTCCTCCTCGAAAGCGGCGTAGACTCCTCCTCTTACAGAGGTTTGGGCGCAAGTTTTACAACAAGCGTGAGTACACAACCGTGCTACGCAAATCATACCACAGAATGCAATGTATAGATGCAAGCTTATTCCAAAGAAAAGGCACGTGGTTCTTTTGCATAAAAGCAACATTTGCAATTGAATACGAATAATAGATTGAAAGCATAATTTAAAACAAATAAACAATATAAATTTAACAGTGATTTTCACAAAAACACACAGCTAAACAGATTATTTCACATAGACATATGATTGAGGTCACACAGCTCCCATCCCAAATATTTTATGAAAACTACTCCTCGTGTGAAATTCCCGAGCATGTCCATGACCGCGGACGCGGCTATTCGAATAGATTGCTTAACACTCTGCAGAGGTTGTACACTTTACCCACAAGATACAACTAGTGTAGCAAGCACTAATGTAACAAAACAGTTCGAAACTTCATCTCAAACATTGACATTCCCGATGTGCTTTCCGCTATACCGACTCATAGAATTGGTATAACACACACCATTGGACGAGGAAGCGGACGAATCGTCCCGCGATGCAACCACCAAGTAGTCACACCTCCACCCTATCACACAGCCTAACCTATCCACCTGAACATCAATGCTGAGAATCCATAACTTACTAAGTTAGGCCCGTCCCATACCAGGCATGTGGTCGTACAGTAAGGCTCAGTTCAATGGCGCACAAAGTTAAGTCCTTAATTGACCAAGGCAAGACTTCCATGTTCTAACTAAGCCACACAGTTTATCATTCCTAAGCACACAGTTTCCACCATATCACACAGTTTCCACCACTTGCCTCAGTCCAAATCCTTTACCACCCAGTTGGTTTTAGTGCAACACATGCCATCACGAAGTAATAACACATAGCACACAGTTTTACATGAAGTTCCATAGTCACTTAGTCATATTTAATAATTGCAACTTTCATGAGATGTGAGACTCGTAGCATGGCTAAGCAATTGTACTCGCATCTAACCAACCCACGTTGGTGCTATAATATTACCAACTAATAAACCAACCTAGGGTGACAAGGAAGTATGACATACAAGGCCAAGGTGTGATAACAATTTGGATAATAACTATGCCCAAAGCATTTAAATAAATAATTAAAGTAGAATGCAATACTTTGAAACAAAGTAATTTGAAAACTGGGTTCAAGATGATCAAAGGTATGACTTGCCTTGGAAAAGGTCTATGTACTGGTCTTGATCTTGGGGTGCTCCTTCTTCCACAAAATTCCCTGACGAATCGACGTCTACTCGCAAACAAGACACAAACAAACAAAACAAATAAATAATAGAGGCAAAACAAGCTCCAAAACTAAATAAAAATCTCAGATAAATAGATCTTGAATTTAGATAAATTTAGAAATTTGAATGGGCTCAATCGGAGTTAGGATGCAAAAGTTATGGGCTTTGGAAGATTGGAAATCTAAAAGAAACCTAATTTGGATTTTCGAATTTTGAATTATTTCTCGAAGAAAAATCGGATTATTGCGCAATGCCGACGTCATCGGAGGACGTTGGACGGGTGACAAGCCGGTGCGGCGGTGGGACCCACATGTCGATGACACGGCTCACGGTAGACTAGGTCTCACAGGAGCCTCGGACTTGGGTGCAGTGACTAAGCCACGCGGCTCGGCGTGGACCAATCACGGCGACACATCGGCGCATGGCGGCGAGATGTCGACTTCGGCCACACACGCACAGTCGACGCGGGCTCACGATGCGGCGCCACGCGGAAGCGACACATGTGCACGGCCGAGGTGGCGAGCCACGCGGCATGACACGTCGGTCGGCGGCGGCGGTGCTCGAAACCGACGACAACGGCGAGCGGCGGCGATCCACCGGCGGTGAGTGGTATGCGGCGTGTAGAGGGTGCTATGCGAACCCATCGGTGCAACACCGGTGCTTGGGGTAGCGGTGGTGGCCGGCGGCGAGCTTCGGGCGGCGGAGCAACCTCTGGTTTTGTCGGACGAGGGCTCCGGCGAGGTTTAGGCGGCGTGGGTGGTCTCTGGAGGTAGCCCTGGTGACGGTGATGACGGCAGTGCACTCCACGGGGGCAGGGCGTCACCGGCAGCAGCACAAAACAGAGAAAAAGGCCGGCGGTGAGAAAACCCTAAAACTCCGATTGCGGCGGCGCTAGGGCTCTCAGGGCGAGGTGGGTGGCGGCTCTGGGTTGCGGTCGACAGGGCGAACCCGGGGGTGCCTTTTGTAGGGCCGGGGCGGCACGGGATAAGGAATCCCCAAATCGAGTCCGAGAAGAACACGAAACCGATTTCGGAAATCCGGGGATAGGATTTGATTCGAGATACGATTTTAACAGAAACGGGTGCGGAGAGGTTAGGGATAGGATTTGACACGTTTTCTAGAAGGGCTTTAGTTGGAAAGGAGGTGTTGTCGGACGGAGCTTTGAGCTCAGCAATGGCGGACGACTCAGGCGCTCGCGAGGAAGACGATGACGCGGGGAAGACGATGACCTGACACACGGGGCCCACACGTCGCAGACGAAAGCGGGCGTGCGGGGCTGGGCCAGCGGGAGATGGGTCAAGACAAATAAGAGATGGGCCGGAGCTTCGGAAATTCGGCCCGAAATGATTTCTGAGATTTTAATAGCTTTTCTATTTTAGAAAATACCAGAAAATCAAATAAGCAAAAGAAAATAGCAAATGAACTCAGAAAAATTCTAGAAAAATCTAGAAAATGTATCTGAGCACATAGAACCCAAATAAAATAGTTTTGGCTAATGTTCATGTTGGGATTATTCACATTAAATATTTTTGATTGTAAAGTCCAATATTAAACTTTTGAATTTAAATTCAAATAAATCCAAATGGTGAATTTTCTTCTTACTAACTCTTAAAAGATTTTTAAACTCGGAAAATTGGGATGTTACAGTAGCCCACCACTAGGAGATATTTGTAAGAGGGGGTGGTTGGTTTGGCCGCCACTACAAAAGGAGAGAGGAGATGGCTTAGAGGCTAAGCCTTTGGATAGAATAGGTAGACAGAGAGAGGTAGGTGCCCTGTAGAGAGCTTTAGAGAGAGAATTGGTGAGTCTCTTTTGGTTGAGCTTTTTGTCATCCTTAGGCATATGTGTGGCTAAGGTGAGGCGGTAAACATTCATCTCCAAGTTGAAATAGAGATTCCAATTTCATTCTCATGCTCAAGCTCATGGTTCTTGTGTTGTGCTTTTGATTTGCTTGGATTTCTTTCCTAGATCTAGCTTGTTGCCAAGGACGTGTGAGTGAGGGAAGAACCTCTTAGAGGCCAGATCCCATCCATCTAGGCACCCCCAAAACTAAAGGCGCAAAAGGAAAATATAGTATATATAGAAAGGGAAATCTCAACGGGATAGGGATCGATCGTGTGATCCGTTTTGATCGAATGACCCAGGTATCTCGCGCATGTCTTCCTCGTTGAGCCCATTACTACCATCCTCGATAGCGCATGTGGGAGCCATCAGTCGTCTTCCTCCATGCATGTGGGAGCCCATCACTGTCGTGAGACTCATTGGTCATTGACGTTCTCCTCCACGCGTAGGGGGTGCCGGTCAGTGTCCTCCGCATTTCAACTGTCAGATCAAGAGTTTCAACTAGTTTCGCAAGCTTTAAGCAAGTTTCAAGAAGTTTCAGAAGTAGATTTTAAACTAGTTTTGCAGGCTTTAAGTTTCAAGAAGTTTCATGCAAGTTTCAAAAAGATCAAAAGTTTCAACTAGTTTCGCAAGCTTTAAGTAAGTTTCAAGAAGTTTCAGGAGTAGATTTTAAACTAGTTTTGCAAGATTTAAGTTTAATGAAGTTTCATGCAAGTTTCAAGAAGTTTCATAAAGTTTTAACGAAGTTTTGTGCAAGTTTCAAGAAGTTTTATTAAGTTTCAATGAAGTTTCAGAAGCAGAAATTCAACTAGCTTTGCAGGATTTAAGCAAGTTCCAAAAAGTTTCAAGGAAATTTCATAAAGTTTCAACGAAGTTTAGAAAAGTTTCAACAAATTATCATCGTTACAAATAGAAAGCGAGGGCATAGGTCCCAATCGTCAGATCAAGAGTTTCAACTAGTTTCGCAAGTTTTAAGGAAGTTTCAAGAAAGTTTCAACGAAGTTTCAGAAGTAGATTTTAAACTAGTTTTACAGGCTTTAAGTAAGTTTCAAGAAGTTTCATACAAGTTTCAAGAAGTTTCAAAGAAGTTTCGTGCAAGTTTCAAAGAAGTTTCAACAAAGTATCATTGTTTCAATCGAGTTTCAACATTTGGAGCAAGTTTCCCTTGCACCTGCTCGCCCATCGCCACTGACACAAGTATTGGATGGAGGGGTCTCCACGTCAAATCCTACGTTGCCGTTGCACCTGCTCGGGGAGAGAGAAAAGAGGAGGGATCTGTTCTGAGATGCTCAGCACGAGATTCATGTCCACCGTCGACAAATCGACCGGCAGTGCTCAGTGTGGAGAGAGATAAGAGGAGGGATCTGGTCTGAGGAGATGGTGAGAAAGGGGATCAGGAGTATTGCAGAGAAAGGAGACAACTCAAATTGGGGATGAGTTGGTTCGAAACTTCAATCGTTGGTAATGGATTAGTGGTTGTCTGTGGATGAGATCACATGAGAGGACTGGATCCTATGGTGAATTTTGTTCCATTGGATGGCTAGTGAACGCTATAGCGTTTTGTAGCATTTTCCATATAGAAATTGCATGCGAGCCTGGTAGGACAAAAGTGGGGGCCTCTGGTAGAAGCAGTACACTTAAACAATAACAAAGGCATCCTAATCGGATTACTAGTTTACCCAAAAATATCAAATTAGAAGTGCTTTAAAAATACTCCCTAAAAATGTAAAATGCCAAACAAAGCCTTAGTTCGGTGTCCAATGTCCATATTTGCCCGCATCCTTGTTTTAGGAGGCATCCATATAATAGTTATGAAAACAAGACCAAAATGGTGATTTGACCCGAAAAAACTGAAACGAATGCCTTGTCAGGTACAAAACACTTTGAACCGAAAAAAACGCGATTGAATTAGATGGTTTTTCACGAAGGCACTTAAAAACCGGTATAGTTGAATCCGCTGCATTAGCATGGTGAAATAAAGAACTTTTTTTATTATTTAATCCTTTTTTTAATTTAATTTTAAAGTTAACTCCTCGCAAACTTTATTTCCAATTCTGACCCCTTTGGTCATGCCACCACCAGTGGCGTGACAAAACAACACTGTCACGCCACAGGATAAATCCCCAAAATCGCACTTTTTGTCACGCCACTGGTGGTGGCGTGACCAAACAACACTGTCACGCCACCAGTGGCGTGACAAAACTTTGACCAGAAATGGGCTGGCGTGACAGTGTTGTATTGTCACACCACGGGTGGTGGCGTGAGCAAAGGGGTCATAATTGGAAATAAAGTTTGCGAGGGGTTAACTTTAAAATTAAATTTAAAAAAGATTAAATAATTCAAAAAATTATGAAATAAAGGGTGCGACTAGCGCTCGGACGTACGGTCCGAGCACTAGCGCAGCATCCAACATGGGCGTGTGCTAGATGCAACAAAAAATGAAGTTGTTTGCAATATTTTTTTCACTCGTTGCAACATATCAAAAAATTCATACACAACATTTCAGATATCTCAAAAAATGAAGAACGTGTGCTACAAAAATGAAGAACTCGACACATACATCGAATGCTCAAAAAGGGCACAACATATGAGATTAGCTTCTCTTATTGCAACATTATTTTCAATTGTTGCAACAAAAAAATTCAACGGCTACAACAAAAAAATTCAACGGCTGCAACAAAAAAATTCAACGGTCGCAACAAAAAAATTCGACGGTCGCAACATTAAAATTCGACGGTCGCAACATTCTCAGATGCAACATCCTACTTCGACAAAAAGATCGGCTTCCTCAATCCCGCAAAACCCGAGGGGGGGTCATTTTCAGATGCAACATCCTACTTCGACAAAAAGATCGGCTTCCTCAATCCCCGCAAAACCCGGGGGGTGGGGGTCCAGAAGGGCTGCTCCCAAGCGTACCTGATAAAGGAGGCGGAGGAGTTGGATGAGGGGTCGGAGGCGTAGAGGCCCTCGCTGCCGCCATGGAAGGAGGAGTTGGCGCGCGGGGCGAAGCCACCGCTGAGTACTCGTGGAAAATTGCAACATCACCATGAACCGTATGCAATATTTTTTTTTCTATAGATGCAACATTTTTTTCCTACCGATGCAACATTTCATCAAAATCCAAAAATCAATAAAAGGGGAGAGGGGAACCGAGCCATAGGCGAGCCCGAGCGGCCAAAGGCCGAGCGAGCCAAGCCTGGGCGGCACTGGTAGGGGGAGGAGGCCAGAGGGAGCGAGCCAATGCGGCAGCACTAGGGGAGGAGGAGGCGCCGGGGAGGGTGGTGACGACGCCGGTCCGGGCGACGGGCTAGGTGTAGGCGACACCGAGGGCGTCGATCTCGGCGCGCACGAGTGCGCTGGTGCGGTGCTCCTGGAAGGCGAGCTCCGGGTCCTGGTGGATGCAGCGCCATAGGCCGCACAACCACCCCACGAACTCAGGTGCGTCCCAGGCTCCCTGGTCTTCTTTCTTCTTCCCTCCTCTAGGCTGCACTTCCCCTACACAAGATCGAGGAGATCAAGGTGGTGTGAGAGCCAGCAGAGAGGTGGCAGCTAGGAGTGGTTTGTTAGACAGGAGAAGAGGAAGATGTGAATGAGCAACATGTGTAAATGGTGTGGTTGGGAGCGATGGGAAGTTAGGTGGGAGGATAAAAGCGTCGGACTTCGCGTCGTGAGTTGTGAGCGGTAGCATCCGATCCGCTCCCCCGCATCAGACGCACAACTCTTATCGTTTCCCATAAATGTTACATGTGGGTTAAAATCTAGTGAGGGAGGAGGCTCGAACCCATGTCTTAAGGATTTAGGGCAAGCACACTGACCACTCCTAGTTGGTTGTGTTTGATGGAGAACAAACACATTTTTAACCGACCCCACTACTATGTTTTAACTGCCGATTGGACTAGAAAACCCGATCCGAGAGCCTGACTGTGTCAATGACCGATACTATTTCAATAACTATGATCCATAAGAACCATGCAGAAAGCTGAATCTTGCCTAGGGTTTGCCATAGTTATTAAACCGGACTAGACCACCGGTTGAACTAGAAAAAACCAAAACGGACTTCGGCAGCTTGGTTCACTTCAAAGACCGTTCATGCAATTAGAGCAGAAAAAACCGGGTAAACCGGACGGTTCAGGCGAACCGGGACTGCTTTTTTGGGCCTAAACCATGTTAGGAAAAAAAAAGAGAAGGGGACTAGGGAAGGAATTGGCATGGCCAAGTCGGCCCAATTACGGACGTGCGTACGAGGGGGAGCCCTAGCTCCGCAGTCCCCACAACAAGTCGCCACCCTCCATATCTCTCATCCATGGTTGTCACGGCATCACCTTAGCGTCCTGGCGGTGCAGAGGGAACGCCGCGGAAGCTCACCTCACCTTGGCCATCTAGCTGTTGCCGCCCCTCACTGCGTTGGTTGCTGGCGATTTGCCCTCCCTCCAATGTTCAGGTACTCCCTCCCTCCTCCACTCCCTCTACTTCTTTGTTTTTCTTGAGTTCTTTTGAAGTCCCAAACTCACGATTTGTTCTCTCCTTGTTTTTCTTGAGCTCTTCTTCCTCTTGCTTTTGATTTGTCTTCCGCTTCCTTCTTCTACTTCTTCTTTTTCTTTGTACCTCTCCAGATTTGCTCCCGATGTGCTACTGCCTACTATTCATTCATCCTTCGTTCTTCTTTGCTCGCCGTTTCTCACCTTGAGAACACCATGGCGCCCGTCTGGCGCCGTGGCCACCAGGTACATCGTGACAACCATGCTCTCATCTATCCATTATTCCAATCTCCATCCTCCCAATATTACAAAAAAATCTCCATCTTCCCCATCTCTCTCAACCTTCATCTCTCCTCTTCAATCTTTCATCAAAGTGGAGCTTTGATCGCATACGCTGGTATTGCCAAGCCTCAAAAGCTTGGTCTCAACTGCAGCAGCCACCATGCATGCTTAAATCCTCGGCGCAATGGCCCGGCAGCTCGACGACGACACCTCCAGCACGGCGAAGGCCATGCACAGTCGTTTCAACTTCTTCACCTTCTTCACGGTCCCCTAGTTGGTCGACAGTGATTTAGTTGCTTTGCTAGATTGTATCATTCCTTTGATTTCTATTTATGGATTGTTTTGTTACTTGCTAATTTGATGTTCCGTCTCTCTAAAAAAACTTGTACTAATGTGTTCTATTGAAGTCACATTTGATTATTTTTTTCATACATTTGATGTGTATTATATGTGACATTTGGACCAATTTTGACGTTCTGCATTTGGCACTTCGTTCCCCCCCCAAATGTATGTATTTTACATAGTAGAAATAATGTACAAATAATAAAATATTAATATGCGCAAAACCGGCAGTTCAACCAGTAGACTGGCGGTTGGACCGATAAACCGCTGAACCGATGGTGGGCAGGTTCGATCTCTGGTCCGGTTTCAATAACTATGGTTACTACTATTGCCATTTTAGCCAAACGGAAAAGACACGCAAGTAAGGATATCTTTGCAGAGTAGAAAGTAGAAACTTAAGCAGAGCTACCTCCCAGAGTAATAACTATCTTGTTGGGCTTAATCATTTATATACAAGTTTTGTCAGGCTGCATAAGGTGCTAATATTGCAAACTAGAAAAACAAATTATGATGTCAATACAAAATTACAATGACTGAGAATACTACAGCAACTAAGCATTTTAAATCTTTATTATCCAGAACTATAACACGTTACCTTGTTGAAGCATACCACTCATCATCCCATTGGATCCTTGCAAGATTTCCACTTCCTACATTTCTACTCAAATTCATATGTGACGCAATACCAGGAACAGATAATCCACCAGAGCTTATGATTCTTCCAATATTGCTTCCACCCACAGCATTTCTCACTGAGCTTGTAGTTCGTGGACCCATATTTCCCAGCATAGGAGAGAGAAGCAGACATCCCATGAACAGAACTGTGACTAACACTTGTACCCATGTTTGAGGCTAACCCATGTATAGAACTGCCAATAGCATCCATGCCACTAGTAAATGCAGGGGACCTCCACTAATATTCATGCCTGTCACTAACCCCGGAATGTCCATGTGGAAGCTGCAATAGGAACAAACATAACAAAATAGAAAGCATGAGCCCATTTATAGTAACAATGCTTTTGCTCCCCATGCATTTCACTTGGCAAAACTGTTCAACACATGTGCGCACCAGTGCACACACTTCCCACAGTACAAGTAAAAAACATACTTTTCATCGTAGTTACCAGTTCGCGGTTCATTGGGTTCGCGATACGCCACTTCACAAAATTGGATTCGTCGGGGGGGTATAGCTCTTTGGTTCGCAAATCGGAGATGGGGCTACAGTTGCCTGCTCTTTAGGGCGACAACCCTTGCTCGAAACACCGAAGCAGCGAGTATCCCGGGCTGTTTGATCAGCATTGCACTCTGCCGCGCTTCCCTGTAGACTGTATCTCCAACCCACCCCCGACTCCGAAGTTGTCCAATCCATACGAATACAACATTTCCGGTATGCCAACTCTAGTACGCACCATATTTTCTCTCTAGATAGTTCAAAATACTAAGTAGACCACAAAGTTTCATATGCAAAAGATCCTTACGTAGCTGTAGAAAAAAAAAGATAAAGAGAAATTCAATAGGTAATGTCCACACCCCACAGCCCACCCAGCCCACATGGCCCATCCTTCCCTGCCTCCTGTCCCAAGGCCACCTCCCAGTCCCATCTCCTTTCAACAAGCTTAACTGAGAGATCAACAAGATTGTCTAGATCTTTGAAACTATCAACTTGTCTCATGTCATCAATATAATTACCAAGTTGCAATTCCTCCTCTCAATCTATCTATCTATTGTGACTCTTGCCTCTCCACCTCCCTGGAACCTCCTATCTCGTGCTCGCCACAAGAATATGGAGTACGAGAAAGAGTTCACAACCGAACAGAGCCATCGACTTGGCTGCGATTGCATCTTGCTCCTTCTTTGCAAACACTTGATACATTTGTGATGACTTTGGAAAACAAACTCAAAGGTCTCAAATGCTCCAAGCACAAAATGTATTTTTGTCCAATCGGCCTTATGTGCGAGATCATCACCAAGATCTATGAGTACATCATGGATTGTGGAATACATAATAATGATATTGCATACAGCTTTGTAATGAGAGCCCCACCGAGTCTCGGCCTAGGCAAACCCATCTCTTGATTTAATCCACTCCCGATTCAAGTTCACCACAATCAAGTGCTTTTGATATTCTCAAGCCGAGCATTTGAAGCATGCCATGACGCTTACAAGAAACTCCAATAATATTCAACAGAGAGATACTTGATCAAAAAACTCACACAATCAGATTGCCCTTAGCAAAGAATAAGAACTAGTTGGAGTTGATGTGCAAAACAATGGATATAATAAGTAAGGTGACTCTTGCATGATCAATGTTTTCACCCTTTAATATCTCCTTTCATGTTGCTAGCCCCATCATAACCTTGACCACGGATTTGAGCCATAGTCAAGCCAGACTAACAAGTAAAGCTTCAATTGCATTTTTAAGTGATAAAGAGGTAGTATCATCTACATGAACAACTCCAATAAAGTGCTCACATGGCCTTCCCAATTTATCAACATAACGCAAGCAAAGAGCTAGTTGTTCTTTATGTGATATGTCACTAGACTCATCACCTAAAATTGCATAGGGCTCATCGCCAAGTTCTTCAATTATTTTCTTTCTAGTTTCTATGGCACAACAATGAATAATTTTCTTTGTATCATTGGGCTAGTTAAGGTGCAATTACCTGGAGCATTGTTCAAAACATACTTGCTCACTTCTTCACTGTTTTCTGCAAGAAACTTCAAAAGTTCAAGGAAGTTCCCTTTGTTGCTAGACTCTTCACTTTCATCATGTCCACGGAATGCCAATCCTTGATGCAAAAGAAACTTGATACATCTAAGTGAATAAGTCAACCTTTTCTTGTAAAGACGAAGATCCTCATCATCCACTTTCAATGTGATAATCAATTGCTACCTTGGGATTCTTAAAGCCAATGTATCTCTCTTGAGCTGCATTATGTGCTTTAGAACCCAGATGTTTGAGAAGTGCTTTCTCTCCTATATTCCAATTTCTCCAGCCACCAACAGTAAATTTATCCAACACTCACCGGCCGGTGAGCAGCGAAGAAGATGAGCGATAGCGGCGATAGCGACGACAGGAAGAAACAGCTGTCACTAAGGCTAGCTCTCCCTCTCCCCTTCATGTCCTCCCTTTCCTCACCACCTCAATTTTATGGGTTTGCCACTTTTTGGCGAACCAGATCGCGTTCCGCAGCAAATCAGATCTCGTGTGAAGCCCGAATCAGCTCGTGCAATCCAAATCGGGGTTCGAAGGTGGTTGCCGTGAATCCGGTAACTATGCTTTTCATATGGATAAAAATGTATATTAGAACCTGAGAAATGGCAACAGGAAGGTTATTAGAACCAAATCGCCCACTAGAAATGCTCCTCGCAGGTTGCTGAATCCCTGAGGATGGACCACCCATTGCGGCATTTCTTGGTGTTGGTGCTAATGATCCATGCATATTTGGAAGACTAAAATTCCCATGTATGTTGTGCAAACCTTGGAAGAAGTCAAAATAGGTTTTATCTTCATGAAATATGGATATGTTCAACTAAGAGATTTGCAAAATTCTATACTCACCAGGATGGTGGAAACCTGGAGCAGGTACAGTTTGACCAGAAAAAGATGATCCAAATGGTCCTCCAGTTGAATCTGGAAAATTTGAAGCAGAACAACTATGGTTTGACTGCAAAACAAGTTTGTCAGTCCGCATGGTACCCTGCCAATACCTCAAAGAGCAAACTAAAATTAATTTAAACAGTTCTTGGGAAGAATAGAGAACAGCTCAACATGTAAAATCTGCACAAATTGATTTTATGTAATACAACAGAAGTAGATTCTTGGTCAACTGCCAATCATCGTGTTTAGTACTAGACGTTTCACATTAAGTAACTCACAGAGTAATATTAGTACATTACAATAAAATAAGGCAATATAGAGAATTAATAAGGGAGTTTTGGAAATAAAAGGAATCAACTAAAAGATTACCCACTGGAAGAGTAAAAGGATGCAAGACATCAGGATGACTATTAGTTCAAAATGAACATACTATTTACCCAATGTCCATAGAATATGTATACAAGCATAAGTATGTATGCTAACTTATGGGGACAACTTGACTCTTGAGTATTGTCATCCCTGCTAGCATGCAGATGTAGTTTTACCAGAACTTAGCATTTAGTGTTATTGGTCCTCCTACAAAGTTAAGCAACTAAGGATTGTTGGTTTGTTGCCCTATTTTACCTAAGTGTGGCATCACTGGAGTGCCAGATCTTCCGTGGCCATGGTTTATTTCACAGCCACATATATGTAAGGTGTGGGAACAGTGGAAAGAGGGCTCAAATGTTAGTCTCATTTTTCCTAAAGAGTATGGCAAATGTTTTGTTTGCCACACTTCTCTTAGCCAAACTTTGGCTATCAATCCCACATTTATCTTAGCAAATAAATCAATAAATAACTTTAGAGTGAACCACAATTCCAGAAATAATGAGATGTACATGTACTAATAAACATGTCGAGGATCAGATAAATTCAACATCATATCAGTAACAGATCTACTGCAAAGTAAAATAGGAATCTACATTAGTAACTACAAAAGGCTATTTAGTCCACTTACAGGAATGAGAACGTACATTCAGAAACCCTGACATTTTTCCACCACGAAATGAGCAACTCAAGAGCAATGAAGACTATCTTCTAAAAGAACATGTGTGGGTTGTACAACCGAAAGCTCCTGCAGCAATTTAAGGAGAACCATATTAGACTAGATAAACAATAAATCTTAAGCACACCAAGAGCAAGCAAACATTTTAACATCTTTCCAAGAATGTGCAACTCTCATTTGCACACACGCACAAAAGAAGAAAGAATAACCAGTACATACAGGGACGGAGCTAGAAATTTTATACGAGGGGGCCCAATCGAAAAAAACCTCGCAGATAAGGAAGGGGCGACGAAGGGGACATTGGAAAGGGATAAGGAAGGGGCGAAGGGGCTACTCACTCGGTCATCGCGGCCACTCACTAGGCAGGTCGTAGGCCACTCTCGACGCGGGCTTGGGCTGGGCTGGGCGCAAAATTTAAGTTGCTTTTTCTTTTTTTTTCTTTCTCTTTTCTTTTTGCTTTCTCTTTTCTTTTGTCTTCTTCACTTGTTCTCCTCTCCCTCCAACTGCACTATTCGGTTGCACTGACCACCGCAGACCACGATGACCGAGTGAGTGGCTCTCGCTCTCCAGTTCCACTCCATCCCGCCGCCTCCCAGTTCCTCTCCATCGACCACCTCCTAGCTCCCTGCTACTCCCCAGCCCACGCTCCCCAGCTCCTCCAACGCGCTGCCGGGTCTCCCCTGCTCCCCCGACGCGCCGCCAGCCTCCCCTGCTCCCCCGATGTGCCGCCGGGCCTCCCCTGCTCCCTTGCTCCCGCCTCCTACCTAGCTCCGGCTCCCCGACGTCGCCCCGAGCTCTCTCCTGCCCGGATCCGGCGCACAGGGCCTCTTCTACTCCGCCTCCCGCCCGGATCTGGCTCTCTAACGCCGCACGGGCGACGGCAAGGCGGGGGCGACGCCTTGGCCTCCGGCGGCACCTTACCGCTTAGGCGACGCCTTAATAACCATACTTCTAAACGCTAAATGTAGCAACATTTTACTTGTCATTCATTCACCTAATGATCTACCAAAATAACCTCCGTATTGTTCTGAGGTCAAATAATTGCATGAGACAGACAAAATACAAGCAAAAAGAACAAGAGAAACTAACATATTTGGTGTTTACTTAAGTCATGCTCGCCGATGTTTCATTGCATTGAAATCATCTATAAGTGTATCAATGGTGAACTCCAGAGCTATCTCCCTCTCAATGTAGATTATCAAACAATCTCTTAGAAATTCATCCTCCATTTTATTCCGAAGTCTCGTCTTAACAAGTTTCATGGCAGAAAAAGCTCATTCTGTTGTTGCAGTTGAAACAGGCAAAGTAAGAATAAGTCTAATTAACCTGCCAATTAAAGACGATTTGATTAATCTCTAGTGAACAATTATATATATTGTTAAAGACAATTACAATTTACAACATGAATGAAGACAATTTACAACCTGTCAATCAAATGGTAATCTTTTGATTTTCCAGTCTCTACAAGTTTCTGGCAAAGATCAGTAATAGTGGATAAATTTTGAAACTCTGGATTCCGTAGCACATCAAGCTCATAATGTTGCAATTGATACCTCAAGTTAATCTTTTCTTGTTCTGAAAAATCAGAAGGATAAAACTTCATAGCTAGAAGACACACATTATCAATTTTAAATTATCTATATGAGTTCCTTGGATCCAGAGAGGTACACAAAATTAGGAGCTCTGTTGTTTGTTCACTGAACCTACTATTCAACTCTTGTAGCTGCTGATCAACGGTAACTGTGAAGACATCATATTGATAATGATGTTTAACCGAAGTCTCATCCTCTTTACAAGATCGAATGAAGTCAACATAGAAACTACTCATATCAGGAACCGGAATATCACACTTCTTGCAAAATAACACAACATTACTTAATATATTACTCCAACCGTCATCCCTTAACTTCTGAATTAAATCTATCAGGAACCGGAATATCACACTTCTTGCAAAATAACACAACATTACTTAATATATTACTCCAACCGTCATCCCTTAACTTCTGAATTAAATCTTTTGTAGTAGCAACCTCATGCATAGCGTTCAGCCGTTCACAATATCTTGTGACTTCTGTTGCAACTTCTTGCAAAGCAAATCAGTTATTCCCATGAGTTCTTTCATAACATGCAAAATAAACACGAAATCAAATGACATTATTAGCTTAACAGCACCAGCCGCCTTTGCTCGTACTGAAGCAGAAGTACCTGGCCCTTTACTCGAAGCAATATCTTTGATAACTAAAAATGCAGCTTTGCATAGTTTCAGAAGACTACAAACAGAATTGAAATGAGAGCTCCACCTAGTTTCACCTGGTTGTTGTAAAGCTCCAACTTGATTAGCTCCACTTCCTGTTTCAAGCTCATTAAGCTCAACCAAATTCTGAATTTCAACTACTTGATTAGCTAGCAGTTCATCATTTCCCTTAGAAGAAAATGCAACAGTATTGACAACAACAGAAAGATGTTCAAAGAAATTATGAACTTCAGTCACTTCCCTAGATGCAACAACAAGGGCTAACTGTAACTGATGTGCATAACACTGAACATAATATGCATAGGGGCATTCTTCTGTAAACTTTCTTTGAAGTCCATTCCATTCTCCGTGCATATTACTAGCATCGTCGTATCCTTGTCCACGAATATTTTGAACATCCAGACTCTGATTAGACAAATCAGAACAAAGTTCTTGCTTGAGAGTTGCAGCGGTTGTATCATGAACATGTACAAGATCCAAGAAACGCTCTCGAAAAAAACCATAATTGTCCACATTTTCCTTTTGGTTTCTTTGAAACAAGAAAGCATGGGAAGCAAAATGCAGCATCTTTTGGAGGTGAATATTCCAACCATGAAAAAGTCCCAACCCAATGAGATTGAAATCGGCGCTGGTGACTCTTTGGACCAGAAGAAGGATACACATCTTTCTTTGGCTGATATGGACCAAGCTTCATGTAAGCCTTTCGGATTTCATCTCGTTGATCAACAGGACAAGCCCAAATTTGACGGTGTAATGCCGGATCACCCTTTATCAAATCATGAACATCAAAAATAACTTTCTGGCGTTTAGATGGCTGTGTAGTAGAGCCCAATTGAGGATTAGAAGCAGAAATTGGATCAGCCAATTGTGATGCATCTTGTGGATTAGAAGCAGAAATTGGCTCGACCAATTCTGGTACATCTTGAGAATTTGATGCAGGAATTGGCTCAACCAATTGTGTTACATCAACAATTTATTCTTTTTTCTTGAAAAAAGAATCAATTGTTTTCCTCTTAGCCATGATTATCCCAGGAAAAAATACACAAAAGAATAAGACAAAAAAGTTTCTTAAAAAATAGCGATGTACAGATGAAACAATCTTAGCAAACAAAAATTTAGTAGTCATTAGCCAACCAAATCATGAATCAACCAAGTAATTATTTAGCCACCAGCCCACCACACGAATCAAGCTAGAAATGCATACATGCATACCATGACTCCTTGAGCACAATTGAACAAAAGTCGTTGCCACTTGCCAGCCTGCTCCACCGATTTGGTTGGGTCCTTGGGGGATGCGGGAGGCAGATTGAGCACAATGTTTTTTGTGCATGGGGGGCCAAGGCCCTACTGGTCCCGGGTTGGCTCCGTCACTGAGTACATACAAATGTTGTCATTCATCTGCTCACAAAACTATAAAGTGCCATCCTCTTATGATATCCATAATTTAGTTCTTCACCCATTAATGATGGCACCTTCATTTTTTTTCAGTTGGCGCTCTCCTGCTGTTTCCATTTAGTGTTTATATCTTCCTAAGGTACCAATAAATATAGGGAAAGAAATGTATTACTCCTCCGTTCTTTTTTAAGTGACACCTAGAATCCGTGCCGTCAGTTTGACCACTAATATGCTAAAAACTATCTAGATTGGCTACATAAAAACTATATCATTAGATTTGTCGACTTTCATAATATTATAATTTTATTAGTATATAATAAGATAAGGTTATATAAAGTAATGGTCAAAGTCACCTCTCGATAGACCGTGAAAAATAAAAAATATCTCTTAAAGAAGAACCTAAATTAACGCAGACAAAATATATATATCTTATACACTGTATCAAACAAAGTTAACAAACATTATAGAGAATGATCTAAGTGTCAATGTTTTCAACAGTAAAATAGATATCAATACACGCTTTCAACAAAAGAGAAGCTCAGATAGCCTTTACTTGTACAGAACCTACTCAAGCAAAATTCTAAAATATATCCCGATAAAAAAATATGAAAATATCAGTGCAGAAATTATGCATTATAATAACTCAACATGGCAATCCTCAACCCTCACACCTTCATATGCTGCAGCTAGGGCTCCCTTGAGTTCATCCTGGTGTCCCGCGTTCATAGCCCCTTTTACACTCGTATGATCGTACTCTTTCAGGCACATTTCAGGCATGATCGACCATTTCTGATCATACATTTGGTGAATTCGGCCAAAGTCTGAGGTATCCTGTGTTCAAACTTGCTGCTAGTGCTGTGCCGATTCAAGGAGCAGTCACCCGTCAAGATTTTCTCGCGAGCACGACGCGATTGCGCAAAACTGCACGGCATGGCGGATGCACCATGGGTCCGTACGGGTGGACTACACACACAGCCAACAGGAAACAAAAATTCGCAGCCCGAGCATTGCAGCTTACGAACAATTTGCCATCAAAATACCAAATTATTGAATTACTAGTAACAACTGTCAAAAGTAGATGGATGGTGAGTATTCAAATTAATCCATCATAAATCATAAAAATTATTGAACATAACAAATGTAAATACATACCATTAAAGTACTAATTACGTCTAGAAGGTCGAGGCAATTTCATTCTCGAGATTTCATGGTTTGAAATTGTTTCTTAATTTTTATGATCAAGTCTTTTAAATATCTCCGCTCGATGTAGCATACCATCAAGTCATTGAGCCACTCATCGATAGTCTATTGCGCAAATCGGTCTTAATAATATTCATAGCGAAAAGACTCTTTCAACCGATGTCATTGCCACGGTAAGAGCAATGCTAACTCAATAAGGCGGTAGACCAATGGAAAAACAATATGTTTTTCTGTTTCAACCATCTTGATGGCCAAACTTGCAAAATCATAACAAACAATGAAATCATCAATTCTTCGGACATGAAGAATGAAGGTTTCAAGTTGATCTCTTATAGTTGCACGATCAGCAATAGAGAAATCCGTATAATAGATCTCCACAAGTCGAGCAATCTTATCCACATCAAACTTAGAGAATGAGTCTCTTGGATCAAGACAAGAAAAGCAAACAAGCAACTTCGAAGATACCTCATTGAAGCGGTGATCCATCTCTGTGTTAATAGCATCAAGCAAAGAAATAAAGTATCAACACGATAATGGTGGTCTTGAGTGACCGTGACCCCATCTAGCCTTGATCGGCCCCATCTTGGTATCGCTTCATCCATATTCGGTACTGGAATCTTGTTTGCATCACAAAATATTTTGACTTCTGCAATTAGAGGCTCCCAACCATAATTCCTCAAGCTGATCAAACGTGCTTTCACATCAATAAGTAATGACATGGCCTGAACAATATTTTGATCCTTCCTTTGCAATACAAGAGATAACTCATTTGTAATGCGAAATACTTTCAACATCATCTTCATAATGAATACAAAGCTAACACTCTCCATATGTTGCATCAATCTCCCACTGGACACTCGTTGACGCCATCTTCATGCACAAATTTCAGCACCTCCACCACCGCTCCCACATTGACTCGATGCGGGCTAAAGTTGTGTAATGAGAGCCCCATCTAGTATCTCCGGGTCTGGCCAAGACAGTATCTTGATGCTTCCCTCTTCCTGTAAAGATCTCACCACTCTCCAACCTATCCAAAATATTCTTACGATGCTTCTCAGTTAATACATCCCTTCTCTTGCAAGACGCACTAGTTGTGGTCACAATCAAAGTCACGTAGTTGAAAACATCCCTAATAGATGAACAACAACTTGTGACAGCGACAACTACCAACTGCAGCTGATGGGCAAAGCAATGGACATAGAAAGCACACGGGTTGATGTCACGAATTTGCTTTTGAAGGCCATTGAATTCACCTCTCATATTGGAAGCTCCATCGTATCCTCGCCTCGTATTCTAGCAATAGGTAAATTATGCTTACCAAGCAAAGCAATCAAAGCTCCTTCAATGCATCTCATAGTTGTATCTTTGACATGTTTCGCACTCCAAAATGTTTGATGACTTTCCCTTTGTTGTTCACAAACTGCAGGAATCATGATGCAACTAGTTGAGATACATGGTACAATTAATTGAGATAAAAATAGAACACATAATTAATAACTAACCTTATAATCACAGTCATTTGCTCTTTAATTGATATATCACGAGATTCATCAATAAGAACGGAGAAAAGACTACCTCCAATCTCATCCAAAATCACCTTGGTGACCATCTGTGCACAACATCTTACAAGATCCTTTTGAATCTTTGCTGAACACATTTGGGCATTTAATGGACATAACTCTTCAAATGCAACCCTCACTTCTTCCTTCATTTCTTTGTACCAATCAATCATCTCTAAAAAATTGCCTTTGTTTATGGATGAAGAAGATTCATTATGTCCACAGAATGAGTGACCTTGCATTAATAGATATCTTGCACAATTTAAAGAAGCAGTCAAACGGGTTTCATATTTCATTTCAGATTCTTTGCTGTGAGACTCCATCTTATGAGATACACTTGCCCGTTGATTCATAAAAACATCACTACATCTCCTTGCATTGTTGTGAATACTATTAACCCCACCAACATGAAGAGGTAATGATGCATATGCATTCTTCCAGTTGTTGTACCCTAATTTAGTAAAAACATCATGACCAAAATTTTCATCTAAGGGTTGCTGTCTAAAAAGAAAGCAATAGAAGCAATAAGCAGCATCCTTCTCTACACTATATACCAACCAGTCGTGCCTCTTAAACCATATTTCACGAAAGCACCTAAAATCCTTTCCATACTGTTTGCGGGGAAAATTGTGACCAAAAGGTTGAGTCGGACCCTTCAACAAATAATCCCTTCTCACTTGATCTCTAATATCCTGATGGAATTCCTCAATTGGTATACGAAGTGCTGGATCGGCAACAATATGAACATCCGGGTTAAAATCCTTAATACCTTCAGTTTCTTCTTGCGGTTGTGATTGTTGTGCTACTTGTGCATCTTCAACATTGACAGCTTCAACAGGTAGTACTTGCTCTTCTGTAGCTACCACAACATTCCTGCTTGCACTGGTTCTTGGGGACGACCCACTCGACGACGCAATGGTAAAATAGCTCTTCAAATCTAGCAAATTCAGAGCATGAAGACACTATCAAATTCACAAATCATCATATTCATTCATCAATAATCATTTATCATTTATAAATAATAATCACTGTGAGTATCAAGCATTCACAATTCAATTCCTACCTTTTTCTTTAGACTTAGGAGGAGCCATCTTCAATTTTTATTTTCTCAAATTCACAAATCACAATGCACCACTCAATTCACCATTCACATTTTAACATCACCAGGCCGGCTCCCCCGAGACCTGACCTCCTCAGTCCTCCCGACTTCTCCCCTGATCCCCTCCCGCCTCGCCTCTGGCTCCTCCCGAGTCCCCGAGACTCCCATTGCGGCGGGCCGGCACCTCCTCCCGCGGTCCCGCCCGGCGCCGGTGCCCTCCTCCCTTCCCGCTGTCCCGCCGGCGCCGTGCTCCTCCCGCAGATCCCGGCCCGGCCTCCTGCGCCGCCCGGGCGCGCCTCCGGCCTCCTCCCGACTGGCCGCGCGCTCGCTCCTCCCGCTGGGCCGTGGTGCCTCACTGCCGCTGCCGCCGCCGCCTTCGCCAGGTAGGGTTCGAGATTTGGGGAATTTGAGTTTTTGCGAATTGGGGATTTGGGGAATGGGGAGAGGATGAGAATATGAGAAGCACATGGGCTTAGTTGGGCCGGGCGTGGGCTGTAATGAGATGGGCTGTGGCATCCTCCTCTGGACTGCAGCGTCCGGCGCCCGCAGATCGATCGGCGATCGCAGCGGACCGCCCCGGGACGCGCGCGCGCGGGGGGTGGTCGCCGCGCCGACCCGGCGGCCGCCCGGCTTGCCCTATTGTCGGGCGCCGATTGCAAAGCAATGCACGTATTCGCAGCAGACGGACGGCGTCCCACGCAAAGGTTCGATTGATCACAGCCACGGAAACAGCGGAGAAGCGAAACCTCTCGGGGGTTAGAGCTTACCGACGGCGTGCTTGCTGGCCGCGGCGACGGCTGAGGGTTCTGCTCCTGCTGCTGCTTCCGCTTCTGCTCGAAGCGGTCCACAAGGTTGGTATCCTCGACCAGCCTGGCCCGGCCGCCAAGAGCTGCTTCTCGACGGCGTTGTGGCGGTTCGGCGGAGGGGGAGGAGACGGCGACGGCCGTAGGAGAGAGGCGGCGGCAAATGTAGTGCTAGCCAAATGGGCCGGGCCAACAGGCCGACACGAAGCACGCTACTGTTGGCCCGGCACGAGCACGACCGGCTCGAACTGTTTATGGGTCGTGCCGGCCCGGCACGAGACCTCGGGCGTGCTCGACCGCCACTCGACACGGTGGGTGGCCCGACGCGACGAGCGATGTCGGGCCGTGCGGTGCACGACCGTAGGCACGCAGCGCACGTGCTGCGCGCGCGGGAGGCGAGGGCCGAGCCGAGGCGGCGGGCGGGCTGCGCGCGGCGCGGGAGGCGACGACCGGCTAGGCGGCGGGTCGACGAGGATGCCGAGGAGGTGGGGAGGCGAGACCGAGGAGGCGCGGGAGCCGACGACCGGAAGAGGAGGAGGCGGCGGCGGGCGCGCGGCGCGGGAGGCGACGACCGGCTAGGGCGGGGTCGACGAGGACGCCGAGGAGGGGGGAGGCGAGACCGAGGAGGCGCGGAGCGGCGACCGACGACGAGAGAGGCGGCGGCCGGGGAGGCGACGACGCCAGAGGAGGCGGGCCGGGAGGCGAGGACGCCAGAGGACCGAGGAGGCGGGGCCGGGCAAGCGAGGACGCCGAGGAGGACCGAGGAGGCGCGGCCGGCGCTTCTGGTCGGGCGATCGGGCGAGTCGCGGGAGAAGGGGGGAGAATCGGGACGGGAGAGGGGGATTAGGGAAGAAAAGCAGGCGGGCGGCGGGGGGCGGCGGGCGGGCGGGCAACGGGCAGGCGGTGGGCGTGAAGCGGGCAATGGGTGGTGGGTGCCTAGGCACTACGCCCGAAAAATCCAGCCGTTTTGAAATTAGCCGTTTTTTTGACCGTTTTTTACCGTTGTGGTCTTAAAAAATAGCAAAAAAATTCAAAAAATCCCAAAATTTTTCTATAAATAGCCACCACACCCCCCTCATTCAACACACCTCATTCTTCATTCTCTCTTTGCAATTGTGTTGTGCAAATTCAAATCCGTGTTGAGCTCATTTGGCAAAATTCAAAAAAATTGTGCCGAAATTTTGAAATTTCAATTTTCAGCCGCAAGTCAGCGAAAGAGGTACAAATACAATACTATTTTTGCAATGCTTTTATTGTTCGTTTTTGTTATGCAAAGATGAAAGTAGTAATAGTGTTAGCTTCATTTTTGCAGTGTTCGTTATGGACAGTCCTTACGACAACTTTGATCTTGATGAGTACGGACTTTCATCGGAGGAAATTGCATCTATAGAGGCGGCTGCGGCTACCTCAAACGAACCGGAGGTTTCACCAGAGGAGCATGGTGGAGTTCCGTCATCAGGATCCACGTCAGCATCAGGCTCAACGGCAACCGGAGCAAAGAGATCAAGGTCGTCTACATCAGGAGTGTGGGAGAATTTCGACAGGACAACCAAGCAAGACGCAGCGGAAAATGAGGTACCATATGCTATTTGTAAAATTTGCCACCATGAATTGTCTGCGAAGTCTACAGTGGAACGGACACTTTCTTAGACATGCTACAAGATGTCGAACCAAGCAAGGATTGGCGATGAGGCGACGCAATGCAATACAACCACGACGATGCGGTATCTAGTCTGGAACTACGATCCTCGTGGAGCCCGCCAATCTCTCGTCGCTTAATTGCTTCGAGGATTTACCGCTAGGCTTTGCGAGTCCGCTTCTTTCCAAAATTACATTAAGATCGCGATAATCCTAGATTTGTCTCCGTTTCTAGACAGACAACAACTAGGGATCTAGTGAAATACTATAATGAACGCGTCGTAATAAAATAAAGGAACTATTTAGTACGTGCACATTTTTTGTGGCCCTGACCTCGGACATATGGAGTGGTCGGGCTAGGGAGGACTACCTTAGTGTAGTTGCGCATTATGTTAATGACAACTGGGCAATGGAGAAAAGGATTATAGGTTTGAAATTAATTGATGTAGCACACACGGGGGAGAATATTGCGGACTGTATTATGAAAGTCGTGGAGGATTTTGGTCTTACAGACAAAATATTCGCAATTACTTTAGACAACGCCGCGGCAAACTCTAGGGCTATGGACATTCTTACTCCAGTGTTGAGTACATATGCCGATTCCTTCTTGGTACATCAACGATGCGCTTGTCATATTATCAACCTTATAGTCAAATGTGGTTTGAAGAGATTGAGTCCGTATATTAAAGCTTTTCGCGATGCGATTTCTTTCTTGAATAATTCTAACGTAAGAATAGCACAATATAAGAACTTCTGCAGGGCGATGGGTGTACATCCAAGAAAGTTCGGTTTGGACATGGAGGTAAGGTGGAACTCCACTTACCTCATGCTTAAGCATCTTTTACCATACAAGAACACTTTTTCTGTTTTTATTCAAACGCACTGACAGTACTTTCCTATTAACTGAGCAACATTGGTTCGTTGCTGAGAAGATACTGTCATTTTAGAAATTTTTTATGAGGCAACTGTTACTTTGTCCGCTGTCTACTATCCAACATCTCCTATCATCGTGTATAGTATTTTACGAATTGCTACCCAATTAAAAATACATGAAAATGACTTAGTTTTACGTGAGGCTGTTGTTGCCATGAAATCTAAATACCTTAAATATTGGAGATAAATCCCTTACCTATATGCATTTGCATTTCTTTTAGATCCTAGGGCTAAAATTGGTGCATTTGGTACTGTACTTGATCTTCTTACTGATGCTATGGGGCTAGACTATACTAACTGTTTTACAGAAGTTCGTTCTCGGTTATACGAGGTTTACCAAAGGTATGAAAATAAGTTCCGGGGAGTCCGCTCGCAAGGACCTCCAGTAGCCCCCACCTCGAGTGGGAAGACAAATATGTGGGGTGCGATCTTCGGTGCCTCTTCTTCCAGGTCCAGTCTTCTTCTTCTACTACACCAATACCGTCAGTCAAGACCCACAAGGAGCGGAGAACTATCCACCTATCTGGACAGTGATACGGTGGATTTCAACTCAGAAGACTTCGACATCTTGCAATGGTGGCAAGCTCATAAGTTAACATATCCCGTGTTATCCATACTTGCACGTGATGTGTTAACTGTTCCTGTCTCTACGGTTTCCTCCGAATCTGCTTTCAGTCTTTCAGGAAGAATATTGGAGGAGAGAAGAACAAGTCTCACAAGTGAGATGGTGGAGATCCTTTTAACTGTGAAGGACTGGGAACAAGCCGATTCACGAACACAACACTCTGTGGAAAATCCAGAATTGTCGGAGGTGTTCGAAAATTTATACTTAGACAATGACACCGACACATAGGCGATGTATCATGTATGTACAATTGTAGAGCTATAGGCTGTACTCTTTTTCCTTTGTCAAGGTTTTCTCATTTTGAGTTTTTACTCGACGAAGGTTTTAACGAGGCAGCCAATTGGACATTAATTAAGCTCTTTATTACATTTTCAATATGATTGTCTTATTTTTTTTTCAATGTTCATGTCTACTTTTGAGTTCTACATATTTTTATAATTTTTTTGGATTTTTTTTGGATTTTTTTCATTCTGACGGGCCAAACGGGCTAAACGGCCACGCTGGCCATTCGCTAAACGGCTCAGTGGCCGCAAGACGACGAATGCCCGATGGGCCATGCTCGGCCGCCACCTGCTCCGTGGGCGGCAAGACGCAGACGGCACGAATAGTACACGGGCCTAAACGGGCCGTGCCTAGCCGGGCTCGTGCCGTGCCGGGCCGGGCGGCCCGTTTGGCGACCTCTGGGCAAATGGGGACAGTGGGACCCGGAGGCTTGTGTTTCGGAATAAAATAAACCCTAGAATTTTGGTACGATGGGCTGGGCTGAACGTAGAAGTTGGTTAGGTAGCGAAGTACGTTACCTATCCCGAACAAATAGCCCCGTTTCTGCGTGGCCCAATTTCGAAGAGAAGAAGACGTCACCGAAACTTGACATGCTTTTTGATTATTTTTTTATGTGAGCAAATCAGCCCATATAGTGAGCCAACCCATAAGAACACCACTGTTTTCCTTTAAAAAAGAAGGCAACATGGAACACCACAGTTTCTCTCTCTTTTTTTAAGGCTAGTTTAATGCTCGTGCGTTGTTGTGAGTAAAAAAAAATCATATTACCATAGCATGTCGAGCAACACTCACTAGGCTCATCCCGCGCTACGCCCTTGGCTTTGCCATGTAGCCTAGCAGAGCTCTGCCCTATGAGATCTCTCATGTCATGCATCCACTGCCATGCTTGACCCATACCACGACCTCATCTCCATCGTTTTGCTCGGCTGAGATCCACCATGACCCGAATTGTGCCTCCACCATAGTTTCCTCGGCTCCGTCGTCGTGGCACGCATCGTGCCTCTGCCGTCACACTCAACTTGTGTCGCACCCCCCGGCTTTGCCGCCACACTCAGGCTGCATCGCCATCGTCGTGTCACACCTCTCACGACCAAATTGAGCCCCACTAGGACCTATAGAGGCGGCCTCACTTGGCGAGAAGAGGATAACCCAACGACGGTGGGATCTGCTGCAACCACGTTCAGTGGTGACAACTTCGAAAGGTGAGCGAATGAAGAGGGGACAATGTGGGAACCATTAAGGTGTGTTTCGTATGCATAATCTCACGTCCCCTTGCAATTTAATATTCCCCTCAACCTAATTACTAGTAAACACATTACCGTAATATAAGATTCCAATGTTTGGTAGATTCGATGGAAACTACAAATTAGTTTTTATCGTAGTTCAAAGATTTCATAACTCGAACCAACAAGTCCACAAATCTAAATTACAGGATTTGAAATTTCAAACCATGAAGGTTAACATTTATAAATTTTAAATTAAAAACAAAAATCTTGAATTTTGCTAATTAGATTCTCACAATTTACAATTCCAACAATCCAAATTTTGTTTTTACGATTCAAAAGTTCAAATTTTGGATTTTGAAATTTTAGTTTTTGAATTTAAATTCTCAGTAATTGAAATTTTGGAATTAAAAAATTTGAAACTTTCAAAATTCAAACTTATAAAATATAAATTCTAGGAATTTGAATTGAAATCAAGAATTCGAATTTTCAAATTTAATATTCAAAATTTTAAAAAATGATTTTTGAAATCAAAACTTGAAATTTTGAAATTTAAATTGTCTGCATTTAAGATTCCAAAATTAAGGATTCAAATTTTTATATTTTGGTTTCGAAATTCATATTTTGAAAAAAAATGATTCCATAATTCAAATATTAAAATAAATCATAATTTTGAATTTTAGAAGTTCAAAATTTAACTGTGATGAATCAAAAGCAAATGATAAAAAGCACAACAAATATTTCTTTCCCTTGGTAATCTATGATACACACCATTTTCTACGGAAATAGATTCCTAAAATTGATGGTAATCTGGTTCTCAATATAATATTAGATTTGTAGTTCAAATTCCTTGTTATTTTACCAAACAAGGTGATCTCATAGGATTACTGATGGATAATCCTTAGATGGTTTCACCAACCAAACCACCCTAAAAGGAATTTGTGGAAGGGATAGGATGTTTTTTGGATAAGGCTAAAATTTGTTTATTATGGAGATGGTCTTTTCCTAGGATTTTGTAAGAGAATGTTTTGGGAGGTGGAAGGGAAAATGTACTACCAATCTACCACCAACGAAGGTGAAAGGAACCATTCATTATTGACGCAAAGGGGAAAAAAGGAATCATACATTAAGAATGCATATTTTCTTTTAGAGAAACTACAACTTTATGCAGCACGTCATACTTAATAGAGTGTGCACCGATTACTCTTGAACTACTGCAAATAGGGGTGGGCGTGGTTCGGTGCGATTCGCACCATCCCTGACCCATGTGAACCAAACTTTCTTTGGGGTGCACCAGTTGATCCATTTGAAACAGATTAAAGGAACCAATGACTCATTGGTTCATATGGTGGATTGACCTTTTTTCCTTTGCTGGTTGTGAAATACACAGAGATGTATACTAATGGGTAATGCTGAAAATGGGCTTTTTTTTTAACTTGTAGCAACAGTGAGCTCGGTCACGGTGACCGCACGGTACTCCTGGGAGCTGCGGGAGGTGAGCGGCACAAAGCCGACCATGAAGAAGTGGAGCCGCGGGAAGGCGATAAGGTTGATGGCGAGCTTGCGGAGGTTGGAGTTGAGCTACCCTAAGAAGCGAAGGCAGCAGGTGACACTGCTCATGGTGGCCGAGATGAGGTGGTTTAGGTCACCAACTGTTGGACCATTAGTGGGCATCAAGTCACCAATCGAACAAACAACAAGACAGGAAAGATGAAAATGTTTCCATCTTCCATCTATACTCACAATTTGGCGTTGTGAGCTTGAGGGTGCGGAAGCAGATGTCGTAGAGGGTCTCATTGTCGAGAACCATGCACTCGTCGGCGTTCTCGACGAGCTGGTGGACGAAGAGGGTGGCGTTGTAGGGCTCGACAACGGTGTCGAAGACCTTGGGTGACCGGAAGACGGAGAAGGTGAGCATCATGTGGTCCGGGTACTCCTCGTGGATATTGGAGATGAGCAACGTCCCCATGCCCGACCCCGCACTGCCACCCAACGAGTGGCAAACCTGGAACCTGTGCTCACCATCACAGTAGACAAACAGATCTATGAGCTATTATCTCTCTGATTCGTGTCTCAGATCCAGATCTAGCGCATCTGGTCTGGTATGGGAAGAAGAAGGGAGCAAGGAGTAGCGACCTTGGAGGCAGTCGCAGTTCTCAGCCTCCTTGCAGACAACGTTGAGGACGGAGTCGATGAGCTTGGCACCCTCAGTGTAGTGTCCCTTGGCCCAGTTGTTGCTGACGCCGGACTGGCTGAAGACAAAGTTGTCAAAGCAGAAGATGTGGTCGTAAGGGCCGAAGCGCACCGAGTCCATGGTGCTAGGCTCGAGGTCCATGAGGACGGCGTGGGGACGAAGCAGCCGCAGGAGGCCTCGTTGTAGTAGACATTGACGCGCTCAAGCTAGAGGTCGAAGGCGCCATGTAGCGACCGGTGGCGTCGATGCCGTGCTTGGCGCAGACCACCTCAAGGCAACGCAGCGTAGGGATGGATGCGGCGGTGCGTCATGTGGGGGATTGAGGAGGCGAGCGGTGGCGGTGGGTTGGATTGAGGCGTCGCCGCTGCCTCAGGGACTCGAGGTGGATTGCGTCGCGTGACTCGGGGTAGGGATGGGAGTGGACGTGTGGTTCGACCGATCGAACGGTTAGGGGTCGATCCACTTGATCCAACGGAGCAAACGGATTTTGGATCTCTTGCCCCTATTGTCTTTTGGATCACACAATTGGCCCATGTTGTCCCTATTGTCTTTTGGGTTCGGCGACCCATTGGGCCGATCTGAACCACGCCCACCCCTAATTGCAAACCCAACACAAATAAGTTTATGCGATTAAAGTGGCAAGCTGAAGAAAAAAAATCATAACTTTTAAACTAAGTAGTTATGCAATGAGTCAGTGACTGCCTCCTCTACAGTGTTATCTGCATTAGTTGGACTGCAATGTCATCTACTGTATTAGAGAGTTCAGCTATACTAGTTCATCTATCTGCTATCGCATGGCAAAAGAGATGACCAAGAATCCCATCAAAATGCAAACAAACAAAAAAAATATTTATCCTGACAACTTACTTCTACAATTAGATGCATGCATGCAGGCTGATCATCTCGGAGTTGCCACACGGTGCCTTGACCGGGATCCCAACTGTCCACCAGCCTGCTCGCCGAGCTGAGCCACGGTAACAGCTCATTTTCTAAGTATTTGAAAATTTCATGAATTTTATGGATTTTAAAAACTTTATTGCATTTTGTGAATTTCTAAATGTTTGGATTGTATTTCAAAAAGGGGAATCAAATTCCTTGCTCCAAACTAAAGTTATAAAAAATCTACAAGTCAAATGATGTGCTAAAACTCCTCCAAATTTGAATTTCAAATTCATCTCTAAAAATCCAAACCAAAATCAAACTCATTTCCTTCCCTCTCTCTTCCCCTTGGGCTACATCTAAACAGCTGGCCCAGTCCGCCACCATCTCCCTTGGCCTACTCGTGCCTTGTCGGCCTAGCTCTCCTCCTTCTCCCTTTATTCTCTCCGCGCGGCCCAGCTAGAAGCCTAGCCCACTACTCGTGCCAGCAGCTGCGCCAGCCCGCTCGCTAGCTTACCCTCGCTGCCAGGTGGTCTCGACCCCACATGTCGGCCATCCTTGTTCATCATCTTCCTTGCTCTCTCTCTCTCTATGTAATGATGGCAGAGGCACTCAATGCCTGTGCTACCACAGACCTCGAGCGGAATGCACTGCGAGCTCGTCCCATTGATGAATCAGCTCGCCGGCCTTTAAACCCTGTGCACTCGTCAGAAATCATCAATTTTGTCACCGCATTGCCGCCATCTCCTCCCCTCTCCTCTCCTTTATAAGCCGCACCGAGCATGTCGTCGAGATCAACTCACTCTCCTCTACATTTCCCCTTCGGTATCCTTTCTTATCCTCCACTCAAACGCCCAAAACACCCCAAAGACCGCGCCTCAGATCTAGTGCCTTCCTTGATGTTGCCGCTCATTCGTGCTCGTTCGGGTGATCTTTGACCATGAAGCTCCTGCTCTTTGAGTTCGCCTTGAGGCCATCTTTCTGGTACTCACCTTCTTCCTTTTTGTGCACCAGAATTGCCGGAGCCCTTCTTCTTCCTCGACACCTGTATAGTGTCGCAGCCACACTCCAACACGCTAGCTCTGCCTTCGGTAAGCCATTCCCTCCCCTCTTCGTGTCATTTCATGTCCCTAGCTTCCGCAAACATGTTAGGCTAGATAATGTGACCTTGTGGCCACTGTAACCCCACCATCGCGAGTTCCCTTCTTCCTCACTTTTGACTGCCATAGACTTAGCCACCCCGAGCACCTTTAGGTACATCACCATGGTGTGTAGCACCCCTGTGCCTCCCTTGTGCTTACCCGCACCTCAATTGCTAGCTAGTAGCTTCGTGGTGTAGTTGCCACCACCCACAGTAGCACTGCCACCAACCTCACCGTAGCGTCACCGCTTTGGCCCACTTCCCACCGTGCTACTACAACCCTTAGAGTCTCCCTGACCTTTGCATCTTGTTTTTCCTGTCCCAGATGGTCGTCGTGCTCCTCACAGCCGCCGTCGAGCTCAAAAAGTGCCAGCCAAGCCTTCCCTGTGCATCCTCTGTTCTAACAGAGACGAAGTACATGATGTTGACATGTGGCTGTAGTTAGGTTAATCTGGTAATTAGTGATTGGTTAGTTTAATAGCTAATGAGTGTATGATGTGATGGCCCGATGCCATTAGGAAACTAATTAAACCATATGGTTAAGTAATCAGTGCGTAGACCTAGTCCATAGACCCTAGCCGCTAACCAGTGGACCCCAAGCCCTATGCACAGTCACGTGGACCGTGGCCCTACCTATTAGTCTCTCGGGACTTTTCGAATAAAATTAAATATAAAAGAAAATAAAAAACCCTAGCGGGATCCACCTGTCAGCCACATAGTGCTTTTTTCTTTTAAAAAGACTAATTCGAAAAGAAAATCAAAACCCTAGTAGACCCCGCCTATCAGTCACAGAGGATTTCCTTAGTAAAAATAATTGAAAAATAAAAAGGAAATCCCAACTGGTCCCACCTATCAGAATTTCCAGATTTTCTGAATTTTCTCTCGATTCAAAATTTGGAGAGCTCATTCTCCCTCATTTTAAATGCAAATGATTAGATTTTTGTTTATAAATTAGATTTTTGTTTATAAATTCATCTAAATTTAAGATCTTTCCAAAAATTCCCAAATCATAATTTTTGGAGTTCATTTGAATTTAATTTGAAATTATTTGTGTTATGAGCATTATTCAAAGTCGTCGTTTTTGCGTTAAAATGATTCCAACGTCGCTGTAGACTTCGTCACTACTTCAAGCCAAGACCAAGACAAATCCACATTTGAGCAAAGCAAGTCCTTACATTTGATCCTATTGAACCAACCTTTGAAATGCAAAGTATTTCATTTCAAAGTATTACTTGCATACTTATTATTATTTATGAAATACTATGTTAAAGGTTGATGCCTAGCTATACCAAATGTTGATTATTATTATTCCCCTCCTTGATTGTTGATAACCCTTATACCTTGTCACCTTAAGGATACTTATTACACGAGTAAAACCCCCATTGGTTAAACGAACATGACTATTGGTTGTGCTTAGACACTGCTTAGTAATTGAATCTGAATAGGACATAAACATTGCCATAATGAGACTTTGGATATATTGTGAATTGTAGTGTGGTAACATGGGTTACCATTGGAAACAGAAAAATTTTTATTTTTATTATGGTGGAGACTTGGGCGAGTGATTGGGTCGAGATTGGTGCAGTGTGCACGAGAGTGATTTGTGGATTGTCTCGCCTGAGTCGATTAAGGAGCGAATGATGTGTTGCATTTCAAAATTACTAAAACATGTAACCACAAGCTTAGTATGAGATAGACCTGGCCAACTACTTAGTTTTCAGCATGAAAACCCACACCCCAAGTAACTTATATATTTCGAGAAGGGTCGTGTGACTTCCTAACAATGGAGGGTCCTTCATTGAAAATACACCTGGTTAAGGGCATTCTGGGGTGCCCCGTGATGGTCATTGTCCGAGTGTTGAGTGGTTCCCAGTCGGAGCGGGTCTAGTGTCGCGACCGGTATTGGAAAAGCCTTCTTCGCCACACGCCCAACAAAGTGTGTCATGGCTGATATTATGAGTTGATCCTTTCTTCTAGGTAAAGTTGTACAACCTCTGCAGAGTGTTAAATCTATTCGAATAGTCATGGCCCCGGTTATAGGCATTGTGTAGAAAATCACATTGGTTAGTTTGATTAAAATTTGTGAAATCGTACATGTTGGCTAAACATTATAGTTGAGATTTGATACATGCTGGTTAAGTATGGTCGTAGACATGCTGGTTAAGCATGGTCGTAGAGAATTTACACATGCTGGTTAAGCATGGTTGTTGAGAATTGAGACAGGCTGGTTAAGCATGGTCATTGAGAAGTGAGACATGTTGGTTAAACATGGTTGCTGTGGTTTGTGGCATGCCAGGTAAGCATGATCATTAGGAGTAACTATAGGTGAATAGAACCTTATCGAGATATTAATTGCTTATAAAACTGAAACTTTGAAGTTAAATAGGCTAAGTTATAGATTTGGAAATTAATTATAGTATTTGAGCAAACTGGTTTGAGCTGAACTAAACATAAAACCCTCTTTTGGTAAGCATTGCATCTATAACCTTGCATTGCTATGAGGGCTTGCTGAGTGCCTTCATACTCATGGTTGCTAAATATGTGGATTCAGATGGTGAAGCAGAAGACTCAATGATGAAGACAACAATAACTAGGTCCTAGCCCCGGTCGAATGCCAGTGGCAATGCATGGAGGCCCCGCTCTTTTAGTTTATTGTACGATGTTGTTACTTACTTTCTGCATCTATGTTACTCTAAACTTATTGGCCCCTCAACCCATCCTGTAAACTTTGGCCCTAAGGCCTATTTACATGTTCTGCAATAATTAACTACCATTTTTTTTATTTATATGCTTGTATGGATGTGACATTCACCGATAATTGTACTATGTGAGCTATCTACTGATCGTAGGACTAGCTTAGAATATACAGAGGGTTCTGGATGCAAATCTGGGTCCCCACAACCACTGCCGCTGTTGAGGTCTGGTGTTGCCTCCTCATGCGATATGCTGGCTTCTTTGCCATCAAGGCAGACTGAGCCCATCACATTCACCCTAAGGTCTTACTGTCAAGTCGAGCTCACTCACCATCGCGTGCCTATGCCTCTGGTTGTTGCTGATTGAATTAGCCCACGGCACTGCTGCTTGTGACAGCAGTAGTCCAGATTGGGCCAGTCACCACGTGCTCCCTCACTTTGACCTTCAATTGGGATCCATCAGCAATTCAACATTGCTTCATCATTGAGCCACTACCATTGATATCCTATTTGGCTGTGCAAGAGAGATAGGGAGAAACGACGAAGGGGAGGGGGAGGGAGGGTTTACACGAGAGACTTTCTATTTGGGGATTGCACGAGAGGGTATCGGTCATTGCGGAAGATGGCGATGGAAAGATGGGCCTACGGTGTACTGTTATTTTTTCACGATGCACATTCTTTTTCAGTAGTTAAGATTGAGCTCAAAGCAAGTTAAAATGGTGTATGCTACACTTTTCATCAGGGAATTGATCATATGCCCACTGCTTACTTTGGTCCTCTAGGATTTGCCATCATTCCTTTCCATTGTAATTCATCACATGTCACCGTGTCCATCTATTTCTTTATAATATGCCACTATGGACAATTATGCCCCTTTTCCTTCTTTTTCCTCCAACTCCTCACTTCCTCACTCACTGGGCATGGTTGCCCACTACCATCTGTCTTCTCGTTGATCCCTCCTCCACCCACGATTTGCCTAATATTACTCCGCCTTCCCGGCCAGCCATGCCTTCCTCCACAACCATTGTTGCCTCCCCATCTCATGCTACTCCTCTGTGTCCACATCCCTAGCCATCGTGATGGCTCGGTCATCGCCGCATAGGACTTGCGGCAAAGGGAAGAGGAGGGTTGGCATACTTGTCATGGTTGTGTTGGAGACGAAGCTATTACCATATAAGTTGACGACTATGGCAATGGAGTCTAGAACTAGAGCTTGGGGGAGTGCCATGCAGCTCTTCGGTGGAGTTGACAATGGTGGAGGAGTTGGACGATGGCATGTCGACATGGAGGAGACCACAAGGAGAGAGAAGAGTAGTCGATTTTGAGGGGATGCCTTGGAGGCCAGCCAGCTGCGAGAAAAACATTTAGATGGTGGTGGCCACAGGGGCATGCCTGTCGTCGGAGGAGGATTGTCGATTGATGGGTGTTAGTGAGTATCAAGGTGGTGCTACCATGGCTCATGAGGGAGAAGAGGTGGAGTTCTAAGAAGGAAGAATTTTAGGCCAGATGGACAACTCAAGTTCAAACGGTGGGACATCCTAAAGAAATGGATAGATTCGATGGTGCACAATCAATTATATGGAATGGTGCTAAATCGTAGAGGACCAAAGTAAGCAGTGAGATATAGTCAATTTTCCCTTATTCAAGTGGCCAATTTGCATACCAACCCAAAAGATGGGTCCAAATGAGCCTTTTCATTTCTTCCTGAGTACCCCCATAAGCTTTGCTATCAGTCCCACTCGATAATTGACCCCAAAAACAAAAAGTAATTCGTGCATCTCCATCTTGCCTACATATGCTCTCCAAGTACCTACATATGTTTGTTGTCACTACTTTTAGGGCTTGCTATCTCCATCCTACATCACTTGGGGGTTTGTGTCACTGATGGTTACCCCTAACAATTACTACCTTTGTACCATATATGTTGATTAGGACAATGGCGAAGTCTACAATACACATCTTTGACCATTACGTTTCTACTTACATGTTAGTAAAAGCTATTAAAAACATAATGATTCGGGAGTGCTCTACGAAAATGTAGTAAATATAACTACTTTTACCATATTAATGATCAAAATTTTAAAAGTTTGATTGCACATAATCTAGGACATCTATTTTGGAATAGACATAGCATAGTGGTTAAGCAAGCCGACAAGAGTTCTGCGAGGGTGGTAGCTGCATCTCTCCGCGAGGTGTCTAGGGAAAACTTATACTATATTCATTACTACAAAATAGGCCATACTGGATGCCTCATCACAAATGGCTCCCCAAAATCCGTGAGTGGTGTAATTATCACAGATAGTTTTACAATCATGACCATCTATGTTACTAGGGATGGCTAGAACCGTCTATGATACATAATTATCACAGACAATTCTTGTTAATAACTGTTTGTGAAGGACCACAAACAGTTTTAAATACAAATGGTCTGTGATGTCTCCGAATATCACATACGATTTTTAATAAGAACCGCCTGTGAATCATCATAAATGGTTTTAAATACAAATGGTCTGTGATGTATCCGATTATCACAGACGGTTCTTAACCAGAATTGTCTGTGATATGCGCCATTAAATACTCGACCGTCCCGACACATTTGTCTGTGATATGCAGCTTGCTTGAAGGAGGCGGCCAGCTTGGGGCATTTAGTGAAAGAAATATCACAGATTTGCAAGTGTGCTTGTAGATCTATTTGTTCTTGGTGATCTAAGGTTGGTATTTACTTTTAATTATATGCATTATAATCTATAGAGATGATAGCTAGGTTTAGATCTAGCTTGGTAGTCTGCTGAAATTTAAGAATGGGTCTCACTACTCCTTGTATACTTCAATATATTCTTGCTTGATATATATATATATATATATATATATATATATATATATATATTGCTTCATGAATATTTCATAGCTAGCTACTTTAGAAGCATTAATTTAATTTAACACTATTTTGTTACGTGCGGAGCGTAGATGGACCGAAGCTGGATATACATTGAGAACCATGTGAGTGAAGAGTACATTGATGGCGTGTTTGCTTTTAGAAGAGCTACCGGGCAGGATATGTTGAAGAATGGGATAAAATTTATATACTATCCATACATTGATTGCGATAATATGAAGATGTTTACCAAACCAACGCAGATTGAAACACACTTGATTTGAAGGGGTTTCAAAGAGGAGTATACATGTTAGACTAGTCACGATGAAGAGCAGATTATACTGGAAGGTAGTAACATTGTCGAGGGAGACGACGATATACTGGATTTGGACTGTGCTTTCAATGAGGGTAGGTCGCACGATGATAATCTAGATCAGGTGCTACGTGATGCAGAAGAGAACTATAGTGAGAGTGTTTGGTAAATTCATGGGCTTAATGGAGTACTCAGGGGAACTTTTGTTCCCAGGCTGCTAGCCGGAATACACAAGGTTGTCATTTGTGCTTAAACTGCTGAAATTGAAGGCAAGCAATGGTTAGTCTGACAAGAGTTTCACGGCGTTGTTAGGTCTCTTAGCGAACATCCTTCTAGAGGGAAACGTGTCGCCTAGAACTACCTACCATGCTAAGAAGGTTCTTTGTTCATTGGGAATGAAAGTAGAAAGAATACATGCATGTTCGAATGATTGTATCCTCTACCGTAAAGAGTATGTAGATATGCATGTATGTCCTGTTGTGCAAAGTATCGAGGTGAAGCAAGGACCTCTTGCTAAGGTGTTGTGGTATCTGCCTATAATTCTATGTTTGAAGCTTTTATTTGTGAACCAAAAGGAGGCAAGATTATTACGTTGGCACTCGGAGGAGCATAAGAAAGATGGAAAGCTAAGACACCCTGTTGATTCTGTTTAGTGGAGAAACTTCGATAGGAGCTTCGAAGACTTCGATGTGGAACCGATGAATATAAGGTTTGGGTTGAGTACAGATGGAATGAATACTTTCGATAACATGAGCAACCGACATAGCACCTGGCCTGTGAATCTATGTATGTACAACCTTCCTCCTTGACTGTGTATAAAGCGGAAGTACATTTTAATGTCACTACTTATCCAGGGGCCGAAGCAACCTGGGAACGATATTGATATATACCTAGCACCATTGCTGGAAGATCTTATGACACTATGGAATGAAGGGGTACAGGTATGGGATATGTACAAACGAGAGAACTTTACTTTACGCGCCATGTTGCTCTGCACCATCAATAATTTTCTTACCATTGATAACCTGTCGGGGTTTAGTAAAAATGAGCCAAAGCCTATTCGCACTACTTAGATGATACCGAGAGTGTATGGCTGAACAACTCGCACAAAACTGTGTACATATGTCACTGTAGGTTCCTTCCCATGTATCACCCATACCACTTGCAGGATAGTTGGAAGGGAAAAGGTCCCGTCACCACACCAAGCTAGAAGTCTCTGACGGAAGAAGAGAGAACAGCTGTGGGATGAAATTTCAAGGTCGTTCGAGATCCCAGCAGAAGTCCAGGGACTCGTGCGACGGCAGGTGTTTCTCGCGATGGGAAAAGCATGAAAGACCTTCAAGAGCACGCTTGTCACGGAATACGTGAACAAGGATTGGACACCCTTCATGAAGTATCATTTTGTGTCGCTGGATACATGGGACGCCTTTGTGAGGATGAAGATGACTGTCGAATTTCGGCAGCTAACTGCGGCGCACAAGACTATCCAGACACAAAACACTCACCCCCACAAACTCGGCACAGCTGAGTACACGGGTAAAATCCCACAATGAAGGAGGGAGGACGAGGAGGCAATCTAGCTAGTCGGAGGCCTCCCCGCCATTTGCCAAGATCACAGACGAGTGTGCCCAAAACTGGTTAAGAGCGAGGTCATCAACCACGTCTTCGTGTGCCATCTCTTTCAAAAACCCGGCAGACGAGGGAGTGTCCCAACGTTTGGTAAGATATGTCGAACTACCTAGTTTTTAATAAGTCCATAACTTTATAGGGTCTAAAATAACATGATGGCCTCTTGCATCAAACATTGAGTACCCAATTTTCCCAAGACTCCTTCGAAGCCGTCAAGGAGAGCGATATACTATCCACGACCCTAGGAAGCAAGGAGCACCGGGTCGTACGCGAGGCCTTGGGGTTTACGTACCTTGGAGGTAGGGATTCCCACACAACTCCGAGGCATATAGGAGTAGGAAGAGATCCAAGGTCGAGCACAAGGAATGGTTGAAAGATGAGATTTGTGCATAATTTCGAGGACAGATAACATCATTGCAGGAACAAATGAATCAAATCCTCAACTAGTCGCAAGACTCCCCTATTATTTTAGGAGCTAGTTTCCCTCAACGTCAGAGTAGCTACGCGTCCACGCCACTTTCTGAATATAGCGACGTCCAATTACCTATCGTCGACATCCAGGTAATATACATATCTGAAATGCTTCAAAGATAGACCTGTAGGACGCCTTAGCTAATTGTGTATCATTTTGTAGGAGCCCACGCCTGGCAAGCTCTAAGTGAGGCTGATTGGGTCCATTTCTATTGAGGCTGGGTGGCGGATGGCGTTTCCATGCCAGGAAGGGACAGTGCTGCATAGTGCCCAGTTGGCATAGGGTTATACGAAGGTCCAGGTGGACATGATACATGACACTTTCATGACCGTCCCGCTAGAGAAGCCTCTGAACGAAGACATGATAACACTAGGGGATGCCGTGCACACTTTTGTCCAGTGGCCTAAGAGGGACATTTCCCTGGACCCTGCAGTGCCGTGATCTCCACACGACCATGCCTCTCCAACAGAATCATCGATGACTCCACCTCAACCTCCGCTTCAAAAGGCTGCCGTATTGGCTCCCGTGGAGACGACACCAAAGAAACAAGAAAAGCGCGTCGAGTCGTCTCTCGGGAAGACGTATAGCAGGCGAGGCGCTAAGGCTAAATCAAAGAACATTAAGGCGCCTCGCAAGCTCTAGACATTCTCCCTTGGAATGCTGTTGGTCCTCAACACACTATTACCCTGCCTTGGAATGGGTTGCGGGAGTTTGCATGCCTAGTACACGCGGATGACCAACGAGTGGAGGACAAACCAGCCTATTGAATTCACCATCAGATACATGGAGAGGCATTTCCCCCACGAGCCGGGCTTCTTTGTCGTGGGCTTCCAAGACTTATTCGAACTATTCAACCGCGACGTCCTCGACGCATCACTTCTATGATGCTAAACACTGTAAGTGTGTACAATCAAGTTCTACATTCACATAATACTGATAAATATTATAACTTATTGCTTATGTATAGATACATGATGCAAGAAGCCTGACGATCACGAGAACCAGTGGGTTTCCTCGACTCACAGTTGATCTCTGAGCAATGCATCACCGAAGATGCATCCTACGTCAAGAATTACACAATGACGAGATTGCTTGCTCAGGGCAACAAGGACTACATACTTATGTCCTACAATCAGAGGTAAGTGCTTCACTACTTGCTATACAAATTTTATTTGTACTTTATACGCAACACGAACTTAGGTTTAATGACAATAGCGACATATATGAGTAGGTGGCACTGGATCCTTATAGTCATTGTACCAAAGTGGAACAAGATAATATACCTTAATTCCCTACTCAACAAAAACCACGACTTCACCCTTATGCAAGAAATACTTGACATGTATGCTTATTTCCTCCATACATAATTCTATTGTAGTCTTTATTCGTTTGAAATGACCGAGGATAACTTTTTGGAATCACGTAGGTCGTTCAACGCCTATGTTGCCAGGGGAGGGAGACACAAGCAATCGAGCACCACACTGCAACACAGGACACGATTTCCGGTGCCCGCTATAAAACAATAATCCTATATCACACTTTGTAATAATACCTCTCGAACTGACTATATCTATATATGTAATTCTATTTTTACAGTGCCACCAGCAACTACAAGGCAACCTATGTGCATTCTACGTTTGCCGTCATATGTAGAAAATCATGAGTGCTAAGACAAATGATTCAGAGGTTTGTTACTCTTGCAATAATTATTTTTTAATTATCAATTTAAATATATATACTTACTACTTTACTCCAACTAGCGACAGGGCATGGCAATCAAATCAAGTACATTTGATCTAAATGAAAAATCAAGTACGTTCGATCTGAACGAACTCTCAGACGTTCGAGGAAAGCTCTCCACCTTCATCATGACAGAGATCATTGACTTGAAAGGGGAGTTTTACTCCGGCAACACCGCTTAATACATGTTTAAACAATTGATTCAATTGTAATTCACTTTGAGCTGTAATTCAATTGTAATTCTACCGATAATACATGAACATTATTTTGTAATTAATTTTGAGTCGTAAATCACTTTGAGTTGTAATTCACTTATATGTGATTTATTTGTTTTCTGCTTGGTTGTTTTCAGAGGGCATAGCTAGCATTTTCTGAGGCTAGCCGAAAAACAAAAAAATAGGTATAGAACGAACTATCACAGACAGTTTTGTGGTATAAACCATCTGTGAAGACCTACTATGATAGATGGCTACCACTAACAACCGTTTGTGATATGTCGGATATCACAGACGGTTCTTTTTACTATCCGTCTGTGATATATCACCAATCACAGACGATTGGTATATATAACCGTTTGTGATGGCTGACGTATCACATAGGCCTTCACAGACGGTTTTCATAAAAAACCATCTGTGTTGTGACTTATCACAGACGGCTCACAAACCGTCTGTGATAACCGCATATTATCACAGATACATAAATTCAGATGGTTCAGAAACTGTCTGTGATGACTGTTTAGAACAGTCTATGATGACCCTTTGTGTAGTAGTGATTCAATCTAGCCAACCAATCAATTAATTAATGGGATAAATTGGTGTAAATCATGATCATGCATAAGCTCATCAAAGGACGAAATGAAGCGGTCAACCAAACAGTACAAGCTTAAATGAACTAATGTGGACTCAAGTACTCAATTATCCAAATCAGATCAAGTAGAACTTGCAAAAAGAAAAATGGGATCTAGAAATGAAAACCTGTTGCAAATTCATTATTCACTTAAAAGTTAATTCCAAATAATACATCAAAGTTTATTCATCCTCCACACACAAGCGACCCTAACCCCATCAATAATCAACGACCCTAGTAAACAAATTAACAACGCATATCATCCATCCATGCACAAATTGCCATAGCTAATAAGTTGCTAGTCACTCATCTCTGCATCCTCATCAAGTTATCATCAGTGCAGGATGGGAGGGTTGCAGTAGGGCCCGTTAAGCCATCCGTTGGCGATCGAACGGTAGGCGGCCTCAGTCAGGTGGATACCGTCCCAGATCAGGTAGTTGTTCGGGTCCGCGCAGGCGCTTGACCCGGACATGCCGCACCTTGCCTTGTTGTTGTAGTTGTACTTGCCTTGCCCGCTGGCTCCGCAGCAAACTTTCAGGCCGTACTTCAAACCTGGAAGAAGAAGAAGAAGAGAGAAGAAGAAATGGAAGAAGTCACATATTAATCTAGCTGGTTGGATTCAGCCTATTTGGAACACGTACTGAAATTTCACACAAAATTAGTAGAAGTTTCAGCAAAAATCATTCAGTTTCTACATGAGTCTAAGAAAGTTCACTTGTCCCAGCAAAGGAACCCAATTTGTCATTTTACTAATCTGCTTTGTAATGCGTGCGCACGGGCTCTCTATCGCATGAGCTGAGCTGTGATAACCATGAGAAAATTATTAAAGTACAGTGATGCATGGGAAGAAAGATCACGCTCGATATGAACTTGTGCTTTTTGGAGTATCTTTGTCAATTACACGCGGTTACCTGCAAAGAAAAGCTGCCATATGTACATGCTTTAGCACTAGTATTATATACCACCCTTATTTCGTAATAATTGGTTTATCTGATAGGATTGCAAGGTATTGATTCCCAAATTATCCGGAGCTCTGGACAGGGATGTTCGGAACTCCGGATAGAAGATTAACCGGAACATTCTCCCAACCAAACAGTGTGTGGGAAGCTTTTAACGTAAGATGGTTGGCATTGGCAAGATCATGCTTCTCAAGAAAGCTTAAGAGTGGACTGTGTAAACCCAAGCCATTTGTCGGCCGTAATTAAATGGTTATTAGTGTGCTAAAATCATATTTTTCATAGGAATCGTCTTGCTGATTTTTTTGTCACATGTTCAAGCATCTCCAATGGTACCACACCATCTAGCAATTATCCAACTTAATTGTTGTTTCCTCGCAAACGAACCAAACACACAACTTACTTAATTGCTTCTTTCTTGAGACGTGTAACTAGAAATACTCCATCTGTTTTCAAGAATGTATGACATTTTGGACATCGGTACGGTCTCCGATATCCAACTTTGGCTATTACTTTTTATACTATTATGTTAGTAAAAATTGCAATTTTTTTGTATTATGAAAATATTTATCATGACAAATATAATGACACTTCTCATGTGCAATCTAAATAGTTTTCATATATTATTAGTCAAAGTTAAAAAAGTTTGACAGCATGCTTTTTGCAACGTCATATGTTTCTGAACAGAGGAAGTATTAATTAATCAATATACCACAGTAGCACGAGAAAGATAGGATGTTATCTTACCGAAGCTCTGGGGAGACCGGACCATCTGGGTGACCTGGGAGTAGAAATCAGCGTACATGATCCTGGTGTGGGGGTGCGTCCTCTGGAGGTTCGAGAGGCTTCGCTTCAGCAACGAGTTGTGGGAGGAGGAGAGGCCGTTGTAGCTCTTGAGGCAGGCGTGGCCATCGTAGTCACCACCGTTGGAGGTCCCGTAGAGGGTCAGGTAGATCGGGAAGCACCCGATCGGCAGCACCCCCGGCACAACAATGTCCACCGCGCCCAATCTTATCATTGTCTGCGCACGCGAGCACGTACAAAAATACATTGTTAATCGAGGAGTAGTAGTGTTTGGTTGACCATACATATATCATTATGTATATAGGAACCGAATGTATTCATTACCACCAACGTAAGAAGAGTCAAGAGTGATCAGTTCAGGTGGAGTGCTAAGTTACCTCCAGGCCACGGATGATCTTGCTGACGACCTGCGGCACGTAGCCCCTGACTTCGGCCATGGACCTGCCGGAGAAGAGCGGCGCGTTGTAGTCGTTGCCGCCGAACTCGCCGACGACGAAGAGGGACTTGGAAAGATAGTTCTTGCAATCTACATGTACGTACACACCAGATGCACATGAATGTGGTATGCGGTGCGAGATTATTTTGATAATTACACACAATTTATAGCACTTAATTTGATTAGGTGAAGTGTGTTAAATGGTTGATTAATTACGGTACCGTTGCCGCAGATGGACGGTAGGAGCTGTCGGAACCACTGGATCTGGGTGTCGAGGGGCCCGTTGTTCCAAATCTTGTCGCTGAGGCCGATGGACTTGAAGAAGTTGGCGTCCATGGTGGTGGCGCCGATGATCGCCATGTTCGCGCCCTTCTTGAAGTCGCCGCCGGCCTTGGACGCCGGCAGCAGCGGCAGCCCAAAGTGCTCAGCTGCACGCACATGTACATGTGACACACACACACTCTTGTCGCGTTACCATCATATATGTCTATACATGCGCCATTTTGCGGTGGATGCATAACGTACGGACGTACCGAGGAAATCGATGATGACGCGGCCGTCGGAGCAGCGGCCGGTGGGGCGGCCGAAGAAGGTCTTGCCGTAGGGCGGCTGCCCCGTGGTGAGCCACGACGGGCAGCCGCCGACGCAGAGGTTGCCGGTGTCGGACATGGAGTCGCCGAAGCTGTAGATCGCGTTGTACCGCTGCGCCCGCGCGCACAGCAGCACCACGCCGAGCAGCGCGGCCCTGAGCATCATCGCCGCCATCTTCATTGATCGATCACCTAGCTATCAGCAGCTACGTGTCGGGGTCGTACGCACGATCGAGACGACGTGTGTGCGCGTGCGCGCGAAGATGAACGCTCTCTTTGCGTGTGCGCGCGGCTCGTGTGTGATCCAGTAGTGTCCTTATAGCTGGTCAGCTGGAGATGACGCGATTTATAGGCTCGCCTGGCCAGTGGCGTAAGCAGGGCAAAAATAGAGGGGTATTCAACTGCTCATGGAAGAAGGCTAATGAGACTGTCTATTCATAAGTTGTCTGAAATTTTATTAAGTTCAAGTTACTTGTTGTGACCATTGATCAATATCTAATCATATGGCATTCATTGGATCAATATCCAATCATATGACACACCAATCTCTACATAAATCCAATGGTCACAATAAAGTGACTTACACTTAAAGAAAATTTCAGGCAACTTAAAACTAACAAAACCGAAAGCTAATACGATAAAATTGTACTAAACATACATAATATATTTGAATGTCTATACAATCCAAATTTATATATAAATAAACGAAAGACAAAACGAGAATGTAAAATAAACTTAAAGTAATACCCGACTAATGAACATAACAGTCCGAATGCCTATAAATACGTGCGAGTAATAATCTGTGAAACAAAAGTAGCTAAATTAGTGAAACAATATGAAAACTGTGACTAATTACAAACATTAAAATGAAATGGAAGTATCGAACATACCGCAAAACCGCTAGCTATGACTAGAAGCAGGAGGCAAGTTCATTCTACGAGATTTCATCTGTTGAAAACGATCCATGATTGTTTTATCATCAATGCTTTTGAATATCTCTCGCTCAGTGTAGCACACCATCAAGTTATTGAGCAATTCATCGGAGACTTTATTACGCAAGTCTGTCTTGATAATTTTAATTGCCAAAAAGATTTTTTCAACTGATACCGTTGCTGAGAAATAACTATGCAAAGTTCATTTATCCATCTTTTCTAAATCTACAATAAATTGTGTATAATCTATGAGTACTAAGTACATGTAACTAGGATTAGACAAGTAGACAACGTCACAAGTTGACAACATTATTTACTGACCACCATAAGTGTCAACTTACCTAATTATTAGTAATAGTATCTAGTAATTACCTATTTACCTCTTGGTTGCTCCTTGTGTCCTTCAGTAATCAGTCTTGAGTCTTCAAAGTTCAGACCTTCACTAGTTGACTCGTCAGTGACCCAATCGCCATTCGCCAATCCCAATCGGTCATCCTCAAAGGCTCAATGCCTCAATCCTCGAATTTTGGACTCAATTGGCCCCTTAGCGCTCCGTAATTCCTAAAGTAGCCCCGTTAGCTCCAGAATTTCATTTTTGGCCCCCTCCTCTCGCGTGTTGCGGTCCACGACCGCAACTTGTGACATGCTGCTCTAGGGAACCGTAGCACCCAAGTCTTTGCCATCGTGCACGACAAAGCCAACATCTGCGCTCCAGCACGGCAGCGATTTGCGCGCTCGCCCGCCACGCGCCACGCGCCGCTGCATCCCGCGCGCGCCCACCTGCGCGCAACCGCCATGCGCCGCTCCGGTCCTGTGCGCCCCTAGCTGGCTCCTACGCGTTGATGCCTGATGCTCCCCACGCAGAATAAAACGAGTGAAGTGAACACCAACGCGGTTTTCACATTCAAGCCGAGAGCAAGAGAGCTAGAGAGGGAAGAGAGCTAGAGAGGAAGAGAACGGAGAAGCCAAGCAGAGAACAATTGAAATTCGCGCAGAACTAAAGAGGAAAGAGAGCCAGAGAGGAAGAGAACGGAGAAGCCAAGCAGAGAACAGTTCAAGCTCGCGTAGTTGCGGAAGTTGTGCATCGTGGTGTGAGCAGCTAGAAAAGGTAATTGTCATTCGCATACGGCTATAGTTTTAGCAATGTGATTAGCATGTAATTAGATGAATGGTAGTTTTTTTTATTGTAGCAACTGAGTAGTTAGGGTTGTGCAGTCGGTGTATTTAACTTAGCTTTCAGACGTAAAATTAGAGGCCTTAGTATATTAGCACGTAATTAGAAGACTTAGTGTGATTATGACGTAATTAGAAGACTTAGTATTGCTGACGGTCGGGTCCTAGCGAGCGCGTGCACCACGTGCCTTGTCTATGGACCCTTGACCGGGCATGTTGATCTTCGGTCCATGCAATATGCCATGGACCTAGTGAATGACAAACGGACCCCATATGTAAGTAGGCTTTTAATTCAAAAATTAAATGAAAAAGAACACTATACAATAGACCCCGCATGTCAGTGGTAGAGGCTAGGTTTAGCTTGGGTATAAAAAGTTTGAAATGCATTAGGATATTCTGAAGTGATTTATTTTTGCATTGTAAATTCTTACGAACAAGTGAAGAAATTCATAACTATTTGAAATTAACTCCAAATTTAGTGAAATAAATTTTGTTGGTTTCCTTTTTTATTGTACTTTAACTTAGAATATGTTTGAAACTTGTTACTGGCACAAAAAATTTCAGAATTGGAATTAAATTTGGTTAGGAATTATTTTTACTCTAGAAATTAAATTAACTTCAACCTAAAATTTCAAAATATTCCGAGGTGGTTTAACATGTAATTGAAGTGTGCATGAGACGCAACAGAAATATAATTAAAAACATGGAGTATAAAACTTCGAGTATAAAAGGCTGTTGTAAAGTGGGCATGACTAAATTTGTAGAAGAATTCATTTGGAAACCCCATGGATGGTACGAGCATTGCATATAAGTGGTTTCATATGCACCTGCGTTAGGTACTTCATGGCGGAGATTCAAGATCTGTTCGTGTTCCCCGGGGACGCTCTCGTACGTGACGGGTCGTACGGGGCGAACTTGTCAAATTGTGGTCGGACTGTGATCTGGGCGCCGGGTCTGAAGGACATGAGCCTCTCGAGCTAAGGCGATGCGTGCGTTCCGCGTTCGATTGCGCCACTGCAAGGAAGAAACTGTGCATCGAGGCATTGTATGCCTCGGTGGTGGGTGGTGCAGGCCAGACCTTTTGGCAACTTATGAAGGTGACATGTGACACTTCATGGGCCAATTACATGGGGGTTGTTTGCAACCCCGCTGCTGCGATATATGCACGACCGATGGTCTATGTTCAGTTCGTGGAGAGGACGGGGACATCCGGCGTGGGTGGTTCCGGTGAAGTTGTTGGTGAGGAAGAGCCTGCGTTGGTCTCCGATGTTGGAGGAGACACGGGTGAGGAAGTGGGCGATGGAGACCTGAGGAGGTGTGCGGACATCTTTGAGCCCAACGAAGGAGTGGAGAGATGGTGGGCAGCTCGTATTGATTGTCACGAGTACCTGGCGGACCAGGTGGAAGAGGTGGAAAGTGAGGAGGAGGAGGACGTGGAAACAACCAGTTTCGAAGATGAGGAAGACGGAGAAGCTGCTACAGGAGGTGCAGTTGGTGGTGTTGTGACCACCGACATTGCTTACGTCCCCTCAAGATTGGATGACGTCGCAATGACATCGCTGGTCCTTCCACAGCCGAAGGGGGCCGACTGGGGGTTCAATGAAGACACCATGCTCCTAGGGCAGTGCTTCCCTAACAAGAGCGCCGCCCAGCATGCTATTGCCAGATACACCATTAACATTGGTCGGACGTATCGGGTGCAGAGGTCGAACCCCGACACCTACATCATTAGGTGTGTTGAAGAATCCTGTGCTGGCGAGGTCCGTGCGCAGCGGTTCACGGCAGTGGCTACGGGCTTCCGGATCACGGTGTTGAGGACCACACGTGCGAGCTAACTGAGCCGCTTCATAAGCACCGCAACATGACGTCCTCGTATGTTTCCAGCCTGATAAGCCACCTCGTGGCTGGAGATGTTTGTATTTTGCTAAAGCTTCTAATGGTGGAGGTTGCCAATATGGTGGGGTTCAAGGTGAGCTACAAGACGGCATGGCGGGGAAACGGAAGGTCGTGGAGAGAATGTTCAGCACATTCGAAGAGGCTTACAACCTAGTCCCAAGAATGCTGCATCAAATCGCAGAATCAAATTCCAGGATATACATAAACAAGGTTGACCAAGTGCATCCGAGGAAGGGGCCCAATTGTTTTGTTCTTAACAAGGTCTTTTGGGCCTTCCGTCAGGCAATCGAAGGGTTCAAGTATTGCCATCCCGTGCTGACGATGGACGACACCTTCCTATCCAGGAAGTACAAGGGTACCATCCTCACCGCGGTTGCAGCCGATGCAAACGACCAGTTACTCCCTGTGGCCTTCGCAATTGTTGAGAGCGAGAGCACCGAAAGCTGGCTATGGCTCCTGTCCAACGTGAAGCAGGCGGTGGTCCAAGACCGCCCAGATGTGTGTGTCATCTTGGACCGCAATGCTGGGTTGTTGTCCACGTTGAGCACGATGTAAAATGGGACGCAGCCGTTGTTCGAGTGGAATGATGTCAGGAGCCGCTGGTGCATGAGGCATCTCGCGGCGAACTTCCACATAAGGTTTTGAAGCAAGGACTTGATGAAGATGTTCAAGAAGCTCTGCATGCAGAATCAAAGGCGGAAGTTCACTGCGGTGTGGAGACAGCTCGACGAGGAGACCAGGAAGCATCTAAGGAACTCGGCGGACGTCGTGGCAAATGCAGTGGCAGGAGGGTTCGCGAGGTTGGGGAGTTCACACAGTGGGTTAACTCGCACGCACCCGACCTGGAGAAATGGTCCCTGCTGCACGACACTGATGGTACAAGGTACGAGATCATGACAACCAACATGTCAGAGGTGTACAACGGTGTCCTCAAGGGTGTCCGATCCCTGCCGATCATTGCGATTGTGGAGGAGAGATGGAATCGTACCGTCGGCTACTTCGTTAATAGAGCCATGATGGCCAAGAAGCATCTGGAGGATGGCAAGCAATTCTCGGAAGTAATGCACGCCTACATGGAGAAGAAGATCAGCAAGACTCGTTCGCACGCTACTCGTACCATGGATGGCGTCAGACAAAAGTTCGAGATCCGACTCAGGGAGAAGTATGTGATGGGTCACGCTAGAGGGGATCGAAAGCAGGTCTGCACGATTGGTGACAAAGCGTTGTGCACCTGCAACAAGCCGTGGCTTCTCCACAAACCATGCTCCCATGTGTACGCGGCGTGCACGACGTGGCGCCAGGCCTCAGAGCGTTACATTTTCGAGTACTACGACATCCACCACCTGTATGGCCCTTGGAGTGCCGAGTTCCATTCGTACGGGCTGAACATGCACTACAGGGACCTCTGGCCGGGGCAGGTGAAGTGGGTGCCTAATGACGCACTGAAGCACCCCCGTCGTGGAAGATGCTAGTCACGACACATCTAGAATGACATGGACGACGGCAGCGCGAGCAACGGGTTCACCGCTCCAGATGCAAACTATGCAAAACAGTTGGCCACTCCATCAGTCGCTGCCCAAACAGACCTAGCACAAGCAGCGCACTGTAGCGCCCATGATATGTTGCATGCTTATTTTAATGCCTTGTATGAGTTGTATCGTTGTCAATCCATGCCTTTGTGTACGGATGTAATGTTATGTTCTCTGGATCATATGCTAATTCATTGTGGTCATATCTACTGTTATGTTGTATGGGTGTGTATATGGTGTTATTCACTTTGTCTTACATTCTGTTGTCATATTTTTCTATTTCTTTTTCTATGGCATACATTATGTTTTATATGTGGAGTAACATGTTGTTTCTCTCTCGGCAAGAAATGGCGTAGCCTCCAGTTGACGGCCCGTATGAGCTGCTCGACGCACGCTGGGATGGGCGACACCGATGCCTGGCGTGGTCGTCCGGCGTCAGCACTCTAAGCCTAGTCCTGAGCGTTCCAAGAGAGAGGTGGGATCTTGATGAGCAGTATGTCCCAAGACTGTGGGACACTAGCCTCCTGCCCTTTGCCCGCATGTTGGACGTACCGCACGCGTTTTAGTTTGACGCGGCACTCCTATCTACGCTCGTGGATCGTTGGAGACCAGATACTCACACCTTCCACTTCTGGTGGGGGGAGATGACCATAACTTTGGAGGACGTAGCTATGCTTACAGGTCTGGCACTGCGCGGTCTTGCAGTAGTGCCACCTCCGAGGCGAGTGGACTGGAAGATGCGTATGGCTGACAGATTCGGTCACCCGATTCCTGACAACATGTTGGGTGTGCCATATTCCTGGCTGCAGGAGTACATGACCTGCCTCGAGCATGCGACTGTGGAGGCAGTTAGGACACACTTCCTTGCGTACCTTTTGTTCCTGTTTGGATGGATCTTGTTTCCTACGACTCACGGTGACTGCGTGTACCCTAGCTACATCCATCTCACTGAGTCTTTGGTGGACGCCTGGCCCGAGGAGGTGCCACAATACAATTGGGCCTCCGCAGTGCTTTGTGGCACTTACCGAGGGTTGTGTGATGCCTCTCAGCGCAGTACGGGCGGGGAGCCAATCCTCGCTATATGCTACACACTGCTACAGCTATGGCCGTGGGAGCACTTTCTGGTTGACTGGCCATATTTTTGGAGCACCGTGCACCTTTCGAGTTGAGCGCCAAGCTTTACGGTAATGCTAGAGGTGATGACCCCGTCGATGGGCCTACCATGGGAACACATTGGACACGTGGTACCCTAGGTTGGGCCAGAGAGAGACTGAGGCGTGCGTACCCTGAGTTCCATAACCTATTCGAGACTCTGCACGAAGACGAGGTCATCTGGTAGCCATGGACTGCACAGTTCCTTGCAGACACGGCCCCCTACGGATTATCCTCGCAGTGCACTCAGGACGAGACGCTCTGGTTGACGACTTGCCACCTGGTCTTCTCCCACATGGTCGAGCCGTACAATCCACAGCGGGTCATGAGACAGGTTGGCCTTTACCAGGAGGTGCCACCGGTGCTGGGACGACCTCTCACCGAGAAGGCCCACCAGTATGTCATTTTTGGTATCATATTAGCGCATGTCTGACTTACATTTTCTGAGATCTGAATTCAATTGCAGGCAAACGAGGAGAGGCCAGAGGAGCGACGACTGGAGGCAGACACAGCAGCTGTGGATGATGTTGTGGGGCAAGAGGGTGGCGACAGGCATGGTGCACGAGTTACGAGGCTACGCCATCCAGACGTATGTTGCGTACTTGTAGTGGTACGTTCCGCGCACTAGGTGTAGGCTTAATGGCCCAGTGCCACAGCGTCCAGTGGAGGTCATGCAAGATGCTGTTGTACTAGCAGGTCCCGACCGTCATCGGGCGGCATGCCACGACGAGACGGTAAAACATTCTTTGTAGAAATTTCATCCGCAACACGTTTCTAACTTACTATCGGTTTCCTTGCAGTACTACCGCCTTGATCGTATCGAGCGTGAGGGTGTTGAAGCTCTACGCCGTGGTCAGAATAGCACATTTGATCGCCTCCTACACGCGGTGCGCGCGATGACCGAGGACACGAGGGCTGCAATTAGGACCATAACTTGTGGTCGCCGCAACGACGTTCATGTACAGCATCGCGGACAGTGAGGCCACCGTCCACCCCCTCCACCATCGGCGCCTCCCTCGGCACCCCCCTCAGCACCGCCCTCCGCACGTCCGTCGCACTCTAGGAGTCGTCGGAGCTACGGTCGCTCAGCCTCGACGCGCCTCGGGCCACAAGTATGTCATCTGTCTGCCTGTTGTTGTCATCAATACTTGTCCATGCACTCCTTTCGAATGTATCTGGCATTACCGTTTGTTCTTACAGCACTTGCGAGGGGACAACACTCTGCTTCAGCCATCGTCACTACGGAGGGAGGTGCAGCACTTGCGAGGGGACAACACTCTGCTTTAGCTGTCGTCGTCACGGAGGGAGGCGCAGCACTTGCGAGGGGACAACACTCTGCTTCAGCCTTCGTCGTCACGGAGGGAGGCACAACATAGGACTTCCTCACCGACGCAACGCTGTTCCACTACAGACAGTGACACTGACTCGCTGCAGCACAAAGACGACGGGTTGAGATCATTGGCGCATGGCATTCAGTCGCACGTGCGGGAGCGCGACCAGTGGTTCACCGAGACGTACCAAGGGTACACTGTGCAGCATTACGGCACAGACTGGCTAGGAGGATCCTTGTCCACACAACAACCTACTCAGATACACTTTAACATAGTTATAGCAATTTTCCCATTGCATGAAACCAATGACTAACTCACCAAGTACCCTTCCCTCAGGATGAGCACAAGTGGATCGACAATATGCTCAGCTTTGAACCGGACACCTACACTGAGATCACCGCAGCGATGCCTCCCACGCAATGCCCCTACTATGGCTTTCGAGATGTATGCCGCTCTCCTGACAGGTTCACCTTCCCTGAGGACCAGCTACGCCGTTAAGGCAAGCGATGGGGCGATGTACCATAAGTAATGTCATGGTCGTATAATGCATGTACTGTTCATGCATAAATTTCTAGAAGGTTGGTGAACATGAAAATTTTATGGTAGACAGAGCATGACATTCCAAGGACAACAAAAATTAGTTTACTCCATTTGGAGTTAATATGAATTTCTTATGATTTTTCCAAGTTATGCAAGTAGTGCACAATTAATTTGTAGAACGAGATTTTCAGAGGCAGGGACATACTTAAAACCTATTCTACACTAAAGCATAGTAACAAAGGAATCTAACAAATTTTAGTTTACACAATGCCGATACGACAAAGCTTTAAGCCATGTAATGCGCGCACTAGCATCAGTGGGACTCAAAGACCTTACCAGAAAGACCTCCTCGGGCCCGCTACCTCGCGGACGCGATTTTCCTTCAACCCAATTGCAATGCAGTCACATGCTATATATGGATGCTTTGGTTGCCATTCACCTCACTCTTCATTGCCTCTTCTCCTTTCTTCCAGTGTTAGACGGGATGTCTACGGCCTCATCTAACTTTCAAGTGAGCAGACAATTAGAATCACTGCGGCAGCAGCTGGTTTTCCCTCGTTGCAGGGATCCAGTGAATGTGTTCACCTCACATACGTCAACGAATCCATCCCGAGTGTTCATGAAGTGTTCAAATCTTACGATAACTTTTGCCTAATCATCCCGAATGAATTGCATTCGAAACAGCATGTTGTGTTTTTTTTTTCACTTGAAGCTGCAATTCTTTTTCAGAGCACAACATGCAGGTTTTGGCAATGGGTTGACGAAGCTGTCGTAGTGGTTCAAGATATTGCAATGCAAATTGCTGCCTTGCAAGATGACTCTCGTGGTGTTGCTGCATTTCGTCCAGTGGCTCGACCCTCTGACCCACCAACGCAGAATGAAGAGAATAGACTTAAAACACTGGATGAAAGGATGGAAAGAGTTGAGAAAATGCTTCAGAAATTAGTTAAGCTAGTTAGTTTTGCGGTCTTTCTTCTATTATTTCTTGTTGTTGCCAAGTAGAAGTTCAGTTCTAATAAGATTGTAATGGCCACTCTTTATCTATGCATCACAGTCCGTCATGAATGAGAATAAACCAGTAACATTATCTACGCAAGGATGAATTGTCATGTATCCCTGCATTACATGATGTATGCCTTTGTGACGTTCTTGTACTCCTTTCAATCATGTGTGCCTCTGTATAATTCCGTTATGAATACTTTGTGTGGGAATTCATGAAACCCTAATTTCTGAAATCTCAAATTCAAATTTTGGAGTCCTAAATCTGTAATGTTGGATATAATTTTAGAACACTTAGTTTTCCCAACGGCAAGACCACACAACACTCTGCCTCCCAAACTTTTCAGATTGAGAAGACAACACTCTACAAAGCAAGACATGACTTAAAGCACGCGACACATTGATGAACAGTCCACTCGATAAAAGGCACAAGTTTCTCTGGCCGTGCCTAATGGTAGAAGGTGCCTCGCGCTACCCACATAGAGTGTTGTACAGCGGGGCGCCTCAAACGTGGCTGCCCGTCGTTGTAATGGCACACATATATGCAGCTAGGGTTCGTGCGAGCAGCATGTGGGATCATAGGAACTTCCTATGTTCACGAACTCCTCATTGCCCCTCTCGCGCTGCATCTATTGGCAGATTTCATCGTTTTTCTCGTTGAGATTGTCAATCCGTGCCTCCAACTCAAAGATTCGGTTCCATAATATATCCACATACATCACAACATGTCGTTCATGGGGAGGATCGATCCAGCAGACAAAGTTACATTTCATCATCTGCTGAAAAGGAGGGTTAATGTGGAAGCTCTATTAGCAGTAACATAAAGCAAACTATTTGCTAATTGTACCCAGAGTGTGGGCATCGGAAGAAACATCGTCCGCCATCGAAAGGGCCATCAAGGACCTGCACGAAAGTGTCCTACCTGTGTCCGCATTTCGGCCATACCGGTTGAGCACGCTTGTTCGGCATCAATCGGTAGTTAGGGCCGAAGTCCTCCCTCTTTTCGAGGGGAAGCTCTTGCTTCGGCGACCCGGGTTGGACTAGTCCATCGGCATCTTCTATGGTATGTTACTGTATGACGTACAAGGTCCTTCTTCCTATGGTTTGGATGGTCTAGTAGTCCTACTTTCAGAGCGTGGGGCATGCATTTTATAGCCCGCAAGGGGAGGCTCATAAAGTGGGTAATGTGTTAGCTTGCAGATGATAAGACGAGACAGGGCAGGCTGCTTTGCGCAATGACAAGACGAGACGGGGCAAGCAGCTTTGCGCATTGACAACATGAGATGGGGTAGGCTGCTTTGCAAAGTGACGAGACGAGACGGGGCAAGCTGCTTTGCACATTGACCAAGAGGGAGGGTGGTCTTTGCAAAAGGGGAGGTCGTGACTAAGAGGGAGGTCTAGGAGGAGGTCCAAGAGGAGGTCCTAAAGGTCAAGGGAGGTCCTAGAGGAGGTCCTGAGGGAGAGGTCCTAAAGGAGGTCCTGAGGGGAGCTCTAGGAGGAGGTCAGGGAGGAGGTCCTGAAGGTCAACGGAGGTCCTGGAGGAGGTCTTGAGGGGAGGTCCTGAGGGGAGCTCCAGGAGAAGGTTCTGAGGGGAGGTCCTAGAGGAGGTCAGGGAGGAGGTCCTGAAGGTCAACGAAGGTCCTGGAGGAGGTCATGAGGGGAGGTCCTGGAGGAGGTCCTGAGGGGAGGTCCTAAGGGGAGGTCCTTAGGTGAGATCCTAGAGGAGGATCGGGAGGAGGTCTTTACAAAAAGGGCGGTTGCAGCTGAGAGAGTGGTCTTTGAAAAAGGGGAGATCGTAGGAGGAGGTCCAAGGAGATAGCCTTGCGCAATAACTAGAGCAGACAAGACAACTTTGCACAGTGACAAGACTAGACGGGGCAGCTTTGCGTAGTGACAAGACCACACAGGACAGCTTTGCATAGTGATAAGACCACACAGGACAGCTTTGCATAGTGACAAGACCAGACCAGGCAGCTTTGCACAGTGACAAGACTAGACGGGATAGCTTTGCGCAGTGACAAGACCAGACGGGGCAGCTTTGCGCAGTGACAAGACTAGACGGGGTAGCTTTGCGAAGTGACAAGACCACACAGGGCAGCTTTGCACAGTGACAAGACCAGACGGGGCAGCTTTGCGCAGTGACAAGACCACACGAGGCAGCTTTGCGCAGTGACAAGACCAAAGGAGACAGTCTTGCGTAGTGACAAGACCAGACGGGACAGCTTTGCGCAGTGACAAGACCAGACGGGACACCTTTGCGCAGTGACAAGACCAAACGGGGCAGCTTATTTCAGCGAGAAGACCAAAGGACAACACTCTACCATGCCAACCCTGTGGCTTATAAAAGGAGGTGGAAGATATCTGTGAGAGCTTCCTTCACCACGTCGGGATGGACAAGAGACAGAAGAAGCAATGGGACAAGATGACCAAGCAATGGGACGAGATTCGCAATGCTGCGAGGGCCGCTGGGGAGCAAGACGATTGAGCAAGGGCTGCTGCGACTCGGGTCTGGGAAGAGAAGCTTGCCAGGATGGCAGCTCTCCGCAGTGAGGCCCCCCCGTAGTAGCAACCCCATCCCGAACGTTCCAACCGAGCCTTTGCCGCAACACCCGCCCAAGGGGGAGACACCGCCCCTATGCTGGTGCAGGGACCCATGAAAGTTCTTCAAGTCCAAGCATTCATTCAGCCTGGGCATGCATTACTGGGGTTGCGCAAACTACTCCTGTGACTATCCCGACCACTATTGGGACACGAGAAGCTATCGGCAGCCGGTAGGTACCAGTTATAGTATGTTCCCCTACCTTTCCTCTTTTGAAGTACGCACTAACAACCTCTCCTGTCTACCCGTAGTCCCCAGATCCGCTATGTGGCTACCACAAGTGGATCGATCGGGAGATCCACCCACATGACTAGTGGACTCTCGACTTGAAGGAGTGGAATGAAAAAAGAGCACACGAGATTCGAGAGGAGGAGTGCCGCAATGACGAGCAAAACGAGCGTATACGTCGGGAGACGAAAGCTCATCTCGAGGCGTGCAATCGCAGGGAGCGCGAGGCTCGCGAGAGGGAGCGCGAGAAAAAGAGGGAAATGGCGGCAGAGGCGAAGGCGGTCAGCGAGGAGTACAATGTCGAGCTCGGAAGGAAGGGCAAATGGCCCCGGTACACGCAGTAGGTCGGGCGGGCTATTCCGTACTAGTACCCTGTCCTACCATCCATGTTTTTTACTATTCTCTAAAGGCATGTGTACTTACATGGTCCAGATGCTTATGTCGCAGTGTACCATAGTAGTAGCGACGAAGACTAAAGCAAATAGCCGAACCATCACGCCATATGACCACATGTAACGTGCTTTTGTCCGCGAATTGCAATGTAGTTCTGGTTCCGTGCCAAATTGTACTGTTGTGCAGTGCATGTAGAGTATGGAACCACAACATTTTTAGCCCCCAACATTTGAATCTACTGTTTTAGGCCATCTTCATAATCACAAGCGTTCTCAGCCCCTTTAATTGCATTTTGTAGAAGCTCCATAAAGTAATATGCTTTAACTCCGTCATTTTTAAGAGGCCATCCGTGGTCTAACAGGTCCAATAAATAGTGTCCAAAATTCTATTTCTATTTTACTGGATTACAAAATTCCATAAAATAAAAAATTATTAATGAATCTAATAAACTTCAATTAAATTTTTTTTATTAAATGTTTAGGGATCAATCCATTTCACTATCTGTTGAAAATGTGGATTAACATGGTAGCTCTATTAGCAGTAAGATAACGCAAACTATTTGCTAATTGTACCCCTGAGTGTAATTCCTGGCGCATCGTAATATCACTTACCTTCCTACTTACGACTCATTACAATCTCAATCGTCCTCACAAAATTCTTCAGAAATTTAGCGTCACTGCAACAATATACGACGATCACAAAATGTTATTGCAAGTCTGACAAATTTTGTGCCCTTGATATTCTACGAAAATAACAAACAGACCAACCAACGTTGTCACCACACTTTTATTTTCAAAAAAACATCATACAATAGATTATTTTAAAACAATTTGAGAATTAATGTGATCAACAACCGCAACAATCAAGATATTATTTCTCTTCAGTTTTCTCTTTTCCAAACTCTTTTCAAAGCTTCAAAAAATATAATAAACCATTTCTATTTTAGTGTATCAATTAGTGCTTAATTGAAAATTTCAGAAAATGAAAAATAATTTATATGAGTATTCAATTTTTATTTATTAAACCTTGTCATTATCCAATTTTTTTAAACAAATTTCTTTTTTTCTTCTGTTTTTATTTTTTAAACAAATTTCTTTTTTTTTCTTCTGTTTTTCTCTTTTTTCCCCTTTATTTATTATTCTTTTTTTTCAATCTTCTTCTTTCTCTCCTATTTCCTCTCCTTGTGGCAGGGGGGCAAGGTCTTTGCCAGTGGGGTTTGGCGACACCTTGCTTCTTTGCTTTCAGTATGGCGACAGATGCTCTTCGCCGCCGAGCCCAACGGCTGCTGCGGTGAACGGCGGCAGTAGGTGACATGCTGCTGTCCCCAACGGCAGCACGCGGCCCATGGGGCTAAAATTGGAATTCTGATGCATGTGGGGCTAGTTTAGGAATTCTGCTGCTCTATGGGGCCAATTAGGTCCTCAGTTCTCAATCCTCAAAGCCTCAAAGCTCCTTAGTTCCTTACGCAGCCATGCAGACGTAGTCCCTCGGCCACGCCTCCATTGGCACTTGGTCACGCGCACCCCAGCGCCCACGAGGCCACGTCGATGCCGCGCCCACGCCTTCGCTGGTGGCAGCTCGGTCGCAGCCCGCAGGCTCCATGGCTTGTCCATCGCGCAGTCGCGCTCGCCCCTGGTCGGCCCCCGCTCACCGCCCCACCCCAGCCGTCGCCTGTCGGCCGCGCATGCTAACTACCAGGTGAGTTGGGGTGGGGAATGGGGAATTCGGGAATGGCTGAATGGGGATTTGGGGAGTGGGGAATTAGGGATTTGGGGAGTGCAAAAATGAGCCTATTAGCTTTCTTTATCTCTTGTTTGTGGAAAGAATATGACCCAAATGTGAAACAACCCAAATTTCCTTTCTAGAGTTCCTTCTTCACAAAGCTTCTTCGGTGCTTTGATGCTTTCTGCCTTTCTTTCCTCCTGAGTAGTGAGTTCCTTCTTCAAAGCTTCGGTGTAGTATGGTATTGCTTTCCTTCTTCGGTTCTTCCAGCCGTTGCTTGTCCTTGGATCAGTCCAGGCGGAGGAGATACTAGCCAGGGGGGTTCGACAGGCGTGGTGGCCAGAGCCGGTGCACGCGCCCCTGCGCACACCGGTGTTGCGTCCGCCACTGCGCCTGGCCGTCGGTTAGGTCGTCGCTTTCCCGATGGATTGCTGGAGATGTGCTTCCATATTCTTCCTTCACTGACAGTCTTTTGCATAGTCACACACACATCTATATCGTATTATTTGTGAAATAATAAAGCTCTTCTGATCGAATTTTTTTGGAGTCTTTTTTTACTATGCGCTACTTTGCTGATGACAACATCTATTATCGATCGACGGATGCTTGACAGTTGAGATTAACATGTCTTTTGCTATTTTATGAGTTAGGGTTACCGAGTCGTTAAGGTTTTTGGACACATTATTAGATCATTAATCATTGGAGTTACTTGTTTAAAAGGATTCATATCCTAAAGGTGGAGGTGTAGATTGTTAATTTCTCAGTACAAACTGCAAAAAAAAAACATTGTAGCTACTCCCTCCAATTACAAAAGAAAATCGTTTTGTGTTACAGACAGTCAAACATTATAAAATTTTCTATCGATATCTTTTTTAATATTTAGATTGAACATATAAAAAATGATATGTGTAGATTTGTTTCAAAAAATATTTTTGTAATAGTATAATATTATTAGGGTTTTTAAATATATTACAACATAAATAAGGGGTTAAACTTGCATTTTTAGGACCGTGTCGATGTAAAAAACGACTTCTTTTTTGTGACCGGAGAGAGTAGTTAATTGTAGAAAAAACACTGTTACACTATGTTGGACTAGAACGGCGACTACGAGGGGTGAATAGGAGCACTACTTTTTATTGACCGCTACCGATTTCAACTTCTTCTTCTCCTCAATAGCTATAGAAGTTATGAAGATTACATAACACAAGCACATCAGAAGTCTTGCGTTGAAGCCGACGAACCCCGAGAATAAGATACCAAAAACACTCAAAGAGGCACACAACCGGTCTGACCTTCTTTGCAAGCCGATTTGACCTATGGCCTGAGGTCTGACTGCCTAGTGCATGTGGCTGGTCTGACCACTGGTGCTCTGAGAGCATGTCAGGACCCAAAAATGTAATTCTGGACCCTCTATGTATATTGTACTAGTCCAGGATCACGCTAGTGCACACAATATCAACATAGATGAATATCATTCCACACAAGACAAATATAAGAGTAAACGACTAATTTGAATAATAAATAATAGTTTGGACCTTATGGTCGAGTTTACAATTATTAAACCACGCAGAGTTGACACTAAATAAAGAAACGCCAGCGGAATGAAAGCAAATCCAGCGGAAACTTATCAACTAGCCATAGGCAACCGACTGGGATCAAGACCTAACGGTCACCATCCTCGTAGAACTCCTCCTCAAAGGCAGGCGACGATTCCTCCACCTCAGTTCAATGATTGCAGCAAGAATGAATACTCCGAGTACTCAACATGTTGTACCATATAATGTAGCTATAGATGATGGCTTATTACAAAAAAATAGCTTCTATAGTTATTTTGCAATAAAGCATCATTTGTAATTGAATACAAATAATAGATTGAAAGCATAATTCAAAAAAATAAACAATAATAATTTAACAAGTATTTCCATAAAGACACGAAGCCTAATTCAATTTCTTTCATACAACCATATGAGTTAAACCGCACAGCTATCATTTCCCAATTGTTTTATGAAAATCTACCCCTCATGTGAAATTTCCGAGTATGTCCATGACTGCGGATGCGGCTATTCGAATAGATTGTTAACACTTTGCAAAGGTAGTACACTTTACCCACACGATATAACTAGTGTAGCTAGCACCAATCATAACAAAACCTTTCTGAAACTTTATCTTGACTATTGACTCTCTTGATGTGTTTTACCGTCGTACCAACCCTAACAAAGCGTTTTGGTATGACACACACCGTTGGACCTGAAAGCGGCGAACCGTCCATCGATGTGACTTTCAAAGTAGTCCACACCTCCACCCATCACTAGGCACCTAACCTACTATCTGAGTAATCAATGTCGAGATTCTGTAAGTTACTAAGTGAGGCCTGTCCCATCTGGCATGTGATTGTACAGTTATGGCTCAGTTCAATGTCACACAAAGTTATGCCCTTAATTGACCAAGACAAGACTGCCAGTTTCTAACTACATTACCATGACTCATATTTCCCAATCACACAGCCACCATGTCACACCGTACCATCCACTTGCCTCAGTCTAAATCTTTTTCCATCCTGTTGATTGAGTGCAACAATGCCATCAACGAGTAATAGTATATAGCACACAGTTTTACACAAGTTCTATAATCACTTAGTCAAGTTTATATTTGCAACTCAATGATATCAATGACTCATTGCATGGCTAAGTGGACTATTCGTATCTAACCAATCCATGTTGGTGTTATTATATTACCAACTAATAATTAACCAAGTTAGGGTAACAAAAGTTCATGATATTACAATAGGCAAAGTGGATATAATCAAATGGTGTATAACTAATCCCAAAGTATTTAAATAAATACTTAAAATAAAATGCAATAATTTGAATCAAGGTAATTTTAGAAAAATTGGGTTCAACATGGTCAAACGTACAACTTGCCTTGAAATAAGTCTTGGTACTGGTCTTGAGCTTGATTAACTCTTCCTTCCTCAAAAGCTCTCGAAGTATCAACATCTACTCACAAACAAAATTGATAAACAAATAAATAATAAAATAGAGCAATAAATAAACTCAATAAATTAAGTAAAAATCATAGGAAGGTAGAGCTTGAATTTAGAAATTTGAATAAGCTCAATCGGAGTTCGTATGAGGAAGAACATGCTTTTGGAATATCTAAACATAAGAAAAAGATAAAAGAGTTACTATTTTGAATTTCCAAAATTATCTTTCTATTGGAAATTCCAAATTATTGCGTCATCCTGACGTTAGCCATAATTTCAGAATTAAAAGAAAATCCGAAATATCCCAAACAGTGACTGACAGGTGGGGCCTCTGGTCTATGGATCAAGTCCATGGATCTAGTTCACGGGTCTATGGCTCATGGGTCTATAGCACTGTAGATCTGACATGTAGGACCCACATGATAGTGACTAGGCTCACGGTGGACTGGGCTTAGATGGGTTTTGAGCTAGGGTTTGGATCTGGTTTGGATTGGGTTTGCCACATGGCTGCTGACTTAGTGATGACTGGGCGACACGTGCGCACAAAGGCTGAGGTGGCAGGCACGTCAGCTCGACAGTGATGAGGCTCTGGACCCGATGGTCTTCGACAAACGGCGGCTCTCCAGTGATGGCGAAGCGTCAACAGGTAGAGTGTGTGATGGCGATCACAATGGTGTACTTACGGACACAAGGGAACAACTGGGCTGGTCGACGGCGAGGTCGAAGCAGCGACGAAGACTCGAGCTTAGCAGGATAGGAGTTCCGATGATGCTCCGTTGAAATCAAGGTGATGGTGATGTAGATCAGGTCCTTGCGATCTCGATGGTGGTAACAAGGTGGCTCTAGTGCCTCTAACGGCAGAGGAAAACCTCGTCGGAGTTTCCAACGGTGGCTCTGCTTCTTCGACGATTTCGCGGCTAGGGTTAGGGTTTGTGCTCAGGACAACGCGGTTGGGATGCGGGGACCAAGGGCTTCCCCTCGCTTTATACGCGGGATGTCGGGAGAGTCTGAAGCACGCACGCCAAGGAGGTCCACGCGGCGGAGTCCGAGAGCGAGACGGGAATGAAGATGATGAACAGTAAATCGGGTGGGACTCACTCGTCAGTGACGGTGGTTCAGCGTAACCGCATCGCACATGGCGCGTGGGAGGATGGCAGGTGGGTCCATGTGCGTGGGTGAGCGGGGCGAGAGAATGAGAGATGGGCTGTGCAGGATTGGGCCGGAAAAGAGGAACAAGGTTGGATTGAAGAAATGGGTTTCGACCCAAATGAATTTCTAAGATTTTCATTAGGTTTTCTATTTTAGAAATACCATTAAATCCAAATAGAAAATTAAAATTAGCAAAAGAACTCTGAAAAATTCCAGAAAAATCTGGAAAGTATTTCCAAGCACAAAGAACTCAAATAAAATAGTTTTGGAATTAATTGGTGTTGTGATTAGTCACATTAAATTGTTTTGGCTTTTGAAAGTCCAAATCAAGCTTAATTAAAATCAAATAAAATTTGGTAAATTTTGCAAGAGCTAAACTACTCAGAAGGATTTTTAAACCCCAGAAAATTGGGATGTTACAGAGCAACACGAGATGATAAAAAATGACTTGACTTCTACTACAGTGATCAAAATCCTCTGAAACTTCAACCATAGCTCACCAAGAAGGTTTGGAACTTATTCAAATTGATGATCATAGAGATCGAGGCAAAGGTTCTACGAATTTCTTGGATGAGGTTAAGAAGGCATAAGAACCAAGGAAAATCAAATTTTGATCCAAAAATGTGCTTGTGGGTGGATGATGATCAGGATGATCTTAGATGGATTCCCCCATGTTCTAGCAAGCTAGATCACACTATGAGCACCAAGAAAATCAAAGGAACTCACAAAATCCCAAAAGGCATCAAACAAAGAGCAAGAATAAGAGAGAACTCATCTTGGAGGAAATCTTGCTTGGATTGATCGAAGAGTTTGTCGGTTTACAGCATCTCCACCATGGAGGACAAAAGCTCAATAATTAAGCACTCAATCAATCCATCTCCCTCAATCTCTAGCCTTCTCTACCCCACTTTTCCCAAATCACAAATTAAGGATTTTTTAGGAAGGCTCTAGAGGCACAAATTCCACACCTCTCTCTTTTATAGTGGAGGCTAGGTCAAGAGAGAAAACCCTATCGGGCACCTGTTAAGTCCACACATGAATGGGTCTACACTCACGCATGCTTCTCAAAGTAGATGACAAACCAGGCTTCCCGAATCCGTCTCTTCGTGATGTTTATCTTCACTTGACCTAAACCACTTCTCCTTGCGCCGTCTTGCGCCATGATTTCACCAAAGGTCACCAACCCGGTGTTTTGGTGAATATACTAAAATACTCCTTCTCGATCCTTCTCTAAAGACCGAGTCCAATCGTCGTGAAGCAATCCATTGTTTCGCCACATGTAGGTTGATCAATGGCTCTCTTTATGTGATCAAGTCTCTCCCATTCGGCTCCTACCAGAACCACCATGGCACTTGCACTGACCCCCGTGCCGCTTGATGCAACTCATTGCTCCGAACCTCCTATTCAGTCATCCTTGTCTATCTTGCACCATGCTTGAGTCCATTGACTTCACCTAGCATCCCTGATCGTTCTCGACCTTAGCTCTCCTAGCCTAGTCCTGATCATCCATATCATTGACCAATGTTGACTCTAAGCAACCTGCATAACAATAGACCAAGTTCTTAGCACTAGACCCACGTTAGTCAAAACATGCATCATGCAACACATATACACTAAAAACCATGACTTTGACCTAACCCACGACGTTCACCACCCTCAGCACATGAACACTCAGCATAGTAGGTCAGACCGTCGCCCGTGGCCAGTTTGATCGTCGCCCTGGTCGGTGTGACCGCCCTCTGGTCTGACCACCAACCAACAGCCGGTCAGGCCGCTCCAGAAATTTTCCCAAGGACTTGAAAAGTCCTACTTTGGACATTTGGGCAAAATTCTATCTACTTTTGCCTCGAAACTCCATTTTCTATGAAACATGATGCAAACTCACCTATTAACACTCCTACACAACTGTTTGATCACATTCATTGAAATTCAAAAGTCACTTTTCTGGCTGGTCAGACCGCCACCCATGGCCTTCCTGACTGCTAGCCCCTAAACTATCACCACGGCCGGTCTGACCTCCATCCACGGTCTTGATGCTATTGCTAATTATTCAACACATTGAGATTAGGAGTATATCCCCATGATATCCATACACTAAAGACGTCACTGTAGATGGTATACTACACATTAGCAATCAATCTGAGCCGCTTATTGTCCAGTACTCCAGACGGATCCCCCAAAAGCACATATGGAGTACTTTTCTCTACGGAGAGTGTTTAACACTATTGACTATGGAGTGTACTTCTTGTTCTTATCACACAGAAGTCATTAGTAACTTCACTTCATTGATTGCACGGTTTGAGCAATTTGAGTCCGGAAAGGATATGAGAACTAAGGCGGAATATATCTTCACTAGGAGGATATACAATGGATTGGTTTCTTGACTAATAACGTATATATATCGAGCTATTCGTGTTGTAATCTTGGGTCGACAACCTTTTTGTCGACACTTTGCTTATAAACTTCTTTAACCTTAATACAATTCGGTCGGGTTCTTTCGCTAGCTCGACAAGACTAATAACATATGACACAAGCTGTCCAACTCAACCACATGTACGACCGGGGTCCAAGTCGTTAATTATTTTAGGGATGAAGAAGGAGCAACATCTTGGATTAGCGGTGTCAACGATTGAGTTGCCGATCTTACAAAATAAATAGAGAAAAATGGCAAAGAATTCTTGTGAGAGAATGTGATTTGCTCTTTATTATAATGGCAAAGACTAGCCCTAATTACACTTGGTGTATTGATTGCTATGCTAATGCTTCAATTGTCTTCAGATCGCTAAGTCTTGTCTCCTTCGATCTCCTTTTCGGCGTTTGTATTTTCCTTTAAATAACGTGCAGTCTTTAATTAAATAAATTAATATTTAGAGATTTAATGTAAGGACCCCAATTTATTTGACTTGTAATGCTTAACCAACCACCTGGCCCTAGCATCACAAATTAAATAAACTGAGCCTCGAGATATGTATACTTCCCAGAACTGCAGTATACACACCTCTACACAAAATTATGCATCAAAACCATACATTACGATAAATACAAGCCTAACAATAAGACAACAAAATAAATAAACAAACAGCGGAAGCAGAAATGCCATAAGATGGCTAAGACAAAAACCAACCGGTTAGCCACATAACCACAGGGCAACCGACCGGGCCGCCAAGCTAGTCGTCAAGCCCGCAGCACAGCTCACCACAGGGAAACCCTTGGGGTCCACCTTCTTTCTCTGCAACAAAAACATTAAGCAAAGCATCTGAGTACAAAGATTGTCTTTGTACCCGCAAGACTGACGTGTGAACTAGCAGACCTGTTCATATGCTACATGCAGGCTTATTTGGTGGAGGCCATATGTTTCATTTGCACAAAGCTAGATTTGTTTGCAATAATGTAATACAGTTTGAAGGCAAGTTTGCAGTTCATTTTTAATGTTGAAATAACAGTAAGGATAATAATACAAAAGAATAAAGATAAACATCCTAGAAGTGACTATCCCAATAGTCACCACAACAATAGCACGAATCCCAGATTCGTACCACCCATCAAGTTTTAATTTAAATGTTGTAGTCTAGTTCTCACGGGGCGTATCCGAGCGTGTCCATAACCTAGGACGAGGCTATTCGAATAGTTTTAACCCTGCAGGGGTGTACCAATGTACCCACACTTTAGACCGCCTTTCCACCAGCCACGGTTAGCATACTTCCTTTGGTATGCAGGCACGGCTAAGTCTAACAAGACTTTTTCCAATATTGTGTATCAACTACGAGTCGCTCGTATGGATAGAAATCCATACGCTTACATGGTAAAGCCGAAAAGACAACTACCCACTGAGGGTAAAGCTCTTCGGACAACTACCATGCTCCCACCTCCATCCCTCCTGCGACCTCCTGCGACCCGGAGCCAATACACGCCAAAGTACTAGGTCAAGAGAGGTCCCATATACTCTAGTGTGGTTAGCACGCAAAATGCTCAGTACGGTGGCGCAAGTAACTCGGTCCTTAACTGACTCGGGCACCATTCCAGTCACACCCAACAGATCACACCAATCATACCGTTGTGCCCAAGTCTAAATCATTTTTGTTTTCAGTTTTAGTTTTGCAATTAAACATAAAAAAACTGAACATAAAGTTATAGTAAATTTTGTGTGATCAAGGTTACCGACTAAGGTCGATAACACGCCAGATTCTACCGATAGCTAAGCATGTCTAAGCAAATTGACCGGATCTACTAAGTGACAAGAGATCATCCAAGCGATCTCTAATCACGACAAATAACCTAGGCTCGGTAGTAGAGATCAATATTTTGCCTACTGGGATATGCATCTACGGATTTAACTAATCGATTTAACACAAATTAAGCAATGCATACATACAGCTGAAACAAAATATTAGACTTTAAAATACTGGGATTATCATGATCAAACCGCTTGCCTTTGCTTTGCTTGAGATAATTGACTTGCTGCAGAGGATCACTCTCGTAAACAACGCCATCTAACGGTAAAAACTGCCAAAGCGAAAAACAACAAATAAACACCAGAACACCAACAGGATAACCAACAAATAAAAACACAGAAGATAGATTATGCAATTTAGATAAATTTAAAGGCACAAATTATTGGACTAGGAGTTGATTTGAATGGGTTACAAATTTTGAAGTTAAGATTTGGGCATAAGGTCTACTGATATGGGAGAGATTATCTAAAGCTTAGGTGATAACGCTTTCCTTAACAGACTAGCTAATACTCACAAGCACTCTTACACCAGACATTCTATGAATACAACCACTATGATCATACAATCAAAAATCAAGCCTCTTGTATGTTCTCCTTCTAATTACCCTCAAATTTCTTAACAATTCTATTAAGAAAAAGAGTTTATTTAACCGTCTCACTAACTACCTTGGCAACTATCCAATTGACTGAAGGAGGTTCATTGTTTTAATTGGGATTGATCATTCTTAACACTTGTTTTGCAGGTTTAGATTGCTTTCGTTAGATCAAACTCTAAAGGCTATAATACAACACAGAGAGAGGGCTACTGCTAGTTTTATTCAAAAACTCACTTCTCTACTAGTTTTTCGATTTGGTTGCCACAGGCAGTTAGGACAATAAGAATTACTGGAATTAACCCAGACTTTAGTCTTCCGAAAAAAAAATCTAAACTTCAACAGACAATTGAGCATGCATCCTATAACGGGACATATCAGAACTGAACTCTATTAGCCAGATTTTACTTAGACCTCAATTCCCAGCTTAGCTACTACAATGTGTGATCACATGACATACCCAAAACTGGTAGACAGGTCACTAGACTGGTTTAGCAAGTGAAATTACTAACAAAACACTTGCTCACTTAAATACCAGCTTCTCTGCTCAACAGCCCATCTAAGGGATTTCATTGCTTTGCCAACTAACTTCTTACTAGAACAATCATTCATTTATCTATTTGCTAAACAAATTTTTGGTGATCCTTTAGTTAGACACAACACTAGCACTCATCTACTTATGAGCTAATACTATTGTCAGATTTAAATACCTGCAGACTTTCAACAGACAAAAACCAGTAATGCTGAAAAGAAGTGCTACTTCCTAAACTCAACTTCAAATTTGCTAAACCACTTGGAGTGACCTAATTACATAGTTGATTATCAGTGAATGGCTAGGATTAAGGGAGTGGACCCCACTGTCAGAGAAACAGAGGAGGTCTCAAAATGAAGAACAGGGGGGGCTCGAGTTGAGCTCTGGCTGAGTTGGGGGCTGTGGTGGTCGCCGGCGGTGGAGTGGTGGCGCGGCGAAGGTGAGCTCAAAAATGGGTTACCCGGAGTGAATGGAAGCTAGGGGTGGCAGTGGTGCGGCTTGAGCGGCACTGTGGCGGCGCGGCGGCAGCTCGCGGCGGCCGGCCGTGGAGGTGACGAGGGCGACGGCGCCAGAGAGGAAGGGAGAGGGAATTAGCACGCGCATGAGCATCAGCGTGACTCAGTGAACTCACCGGTGTGCTCCGCGACGACGGAGAGTTGTCAGAGTGGGCCGGCGACGGAAGCCAGCGGCGACGCGGGGTGGTTCACCGTGGAGGGATCCCTGTGGAGCAAGACAACACGAGTGAGTGATCGGTTGAGGAATAGGAAGGTACAAGGATGCTCCTGAAGGAGAGAATCGAGCTTGGGCTCGCGGAAGGAGACGCGGCGGCGGTGGAAGCGGTTTCGGCCGGAGCTGAAGAAGAAGAAGCGCGCGCAACTCCTCGGTGGACCAAAACCGAAATTGGTTGAGGGGTTTTGCTTTTCTAGGCGAGGGGCGCGCCGTGACGCGGTTGGCGGCCATCGGAGTTCGCCGGGGCGACCGGAGCGACGTCGAGCGGTCGGTTCTGGAGCTCATTTTGAGCTGAGAGGGAGAGTGAGGATGGAGAGGGAGGTCAAAGGGATGAAGGGGTGCTCGGGAGCGGCCATTTATAGGCGAAGGACGGAGCTGCCGAGGTGAGGCGCGCGGGCGGCGAGGTGACCGGCGGCTGGCGTGGCGCGCATGCATGCGGGCGGCGTGAAGGCCCAGTGGCGGTGCGCTCAGTAGCGGGCGCGCGGCGGCTGCGTGGCGTGGAAAAGGCTGCGGCGGGGCCCACTGGTAAGTGAGGGGGAGAAGGTGGCTCGGGTGAGTGGGTTCGGTCAGGGTTGAGTCGGGCTCGGGTTCGAGCCCGATGAACAGTAGGGTCTAGGTTTAAAGTTTAGAATTTGGATTTAATTTTGACCGAAAACAATCAAGTTTGACTTAGAAGTTTGGAATAGAAATAAAATCCCAAAAATTCTGGAAATTTTTGTGGGCACTCTGAGTTTCACAAGGTACTTAAGAAAAATAATTTTACACATTTTATATATTAGAATTTGTTAGATTTAATTTATATTCAAATCTGCATTTGGGATTTGTTTTGAATTTTGGGGAAGGCAAAAAGACTTCTAAAAATTTGGTAAAAATAATGATAATTCAAGATAAAAATCTAGTATTTGATTAAATTATTTTTGGAAACTTATATTAATACATTTTTCTGGAATTCAAAAGAATTGAAATGTTCAAGTTTAAAAATTGAATTTTCAACACAACATTAAATACAAAAAGCAAGAATTTGAAATTGTGCACAAGTTTTTGGAACACCAGGAGCATGATTAAGAGATACAACAAAAGTTTTTAAAATTTTAATACTTTTATACATTAAAAATAAAATTCCTAGTTTGTTGCTGTTACATTTAATCCTCGTCAGCCCGAACTTTAAATGAATTTGTAGTGTGAAACCTTCTCTGATAAGATTTGTATCAGGATAGCCCTCATTTAATGGTGTAACTAACGAGGTGATCTGTATTCATTTTAAATTTGAGAAATTGCCTAGGGAACCAAAGAGGTTTGTGCCCATTGGGTTTTTGGGCAAACTCCCTTTTGCAGTTAATGAAATGCACTATAAAATCCCCATCGTGCATGGCTTTAGGGTTTTTCTGCTCTCAGATATTCATTGAATTTCCTTTTCATCTTCTCATCAAGAATCTCCTCCAACCTCCGCCAAAAAGAAAAAAAATCTAGTCCAACTTCCTTTCATCTTCCCGATCAACAACCAACAATGTCAAACTCAACCACCCACTGGTTAGTCTTAGATTTGAGTGAGAGGAAGCTTCAATGTTTGGAGAAAAGCGGAATGCTTCCTAATAATAATTTGATTTCTTGGAGATCTGCGGTCGGGGAGCATTTTTCGAGCGGGAGGAAGGTGAAATCCATGTTTTCCTCGCTTACATCGAATGTGGGTTTAGGCTACCAACACATCCGTTTCTCTCCTAAGTCCTTGAGTACTATGGAATTGAACTAGTCAACCTCGCCCCAATTCCATTCCCAATCTCAGCATCTTCATCTATCTCTGTGAAGCTTACCTGCGGTCCAACCAGATCTGGAGGTCTTCAGGTACTTCTACAAGACAGCAAAATCGGGGAAGTCAACAACATCGCGTGGGGAGTGCTCGTTGCGCCTCCATGGCGGAAAGGATGATTAGTACATCCGAATGTACTCGAAGTCTTCATGGTTGTCATGGAAGAAAAGCTGGTTCTATATGACGGTCACCAAAGAAGACAACCTCTACTTCGCCAGCAAGGTTGTGAGGACCCGGGGTATTTAACTAGTAATACTTAACCTCCATATGGTTCTAGCATTACTAATTAAATATCCAAAGCCTCGATGGACATGTGCTTCCCAGAATTACAGCACATGCTCATCATCACAAAATTATACATCATTTCCATACAACAGTTAACACTAGGTTCAACAATGACATACATAAAGTAAAGTTATTACAAAAGAGCCGACCGGCCAGATAACACAATATACAAGAATGACAGCGGAAGCAAAAGCGCTATAAGATGGCTAAGAACAAAAGTCGACTGGTTAGCCAACACAACCCACAAGGCAACCGACTGGGCCGCCAAGCTAGTCGCCCCGAATACTACCACAACACAGCTCACAAAAGTGAGGCCCTTCGAGCTCACCTTCTTCCTCTGCAACAATTTACATTTAAGCAAGAACAATGAGTACACAAGGTACTCACAAGACTGACGTGTGGAATAGCAGACCTGTTCATAAACTACATGCAGGCTTGTTTAAGTGGAGGTTGTATGTCTCATTTTGCACAAAGCCAACTTTATTTGCAATAATGTAATACATTTAAAAGCAAGTTTACAAATATGTTTTGTTGTTGAAATAACAACGAATTAAGGATAAATACAAGTAACCACCTGGAAGTGACTATCCCAATAGCCACCACAACATAGCACAAATCCCCGATTCGTACCATCCATCAAGTTTTAATTAAAAGGTTATAGTCTAACTCTTGAAAAGCTTACCCAAGCGTGTCCATAACTTAGGACGAGGCTATTCGAATAGTTTTAACCCTGCAGGGGTGTACCAATGTACCCACACTTCAGACCGCCTTTAAGCCACAAAGCACACTTCCGAAGGTATGCTGGCACGGCTAAGTCCTACGAGATGCTTTTCAATATTGTGTATTGACCACGAGCTGCTCGTATGGATCGGAATCCATACGCTTACATTACAAGCCAAAAGACAACAAATCCCATCACGGGTGAAGCCTTTCGGACACTGTAATGCTCCCAACACCATCCCTCCTGCGACTCCCTGCGACCCGAAGCCAATACACGCCAAAGTACTAAGTCAAGAGAGGTCCCATACCCTCTAGTGTGGTTAGCACACACAAATTGCCTGGATAACAGGTACTCACAAGATGTTCGGTCCTTAATTGACTCGGGCACCATTCCAGTCACACCCAAGATCACACCATCTTACCATTGTGCCCAAGTCTAAATCATTTTGCTTTTAGTTTTGGTTTTTACAATTGAACATGGCACCAAGCCGAAATATAGATACATAGTAAATATTTGTGTGATCAAGGTTATCGACAAGTCGATAACCGCCTATTTCTACCAGAAGCTAAGCATGGCTAAGCAATTAATCCGCAAAACTACTAAGCGATAAGAGCTCATCCACGAACTCTAAATCACAGCAATAACCTAGGCTCATGGTAGTAAAGGATAATCATTTGCCTAAGGAAATGCATCTACTAGGTCGACTAACGACAATAGTTTAACACAAACTAGCAATGCATACATAGAATTTGTGAACGACATAATTACTTGAAAATACAGGGATTAACATGATCAAACTGCTTGCCTTGCTGGAATTGTTCTTGCTGCAGAGGAGGATTCTCAGGTTCAATAAATTCTTCGGAACCTAACGCGAAAATACGATAAAGCCAATAAGAACAAAGAACACCAAATAAAACTCAATAGCAAAAGACATCCAAATCCCATGAAATTTATACAGCAGCAAGAAGTTGATTTTAGACAATTTTGGGAACAAGAATCATGCAATTTGGACTTAGCATGAAAAAGTTATAATCAAAACTAGTTCTCTCAGCCTATAAATTCTCTAAATTAATTATTGGTACTGTTCATGGCGAAAATTTCTAGAATGATCTAAGCTCTGAAATTTTTATGGCAAGAAGATTATGATATCCTAATGACAGCAAAGTTGAGTTTACCAAATTTGGAGTTATAATGATTTACTTATGATTTTTCTAAGTTGTAAACCTAGCACATTACATTGTCCAGAAACATAAACATGTTCAAAACATATTCCATATTAAAGTACACTAACAGAGGAATCTAACAAAATTGATTTTGCACAATTTGGAGTTATACAGAAAAAGATATGCATTTTACAAGTTAAATCCTATTTTTGGATATTCAAAATTGGCAGAAATCAAGTTATTAGTGATTACAGAATTTTCTACCACAGAAGCATAGCTAAAAGCATTTTTATATTAAGCTTTAGTGAAATACAAATTTATTACATTTGGATTCAATTAAAAATGATCTATTTTGAATTAGATATGAATTTCTAAAGTTTTTATACAATTTTTCAGTTGACAAATAACTATTTACCGAAATAAAACACACTTATCGGAAAGGAATCGACGTGGACAACTATGGGCCCTTGATTTGGAATCTAACGGCGCACGCGAGGGGTGCGCGACAGCAACCCGAACAGCCCAACTCATCTCGACCGTTGATCAAAGATCTGATGGCCAAGAACGAGGGAGGTTCGGACCTCGCGAACGGCACATGAATCAGGACCGTTGATCATCAAATGAACGGACCACGATGATGGGAGGATCGGGTGACCCGATCGGCCCAACTGATCTGGGCCATAGATCGCAAAATGGACGGTGGCCTTTGATCGAAGTGCAAAATGGAGCGCTGACAGGTGGGGCCGCATGTTAGTGACTGTGAGTCACAAACACGAGCTTTAACACACGTGCATAGTGCACGGGGCCCACATGGTAGCGAGACACAAGGAGATTTTAGGACAGATAATTAAATACTAATGACCAATGATTAGTGATGATTAGTAATTAATGTGTCCTAAAGACTGCCACATAGGTGGATTTAGGGACTAAGGGCCCACCTGGCAGTGGCACAGGGGTTATCCCCGACAGCCATTAATGCCGACACTTAATTAACCTATGATTAAGCATTAATGATGTCGGAACAACACAGAAATGCGACAGCGGTGATTACAGGGGGTTGGGCCCACATGTCAGTGAGACATTAGGCCAAATTAAGACACAATTAATACTTCTAATGATTGGCAATGATTAAGCATTAACTTTGTCCTAATTAAATGACGAAAACGGGAGCTTCGGCCGGCAAAATCCCGAGCGCAACCCACGGCTTGTCGCCGGCGACTCCGGTCGCGGTGGCGCCCACAAAATACCAAAATGGGTTCGCAATAGTGTTGCGGACCCAATGGTGATGACCTCGCCGGCGGTGGGGGTCTAGAACGCCGACGAGCCGGAAAAGACAGATGGAGCTTTTTCGGCAAAACATGAAAACAGCAAAATGCTCCGCTGCGGTCCAAGAAAGCGAGTGCCAACACTTCTAGGGACTAAATATAAGCTACCTTAACCGAGAGGAGCTTCAAAGATGGCCGGAGAAGGCTTGAACACGATAGAGTCCACCGGAGTCGAGGAAGATGAAGTGGAAGATGAGGTTCTGAGCAAAATGAACACCAATGGGTGATCAAAATAGCTTCATTATGGTTCCCACAAGCTCCACAAGTAAGTAATTGCAAAAAGAACCACTTACCGGAGTTGGAGAAGAAAGGGGGTGAAATCGGCCGAAAATCTCCAAACTTAAGATTAAGTGATTCCTGTGAATACAACCCAAAATTAAGTTAGAGGAAATGTAAAGGAAGTTGAGGAGCTCAAAAGGGTACAAGAAAGATTGAAGATGAACCACTGGAGCACCAAGATCCACAATGGAGCTTCTCGGGTCAACAATGGTGCTTTGAGGATTTGAAGTGGTTTTGAGCTCAAACACAGAGAAGAGCTAGGGGTGGTGTAAAGGAACACCAGGAGGAACCAAGGGGCTATTTATAGAGGGAGAATTAGGGTTTTGAGCAAGAATAAGAGCTCACGGTGAGCTCGGTTCATGACACGGTCATGGACCAAGAAATGATGGGGGCAAGTGAGACTCGGGATGGAGGAGCCGAAAGCCTGGGGCGCATTTAATGCCCCACAGAGAGATGTTGACGAGAGCAAGCTCGAAGTGACACAACCAAACCGCCCTCGCTCTCTCTCTTCCTGCCATTGCTCGCCGCACTGCACGGAGAGACAGAGGAGGAAGAAGAACAGAAAGGATACGGTGACCGTCGGATTGAAAATGGATGGTCACGATTAAAAGGGGCTGACCGAGGGTTTCTAAGACTCCACACCACCAGGGCGGTCCGATCAAGATTGAATGGCTGAGATCGATTGAGCCGTTCGGGTGACCCAATCAGCACAATCAACCTAGATGGTTGGATCTTAATCCAACGGTCCCAATTGGATGGGCTCTTCGCGGCGGCCCTAACGACACCATCAACGTGAGCCGCGCGATTTAAATCCAACGGCCGATATAGACCGCGCGTTTAAAAGGGGCCCCGGTGCAGTTAGTGGGTTCGACCGAGTCAAGTGGCTTGAGCCCGAGTCCGACTCAAACCCAGGAACAACGAACCAGGTTTTAGGTTTTTAATTCAAGCTGAGACTTTGAGGATTTATTAGAGGTAGCAAAATAACTCCAAAAATTCTGAAATTTTTACAGGAGCTTGCTGACTGAGTGATTGACCTTGAGTAAACTTTTCAGAGGTTTTTGTGCTATGCATATTTCTCCAAAAATCCTACAAGGTATTGGTTCAAGGTTTGACTGAGAGTCAAACAGGTTTGACTGCCCTCTAAAAATATTCAAACAATTTCTAAAAATTGTGAAATTTTTCAAAGGGGTCACATACCATCCCAAGAACTTAGGAAAAATATTTCCAGGAGATGATCAAAAGGTTCAACAAGATTGTTTTTGAAGGATCAAGATTTGGATCAAAAGACTTGTGACTTTGTATTTCCATAACTCTTGTACAAGAATTGTTTAGCACACACAGGAAATACATGATGTAAGAAAAAGTTTTAATTTCTACTCATTTTCTTACATTTGAAACACAAGTATGAAACTTGGGATGTTACAAAGGTGACGGTCAAGAATCCAAATTGGTGATCCTCTGCAAAGAAGGAAGGAAAGGTGGGGAAATGGATAGAAGCTATCCAACTTCTCAGCATCAGGGGCCTTACTTCTTGGCACGTGGTGAAAGATTTTTCCATGCGCCAGATAAGCCCTCTGAAGCTACGAGACCATACCATGCTTTGGTATGTTGGTCATGATGACACAACCAAAGATTCTTCAGAATGTGAGTCTTGAAAAATCCTGACCAGTTTGGTTTATTTTATTTGATTATTTTATACCCCTAAAGTCTCTCCTTTTCACAACCCTTTCTTCTAAAGAAAACGGGGATTAGATCAAATTGATTTGTGCTGGGGAGCCTAATGATAAGGCCGATATCCCTAAGATTTTGGCTGCTGTCTCTCGAGAGGAGAGAATAGAGAGGCTCAAGGTAAAGAAAAAAGCTTCTTTTCATTGTTTATATTTTCTAATGATATGCTCTTAATACTGCTTTATTGTGGAGTCGGTCTGGTTAAAGATCAACGAATGCACCAATAGGTGTGAACCAATCATGCCCCGACCATCTCTACCATGGCGACTATCTAGGATGGTGATCCTTCAGAGGTAAAGAGAGCACTTGAAAATATACATTTTTAAATGAAGAAATTCATCACCTAATTAATTTTGATTCTCAATTAGTTAGGAGAAAAGGAAAACCCACAGATCAAAGCCGCGGAGGTCGTAGGCTCCGGTGAGGTCGTAATCGACCAGAGAGTTGCTCCTAAAGTGACTGTCTCGGATGCCGACGAGCCACTATCTCCATCCAGATGATCAGGGAGCTTCTATCCGACCAAATGGTCAAAGAGATTTCTTCTGATCTCCAGTCGGAGCATGTGAGGGGTTTAACCAGCCCTACCAGCTCCAGTGTGTTTCAAGATCAGGTCTAAGAAGACCATGTATTTTTGCATAAAAAAGCTTATATAAATACATACCTTTTAATGTTTCTGGTATTCTAAAATCTTGATCTTCCTTTCTTCTATTTTCATAGATCCACTAGTATTCTGATTACCTTCGATCAGAGCACCCCTTAGGAGGAAACTCTTGAAGAAAGAGTGGTTGAGTGAGCCCCCGAGTAGGTGGCGGCTAAGTCTCTGTCTAAGGAGGCTGGAGTCGAGGAGGAGCCTCAATAGGCTCCACCCCCTACTGGGATCGTTCAAGGAGAGAAGATTTCTTCGTTGTTGAGGAAGTCTCCCCATCCTATCAACTTCCCCAATTGTCTTCAGATCTTCAATGATGAGAAGCTTGATGAGGCTTGGAGGAGAATCTTGGACAATCAATAAGAGACGAGCCCTAATGTTATCTACTCTGAATATGTGGACATGGCGATCCAGGTAAGCACCTATGACCACTCTTATGGTCTTTTCTTTAAAGTTCATTAAAAAACTCAAAGAGTTTTGCTATTTTTGTAGCATATGGTGAAGAATATTGTTGTGGTCGGAGGACTGACCTAGCAAATAACTATCCTGGAGAAGAAAAACTCCAAATTGAAAAGTAAGAACTTCTTGACTTCTTCTTCCCTTCTTGCTATTTTATTCTTTTCTAAATTTCCCCCTTTGTCGTACTTGATAGATCTGAATTTTTTGAAAAAGAAGCTAAGGCTAAGGAAGCCATTATACTCTCACTTGAGGAGAGATGCTAGGCAAAAGATTGGTCGATCGAAGACTGGTCGACCAGGTTTAATGAAGCCTCTCTCAAGCACAAAGGAGCCATTGAGGCTTCTAAGAAGAAAACTCAAGGTAACTAGTCGTAAATCCAACCAAATTATTGTTTATTTCTTAATGATATTTCTTTAACTTTTGATCCACTCGTGCAGAGTAAGTTCAAAAATTAGGAAAATCTCTTGAGTTTGAGCACGACAAGGAGGTAGAACTGGGGCGGAGTCTTGAAGAGAAGATCAAGGCTCTCAACAAAATGATCTTCGATATGGGATCGGGAGAATGTCTGCGCCCTTTTAAGAGATTCAGTGGAGAAGGTAAATTACCTTGGTCGACAACTCGAAGACCTCAAAAGTCTGCTCAAAACTACTCGAAAGAACCATGCGCAGACCAAGAAGAATGATGTTGCTAACAGAGCTAGCTTTGCCTTGGCAAAGCTTAAAGCCTCCGACTCCTCCATCAATCTCCAATCTCTAGAAGCGGACTTTAGCTGCTAGAAGGAATAGGCAACCAAGATCTTCGAAGGAGTAATACCCTTCGAAAATAAGGTTATGAGGAGATGGAGGTTGGATCTCCATCACATAGTGAACAATCTGGTGGCCCCAAAGAGTAGAATGAATGTAATATAAGAATTTCAAATGTAAAAACTTACCTTTTATCATCAGTAAAGTATGTGTTTATCTTTTAAACTTATTGAGCACTCATATATTTTCTAGCCCCTGACCACTTGTATAGTAAAAGAACTTACTAAAGATGCAGTAGACTAAGAATGAAGAGCAAAAGTCCTGACCATTGTATATGTGCTGATTATGTGGGAAAATTGATCGTATTAACACTTGGAAATCAATTTGGTCAGAACAAGTGCATGATTTCGACTAGTTGTAGATCTATTTCCATAATCAAAATACAATTAAATACATTGTATGGCCGGAGGAAATCATAATACTTGTCTTGATGAGAAGAAACTATGTAAGGATGTATGAAGACAAAACAATAAGTGTTCTTATTTATACTTAGTATCCAAGCTGGTTGCAAAGGTTGCTAAGAATCAAAGACATAAATGACACTTCGCAAAATGTATTCGTTCTCAAGTCCGACTGGCAGCAAAGATCATAAGAAAAGGACCGTTGCTAGGAAAATCCTCCCAGTGGGCAGGACCACATGTAGAGAGGAGAGTTTTTGACTAGGAGGCTTTCCGTGTCTTGACCAGTAGCAAAACAAGAGTAGAACAGAATGTTGAAATGAAGAAAGCTAGTCTTTGAATCCTTAAGCATGTAAGAAATTATAACAAGCTGTCTGTGTTATGCTCCTTTACTTGTTTGCTTCTTTGAGAAAAGAGTGTATGGTCGCTCGTGAGAACCATTCGCTGTGATGGTCATGATTAAGACCTATATGGTTTTTGACAACTATGTCAATACCAAAAAAGTAAAAGAGACCCTTTGGAAGGATATCAGAGAGAAATGTGTCTTCTCCGACCAGTTAAACAACAATAGTATGTGACCAGATAACGGATAACAAACATATTAATAATATCACTCATCGAAAAGTAAAGAAATGATGAATCTTTATTGAAATTGAAAAAATGAAAAAATATACATAGAACTTATGCAATTGATCAATGTTCTAAGAATTAGAAAAAACGCTCATGTCTCACATTGTTAGTCATACCAACCATGTCTTAGTGACTTCGACCATAGTGAATGGACCTTTCTATTTGGGAGAAAGTTTGTTGCAATTTGCCTAGCTCTGAATTTTTCTAAGAACCAGGTCACCTACAGCTAGGCTGCGAGGTTGCACTTTACGACTGTGGTACCTTCTCATGGCTTGTTGGCAAACTATCGATCGTATGAGGGATTGGTTTCATCGTTCTTCAAGGAAATTGATATGGTCGAGACGTTGTTCCGTTTGATCGTTCTCATTAAAACAATCAGTTCGAGTAGAGCCAATTTTTAGTTCCCGAGGAAGCATGACTTCAGCACTGTAAACCAAAAAAATGGCGTTTCATCGGTCGCACGACTGGTCATGGTTCGAATGGCCCATAACACAGAGAGAAGTTCTTGAACCCAAGCTCCTGACCATTGTATTAATTGGTCGAATACTCATCATTTGATCCCTTGTATTATTATACTATTAGCTCACTCAACTACCCCATTGCTCTGTGGATGAGCAATAGAAGCATAATGTATCTTGATACCTAAGTCCTCACAGAATTCTTGAAACTTTCCACTTGAGAACTAGGTACTGTTATCTGTGATGATACAACTAGGTATACCAAATTGTGTAATCACATTTTTGTGAGGAGTCTCTTGGTAGCATCAGTTGTTACCTTAACAACTAGCTCAGCTTCTATCCATTTTGTGAATATATCAATCATTACAGATAGGAATTCAAATCCTCTGGGTGCTTTTGGGAAAGGTCCCAAAATGTCTAGTCCTCCAGGTTGCAAATGGCCAAGAAAGAGGTATGGTATGCAAAGGTTGTGCTGGCCGATGTACTTGTCGACTATGAAATTGACATTGTATACACTTCGTGACAAGATTATTTGCATCATGGAGGGCAGCTAGCTAGTAGTATCCTTGCGTGAAGGTATTACCGACCAGTGTTTTGTAGGAATGATGTGCTCCACAGACTTCTTCATGTATTTCGGATAAATAACTTAACACCATCCGTTTCAGATATACATCTCATCAACACTCCATGAGCTCCCCATTTGTACATGGTACTTTCGATCAGAGTGTATGATTTGACTTTTCGAGCTGTACGATTAGCCTCTACATCGTCTTTCGGAATTATGCCATGCTGAAAATAATTGTAGATTGATGTCATCCAATCACTACTGTGATCAATCTGATGAATACGGTGGCCCGATCTTCCGATAGGTTCGATTGGTTTCGTCGTGAGGACGTTGACGCTTTGAGGCTTTCGACCAGCAGATCGTCACCTCGCAATTCGCTACACCCGCACGACTGTCGTTATCGACCACGCTCGCACGCGATCGACCTTACCACGAGGGTGATTGTTCCTACAAGCAATCGAAGCAACTCACAAGAACAAGGAAAATACAATCTGAGATATATTGCGGATATGAATAAAGTTCACAAAGTGGGGTTCCTCAAACCGTACAACGGCGAAACTGCAAGTGGCAGAATAATTCTAAGAAAAATCCAACCCTAAACTGTGGCGGCTGTTGTATATATATAGGGGGGAAAAGACGTGAGGAGGTTGACCTAGGGTTGTGCGGCCATGGGGAGAGGCGTACACAACCTAGGCTTTGACCCCCGACACGCTTACCAGGCCCTATTAGGCCCAAAACGGTGTCGCAGCACCTAAAGACTGGTCGTAGAGCTTGAGACCTAGTCGTAATGCTGACAGGTCTGGTCGTAGCGCTGGCGAATCTAGTCGAGGAGCTTGAGACCTGGTCGTAGCGCTGGCTGGTCTGGTCGTAGGGCTGGTAGATCTAGTCGAAGAGCTTGAGACCTGGTCGTAGCGCTGGCAGGACTGGTCGTAGGGCTTGTAGACCTGGTCGTAGACCTTGTGATGGATCCTCTCCATTATTCCTAAGTAACAAAAGATCACAATTATTAGGTAGTATACCATTCTGCATAGATAAATTATTAGCACCTAGAAACAAGCTCACCTCATAATTTAAGTGATGTGCACGAGCTCTTGTCATAGGACCTTGTAGTTTAGCAACTAGATCTGGATGATTTTGTGTAGTGCGTGTATCTTAAGGAGTGATGTCCTCATCATCCTCCCCCTCTTGAATTGGAGTCATCCTCGACTCAAGCTCATCTGCTTCTCCCATGTATGGCTTCAAATCTGAAATGTTAAATGTCGGGCTAACCCCAAAATCTGCAGGTAGCTCCAATTAATAGGCATTGTCATTTATCTTCTTACTTATCTTAAATGGTCCATCAACTCTAGGCATCAATTTTGATTTTCTTAATTCTGGAAACCTGTCCTTTCTCAAATGTACCCAAACTAAATCACCCGATTCAAATTTTATTTCTTTCCTACCTTTACTTCCAGCAACCCTATACTTTTCAGTCAAACGCTCTATATTTTCTTTAGTTGTTTCATGCAACTTAAGAACAAATTTAGCACGCTTCTTAGCATCTAAATTAATGTGTTCAGAGGTAGGCAAATGTAGTAAATCAATTGGAGCACGGGGGTTAAAACCATACACTACCTGAAACGGACTTACCTTGGTGGTGGAGTGTACCGACCTATTGTAAGCAAACTCAATGTGTGGTAAAAACTCTTCCCACATCTTCAAATTCTTCTTTAAAACAGCCCGCAACATGGTGGATAACGTGCGGTTGACAACCTCCGTTTGTCCATCAGTTTGGGGATGGTACGTAGTAGAAAACAACAGCTTTATTCCAAAGTGATCTCCAAAAGTGGCTCAAAAACTTCACGTCACGATCCGAGACAATAGTATTGGGCACACCATGTAAGCGAATGATTCCTCTAAAAAATAATTCAGCTATGTTTGTAGTATCACCACTCTTGTGACAAGGTATAAAATGTGCTATTTTAGAAAATCGATCCACTACTACAAATATACTGTCCCTGCCCCTCTTTGTCCTAGGCAATCCTAAAACAAAATCCATAGAAATATCCTCCCAAGGGGCGCTAGGAATAGAAAGAGGCATATAAAGTCCATGTGGATTGAGACGAGACTTAGCTTTGTTGCATGTAGTGCAGCGAGCCACGTAGCGCGCAACATCGCACCTCATCTTTGGCCAAAAGAAGTGGGTGGCCAGCACATCTTCTGTCTTCTTTGCTCCAAAATGCGCCATCAAACCTCCTCAATGCGCCTCTTGCAACAACAAAAGACGAACGGAGCTAGCTGGAATGCATAGCTTGTTAGCACGATAGATCAAACCATCAATTATCACATATTTATTCCATGTTTTCCCTCCTTTACAATGCTCAAGCACTTCTTTAAAGTCCAAATCAGTAGCATATAACTCCTTAATGGCCTCTAAACCAAAAATCTTATGGTCAAGTTGATATAACATGGTATAACGTCTAGAAAGCGCATCAGCAATCACATTGTCCTTACCCTTCTTGTGCTTTATGACATATGGAAACGACACAATAAATTCTACCGATTTAGCATGTCGTTTATTTAGGTTAGCTTGGCTTCTAATATGTTTTAGCGATTCATGATCTAAATGTATAACAAATTCTTTGGGCCATAGATAATGTTGCCAAGTTTGAAGCACACAAACTAAAGTATACAGTTCTTTGTTATAGGTAGAATAATTTAGACTAGGCCCATTTAGTATCTCGCTGAAATATGCAACTGGTTTACCTTCTTGAATCAATACACCACCTATCCCAATCCCGCTAGCATCACATTCAATCTCAAAAGTTTTACCAAAATCAGGGAGTTGGAGTAGGGGTGCTTGAGTGAGCTTCTCTTTTAATAAGTGGAATGCCTTCTCTTGTGCAGGTCCCCATTGGAAAGGCACTCCTTTCTTTGTCAATTCATTCAATGGTGCGGCAATGGTGCTGAAATCCCGCACAAAACGTCGATAGAATCCAGCAAGGCCATGGAAGCTCCGCACCTGTGACACAGTGGTAGGCGTCGGCCAGCTTTGGATGGTTGCAGTCTTTGTCTCATCCACCTCAATACCCTGTGGTGTCACAACATAACCAAGAAACGCAACTCGATCGGTGCAAAAGGTGCACTTATTGAGGTTACCAAACAAACGTGCATCTCTCAAGGCATTAAAAATAGCACGTATATGATTCAAGTGTAGCTCATGTGACTTGCTATAAATCAAGATATCATCCAAATAAACCACCACAAATTTTCCAATGAAGAGACATAAAACCTCATTCATTAATCGCATAAAAGTACTAGGTACATTAGTTAGACCAAAAGGCATCACTAACCACTCATATAGTCCGAACTTAGTTTTAAAAACAGTTTTCCATTCATCTCCCAATTTCATTCTAATCTGGTTGTAGCCACTTCGTAAGTCAATCTTTGTGAAAATAATAGAGTCACTCAACTCATCAAGCATGTTGTCTAGCCTAGGAATAGGATGACGATACCTTATGGTAATATTATTAATGGCTCTACAATCAACACACATACGCCAAGTTCTATCTTTCTTAGGAACCAAAAGAACAGGAACAACACAAGGACTAAGGCTTTCTCGTACGTACCCACGGTCCAAAAGATCTTAGACTTGTCGCTGAATTTCCTTAGTCTCCTCTGGATTGATCCTATATGCAGCACGGTTTGGCAAAGTTGCTCCCGGAATTAAATCAATTTGATGCTCTATCCCTCGAATGGGCGACAATCTCGGGGGTATCTCAGCTGGAAATACATCCACATACTCCTGCAAAAGGTTAACAACAGCAGGAGGCAAAGAGCTAGATATATCCTCAAGTGAAAATAAAGCATCTTTGCATATCAAAGCATAGCATGGCAACTCATTATCACAAATTTCAGCAAGCTCAGATTTAGTGGCAAGCATAACACACCCCTTCAATTTAATTCCCTCGGCCTTGGAACTAGGCGCCACTTTCTCCCCTTTGGGTGGGAAAACACGTTTCGCTACTTGCTGATTTTTTGAATCATGTTCGATGGTATTTCTTTCATTTCTAGCACGTTCTACTTCACCTTTCACAATTTCAGCGGGTGTCAAAGGCAACAACTTAATCTTCTTACCCCTATGTGAGAACGAGTAGGTATTAGCTCTACCATGGTGCAATTCATCATTATCATATATCCAAGGCCTACCGAGCAACAACGAGCATGCTTGCATAGGCACTACATCAAAGTCGGTACTATCTTTGTAATTATCAGCTGAAAATTGCACTCTCACAACTTTGTTTACCTTTAACTTACCACACGAATTGAACCATTGGATGTAGTAGGGACGTGGGTGTGGTTGTGTGGTCAAGCCAAGCTTCTCAACCATCTCAGAGCTTGCAAGGTTATTGCAACTCCCTCCATCACTGATGACTCTACAGGCTCTCTCCTTCACGAGGAATCTAGATTGAAACAAGTTGTGCCGCTGATTTTGCTCCGCTCTCTCCACTTGTGCACTCAGCACTCGCTGCGCAACAAGGCTCACACGAGTCCCTGTGTCAACAGCAGCTACTTGTTCTTCTACATCATCAGCATCACTGTCTGTCTCATCTCCTCCACCTGCAATGTTAGCTGCAAGCACATACTCATCCTCAATATCACTAGCACTTATATAACCTCCATCTTCGGTGGCAAGGTATGCTCGCTAACTTGGGTAGTCCCTCATGACGTGGCCCATTCCCTTGCAACGGTGGCAAATAATCCCAGTCGTACGACCTGTGGAAGCAACCGAAGAAGAACTCTTGGCTGGGACCTGCACACTAGTAGATTTGTTTACCTCGGGTGCATGCAATGGTGTCGGAGGTGCTGCTGAACGCACTCTACTCGAGGAGGGGGCAGCAGACCGTGTAGCTGAAGGTGGGACTATTTTAACATGCCCTGGTATTGATCTTGGTGTAGACGTGCTTCCAAAATTGTTCCTTGGCCTCTGCTGTCGTCCCTACAATTCCTTTTCTGCCAAACATGCAAGGTGGAACAATATAGGAACACTATCATATTCTATGTAATCAACTATGTCCTGAATTTCACGTGTTAGTCCTCCATAAAAACGTGCCATAGCAGCCTCTTCATCCTCAATAATAACACAACGCAACATACTAATTTGTAGCTCCTGATAATATTCTTCTACGGATCTATTGCCTTGGTTTAAGCGTTGCAATTTCTTACTCAAGTCACGTTTAAAAGAGGGTGGAATAAATTTGTTACGCATAGCAACTTTTAAGGCATCCTATGTAGTAGGCGCTAATCCATCATTGCATACTCTACTCCACCAAATGATGGTAAAGTTTTTAAATTCACTTGTGGCTTGCCTAACTCTATGCACTTCAGGAACTAAATGAGCATTAAATTTCTATTCTACCGTCATCTCCCAATCTAGATATACTTCAACATCGTAAGCACTCGCAAAAGATGGTATAGTGAACTTGACTTTAGCATATGGTCATCATTATCACGTGCATTATGGTGCTGAAAGTTATTACCTCTCATACCTTGACGGTTGAAGTTCAATCGGTTCCGTTGTCGTGCATCAAGGGCATTGCGGCGGCACATCTCATTATCGTTGTCGATCTCATGGTCATGGGCTGCACCTTGAGGATCCACACGCCCATTGTTCGGTGGTTGATTGGTCAAACCATCAATGCGTGCATTGAGTGTTGCAATACTATCAGTGAGCTGTTGTAGTGTAGTATTTGTCTCCGCAAACTTCCTTTCGATGTCATCATTAATAGCATGGCGGTGTTCATCCAACACCTAGTGATCTCTCCCCTCATAACACACTCTTGCGCTTCCAATTCCTCACCTGCCATGGTTAGTAGGAGACAAAAGACAACACAAATGTATTATCCCTACCAACTACTAGGTGGTGGAAGGTCAAATCACACTCTCAAGCCTCTTACCAAGCTCTTATGAATTTCTTACCAAATTGCAGCAGGTGGTATGATCTGACTGCGGCGGAGGCGAATGCGAGGATCCAAATTTGAGGGCCAAAAGTACGTGGAGCTCGGACAGGCAATGTTTAGTAGCAAGGAATAGCAATAATGAAATCAGATTAGCAAAGCTAAATCAAAGTCCATGGTACTCGTCACAGTTGCTGGCCCAAATGCGCTCCTAGCACTAACTCAAGCAATGCCGATACAAGCACAAAGGAACAAAATTTGCAAAGCAACCGATATCTCCTGTGGGTGGTCGGGGGTCACCGGATGTCGTAGACCAATTGAGAGTGGTCGTGAGCCAACTGTGGTGGTCTCTCTCTCTCTCTCTCTCTCTCTCTCTCTTTGCCGAAACCCAACCTAGGGTTCCTCTTTTCTTTTTTTTTTTATACTGTCGAAACCCAACCTAGGGTTCCTTTTTTTTGCGCAAGTGGCCTTGAGTCACAACTCTTCAAAACCCTTTTCTAGGCCTAGAGATATATATAGGTCACAAACCTTTTCCGGAGAGTAGGGTCACAAACCTCTCTCTCTCTCTCTGAACTTTGGCTATCTCTGTTTCGACTATGAAACTTCTTCTCGGTCTTTGCCTGGTCGGGCACGATATGATGAGTGCGTGAGTGTCCGAGAGCAACCACAATCGGATAGACTCCGAGCAAGATGTCGGGGTAGAAACAAGTAGATGGTCGAACCCGACTAGGCGGTCGAATTTGAGGAGGTGGTCGTATCGAGTAGGTGGTCGAATCCGACTAGGCGGTCGAATTCGAGGAGGTGGTCGTATGGGAGTGTTGGCTCGAGTAGGTGGTGGATGGGGGTGGTGTCACGAGTAGGTGGTCGGATGGGGAGTGACTCAAACGCGGTTATAGCAGACAAACCCTAATTGCAACGGATGCAACCAAGAACAAGCCGCGATACACGATGACCAAAACAGCAAAAACTCGACACTAGAAACTAGATCACGACGACTAGACCAGCAACAAAGACACCGATGATGGACTCGAACTTAACAACGCGAATACTGAAAACAAAATTGCGAAAGGCACAAAGTGGTTTGGACAGCGGAAAAACTAAGATCTAAAACTTTTTGTGGGGCAATTTTCTGGACTCTAGGTGATGAAACACAACTAGCAAAAAGGGGATAAACCTTTGCTCTGATACCAACTGATGAATACGGTGGCCCGATCTTCCGATAGGTTCGATTGGTTTCGTCGTGAGGATGTTGACGCTTTGAGGCTTTCGACCAGCAGATCGTCACCTCGCAATTCGCTACACCCACACGACTGTCATTATCGACCACGCTCGCACGCGATCGATCTTACCACGAGGGTGATTGTTCCTACAAGCAATCGAAGCAACTCACAAGAACAAGAAAAATGCAATCTGAGATATATTGCGGATATGAATAAAGTTCACAAAGTGGGGTTCCTCAAACCGTACAACAGCGAAACTGCAAGTGGCAGAATAATTCTAAGAAAAATCCAACCCTAAACTGTGGCGGCTGTTGTATATATATAGGGGGGGTAAAAGATGTGAGGAGGTTGACCTAGGGTTGTGCGGCCATGGGGAGAGGCGTACACAACGTAGGCTTTGACCCCGACACGCTTACCAGGCCCTATATGGCCCAAAACGGTGTCGCAACACCTAAAGACTGGTCGTAGAGCTTGAGACCTCGTCGTAATGCCGCGTGTCCGGTCGTAGCGCCGTGAATCTAGTCGAGGATCTTGAGACACGTCGTAGCGCCGCCGGTCCGATGCAGTCGTAGGGCTGGTAGATCTAGTCGAAGAGCTTGAGACCTGGTCGTAGCGCTGGCAGGACTGGTCGTAGGGCTTGTAGACCTGGTCGTAGACCTTGTGATGGATCCTCTCCATTATTCCTAAGTAACAAAAGATCACAATTATTAGGTAGTATACCATTCTGCATAGATAAATTATTAGCACCTAGAAACGAGCTCACCTCATAATTTAAGTGATGTGCACGAGCTCTTGTCATAGGACCTTGTAGTTTAGCAACTGGATCTGGATGATTTTGTGTAGTGCGTGTATCCAAAGGAGTGATGTCCTCATCACAATCTGTACGACCTCTAGTGGAGCATGCGTATCTTCGAAATGCTTGACCACCGAGGGTGAATTGAGTTGCTCGAGAAAAACTCCAAATGGGATAGGTGACCTTGTAGAAGCCATCTGTGCCAACTGGTCTGCTAGAAAGTTCTCCTTTCTATGAATATGTTGGATCTGGAAACCGAAGAAGTGCTTTTTGAGTTTTCATACTTCCGCCAAATAAGATAACATCTTGGGACTTGAACCTTGATATTCCTTCCCAACTTGATTCACTACTAGTTGAGAACCGCCTTTCACTCGTAATCTACGAATCCTGAGCGCTCTGGTTGCTCGAGTCCTACCAGTAAACCTTCGTACTCTGTCATATTATTTGTAGCAGGAAAGTTTAACTGAATGGCGTATTTAATGTATTCTCCGGTAGGGGATATCAAGACAATTCCAGCCCCTGAGCCTTTGAGCATCAAGGAACTGTCAAAGTAGATGGTCCACTCTTCGTGGTGCTCGTGCTCAGGCCCTTTGGTGGGTTCAGGGTTTGTCCATTCAGTAATGAATTCTGCTAAAGCCTGGGACTTAATTGCAGTTCGTGAATGAAATGGAGGTCGAACGCCCCAAGCTCGACCGCCCATTCTGCTATTCGTCCTGATGATTCCCAGTTTTTGAGAACTTTTCCAAGAGGATATCCAGTGTGTACGACTACTTTGTGGGCCTGAAAGTAATGCCTTAGTTTCTTTGAAGCCATAAGGAGACCGTATAGCAAATTTTGTACTTGTGGATATCGTTCTTTTGATACATATAAGACTTTGCTTACGTAGTATATTGGTCGTTGGATGTTGTCACACTCAACGACCAATACAGCACTGACTGCCAGTGGCGTTGCTGCCAGGTATATCAGCAAAGTTTCTCCTGATCTTGGAGATACTAAGATTGGGGCACTCGTAAGGTACCTTTTGAGTTCTTCAAAGGCATCATTTGCCTCTTTAGTCCATTCGAAACTTTCATGTTTCCGAATAATCTTAAAGAAAGGTAATCATTTTTCTCCTAACCGTGATCTGAAACGACTTAGTGCTGCCATATAGTCGGTTAGTTTTTGGACTTCTTTCTTTGTGGTCAGAGGGCGCATCTGGTCGATGGCCGATATGTTTTTGATCATCTCCCGAAATATTTTTCCTTAGTTCGGGTTGATATGTGACCCTCCAAAAATTTCACAATTTTTAGAGTTGAATTGATACCTAAACTATTTTCCCAAAGCTTCAGCTCTGAAATCCAAACCTCTTCGGGTCTTCACTGTTCCTCGGGCGCGCACCTGAGCCTGGCTCGAGCCAACTGGCTCGGTCCAACCACCTAGCGCCGTCCCGTGCCCGTTTCAATGCGCGGGCATTCTTAGCCCTCTGATCCGCATCCAACCGCCTCGACCTCCTCATGTTCTATTTGCAAATACAACCCTCGAGGACCTCCCCTAGGACCTCCTTTGCACCTTTTGCAAAGACCACCTCAAGGCCCTCCTCGACCTCCTCGACCACCCCTAGAACTTGGGTGATCGTGGGCCGCCCATCTTCAGATCTGTGGCTCAGACCTCCCCTAAGTGCTAGGACCTCTAATCGTTATTTAAAATCTGAGCCCTTAGATTCTCATCCAACCGTTCAGACCTCCCTAGTTGGAGCTCTGTGCTGATTTTAGCCGTTGAGTTCGTTGTCAGGTCCTCCCTGGTTCTCTCACTGACTGGTGGGGCTTGGTCATTGTCAATTTTTGTGCATGTCAATAGAGAGCAGTGCCTTGTCAACTCTAGGGCTGACAAACGGCTATGTGCTGCCAACATTAAATGTCTGGCAGCCCCTTTTGCTCAAAAGTCTCTCTGACACCTACTCCCATCATTTCGAGTGTCCTAGCTTGTTGAAACCGTGGACACTGCCTTGTTCTTCCTCTCCGGCTATATATGGAACCCGAGCTTCTCCCTTAAGCTTCTTTGGATCCATTCTTGCACCTCTAGCTTCTTTCTCTGCTCTTGAGCTCAAAACACCCGAAAGCCTTTGCCACCATTGCTAGACTTTGGAGCTCCCAGGCGACCTCCGAGCTCCAGTGGTTCAACATTGCAATATTGACTGTCCTTTTGTTCTCTTGGTCACCTCAAGCCTCCCTAACTTGTTTTGTTTAAACCTTCACAGAGGTTGACAATTTGGGGAGCTTGTTTTCGGGGCTAAAGTGGTCGTCTTCCTCATCTCCGGCGAGCACCACTGTCATCGGAACTCCTGCGACCATTCTTGGACCTCCTTCATTCCCAGGTTAGTACCTTGTATTGGAAACACAGTCGGTTGAACCTCAGTAGCTTTTTGTTTTGCCGTACTTGGTCTCCGTCGGCCATCTCCGGCTAGCCGCCGGTAGGATGCGCTCTAGCCCTAGTTCTCGGTGCCTGTAGGTTCTCCTTATTTTTTGGAACCTAGCCGTGCTTTTGGTTTTCGCCGGCGAAGTCCCCGTCGCCGGCGATGAGCTAAAATCCGAAGTCGTGTTTTTGTCGTGTCTTACTCAGACAAGTGCTGTAGCCTAATGATTAGCATTTAAGTTGTCCGAAGAGCCCAATCATTAGTGTTAAATGTTGTTCTTGTCGGCAAGCCGTGGGTGTCATTAAGTCCCTGGACCTCCCCGAGTTCTTCGCGGACGTCTAGGACCACCCCGAGTTAGATCTAAACCGTCGATCCCTTTTTCTGTTTTAGCCTAAGTCCTAGAACCTCCTTGTTGTGGTCGTAGCCGTTCTTGAGCTCTTCATTTGATCTCGGCCATTAGATCTCCTAGTATAAGTCTCTAGCTGTCGGGACCTCCCCGCTGAAATCCTGGCCGTTAAGACCTCCGTAGGTTAAATCCCAGCCGCTAGGATCACCCTCCGCTGTGGGGTCCTCTTTGCAAAAGACCTCCTTGAGGTCCTCTGTGCGAAAAGACCACCCCTGGTCGTGTTATCAAAACCACCCTCTCGGACCACCCCACCGAGGTCCTCTTTGCAAAAGACCACCCCTGGTCTTTTGTAAAGAGAACCTTCAAGACCTCTTTGGGGTCCTCTTTGCAAAAAGACCACCTCTGGTCCGTTGTGAAGAAGACCGCAAGACCTCCTCGCGGAGATCTGAACCGTCCCGACCTCTCTCTGTTAAACACCTGTCGCGTAGGACCTCCCCGCGAAGATCATGGCCATCCATGACCTCCTCGGTGAGATCCAGCCGTCCCGACCTCCTCGTTTTCATCTTAGCCGCTCAGACCTCCCCCTGGAGATCGTGACCGTCTAGGACCTCCTCCATTTAGATCCGTAACTTTAGGACCTCCCCGTCAGCTCTGGATCGTTAGATTTAGATCTAACAGGCTAGACCTCCTTAGTCTATTTGCAACTCTATCGCTTAGTTTCCCTCTTTGTCGTTCATCTCTAGATCTACGGCTCAGATCGGGAGAACATTCGGACCCCTCCGGATGCGAGGTTGATCTGGGCCATTGGATCTAAATCCATCGGTGGAGTCGTTGGCAGTTAAGAACTCCTCAGTAGATCTTAGCTGTCAAAGACCTCCCTCCTTCAGATCTCACTGTCCGGACCTCCTCTCTTAGACCTCCACCTCAAGGACCTCCTTCGCCAGATCTAGACCATCAAGTCTGGATCTAACGGCTAAGACCTCCCCTAGGCGCGATGAGGTCTTGGCGCCTAGGTGCTCGTGGTGGAGTTCGCGCCTGTGCTCGTGTGCCGTGTGATTTTTGATCAACGCCCACGACCTCCCCTGCTTGAGCTCTGCCTAATAAGTCCCAAAGCTTTTATTTGCACTTTATTAATTGTTTTAAACTTCCAAAATGCATATCTTTTTTCTCTGTAGCTCCAAATTTAATAAACTAAGGTTCTATAAAGGCATCTGTTAAAGTACTTTAGCATAACCCATGTTTTAAAGTAGTCTTTAATTCTGAGATTAACCATGCCTTAGTTTTATAACTTGGAAAAATCATAACTAAACCATTTTAACTATAAATGAGGTGAGACCACTTGTGTTAGCCTTAAAATGTCAGTAGCTACCTACCATAAAAATTTCAGCTACACCACCTTTCTAGAAATTTTCACCAAACAATTTAATTATGTGAACAGTAACAGATTGCATTTTTTTCAGCCGAACCACATTGTTTTGAGCATAACTTTTGCATTAAGAGTCCAAATCAGTTGGTTCTTGTTTCTAAATTCATTTAAAATCTTGCTCTTGCTGCTGTAAAATTTTCAGAGCATTTGGAGCATTTTGGTTTTAGAGTCTTTTTCGTTTTCTTTGTTCTTATCGGTTCTTTTTCGCTCATTCGGTAGGTTCCGACGATTGTGCCGTCCTTGAGAGTGATCCTCTGCAGCATAGTGAGCAACAGCAGCCAGGCAAGCAGTTTGATCATTTCCCATTTGATCCCATTACTTTTAAAGTCTAATACTTTGTTTAACTTGTATGTATGCATTGCTACTTTGTTGTTAAATTGATTAGTTAATCCCTAGTTGCATAATCTGTAGGTAAAGAATTATCCTCTACTACCTGAGCCTAGGTTATTTGCTGTGATTAGAGTTCGTTGGATGAGCTCTTGTCACTTAGTAGATTACGAATACATATTGCTTAGCCATGCCTAGATATCGGTAGTATTGGGCGATCATCGACTTAGTCGATGGTCTTGATCACATAAATACTTATATTATTCCATTATGTTCAATCCTTGTGTTTTACTAATTTGCAAAACAAAAACTGAAAACAAAAACTATATCTTGACTTGGGCACAATGGTATGTTGGTGTGATCTGTTGGGTGTGAATGGAATGGTGCCTAAGTCCCTAAGGACCGAGTTACTTGTGCCATTGATCCAAGCAATTGTTGCGTGCTAACCACACGAGGGGGATATGGAACCTCTCTTGACTAAGCACTTTGGAAGGTGTTAATTATGAGCTGGTTGGTGGGTGTTTTGTGTGGTGTTAGGAGGGGAGCATTAGCAGACCGGTTAGGCTGTTTGATGTGTCATTCTCCCGTGGGTTGCGGCTCTTAATTAGCATCGTCCATTGGAAAGCGTCTTGTTAGACTTAGCCGTGCCTGCATACCAAAGGAAGTATGCTAACCATGGCCGTGGAAAGGCGGTCTATCGTGTGGGTACATTGGTACACCTCGCAGGTTAAAACTATTCGAATAGCCTCGCCCTAGGTTATGGACACGCTTGGTTATTTCCCACAAGAACTAGACTACAACCTTTTAAAACTTAAACTTGACATGGGTGGTATGAAGGGGTACTTCATGCTATTGTTGTGGTGGCTATTGGGTTAGTCACTTCCAGGACGTTGTTGTCATCTATCTATTGTTATTTTTGTTTCTCGATTATTTGAACAATAAGAATTATTTGCAAACTTGCTTTTTAATGTATTACCTTATTGCAAAGAAAACTTGCTTTATGCTGAAAATAAGTCCAGAGCCTCCTCCGCTTAAATAAAGCTTGCATGTAGTTAATTATAGTTCGTTAGCTTACACGCTGGTCTTGCGGGTACAAAAACAATTTTGTACTCGATGCTATGCTTAATTGTTTTGTTGCAGAGGAAGAAGGTGAGCCCGAAGGGCCTCACTTTTGTGAGATATATTGTGGCGGTGTCTGGAGCGATTAGCTTGGCGGTCCGGTTGGTTGCCTTGTGGGTAAAGACACACTGATTGGCTTTTGTTTATCGCCATCTTATGGTATTTTTGCTTCTGCTGTGTACTTATCTAGTTGTATGTCCTTTGGCCGGTCGGCCTCTTGTTTGTAATAACTCTTTATATTAAGTATGTCTTTCAGCTCGTGCTTATTTCGGTTCTATGTGAATGAATGGAATTGATGCATGATTTTGTAACGGGGTGTGTATACTGCAATTCTGGGAAGTATACATATCTCGAGGCTTGGTTTATCTGATTTGTGATGCTAGGACCAATGGAGGGTTAAGCATTACAAGCCAAATAAACCGGGGTCCTCTCGATATGTTTACTGGATTTGCTTCAATTCCTCTAGCTGAAACTAGGAATCCAAGAAGCTTTCGAGAGGATACTCCGAATACACATTTTTCCAGATTTAACTTAAGGTTATGCCTTCTTAAATTATTGAAGTTTCATGTAGGTTGGAAATATGATCTCCTCCATTGATGCTCTTTACGACCAAGTCATCAACATAGGCTTCCAAATTTCAACCTATCTGAGGACTGAAGGTGTTTTTCATTAACCTTTGGAAAGTTGCACCAGCGTTTTTGAGACCGAATAACATTTTGATGTAATAGTAAGTGCCATATGGAGATGTTAATCTGGTGGTACCCTGAGTACACATCTAAAAAACTTAACAACTCACTCCCGAAAGTAGAGTCTACAAGTTGATCAATGCGTGGAAGGGGAAGTTATCTTTTGGACAAGTTTTATTAAGATCTGTGAAATCAATACACATTCACAATTTTCCATTACTTTTTCTTACCATTACAAGATTGGCGAGCCACTCTGGGTGGTCGACTTCATGAATGAACCTAGCCTTGAGAAGCTTGTCAATCTCCGACTGGATTGCCTCCTTCCGATCTGGTACAAAACGCCTTAGCTTCTGCTTAACCGGTTTCTTGTTAGGCCAGAGAGCTAGCCTGTGCTCAATCACCTCCCTGGGGACTTCGGGCATGTTGGATGCCTGCCAGACCCGAATTGGCTCAAAGGAAGGAGACGAGCGACTGTTCCTAATTGGGATTGAGTCCTGCTCTGACCTGTACCTTTTGGGTGCTTGTGTTAGCATTTGTGGGTCCAAACGATGTTCTGGCGCTTTCCAGAGAAGTGCTCTTATCGAGCGGAACCTCCTTGGTTTGGTCAGATGGTTTTGGAGCTATCTTTGGCCTTGAGTGCTTGACCTGCGTGGAAGGTGAATTAGTATCCTTGGTCGGAAGTTCATCGACCTGTTCCAAGCATTTACGATCGCATGTGTATGCCATCTTTCTATCCCTTGAACCATTATGACCCCTTTTGGCCCTAGCATCTTTAAACTCTGATAGCCTTAATGCATAGCTATAAATTTTTGCCAATGCTGGACGACCAAGGATTCCATTGTATGCAGTTTCAAAATCTACTACATCGAATGAAATCTTTTTTGTTCGAAAGTTTTATGGTCTTTTGTACATAACCAATAGTGAGGGTTGCCCTATCGGTTTGGCAGTAGATCATGGAACTGTACCATAAAATGCATATTTCACAGGTTTTACTTTTAACTTGGGAATTTGTATTTCTTCCAATGCTCCTCTAAACAGAATATTTAAAGAACTACCTCCATCTATAAGAACTCAATTAACTTTGCAATTGTAGGTTCTACAACGATTGGGAACCTACCTAGTCGAGTCGAAGGGATGGAGCAGTCTTCTTTGCTGAAGGAGATAACTGTCTCCGACCACCTAGATGGCTTCATGGTGATCAGAGACTCGGTGAGGTTCACCTCCCGCTCCACGGCCTTTAGATGGTGCCTTGATTCGTACGAAGAGGAACTACCGAAGATCATATCAACAATGTGTTGTGGCTCCTGGTACTCCATTTCTTCATCACCATCCTTGTCTTTCTTGGAGCTAGGTTCTTCGAGCTCTTGTATGGAGGGAAAAGGTTCTTTACCTGCATAATAATCCTCCACCCTTTTCTACCAGGCTCGGCAGGTGCATAAATCATGCTCTGCCACCTGATGAAGTGGACACCACTTCTTGTTCTTTTTATATTCATCGGTCGGAGCCTTTGCCTTGTTTCAATCAGAATAATCTTTCTTGCCCTTAGTAAACTTTTCTGTAATTACAAGGACTTCTTTGTTGTTGGACTTGCGATTCTTCTTACTCTTGGAAGACTTCTTATGCCTGTTCTCTGGTTTATCTAGGCCAAGTTGAGGGATTTTTTATTTTCGATCAATAGCTTTACTCCATTCAACCACCTCATTGGCGGTTGCATACCTATCTGCTATTTCGAAAAGCTCGACGGTTGTTCGTGGAGGATTCATTGCAATGTCCTCTGTAAACCTTTGATTTCTTAATCCTGCCTTAAAAGCCTGAATAACGAATAAGTCTACGACCTCAGGAATAGAGTTACGGACTTGGCTGAACCTCTTAATGTATTTTCGAAGAGTCTCATTAGGTTCCCGCCTCATCCAATGAAGATCATCATCCTTTCCGAGGTAGCCGTACGTCCCTTGAAAGTTGGCGATTAATAAGTCACAGAGCTGCTCCCAAGTGTAAATTGATTCGACCGGTAGGTTGAGTAACCAAGACCGGGTAGATCCTTCAAGGACCATGGGCAAGTAGTTTGCCATCACATTGTCGTTACCACCAGCAGCTTTGATGGCGGTAGTATAGATTTGGAGAAATTCTAATAGGTTTTGAGTCCCATTGAACTTCTCTATGTTTGCTGGTCGGAACTTATTTGGCCAGCGTACAGCTTGAAGCCCTGCCAAGAATGCTCGATAGCTTGTAATAGAGTTGTGGTGCCTTCTTTGAAAAGCAGCCGGATTATAGTCAATTGGTGACCGATTCCTCGGATTAACATACCGAGTTTCTGGTGTCCCAATCCGGTCATGGATGCTAGTAACGCCTTTGACCACCTGCTTGGTTCAGATGATGTCGAAGATCATTCGAACCAAGCGGTCATTCCTCTTGATGAGGGGAAGGAGTGGCTGCTTGGAAGAGCCGTCTTCCCTCGTGACTCCCGGTCGGAATCTTCAAGGAGGTCTTGGTATCGAACATTCTCCAGTCTGACCAGACAAACCCCTGCTAAGGGAGGAAAGCTGGGACGAAGTCAGAGTATGGCTTTGCAAGTTCCTTTATTCTCTGTACATTTTCGTACGTTGCATGGTTTGCTAGAGGATCTCAGATACCTGTCCTGAAAGTTGAACATATCCGGAGTCTTTGCCAAAGCAGGATCTGGGTTGTTTAAAATGTCCCAAATTTGTTGTGGGTTTTGAATCATTACTGAGGGTTTTGCAGGATTCCCGCTAGTAGAGGGTGTTCGATGACTTGAATTCTCCCCCGACCTTTCTGTTTGTCTGTCCACCCATCAAGCGCTGTTGGGTAGAAATAGGCGAATTAACTGATCGATGTCCATTAGTTCGATTACCTTCGCCATTTGGTGCTTGAGTGCTCGTACCATTTCCACCAGCAGGTGGTGGCGGGTTAAGCTGTAGAGGATTGTGCATGATATCTTGATTAGTATCTCCGATTGCATTAACCTCATGCCTCCAACAACTGTCTTTCGATGAGCTCCCATCGTAGCTAAGGGAGAGCCTTCCAGTGCTTCGACAAGAAGCTTTCACGATGGGGAGCAGTCGGAGATTACCACCTCTAGTAGGCTTTGTGGTGGACTTAGCCTGATTTGGCGGATTACTGACTGTATACTGAGTTTTATCATTCCCACTTGGCCTCCGACCGGTGGTAATTTCATTGACACCCTCACCAGATGTCGGTTAGCGCCTAGAATACGTTGTAGCCATCGACGAATACTGGTCGCCCATGTGTTGGAGATATGCCCTAGAGGCAATCATAGAGATGATGATATTTCGTTGTATCCATGATTTAATAAATGTTCCTTGAATATTGCTTTTGTGTTGATTAACAAGTATGTGACTTGTTTGTGAAACTCTTCACTTGTATGGTTATTCTAAAGTTGTCCCTAGTCGGAGTTCATGTGAGGACACACGTGAATGATGGATTAGCACATGTATCGGTTGATGACCATGTTTCATAGGTCATAGACATGGAGATGTCAAACCAATAATGTGGACACATGTTTAGAACATGGGGTTGGACCGACCCAACATGAGACATAGCAATTATACTTATGGTTCTCTCTACACAATGTGTACGCCTTGTCCTTAGACCTAAGATTGTCGCATGTACTTGAGATGTGAATCGACCTACTTAGGGGCTATCAAACGCTACTCCGTAACTGGGTAGTTATAAAGGTATCTTTCGGGTTTGTCATGAAGCATGCTGCGAGGCATGGTCAGTCGAGATGGGATTTGCCCCTCTCTACCTGAGAGAGATATCTCTGGGCCCCTCGAGTGATCGGATCCAGAAATGCATGGCCATGCTACTTAAGGTTAAGAGTTAACCTAGTAAGGGATTCCGGGTCACAGGATCGAGAAAGAGTGGTTAGCTTGGAGCTCGACCGAATATCGTGAGGCAAAGGGATTGGTATGTACATAACGTTGTGATGGTTCGTCCGATATGATCTTTGTGTACGTTTAGGAGTTGGCACGTCTTGCTAGAGGCCGCTACCAACTATTGACCAAGTATGTGTACTCGCGTCATGTCTAAACATACGTGAACCTATAGGGTCACACACTTAAGGGGCTGAAGCCTAATTCGGATTGGATCCGAATTAGACTGGGCATTGAGTCCTAATGGGCATCTATTCGTAGAAGCCCATTGTAAGGACGTCTATAAAAGGAGGGCAGGGGCGCACAGGTTTGAGGATGAGTTTTTCGTGACATCCTCAAACCCTAGCCGCCACCCCTCCCACGCCCTAGTTGCTCGCGCGGATCTAGTAGTTCGGCGTGCGTCGCTTCCTCCCGTACGTGTGGATACCTTTGAAGGCGCTGCATTTGTAGCGTTGGGACGAACCGCAAGAGAGGAGTTGTACGTGGGACGCCACGACGAGGACGAGGAAGTAGTACGACTACTGCGCCCGACGTCGCTGCATCAACTTAGTACAACTATCGCCCCAACGTCTTCGCATCAACTTCCGCACCTGCGCGTCTAGTGGTAAGATCGTGATCTATAACTGCAGTGATCTTGGTTTACGGGTAGAATTTTTTAATTTACGCTAGTGTAGCCTACCCGTTTCCCTACACCATGACCATATTGAGAGTACATTGACCCTCTTATCGCAGCGTTGGGCTATTGTCGCCGTTCTTGCTGGTCGGAAGAACCAAGCTTATAGGGTGCGTTTGGTACATGTAATCTCATATTCCCTGGTAATCTAATATCCCTCTCAATCTGATTACTGGGAAACACATTACCAGTAATCTAAGATTCCAACGTTTGGTTGATTTGAAAGAAACTACATATTTGTCTTTATCATAGTTTCAAACTAGGAAGGTTAACATCTATAAATTTTGAATTTTACAATTTAAAATTCAAACATTTTGAATTTCATTTTTTATGATTCAAAAGTTCAAATTTTGGATTTTGAAAATTTAAAATTTAAATTTTGAGTTTTGTAGTTTAAATTCTCAGTATTTGAAATTCTAAAACTCAAAATTGAAACTTTCAAAATTTGGATTTATAAAATTTAATTCTCAAAATTTGAATATCTAAAATCTAGAATTCAAAATTTGAAAGAAAAAAAATAGAATTTTGAAACCCAACCTTGAGATTTTGAATTTTAAAATTTAAATTGTCTGAATTTAAGATTCCAAAATTTAGGATTCAATTTTTTGATATTTTGGTTTCAAAATTCATATTTTCAAAAAAAATAATTTTTAAATTCCATAAGTTAGATATTCAAATATTAAAATAAATCACATTTTGGATTTTTAATTACTTGTAAAGTTCAAAATTTGACTATGATGAATCAAAAGCATATGATAAAAACAGAATTAGAATTTTGATCTCCTAGAGTTATTTAGAATAACAAGATTTCTTTCCCTTGGTAATCTAAGATAGACACCCTTTTCAACGGGAAAGAGATTCCTGGAATTGATGACAATCTGTTTCCCAAGGGAATCTTAGATTCTTGGCTCATATTCTTGGATGTTTTACCAAACAAGGTAATCTCATAGGATTACTAAAGGATTCCCAGTAATCCTCGAAGGATTCCGCCAACCAAACGCACCCTGGTCAGAATGACCAACTCCTTTTAGAGCACCATGAATAGTAGTGGTGAATCCTCCTCCATCCGGTCAATCTCGCTGGTCTCAGCGAGCGGCAAGTCGGTGGTGGAAGAAGATGATGACGACACTACGTCATGTTCCATGGCGCGGATGCATGCGTCCATGTCGAGATTGGAGTAGTACACCAAGTTGAACCAGTTTTTCTCATCCCAGGTCCCTACCATAATCGCATGAGCGATGCTGGAGTGAAGTTAAGTGAATGAGGATTGTTTGAGCAAAATGCTTCAAGAACTCAAGGCCTTCTTCCCACGGTCGATGCCAATTGTCGACGATTGAGTCGCCGATCTTACGAAATAAATAGAGGAAAATGGCAAAGAGTTCTTAGAAGAGAATGGGATTGCTCTTTATTAAAATGAACTGGATCTTTACAGGGGGTGCCTTAGATAAGGCGACAAACTAGCCATAATTACACTTTGTGTATTGATTGCTATGCTAATACTTCAATTGTCTTCAGATCACTAAGTCTTGTCTTCTTCAATCTCTCTTTCTGCCATTTGTATTTTCCTTTAAATAACTAACGAAGTGGTGGCAGTTGGTCTTGGAAGAGGCGCCCTTTGGAAGTGTCGCGTCTGGTCAGAGAAACGGTAGCAGTTGGTAAAAAGCCAACTAACCAGTAGTTGATGTCAGTGGGAGATAAAACCATACAGTGGTTATTATCAGTGACTTAGGGCTGTCAACGTCATGTGGATTAGAGCGAGTAAGGCATATGTTCCATCCATCACACGGAAAGAATATACTTGGAACGGGTCCAAGTACCAGTCCATTGCTTCTACAAGCAATCATTTAGTTAGGGATAAGGTATATGCCCATGTTCGACCAGGGTACCCATAATATAACCTCTGGAATCTTTACGACTATGGGGTCGTTAGCCTTAAGGATTACGATCACAAAGGACATGCAGTCGCTAATTAAAGAAAATAATATTTAGAGATTTAATCTTTGTCAAACGGAAAGCTACGTGAAGGTGCCGTGGGTGGTAGGCTGGGGTCGTTATTTTGGGGACGAAGAAGGAGCAAAAGCTTGGATTAGCGGAAAGCTACGTGAAGGTGCCGTGGGTGGGACACCCCTACGTTTTTGTTTCTGTGCAGGAGTCAAGGTTGAGTTGTTGGCGACTTGATGTGCAGTGCCATGTGTGTTGTTTTCTACGCCAGTCTACCTCGTACCCTAATTTGCTGGATTGTGATGCAGAGCCATATGGGCTGCGCATTTAGGGATTAATTCGAGCCTCTTTGCTAGAGACGTAGTATTATTTGAGCTCTTTTACCATGTATTCAGTTTAATACTGGCCGTTCATTCTTTTTGATGTAATGATTCAGATTAGTTCGGATTTAATTATGCTACACATGGTAATATGAGTAGTAGAATCCTAACGAAGGTAGAATTATAATTGTCCATATGTGGATTGCATGATATAAGAGTAATATTTTCAACCCTAGATGGATAAATCCATAATAACCCCACAGAAAAAATATAAATACAAAGAAAAATCTAATAAGCCCTTAATAAATCAATGGTCTTCCCTATTATTAATCCGTGCTTAAAAGTTGTCTGATGTGTATTATTGCATTAATAAAAAGGAAAACCAAGTTTGAAGTACATCCGAGAGACAGCCCAGGGGAGTTTGTGCTCAAGCACTCAAAATCGAGCACCAGGCTCCTCTTAATAATGTTGAGAGAAATTACCTCTGTACCAATTCAAATATTGCAAATGAGAAAATAATACTCAATGTGAGACTTACATGTGGTGCCCAGAGGCACTTATGACTTATCAATGTTTACTTCGATGTTTTCTGCAACTTGTACGATCTTTATAGTGTGAATGACCAATTTGCCCCTAACACAGCCATTCAATGTACATTCTTTTTCACATGATTTCAAGTCTCGCGGGATATGAAGCTATGAACAAATAACATCTTACCTCCTATGTACTGAAAAGAGATAATTGCAGTGTAGCTCTCTAAATTTGTGAGGTTGTATCACTTTACTCCTTGAGCTTGCATTTTACTTTCTCGCCCCCCTAAACTTGTCTCTGTTTGCGCAAGTCCTTTCCTCTGTTAGTTGACAGAATAGGCTGGCTTGTGTAGTAAATTGCTCTGTAGCTCTCTAAATTTGTGAGATTGTACCACTTTATTCCTTGAACTTCCATTACTTTTTTAGCCCCCCTAAACTTGTTCCCGTTTGCACTACATGTCATTTACTCTGTTTGCTAACAGAAAACGTTGAACTGGCGCACATCATCGCAGAGGTGGCATATGTTGTTGTCCCTCCATTAAATCCCGGCAGCACATAATCACAGAGGTGGTGTCTGGATGCAAATCCTAGTCCCCACAACCACTGTCGCTCCTGAGGTCTGGCATTGCCTCCTCGTGCGATGTCCAATCCGGTCATGCCATCCGTCGACTTCTTTGCCATCAAGACATTAATTATTTGTACAAATGAAACTTCTTTGCCATCAAGTAACTATAGGTGAATAGAACCTTATCGAGATATTAATTGCTTATACAACTGAAACTTTAGTTTTGAAGTTAAACAAGCTAAATCATAGATTTGGAAATTAATTATAGTATTTGAGCAAACTGGTTTGAGCTAAAATAAACATAAAACCCTCCTTTGGTAATCCTTGCATCTATATCCTTGCATTGCTATGTGAGGGCTTGCTGAGTTCCTTCATACCCATGGTTGCTCAAATATGTGAATTCAGATAGTGAAGTAGAAGACTCAGTGTTCGGATACTTCTATACATCCGGCTATGGGAATGATGAAGACAGCAATAACTAGGTCATAGCCCCGGTCAAATGCCTATGGCAATGCATGGAGGCCCCGCTCTTTTAGTTTATTGTACGATGCTGTTACTTACTTTCTACTGCTATGTTACTTTGAACTTACTGGCCCTTCAGCCCATCCTGTAAACTTTGGCCCTAAGGCCTATTTAAATGTTCTGCAATAATTAATTACCATTTTTATTTATATGCTTGTATGGATGTGACATTCACCGATAATTGTACTATGTGAGTTATCTACTGAACATGGGATTAGCTCAGAATACACAAAGTGTTCTGGATGCAAATTCAGCTCCCTACAACCATTGCCACTCCTAAGGTCTGGTGTTGCCTCCTTGTGCGATGTCCAATCTGGTCGTGCCATCTGCCGGTTGCTTTGCCATAATGCTAGCCTGAGCCTATCACATTCACCCTATGGTCTTACTAATCTAAGCTCACTCACCATCCTATGCCTTTGGTTGTTGCCGATCGAATTAGTCCATGACACTGCCGCTTGTGACAGCGGTAGTCTAGATTGGGCCAATCACCACGTGCTCCCACAATTTGAATGTCAATCGGGATCCATCAGCAATTCATCACCACTTCATCATCGAGCCACTACCATTGAGATCCTGTTTGGCTATGCAAGAGAGATAGGGAGAAATAGCGAGAGTTTATACGAGAGACTTTCTGTTTGGGGATTGCACGAGAGGGTATCGGTCGTTGTGGAAGGTGGCGATGGAAAGATGGGCCCACGGTGCACTGTTATTTTTTCCACGGTGCACATTCTTTTTAAGTAGTTAAGATTGATCGCAAAGCAAGTTAAAACAGTGTATGCTACACTTTTCATCAGGGAATTGATCATATGCCCATTGCTTACTTTGGTCCTATAGAATTTGCCATCATTCCTTCCCGTTGTAATTCATCACATGTCATTGTGTCCATCTATTTCTTTATAATATACCACTATGGACAATTATGCCCTCTCCCTTCTTTTTCCTCCAACTCCTCACTTCCGTACTCACTGATCATGGTCGCCCCCACCATTTGTCTTCTCGTTGATCCCTCCTCCACCCACGATCCACCTAATCTTACTCCACCTTCCCCGCCAGCCATGCCTTCCTCCACAACTGTTGTTGCCTCCCCATCTCATGCTCCTCCTCTGTGTTCACATCCCTAGCCACCGTGATGGCTCGACCATCACCGCATAGGACTTGCGACAAAGGGAAGCGGAGGGTTGGGATACTCGTCATGGTTGTGTTGGAGACAAAGCTATCACGATAGAAGTTGACAACTGTGGCAATGGAGTCTAGATCTAGAGCTTGGGGGAGTGCCATGCAGCTCTCCGGTGGAGTTGACAATGGTGGAGAAGTTGGACGATGGCCTGTCGACATGGAGGATACCACGAGGAGAGAGAAGAGTAGTCGATTTTGAGGGGATGCCATGGAGGCCAGCTAGCTGCAAGAAAAAGCATTTAGATGGTGGTGGCCACAGGGGCATGGCCGTCGCCGGAGGAGGATTGTCGATTGATGGGTGTTAGTGAGTGTCAAGGTGATGGTGACATGGGAGGGGAGGTGATGGCTGCCATGGCTCATGAGGGAGAAGAGGTGGAGTTCTGAGAAGGAAGAACTTTAGGCAAGATGGACAACTCAAGTTCAAAAGGTGGGACATCCTAAAGAAATCGATAGATTCGATGGCGCACAATCAATTTATATGGAATGATGCCAAATCGTAGAGGACCAAAGTAAGTAGTGAGATATAGTCAATTTTCCCTTATTCAAGTGGCCAATTTGCATGCCAGCCTAAAAGATGGGTCCAAATGAGCCTTTTCATTTCTTCCCGAGTACCCCCGTATGCTTTTCTATCAGTCCCACTTGATAATTGACCCCAGAAACAAAAGGTAGTTCGTGCATCTCCATCTTGCCTACATATGCTTTCCAAGTGCCTACATATGTTTGATGTCACTACTTTAGGGCTTGCTATCTCCATCCGGCATCACTTGGGGGTTTGTGTCACCGATGGTTACCCCTAACAATTACTACCTTGTACCATATATTTTGATTAGGACAAAGGCAAAGTCTACAATACACAAATTTGACAATTACATTTCTGTTTACATGTTAGTAAAAAACTATTAAAAACATAATGATTCGGGAGTGCTCTACGAAAATTTAGTAAATATAATTACTTTTACCAATATTAATTATCAAAATTTTAAAAGCTTGGTTGCACATAATCTAGGACATCTATTTTCACTACTACAGAAACAGTCATCACAGACGGTTCAGAACCGTCATCACAGATAGTTTTCAGACCGTCTGTGATACGAATATCACAGACAATTTTTTTATTAAAACCGTCTGTGAATGCTAGTATCTGAGCGGTTACGCAGACACGAACCGTCAGGAAGTCGAGTATCACGAGCGGTTTTACGACGTAATGCTCGTGATACTCGACTTCACAGAGCGGTTTTACACGTAAAATGCGTGATACTCGATTTCACGAGGCGGTTCGTGTACGTAATCGTCTATGATCTCGACATTCACAAACGGTTTTAATAAAAACCGTGCGTGATAGTTCATTACGATAACTACATTTATGCGATTTTTGGCTAGCCAGAATTGCTAGCCATGCCCTCAAAACAAGCATGCGAAAAACGGATACATCACGGATAATCAATTGTAGACAAACTCAATCTGATCATTACTCAAAATAAATTACAAAAGATCACATTTGTTCAAGTATTGTTACAAAATAAATTGGATTACAATTGAATCAATTGTTTACAGGTGGTTGAGAAGTGTCGGCAGAGTGATGAGCTGGGTCGGCGACGGAGTGAAATTCTCTGGTGTCCTTAATTATCTCTGATATGATAAAGTTGCAGAGCTTTCCTCGAATGTCCTTGATCTCATTCGCAAAGAGTCCATCTAAATCTATATTCAAGGCCTGTCGCTAGCAAGAGTAAAGTGTTATGTATATATATTTAAATTTATAATTAGGAAATAATTATTTCGAGATTCACAAACCTCGGGATCCTTCTTCCTAGATCTAATGATTTGCTCTATATGATGGCAAACGTAGATTGCACATAACTCATCATTTTTTCTTTGCAAAGATTGCAAAAATAGAATTACATATATCAGTTCGAGATGCGTTATTATGAAGTATGATATAGGATTAACGTGTTGTAGCGCGTACCAGAAATTTTGTCCTGTGTGTTAGTTCGACGCTCTTTCCATCGTATATTCCTTTGTTGGCAACATAGTCGATGAACGACCTACATGATTCCAAAAAGTTATCCTCGACCATTTCAAACTAATGAAGACTAAAATAGAGTTATGTATGAAGGAAATGAGCATACCTGTCGAGTATTCCTCCTAGAATGTTGAACTTGTGGTTGCTACGGATTAGGGAATCAAGGTATATCACATGGTTCCTCCTTGGTATAATAACTAAAAGGATCCAGTGGTACCTACTCATGTATGTCACTATAGTCATTAAACCTAAGTTCGAGCTGCGTATAAAGTACAAATAAAATTTGTAGAGCAAGTAGTGATACTTACCCCTCGTTGTAGGGCACCACGATGTACTTCATGTTCTACTGACGAAGCAATGCCTGCGTTATGTATTTCTCGACGAAGGACGAGTCTACTTGGATGGTTTGCAACGATACCACATGTGGGTCGAGGAAACCCACCGGTTCTTTCCATTTCCGGATATTTTTCATCATGTATCTATACATAAAAAATGAGTTGTGATATTTATCGGTATTACATGAATGTAGAACTTGATTGTATGCACTTACAGTGTCCAACATCGTAGAAGCGAGGCATCAAGGCCAACGAGGTTGAATAGGTCATATAAGTCGTTGAAGCCCACAACGAAGTGCTTCGTCTCGTTGAAGAAATGCTTATGCTCATATCTGACGGTGATTCCAGTATCGCACCCCTCCTTTTGGGTCTTCTCCAAGTACCAGGCACGCAAAGCCTGACAAGCATATCCAGCACGCCCTAATACTGCGTCGGAGCACAACGATTTTTCGATGATGTACTTCCCGGATATTCCGGACTTGCCGGACTTGAGAGGTGTCTTAACGTTCGTCGATTTTGATTTGGTCTTAAGGATTGGCAACGTCTTCTGTGAGATGACTCGGGACCCGATACGACGACACACACTTTCTTGTTCCTTCGGCGTCTTCTCCACGGGAACCGATAAGGTGGCCTTCTAAGGTGAAATATGAGGTGGAGTCATCGAGGGTCCCGTTCGAGAGGAATGGTCGTGTTGAGATCGCGGCACTGCTGGGTCCAGGACGATGTCCTTCTTGGGCCACTGGATAAAACTATGCACAGCATCCCCTAGTGTTGTGATCTCTTCGTTCGGGAAATCTCTAGCAGGACGGCCATGAAATGTTCATGTACCATGTCCACCTCCACCCTAGCGTAACCCTGCGCCACCTAGACACCGTGCTGCACTACCCCTTCCTGGTATGGATGCACTATCCCCCGCCCAGCCTCAATAGAAATGGTCCCAACTAACCTCACTTGGAGCTTGCAGGCCGTCGGCTTCTACAACACGATACGCAATTAGCTAAGGCGTCCTATAGGTCTATCTTTGGTGCATTCCATATATGTACATTACCTTGATGTCGTCTATCGGTAATTGGACATCGTCATGTTCAGAATTATGCGTGGACGCGACGCTACTCCGATGTCGAGCAGGACTGGCTCCCAAATTAACAAGGGCGACTTGCGATTGCGACTGGCTCAGGAGTTGATTCATTTGATCCTGCAATGCTGCCAGCTTTCCTTCAAACTTTTCAGTAATCATCTGTACCAACCGGTCCTCGCGCTCGGCCTTAGAACTATTCCTACTCATATATGTGCAGTAGTCGTCTGCGAATCCCTGACTCCAAGGTACATTAACCCCAAGGCCTCGCGTGCGACCCAGGTGCTCCTTGTTTTCCAGGACCGTAGAGAGTATATCCTTCTCCCTATCTACTTGGAAGATGCCTTGGGAAGTTTGGGCAGACAATTCACGCTGCAAGAGGTCATTATGTTATTATAGACACTATGAAGTTATGGACTTATTAACAACTAGGTAGTTTGACATACTTACCACACGTTGAGACACTTCTTGGTCTGCCGGGTTTGTGAAAGAGATGCTACTCGAAGACGAGACTTTTACCCTCGCTTTTAACCAGGCTAGGGAACGCGGGTCTGTGACATTAGAAAACACAGGTCAGGTGCTATGTCGACTGCTCGTGTTACCGAAAGGATTCATTCCATCTGTACTCAACCCTAACCTTATGTTCCTCGGTTCTGCACCGAGTTCTTCGAAGCTCCGATCGAAGTTTCTCCACTGAGCAGAATCAGCAGGGTGTCTTAGCTTTTCATCTTTCTTACGGTCCTCCGAGTGCCAACTCACCAATCTTGCCTCCTTTGGGTTCGCAAATAAGCGCTTCAAACGTGGGATCACAGGCAGATACTACAATATCTTAGCAGGAGGTCCTTGCTTCAACCTAGCAGTATTCTGACACTTGTATCGGGATGCTTTGCACATGGGAAATACATGCATGTCTGCATACTCTTTACGGTAGAGGATACAATCGTTCGGACATGCATGTATTCTTTCTACTTCCATTCCCAATGGACAAAGAACCTTCTTTGCTTGGTAGGTGGTGTTGGGCAACACGTTTCCCTCTAGAAGAATGTCCGCTAGGAGACCTAACAACGCCGTGAAACTCTTATCGGACCAACCATTGCTTGCCTTAATTTAAGTAGTTCAATCACGGTTGACAACCTTGTGTATTCCGGCTTGCAGCTAGGGAACAAAGGTCTCACCGAGTCCTGCATTAAGCGTTCGAATTTAAAAACTCTCTCACACTGTAGTTCTCTTCTGCATCGCGTAGCATCTGATCCAGATTGTCATCGTGTGACCTATCCTCATCAAAAGCATTGTCTACATCCGGCATATCGTTGACTTCCTTGGCGATGTCGTCATTACTAACTTCCTGTGTAATCTGCTCTTTACTGTGACTGGTCCAACATGTATACCCTTTTTTGAAACTCATTCGAATCAAGTGTGCTTCTATCTGCGTCGGGTTGGTAAACATCTTCAGATTACCGCAATCAGTGCATGAATAGTAGATAAATTTTATCCCCTTCTTCAACATATCCTGCTCGGCGGCTCTTCTAAAAGCAACCACGCCATTAATGTACTCTTGACTCATACGGTTCATACCATACATCCAGTTTCGGTCCATCTACGCTACACATGTAACAAAATAGTGTCAAATTAGATTAATAAAATCTCTCTCAACCACTCTCTCTCTCTCTCTCCATTTCCTACCCCCTCACAGAACTTAATGCATATGCCAACCACCCAATGAAAAATATTATTCTATTCACTTGCATTCGAATGCAAAAGTTTGCATCGGTTCTTAGAGTTTTGCTTCGGAATAGGCAGCTTCCACGTGTGAAATCGGTTCCTAGCATCAAATCTAGCCATTTGAACCGGCTAATTAAGCACGTAAATTGCAGATACTCTAAAGAGTTATAGATTATTACCCTCGGAGTTCACGACGAAAATACCAAATCTCTTGATATTTCTCTCCTTCTCCCTCCCTTTCTCCTCTCCTTCTCCTCCCCTCCCTCTCTGTCGGCAGCGCAGTGGGCGTTTACCTGGATGGCGGCTCAAATGGGAATGGGCAGGGGGTACTCCAGGTATTTATAGCGCGAGGATATCACAGACGGTTCTTAAATAGAACCGTGCGTGATATTTGACATACGGTTCTATTTATAAACCGTCTGTGATACGGGAGATTATCACAGACGGTTTATAAATAGAACCGTCCGTGATATTTCACATACGGTTTTTGAACCGTCTGTGATACAGGAGATTATCACAGACGGTTTTTAAATAGAACCGTCCGTGATATTTCACATACGGTTCTATTTAAAAACCGTCTGTAATACGAGAGATTATCACAGACGGTTTTTAAATATAACCGTCCGTAATATTTCACATACGGTTCTATTCATGAACCGTCTGTGATATATGCCTATCACAGACGGTTACTAATAAGAAGCATGCGTGATAGGCCGCGATAAATGCCGCGTTCAATAGACCCAACACAGACGGTTCCAAATTAACCTGTCTATAATGGGGTGTCTACTATAGGCTGTTTTGTAGTAGTGTTTGGAATATACATAGCATAGTGGTTAAGCAAGCCGACAGGAGTTCTGCGAGGGTGGCAACTGCATCTCCCCGCAAGGTGTCTAGGGAAAACTTCCAGTATATTCAGTTTCGCCAACCAATCAATTAATTAATGGGATAAATTGGTGTAAATCACGATCATGCATAAGCTCATCAAAGGACGAGCTCAAGCGGTCAACCAAACAGTACAAGTTTAAATGAACTAATGTTGTCTCAAGTACTCAATTATCCAAATAAGATCAAGTAGAACTTGCAAAAAGAAAAATGGGATCTAGAAACGAAAACCTGTAGCAAATTCATTATTCACTTTAAAGTTAATTCCAAATAATACATCAAAGTTTATTCATCCTCCACACACAAGCGACCCTAACCCATCAATAATCAACGACCTTAATAAACAAACAACACATATCATCCATCCATGCACAAATTGCCATAGCTAATAAGTTGCTATATATTCAGTCATCTCTGCATCTGCATCAAGTTATCATCAATGCAGGATGGGAGGGTTGCAGTAGGGCCCATTGAGCCATCCGTTGGCGATCGAACGGTAGGCGGCCTCAGTCAGGTGGATACCGTCCCAGATCAGGTAGTTGTTCGGGTCCGCGCAGGCGCTTGACCCGGACATGCCGCACCTCGCCTCGTTGTTGTAGTTGTAATTGCCTTGCCCGCTGGCTCCGCAGCAAACTTTCAGGCCGTACTTCAAACCTGCCAGAAGAAGAAGAAGATGTATTAGCTTTATAAAAGCTGGGTTGATCCTGTTTCAAAAAAAGAAGAAGAAGAAAAAAAGATGAAGAAGTCACAAATTAATCTAGATGGCTGGATTCAGCCTATTTGGAACACTGAAATTTTACACAAAATTAGTAGAAGTTTCAGCAAAAATTATTCAGTTTCTACATGAGTCTAAGAAAGTTCACTTGTCCCAGCAAAGGAACCCAATTTGTCATTTTACTAATCTGCTTTGTAATGTGTACGCACGGGCGCTCTATCGCACGAGCTAAGCTGTGATAACCTTGAGAAAATTATTAAAGTACAGTGATGCATGGGAAGAAAGATCACGCTCGATACGAACATGTGCATTCTATTATTTTTATGAACTTGTGCTTTTTTGAGTATCTTTGTCAATTACACGCGGTTACATGCAAAGATTTGTGCTTTTTGGAGTATCTTTGTCAATTACACGCGGTTACATGCAAAGAAAAGCTGCCATATGTACATGCTTTAGCACTAGTATTATATACCACCCTTATTTCGTAATAATTGGTTTATCTGATAGGATTGCAAGGTATTGATTCCCAAATTATATGGACAAAAGTCATGGTCCCCAGAGCATAATTTGACTACTCATCGGATGAGTCATTGGTGGGCTAAGAATATAGTAGACCATGCATGAGTTTATGAATGCACCTAGCTTTCTATACATCCATCAACCTGCCTTGGATATCTCTCTGACATAGACCATGACCCGTGGCCCCACGCCCTAGCTGAGCACACTAAACATGCCGTGATTAAGGATGATAATTGTGCCGATTACCTGCGTGTCTGTGGGTAAATGTCCTAATGGAGCCGGGCATGGAGTGTTTTTTCCCACGGGCACGAAAATAGGTGCAACTCTCTGCCTATCGGGTAAACGGGAATAGGCATGGGTGAGCTCCACCCGCGCCCGTCTCGCCCGTTTACCCGCAACATACACTAACAAGTGGGCCACACTCCCACTAAAACCCTAGTCACTCTTACTCAGTCACTACTCACTCAATCCCAAGTCCTAGCCGCCAACCCCCATCCTCTCCTCCTCGGTCCTCCTCATGCCACTGCAGAATTCCAGATCTAGATCCACCCCCGTCGGCCTGCCCTCCTCCCGGCCAGTCGCTGCCCCCGTCCACCTCCCGGATGGCCGCCACCGCCGCCCCTCCCCCAGAACTTCAGATCCAGACCCTCACGCCCCCAGAACTCCAGATCCAGATCGTCTCCCCCGTCGGCCCGTCCTCCTGCCAGCTGACCGCTGCCCCCGTCCTCCTCCCGGCCGGCCGCCGCCCCCACCCCTCCTCACGCCAAGCTGCCACCCCTCCTCACGCCTAGCCCCGTCAAGCCCTCCTCATGCCCAGCCCCTTCAAGACGAAGTGACGAAGCAGTCAAGACGAAGTGACGCCCGGGCACCACCCGTCACGCCCGGCTTCCTCCTCAATGCCAGGTCGTCGCCCCTCCTCAATGCCTGGACGCCTCCTCAACACCAGGCCACCGCTCCTCCTCAATGCCCGACTGCCTCCTCAACTCCCGGCCCGTCTCCTCAACACCCGACCGTCGCCCCTCCTCAATGCCTGGTCGTCTCCTCCCGCCAGGCCTCCTCCTCAACACTCGGCCCCCTCCTCACGCCCAGCGGCCGACCCTCCTCCCGCCTGGACGCCTCCTCAAGGGCCTCAAGCCCTCAACAGTCAACACCCGACCGTCTCCTCTTGCCCAACCGCCGCCCCTCCTCAACGCATGTCCACCTCCTCCCACGGTTACGTATTTAGCTCTCAGTTACTCTTATTGTCAAATTGTTTGTAGGGACTGGGCATCAAGAATACAATATTACACAGTCAATCGGAGTTTGTCAACTCTCAATCTCTCATATTTGTGTTCACCTCTCAGATGGCGACTCCAAGAAGTAGTAGCCAACATGGGCAATCTTCTCAAGGCTCAATACTCTATCCTTAGCAAGTAGGATTTGAAGCTGAACCTCAAGTTGAAGAACAACATGCCGAAGATGCAAAAGTAAAAGAGGAAGACTCTCATGGCACAAAGAGAAAGCTCACTTCACCCGTTTGGAATGAATTTACAAGACTGAAAGTGAAGGGTGCTTGGAAGGCAAAGTGCATTTGGTGCAGTAAGTACCTTTCGGCAGAAATAAAGAATGATACTAAACATCTGCATGAACATCTGAAGGTTTGCATCTATCGGAAGAGGCAAGAGAAGGTACAAACCAGTTTGAGGTATGGATCTTCTGAACATGAGCAAGTAACGGTAGAGAACTATGTTTTTTTTTTATCAAGAATGTGAATGTGATGCATTGTTGATCTGAATTAAGTAGGCTTTTCCTTTTTGTTCTTTTGGTTCATTAGTTCACATACTTTCAGTTGGGTAGGCCTCTCCTTTCATTAGTTGATAGTTGATGGTGGATTTGCATTTCATTAGTTGACAGTTGATGTGTGAATTTGACGCATTGTTCGCAGGTACACGGCATGCCCACGGCGACGGATCACTGAAACTGCAACTTTGTCACGGCAACTGGATTCTGGGACACCTTTGCTGATGATCAGCAGATAGAAAGGTGAAGTATAACGCAAAATTAAAACGGATGCTGCCTTGCTGCTCCGGACAGGGATGTCCGGAACTCCGGATAGAAGATTAACCGGAACATTCTCCCAACCAAACAGTGTGTGGGAAGCTTTTAACGTAAGATGGTTGGCATTGGCAAGATCATGCTTCTCAAGAAAGCTTGAGTGGACTGTGTAAACCCAAGCCATTCGTCGCCCGTAATTAAATGGTTATTAGTGTGCTAAAATCATATTTTTCATAGGAATCGTCTTGTCGCATGTTCAAGCATCTCCAATGGTACTATACCATCTAGCAATTATCCAACTTAATTGTTGTTTTCTAGCAAACGAACCAAACATGCAACTTACTTGCTTATTTCTTGAGACGTAGCTAGAAATACTCTATCTGTTTCAAGAATGTATGACGTTTTGAACATCGGCATAATCTCCATATCTAACTTTAACCATTACTTTTTATATGATTATGTTAGTATAAATTGCAATTTTTTGTATCATGAAAATATTTATCATGGCAAATATAACGATACTTCTCTCATGAACAATCTAAATAGTTTTTATATATTATTAGTCAAAATTAAAAAAGTTTAATTGCACACTTTCTAAATCGTTGTACCTTTCTGAACAGAGGAAGTATTAATTAATCAATATACCACAGTAGCATGAAAAAGATAGGATGCCATCTTACCGAAGCTCTGGGGAGACCGGACCATCTGGGTGACCTGGGAGTAGAAATCAGCGTACATAATCCTGGTGTGTGGGTACGTCCTCTGGAGGTTCGAGAGGCTTCGCTTCAGCAACGAGTTGTGGGAGGAGGAGAGGCCGTTGTAGCTCTTGAGGCAGCCATCGCCGTCGTAGTCACCGCCGTTGGAGGTCCCGTAGAGGGTCAGATAGATCGGGAAGCACCCGATGGGCAGCAACCCCGGCACAACAATGTCCACGGCGCCCAATCTTATCATTGTCTGCGCACGCGCACACGTACAAAAATACAATGTTAATTAACGAGTGGTATGTTGAGATAGTCTCACATCGATTATGAGAGGAGACATAACACGATTTATAAGGGTGAGGGCACACTCACTTATGAGGCTAGTCTTTTGGAGGAGATGGTCTAAGACTCATCTTAGTTGTTGCTCTGTAGTTGGGTTTGCGGGTTAGTGGTCCAACGACCTAGAGCTGGGACACTGGTTTAGTGGGCTCGGATCGGACACTGGATTAGTGGTTAGGCCTCGCGGTTGCCGAGGAGCACATCCGATGTGTAAGGGAGAAATTGTTAGGATAGTCCCACATCGATTGTGGGAGGAGACAGAGTACGATTTATAATGGTGATGATGGTACACCCACCTATGAGGCTAGTTTTTTTCGAGGAGATAGCCCAAGACCCTTTAATTGTTGCTTTGTAGTTGGGCTTGCGGGTTAGCAGCCCAACGACCTGTAGTTGAGACGCTGATTTAGTGGGTCCGGATCGGACCCTGAATTAGTGGTCGATGACGTTGTGCTAACATAGCAGTGTTTGATTGGCCGTACATGATATCATTATGTATATGGAACTGAATTATTCAATACCACCGACCTAAGAAGAGTCAAAGAGTGATCAGTTCAGGTGGAGTACTAAGTTACCTCCAGGCCACGGATGATCTTGTTGACGACCTGCGGCACGTAGCCCCTCACTTCGGCCATGGACCTGCCGGAGAAGATCGGCGCGTTGTAGTCGTTGCCGCCGAACTCGCCGACGACGAAGAGGGACTTGGAAAGATAGTTCTTGCAATCTACATGTACGTACACACCAGATGCAAATGAATGCGGGGCGAGATTATTTTGATAATTACTCACAATTTACAGCACTTGATTTGATTTTGTGAAGTGTGTTAAATGGTTGATTAATTACGGTACCGTTGCCGCATATGGACGGTAGGAGCTGTCGGAACCACTGGATCTGGGTGTCGAGGGGTCCGTTGTTCCAAATCTTGTCGCTGAGGCCGATGGACTGGAAGAAGTTGACGTCCATGGTGGTGGCGCCGATGATTGCCATGCTCGCGCCCTTCTTGAAGTCGCCGCCGGCCTTGGACGCCGGCAGCAGAGGCAGCCCAAAGTGCTCAGCTGCACGCATATATACATGTAACACACACACTCTTGTCGCGTTACCATCATATATATATGTCTTTACATGCGCCATTTTGCGGTGGATGCATAACGTACGTACGTACCGAGGAAGTCGATGATGACGCGGCCGTCGGAGCAGCGGCCGGTGGGGCGGCCGAAGAAGGTCTTGCCGTAGGGCGGCTGCCCCATGGTGAGCCACGACGGGCAGCCGCCGACGCAGAGGTTGCCGGTGTCGGAGATGGAGTCGCCGAAGTTGTAGATCGCGTTGTACCGCTGCGCCCGCGCGCACAGCAGCACCACGCCGAGCAGCGCGGCCCTGAGCATCATCGCCGCCATCTTCATTGATCGATCACCTAGCTATCAGCAGCTACGTGTAGGGGTCGTACTCACGATCGAGACGACGTGTGTGCGCGTGAGCGCGAAGATGAACGCCTCTTTGCGTGTGCGCGCGGCTCGTGTGTGATCCAGTAGGGTCCTTATAGCTGGAGATGATGCGATTTATAGGCTCGCCAGGCCGTCGGTTAGGCCGTCGCTTTCCAGGTGGATTGCTGGCGATGTGCTTCCATATTCTTCTTTCACTGACGTCCTTTGCATAATTTCAATTTTTTTTGAATTTTTTGGATTTTAAATAAAAAATCAAATTCGAACAAAAATCATCAATTGAGCTAGTTAGCAAGATGTTCATATAGACTATTGATTCGAATATGCTTGTATTACTGCACTCATTCATCAACTGAACAAAATTCAAGCAAATTCGAATTTTTTGGACAAATTTATGTAAACCAGAAAATTCGGAGCCGGTTTGTGGTTTTATCGGACCCCGGCAGAACCGATTCTTCCGGTAATCAGCCGATTAAAAAAACCCTGATCGTATCATTTGCGAAATATTAAAGCTCTTCCGATCGAATTTTTTTGTAGTCTTTTTTTTTACTATGTGTTGCTTTGCTGATGACAACACCTTTTATCGATCAACTGATGCTTGACAATTGAGATTAACATGTCTTTTGCTATTTTATGAGTTAGGGTTACTGAGTCGTTAAGGTTTCTGGACACATATTATTAGATCATTAATCATTGGCGTTACTTTTTTCATATCCTCAAGGTGGAGGTGTAGAGTACGTGTTAATTTCTCAGTACAAACTGCAAACAAAAAAAAATCATTATAGCTACTCCCTCCAATCAGAAGATAGTTTTGGGTTACAGACAGTCAAACATTATAAACTTTTCTATCTATATCTTTTGTAATATTTAGATTGAACATATAAAAATGATATGTGTAGATTTGTCTCTAAAAGTATTTTTGTAACATTATTGTAATACCCTGATAGTGTGAAAAGCATTTGAATCTGGAGAGATTATTTATTCGGGAGAGATTAATTAATCGGGAGGAGGGTTCTTTTAGAAAATCGCCAAATCAGGAATTGAGGGGTTTCGCGTTTAGTGGGCAACTGGCTTGGGCCTTGGCCCAAGAGGGACCAAGGGTGGCGGCCAAGGAGAGGGGGGGTGCCACTTCCACCCCAAACCCTAGCCGCCTCCCCATCTCCTCCTCCTCCACCCCACCTCCCCTTCGGCCACCACCTCCTCCCACCTCCTCCACACCTCCCTCCACCCCTTGCGCACCTCTCCACCTCCTCCACCTCCATTGCTGCTGGCCAAAGAGAAGAGGAAGCCCTTTGCAGTGGCCAAGGAGGAAGAAGAAGGGAAAAGAAGAGAAGGGAAGAAGGAAGAGAAGAAAGGAGAGGAAGAAGGATCCATGACGGAACTCGTGGTGATCATCATCCGCATAGCGTGCCTTCGCTGCTTTCGGCAAGGGTGGGAGCGTGATCGAGTGGCGCCCTCTTTAAATCCACCGCCTCGCACTGGTCAAGGCAAGTATTCGGGTTATAGCGTATTTTTGGTTGTATGATATGATTGTTGTGATTGCTTGTTGTAGCCTTGCACGAATGTTAGTGTAATGAGTTTTCCTTATATCTTGATGAATGCAAGCTATGGTTAATGTTTCCCTTGAGCGTGGCCAAATCTTACATGTTGTTATGTACATGTTAAATTCTTGGGTATGAAAGACGTGGGCATGGAGCATTTGCATGTTTCAAACGTGTTGGAGACTTGGTCATGTATGCATGTTTTTGATATATGATAGCGAAGTAAGGTTGCTTACATGATAATGAGAATATGATGTATTCTGCTTATAAATATGTTATCATGATGCATATGCATGTTGAGAGCATACAGGTGCCCTGGTCACGTGGTGATCAAGCACATTCAGTTGAGGTCCCCGTTATATAGATGACGGGCTTGAGGTCCCCACATTCGTGGAATGTGGGCTATGAACAAAGAGGTCCCCATCATTAATGTGATGGGCAAAGGTCCTATACATGTGGTGTATAGGCTTTTGGTCCCCTGTGCTGAGAGGCGCGTGCAAGGGTATCTGGCGACGGTTGTATACCCCGCACACTGTAAAATGCGAAAAGAGATAAAGTTAAAAAGGCGCATTGCATTGGTTGCATTCACATGAGCATGAAGGCTATACTTTGGTGCATTGTTTATCTTGGATTATTGATGCTATGAATAATAACTTGCTTAGCCTTGTTGGTACTTGCTTTGAGTCTTTGGGCTCACTCTTGCTTTGATGTGTTTTAGGTACAACTGCAAGACCGGCATGCATGGGAGGGAGTAGATGTTTGGATGCACACACTACCACTCCATCTTAAGAATTACTTATGGATAGTTTGAGTTTGGATTAAGCGTAATAATGAGAATAGCAAATTTTGGTTATGTTTATGAGATTATCTCGCACGCTTGAATGAACTCGATTATGAATATATTGATAAATACCTTGATTAATTGTTGGAACCTCGGTATAGTTGACTATACAAAGGAGGTTTTGTTTAGATTTTGTAATTGGTCTTGGTTTATCCTAGTTTAATTTAATTTTAGTAGCATTCCGTGCTCAATGTCGAGTGGGTGTTACTGATTGGTATCGAGCGAATTTGTAGGTCCGTGGTGACTAGGTTATAAAAAAATTGCTAATGTTAATCAACTTAAAAGTTTGACACTTTGGTGCATGGGATGGGGATGGGCCAATCATTGCATTTACTTTTCCTTATATCGTTTTGATTATTGCTTGATATGAATTGAGTTTGGTGCTTATTAATTAATTATTATGATTATTATGAGTGGGATTAGTCGTTGTTGAGAGGTTAAGGTCGTGGTTGTGACCCGGGCTTTACGAGTTACACCACCGCTCGTGGAGTGGGAATAGAGAAGTGCTACCCCGGATATCTTAGTATAGGTGTCGATAGCGAGAATCCTTAGAAGAGTTGTTCTCTTCCTTGAATTTGAATGTTGGTCAACCCTTATCCGGTTGCGATTGTTGGGTTGCTTTGAAATTATTGGTGTTTCCATTGGCTTAATTTGTCCGTAAATCAATTATTGTTTTTCCCAACCGTTGAGTTATTCTCGCGATTGGTGAACTTTGCTAATTGTCAAGATTGACTTTTGTAGGGGAGTTTTGTTTTTCTTATTGGAAAGCATGACCTATTTATTCGCTTGATGTTTTTGGTTAATGAAAGTTTCCTTTTTGCAAGTCCTTTAGTTCATGAAGGCTTTGACTCAACGTATCTCTCTTGGGTATTTTGAGCGTTGAAGATTAATGGTTGTGTTATGAGTTTCAAGTTGAGTCCGTAGTGTGTGCATGCTCGATCTTAACTAAAGTCCTTATCAAAGAAAGTTGAATGAGTGGAGGTTGTCCCCTAGTGGTTCTTGATGAGTTGTGACTATGAGTATGACAATATTTACTTGGAATCAATAGAGTTATTAAGAGGTGTGGTATTTTGATGAATTGGTCTGATCGTTAGGATTGTGGAATCAGGTAGATTTATTGGATAGCATGGAGTAATGTATCTCTATGGATTAGCTTACCCATTAGCGATGGTTATGTTAAGAATGTGTTTGAACGATGCTTTAGAGGATATCAAATTGGAAATTTTTCGTAAACTAGTTACTTGATGGTCATACATAATTGTTAGATTGAAACATGTATATTAGATTAGACGAACGTTGAGGTAGCATGTTGTGAAACCCTGTTGTACAGGCGATGAGATTATTAAATGTTGTCTTTGTGTGTAACAGCCATAACTTAGGGTTTGTATTTCAAATGTAAAATTTTGAGGAGAAATAAAAACTTTTGTTGTCTCTTCAAATCATTTGAAAGTTCTACAATTTTCCCTAGCAATTTCCAATTTTTAGAATTTAATTCTTGTGATTGGAAGTTGTTGTTAACAGATTCTTAGCTTTCAAACTTGTGATCATCCTCTGAAATTATTTTTCCTATCATCTGGATCATCCTATCTACCTCCTGAATTATTTCACAATTTTTAGATTTTATTTGCTATTTCAAATGGCCAAGTCAAACTAGTTGAAAATCTGGTCAAATCCTAGGTCAGCATGCTTGTGAATTTTCTGCAGAACTTCTCAGTGTATAAAAGTTCTGGAAAATTTATTAAATGTTTTCTCTGTCTCAAGTAGCTACCATAAAATTTCGGAATTTTTGGAGCTCGGGAGCTATCTCTAAAAATTCCTAAAACTCTCTCGACTTTTAAACTCAAAATCGAAATCATCGCTTGTCGCTCGAACCGAGTCCGACTCAAACCAGATCGCATCACTTGACTCGGCCGCACCGCTTAGCTGCACCGCGCATGAGTCCAATCGATCGTGACCGTCCGATGCAAATCGAACGATCCACGTTGCGGCGCAACCGACTGTCCGAATGCATACACCGGCCTCACCGTCCGCTTGGATCCAACGGCCGATACATTCTTGATCGAAGTCTAAGTATCATGTCGCGCCGCATTGTCCTGTCGCCGACATATGGGTCCCACTCGGTGTTCTTCCTCGCCGACTCGCCGCTCTCGGAGCTCGGCCGGCGATCGCGCATGCGTGCCACGCACTCGTCCGCCGCACGCGGGACGCGTGTTCGCCTCCGAGGATCGCCGAAGTCCATCTACCTCCTAGGGTCGCCCATTCCTTCTCGCAGCCATTCTTACGCCTCTCCGCCCATTTCTTAGCTTCACGAGAAAAACCCGAGAGCGGCGCCTGTGTTAACGCCGCCTTGAGCGCGATCGCACTACGCTGATGATCCACGTTTGACGCCGCTCCATTTTGCCCATCCGGGTTCTGGCGCCCGATGAATCACCAGGTGGTATCGTCGTCTCCACCTCCGGCACTCTCGGCCCGTGAGCTCGTTTGCTCGTGAGTCTCAAGCTCGGCCGTTGATCTCACTTGATCGCAATGCTTCACCGATGCTCACGGCCTGCTCGTTCTGTCTTTGATGCATTGTGGAGGTGTGCGATTTCTTCTTCTCGAGCCCAGATTTCGCCGCGGTGATTCCAGCCGCCTCGCACCTTCTTCGTCCGCATTGTGCGGGCGATCCTTCTGCCGAGGCGATTCCGTGGCGCACCTTCCGGTCTTCTCGAAGCTCACGGCGTCTTCTCGCGAGCACCGCACCTTCTTCTCCGCTCCGCCGCCGTGAGCCCATCTCCGTCGACCATCGGGCTCGCGCCACCGCCACCGGTTCGTGAGATCTTTGCGAACCTTAAGGTACCACTCACTCGCCTAAGACCTCCGGTTCGCGAGAATGCGTGCGCCGCACCACCGCCCTTGTGGTCGCCGTAAGCCAGCGGCAGATGTTAAGGTCTAACCTACTTTTAGTGATAACCATCTTTAGTCAAGATCACCGATTTGTGGGCCCTCTTTGGTTAATCGCGTTTAGAAATCCTTTAATCCACTTCGTTATTTGTTCTTCCAGTCACCGCCATGTGGGTCCATGTTGTCGATTAGGTTTGTGTAGCTCGTAATGCGCTTTCCGTTGGGAAGCGTATTTCTCTGAGAGTATGTTAGGTTTGCACTTTGGTGGCAAGACGTATTCTTAGAATACGCCGACGTCACCTTCGACGGCGGTTCTGGTCAGCACTTTCGCCGCCCGCACGTTGTCTCAAGGGCTAGTTGGTGTGGGTAGAAAAAGGATTTAATGCTTTAGTATTTATGTAATATGTTTTACATTTGTAATTGTTAATTCATTTAAACTTAGAAAATGCATAACTAATTCAATTTTTATCCAAATTGCATGAAACAAGTGCTGTTAATTTTCATTTTAAGTGTGCTATTTGATAAAATTAGCTTCATCCATGTCTCTGTAGCAAAAATCTGTTAGCTAATAAAATGATGTCTTATGTATCTTCTAAATTAGAAAATGCGATCTCTTTCAATAATTGTCCAAATTCATTGAACCCACTTCTAAAATTCCATTTTCAGTATATTAATTGTTAGGATAGGTTTCAGATACTAGTTATGTTCATAAAAATTTGTTAAGTATTTAACTAGTGCTTTGATGTGTTTATAACTTAGAAAATTCATAGAAAATTCTTAATAACTTAAAATGATTGGTTCTCTGTTTCTTAAATTTTGTTATGTCATGCTTAGGCTGCTGTGTGAGTTTTGGCTTGTTTTGATGTTGTTGTATGTTTGAGTTTTGTCGGTGTTATTCGTTCTTATTTGCTGTTATGTTCGATCGTTAGGCTTTGATATTTATGCAACCCCGAGGACGATCCTCCGTAACAACTTGAGCAACAAAGACCGTGCAAGCAGTTTGATCATGTTTATCCCAGTATTTTAAAGTCTAATATTTTGTTTCAACTGTATGTATGCATCGCTTAATTTGTGTTAAATTGATTAGTTAAAGCCGTAGCTGCATATCCTGTAGACAAAATATTGATCTCTACTACCGAGCCTAGGTTATTTGTTTGTCATTAGAGGTTGGATGATCTCTTGTCACTTAGTAGATCCGAGTCAAATTGCTTAGACATGCTTAGTATCGGTAGAAATGGGCGGTTATCGACTTAGTCGGTAACCTTGATCACACAAAACTTTCTATAACTTTATATTTCAGCATTTCTGCTATGTTTAATTGCAAAACTAAAAATGAAAATAAAAATGATTTAGACGCTTGGGCACAATGGTAAGATTGGTGTGATCTTTTGGGTGTGGATCGAAAGGTGCCGGGTCATTAAGGACCGAACATCTTGTGAGTTTTGTTATCCAGCATTTCGGCGTGCTAACCACACTAGAGGGTATGGGACCTCTCTTGACCTAGTACTTTGGCGTGTATTGGCTCCGGTGCGCAGGAGGTCGCGGGAGGGATGGAGGTGGGAGCATGGTAGTTGTCCAAAAGCTTTATCCCGAGTGGGTAGTTGTCTTTTCGGCTTTACCATGTAAGCGTATGGATTTCTATCCATACGAGCGGCTCGTAGTTAATACACAATATTGGAAAAAGTCTCGTAGGACTTAGTCATGTCAAGCATACCTTCTAAGTGTGCTTTGGCTTAAAGGCGATGCGAGGTGTGGGTGCGATGGTACACCTGCGCAGGTTAAAAACTATTCGAATAGCCTCGCCCAAGGTGATGGACACACTTGGGTAAGCTTATCGAGAGTTAGACTACAACATTTAAATTAAAACTTGATGGGTGGTACGAATGCAGGATTCGTGCTATTGTTGTGGTGACTATTGGGATAGTCACTTCTAGGTTGTTTATCTTTCGCTTTTGTTATTATTATCCTTCTTGTTATTTCAATCTTAAAAATGAATTGCAAACTTGCCTTTAAAAGCGTATTACCTTATTGCAAATGAAAATTGGCTTTATGCAAATGAAACATATGGCCTCCACCAAATAAGCTCGCATGTAGCTTATGAACAGTCCGCTAGTTCACACGTCGGTCTTGCGGGTACAAAGACAATCTTTGTACTCGGGTGCTTTGCTTAATGTTTTTGTTGCAGAGGAGGAAGGTGAGCCTCGGGGCCTCACTTACGTGAGTCTTTGCCGCCGTGGGTGACGACTAGGCTTGGCGGTCCTGTCGGATGCCTTGTGGGTTGAAGGCACACCGATTGGCTTTGTTTATAGCCATCTTATGGCACTTTGCTTCATTGTCGTTCTTGTTATTTGTGTATCTTTTGGGCGGTCGGCTGCGGTCTGCATAATAACCTCTACTTTTTGTTTATCTTCCGTTTGGTAGTGTTGTGTTTGGACTCTATGTGTGGAATGGAGTTGATGTCTAATTTTGTACCGAGGTGTGTATACCGCTGCAGGAAGTATACATATCTCGAGGATCGCTTTATTTGATTTGTGATGCTAGGACCAGGTGGTTGGTTAAGCATTACAAACCAAATAAATTGGGGTCCTCACAAAGTTGGTATCAGAGCCATTCTGACCGTAGCAACCCAAGCATAGTCGTCTTTAGGATATTTTGAAAAAAAGCTTAATTTCAAAGTATAAAAAGGGTTTATGAAAACCTAGGCGATTCTCAGATTTTACTCCTTACCTATCTTAGCCTTCTACTCTCATCTTACTCTAATTTGAGTTTAAAACTTGGTTTCTCTCTTTCCTTTCAAAAGATAGTTACTACCTGGTAGAATCGGTCTTTGGGAGAACCATAGAGAATTAAGTCTAAGTAAAATTTGTGGGGGTATAAGGGTAAGATATATATGAGTTTGCTAAGTGTCCGATTTTTGTCAATTGGTTTTGTAACTTAAAAGTCTTGTGTTTGTTTTGTCTTTGTTAGTAAGTTATTTGCAATGGGTTATCGACTTCTTGTTTTCCGCTATTGTTAACTTGTCTTAGTGAAACAGGATGGCCGGAGACGCTGCGTGGCGATCGATGGGCTGGTCATGATGAGGAGCTTCCCCTCCTCCTCCGACCATGGTGAGGTGCTCGCGCATCGAGCGAAACCGCATGGACCAGACGCGCATCTTGGAGGTTATTGCTAGAATACCTCCACTCTGCCGGTGGTGGTGGCCACGGACTCGCGGGGACTTGCGAATTCCTCGACGCAGCCACCGACTTTCTCCCGCTCCGAGGACCTCTCGATGCGGACGATTGGCTGCGCATGGTTGAGCGAAAGCTCAACATAGCTCGATGCAAGGCGCAGGATAAGGCACACCGCGTCCCACCGGCTTGAGGGCGCAGACTCATGGTGGGAGAACTATCTCGCCATGCGGCCCGCGCCATGTGGTCGCGTGGGAGGAGTTCGAGTCGCCTTCGTCGGCCCACATCCCGGATGGCCCGATGGCGAAAAGAAAGAATTCCTCGCGCTCAAGCAAGGCGCAAATCGTGATTTGAGTACTTGTACGAGTTCAATCATCCGCTCGTTATGCTCCAGGAGGTGGCCTCGATGAGGCTAGCGGGAGAAGTTTATGGATGGCTTGTCCGAGGAGCGCAGGACAAGCTATCTATTGTGGACTTCTCGACTTTCGTGCCTTGGTAGATAAGGCCATTGTTGCCGAGCATAAGGCAAAGCGTTTGGCGAGTCCATAGCGCAAATGGGAGGCACATCGATCGCTCACACCACCTCACTGCGTCCTGGCCGGGCGGCACGATGGCCCGTTCTTTTGCTCCACCGGCGCCGAGGCCATCGCACGACTCCCGTCCACCGCAGGCGTGAGCCACCACGCGCGCCGCGATCCAAAGACAGAGCGGCCTCCGCAATCCGGTGGCGAGGTTACTTGTTTTCGCCGCCACAACAAGGGCCACTACGCCAACGCTGCCTCGAGTGTTAGGCGGCCTCGCCCTAATGGAGGACGCGGGTAGGGAGTGGTCACCCACCGACCGTAAGGTTATCCGAAGACCGAGTGCGGCAATGGTCGAGTCAACCACCTTTCACCGAGGAGGCTCGGGAGGCGCGGATGTCGTGATTGGTACACTTCTTGTTAATTCTCGTCCGCTGCAGTATTATTTGATTCAGAGCATCGCATTCTTTTATTTCAAGATCATTTCTTTGCTGCTAGTGGTCTTCATTGTGTTCCTTTGGGAGTTCCTTTGCTCATCCGCTCTCAGGGTCGGAAATGAGAGCCGATTCTGATGTCGGGATGTTCCTATCGTAGTCGAAGGAGTGGGATTTTTGCAAACCTTATTTTGCTCGATTCAATGAGTCCGGATGTGATTCTTGGTATGGATTGGTTGTCCCAACACTTGGGGCATATCGATTGTGCGGGAAGATTGTCTATCTCACCGACCCTTGAGCGGCGGTCGGGTTTTCGCCGCGACTACGGGGCCACATTTATGTGCATTAGAGGCGTAAGCCACCTTGCGGTCGGGATGTTCCCATAGTATCGACTTTGAGGATGTTTTTCCGATGATTTACAGGATGCCTCGGTTCGAGACCTTGAGTTTGTCATTGAGTTGCTGCCGTCTTGCCCCTATCTCGAAGCGCCCGTATCGAATGCCTCCCAATGAGCTAGAAGAATTGAAGAAGCGGCTTGGTGAGCTCCAAGCAAAGGGTTTCATCCGTCCCAGTTCATCTCCTTGGGGTTGTCAGGTGATCTTTGTGAAGAAGAAGGACAAGACTTTGCGCATGTCGTGGATTACCGTCCTCTCAATGAGGTGACGGTGAAGAACAAATATCCTCGCCCGCATTGATGATCTGTTTGATCGGTTGATGGAGCCAGTGTTCTCAAAGGTTGATTTGAGAATGGGGTATCATCAGTGTCGATCGATCGAGGATATTCAAGCGGCTTTCACTACTCGTTATGGGTGTATGAGTACACCGTCATGTCCTTTGGCTTAACCAATGCTCGACCTTGTTCATGAACCTTATGAATTCAGTATTCATGGAGTATTTGGATAAATTTGTGGTGGTCTTTATTGATGATATTTTTATCTATTCCAAGATCAAGCGAGCATCTTGAGCATCCAAGATTGTTTTGGGCAAATGCGGGAGCACCAGTGTATGAAGTTCAGCAAATCGAGTTCGTTGAAGGAAGTGGCATTCTTGGGCCATGTTCTTTCACCGAGGCATAGTTGTGGATCCCAAGCAAGGTCGCGACGTTCTATCTTGGGGCAGCCAAGTCGGCCACCGATGTGCGGAGTTTTCTCGGTTTAGCGGGCTACTACCGCCGCTTTATCGAGAACTTCTCCAAAATCGCAAAGCCAATGACTGAATTGCTCAAGAAGGACAAGAAGTTTGTGTGGACCTCTGCTTGTGATGAGAGCTTTCAGGAGCTCAAACAGCGGTTGACTTCAGCCCCAGTCCTCACTCTTCCTGATATCCACAAGAGCTTCGATATTTATTGCGATGCCTCTCGTCAGGGACTTGGATGTGTTCTTATGCAGGAAGGCAAGGCGCTTGCCTATGCATCGGCGATTGAGACCTCACGAGCTCAATTATCCCACCCATGATTTAGAGTTGGCTGCTGTGGTGCATGCACTCAAGATTTGGCGGCATTATCTGATCGGTAACGCTGTGAGGTGTATTCCGATCACAAGAGTTTGAAATACTTGTTCACTCAGCCAGATCTGAACCTCGAGCAGAGGAGATGGCTAGAATTAATCAAAGATTATGACATGGGTATTGGTGATCATCCCGGCAAAGCCAATGTGGTTCTTGATGCACTTAGCCAAAGGTGTATTGCAAGACTACGATGATCCAAGAGCAACAACCTGCACCGCTGCGAGTTTCAGCGTCTCAACTTGGGTTTGGTTGAACATGGTTCCTTGTCGCCTTGGTTGTGCAACCAACCTTGGTGGATCAAGTCAAGGCAGCACATGATCGGATGTCGGTGTGAACCAGATCGCGAATATCAAGGATGGGATAGCGGTGTTTCTCGGAAGATGAGCACGGTGTCGTATGGTTTGGGCAATGCTTGTGGTCCCAAAGGTCCCGAGTTGCGGGATTTGATTCTTCAGAGGCCCATGATTCGCCTTTGTCCATCCATCCGGGGCCACCAAAATGTACCAAGATCTGCGTCAGAGATTCTGGTGGACTCGCATGAAGCGCGAGATTGCCAGGTTCGTGGCCAGATGTGACATATGTTGTCGCGTCAAGGCCGAGCATCGGCGTCCGCAGTCTCCTCCGACCCTTGCCTATACTGAGTGGAAGTGGGATTCGTTGGTATGGACTCGTCACACCGGTTTGCCCGTGCTTCTTCTGGGGAAGGATGCTATCGGGTGGTTATTGACCGATTGACAAAAGTAGCACATTTTACGCCGGTGTGTACCGCCCTCGCGTCGATAAATTGGCGAACCTCTACATATCCCGCATTGTGAGTTTGCATGGTGTGCCACGAACTATGGTGTCGATCGTGGTTCTCTTTTCACTTCCCGACTTTGCACGCTCTACGTGGAGGCCATGGGTACCGTCTTACTTTCAAAGACCGCCTACCATCCTCGGTCGATGGTCGACGGAGCGGTCAACCAAGTTCTTGAAGATATGCTCCGTGCTTGTGTTCTTTCCTATGAGAAGAATTGGGAGAAGTGCCTACCGCTTGCCGAGTTCTCCTACAACAACAGCTTCCGTGCTAGTCTCGGCATGGCACCATTTGAGGCCTTGTATGGGACGGCGCGAACACCGTTGAACCGGTGAACCGTGAAAGGCGGTTCTTTGGCGGATTCGATCAATGAGGCGGAAAGTCAAGTGCGATTGATTCGTGAGCACTTGCGCATAGCTCGATCGAGCGAGAAGAGCTATGCGCATCGTCGTCGCCGTGAGTTGAGTTTCCAGCCAATGACTATGTGTATCTCAAAGTCTCACCTCGAAGGGACATCGTCGTTTGGTGTCAAGGGCAACGGCTCCTCGATATGTCGAGCCATATCGCATCATCAAGAAAGTGGGAGCTGTTGCATACAAGTTGGAGTTGCCGCTACACTTGAAGGGTGCATGATGTTTTCCATGTGTCACAATTGAAGAAGTGCCTCCGTATTCCGTTGAGGAAACACCATTGGAAAATATCGATGTGCAGAAGATCTACGTCTTATCGTGAGCGCCCCGTTCGTCTCCTCGAAGAAGTGAGCGAAGAACAAGGAACCGTGTGATCAAGTTCCTTAAAGTTCGATGGTCAAACCACTCCGAGGATGAAGCCACGTGGGAGCGGAAGATCGCCTCGGCAGATTACCCGTCCTTCTTCTCCCAGTGATCGTAATCTGGCGAGATTCTGTAAGGGGAGATTTGTAATGACCCTAACTTAGGGTTTGTATTTCAAATGTAAAATTTTGAGGAGAAATAAAACTTTGTTGTCTCTTCAAATCATTTGAAAGTTCTACAATTTTCCTAGCAATTTCCAATTTTAGAATTTAATTCTTGTGATTGGAAGTTGTTGTTAACAGATTCTTAGCTTTCAAACTTGTGATCATCCTCTGAAATTATTTTTCCTATCATCTGGATCATCCTATCTACCTCCCTGAATTATTTCACAATTTTTAGATTTTATTTGCTATTTCAAATGGCCAAGTCAAACTAGTTGAAAATCTGGTCAAATCCTAGGTCAGCATGCTTGTGAATTTTCTGCAGAACTTCTCGGTGTATAAAAGTTCTGGAAAATTTATTAAATGTTTCTCTCTGTCTCAAGTAGCTACCATAAAAACTTGGAATTTTTGGAGCTCAGGAGCTATCTCTAAAAATTCCTAAAACTCTCTCGACTTTTAAACTCAAAATCGAAATCATCGTTTGTCGGGCTCGAACCGAGTCCGACTCAAACTGCATCGCACCACTTGACTCGGCCGCACCGCTCATTTTGCACCGCGCGAAGTCCAATCGATCGTGACCGTCCGATGCAAATCGAGCGATCCACGTTGCGTCGCGCAACCGACTGTCGAATGCATACACGGTCTCACCGTCCGTTTGGATCCAACGGTCGATACATTCTTGATCGAGTCTAAGTATCCGTTCGCGCCGCATTGTCCCGTCGCCGACATATGGGTCCCACTGTCGGGTTCTTCTCGCCGACTCATTGCCACCGGAGCTCGTTGGCGATCGCAAGCATGCGTGCCACGCACTCGTCCATTGCCGCCGGACGCGTGTCCGCCTCCGAGGATCGCGAAGTCCATCTACCTCCTAGGTCGTCCATTCCTTCTCGCGCCATTCTTACGCCCTCTCCGCCCATTTCTTAGCCGGTAGGAGAAAAACCGAGCGGCGCGCCGTGTTAACGCCGCCCTGAGCCCGCACCGCACCTACGATGATCCACGTTTGACGCCGCTCCATTTTGCCCATCCGGGTTCTTGGCGCCCGATGAATCACCGGGGTGGTATCGTCGTCTCCACCTCGGCACTCGGCTCCGTGAGCTCGTTTGCGTTACGGTGAGTCTCAAGCCTCGTGGTTGATCTCACTTGATCGCAATGCTTCACCGATGCTCACGGTGGGCTCGTTCGTCTTTGATGCATTGTGGAGGTGTGCGATTTCTTCTTCTCGAGCCCGGTATTTCGCGCGCGGTGATTCCAACCGCCTCGGACCTTCTTCGTCGGCATTATGGGCGTATCCTTCCGGCCGAGGCGATTCGTGGCGCACCGCCAGGGTCTTCTCGAAGCTCACGGCGTCTTCTCGCGAGCACCGCACCTTCTTCTCCGCCTCCGCGTCGTGAGCCCATCTCGTCGACCATCGGGCTCCGCGTCACCGTCACGGTTCGTGAGATCTTTGCGAACCTTAAGGTACCACTCACTCGCCCTAAGACCTCACGGTTCGCGAGAAACGATCGTGCGGCGGCGCACCACCGTCCTTGTGGTCGCCGTGTAAGCCGGCGGCGATGTTAAGGTCTAACCCTACTTTTAGTGATAACCATCTTTAGTCAATTATCAACGATTTGTGGGCCTCTTTGGTTAATCGCGTTTAGAAATCCTTTAATCCAGCCCGTTATTTGTTCTCCGAGTCAACGCCATGTGGGTCCATGTTGTCGATTAGGTTTGTGTAGCTACGTGTCGTTTCCTCTATTGGGAGCGTATTTCTGTGAGAGTGTGTTAGGTTTGCACTTTGGTAAGTCAAGGCGTATTCTTAGAATACGCCGACGTCACCTTCATGGGCGGCGGTTCTCGGTCAACACTTTCGCTCGGGCCCTTTGTCGCTGTCCTGGGGCTAGTTGGTGTGGGTAGAAAAAGGATTTAATGCTTTAGTATTTATGTAATATGTTTTCAAGGTAATCGTTAATTCATTTAAACTTAGAAAATGCATAACTAATTCAATTTTTATCCAAATTGCATGAAACAAGTCTTTATTAATTTTCATTTTAAGTGTGCTATTTGATAAAATTAGCTTCATCCATGTCTCTGTAGCAAAAATCTGTTAGCTAATAAAATGATGTCTTATGTATCTTCTAAATTAGAAAATCGTATCTCTTTCAATAATTGTCCAAATTCATTGAACCCAATCAGTAAAATTCCATTTCAGTATATTAATTGTTAGGATAGGTTTGAGATACTAGTTATGTTCATAAAAATTTGTTAAGTATTTAACTAGTGCTTTGATGTGTTTATAACTTAGAAAATTCATAGAAAATTCTTAATAACTTAAAATGATTGGTTCTCTGTTTCTTAAATTTTGTTATGTCATGCTTAGGCTCTGTGTGTGAGTTTTGGCTTGTTTTGATGTTGTTGTATGTTTGAGTTTTGTCGGTGTTATTCGTTCTTATTTCTTTGTTATGTTCGATCGTTAGGCTTCGATATTTGCGGCAACCACGAGGACGATCCTCCGCAATGACCAGAACAAGCGGTTTGATCATGTTTATCCCAAGTATTTTAAAGTCTAATATTTTGTTTCAATCGTATGTATGCATCGCTTAATTTGTGTTAAATTGATTAGTTAAAGCCGTGTTGCATATCCTCGTAGACAAAATATTGATCTCTACTACGAGCCTAGGTTATTTCTTTGTCATTAGAGGTGTGGATGATCTCTTGTCACTTAGTAGATCCGAGTCAAATTGCTTAGACATGCTTAGTATCGGTAGAAATGGCGGTTATCGACTTAGTCGGTAACCTTGATCACACAAAACTTTCTATAACTTTATATTTCAGCATTTCGCTATGTTTAATTGCAAAACTAAAAATGAAAACAAAATTGATTTAGACGGGCACAATGGTAAGATTGGTGTGATCTTTTGGGTGTGATTGGAAAGGTGCCCGGTCAATTAAGGACCGAACATCTTGTGAGTTTTGTTATCCAGCATTTCGCGTGCTAACCACACTAGAGGGTATGGGACCTCTCTTGACCTAGTACTTTGGCGTGTATTGGCTCCGGTCGCAGGAGGTCGCGGGGAGGGATGGAGGTGGGAGCATGGTAGTTGTCCGAAAGCTTTATCACGAGTGGGTAGTTGTCTTTTCGGCTTTACCATGTAAGCGTATGGATTTCTATCCATACGAGCGGCTCGAGTTAATACACAATATTGGAAAAAGTCTCGAGAGACTTAGTGTGCTTGCATACCTTCTAAGTGTGCTTTGGCTTAAAGCGGTGCGAGGTGTGGATGCAGTGGTACACCCTGCGGGGTTAAAAACTATTCGAATAGCCTCGTCTAGGTGATGGACACGCTTGGGTAAGCTTATCGAGAGTTAGACTACAACATTTAAATTAAAACTTGATGGGTGGTACGAATGCGGGATTGTGCTATTGTTGTGGTGACTATTGGGATAGTCACTTCTAGGTTGTTTATCTTTCGCTTTTGTTATTATTATCCTTCTTGTTATTTCAATCTTAAAATGAATTGCAAACTTGCCTTTAAAGCTGTATTACCTTATTGCAAATGAAAATTGGCTTTATGCAAATGAAACATATGGCCTCCACCAAATAAGCTGCATGTAGCTTATGAGCAGTGCGCTAGTTCACACGTCAGTCTTGCGGGTACAAAGACAATCTTTGTACTCAGGTGCTTTGCTTAATGTTTTTGTTGCAGAGGAGGAAGGTGAGCCTCAGGGGCCTCACTTCTGTGAGCTGTGCTGTCGCTTCGTGGGTGACGACTAGGCTTGGCGGTCCGGTCAGATGCCTTGTGGGTTGAAGGCACCTGCGATTGGCTTTGTTTATAGCCATCTTATGGCACTTTTGCTTCACATTGCGTTCTTGTTATTTGTGTATCTTTTGGGCCGGTCGGCCTGTGTCTGTAATAACCTCTACTTTTTGTTTATCTTCCGTTTGGTAGTGTTGTGTTTGGACTTTATGTGTGGAATGGAGTTGATGTCTAATTTTGTACCGAGGTGTGTATACTGCTTTCTGGGAAGTATACATATCTCGAGGATCAGTTTATTTGATTTGTGATGCTAGGACCAGGTGGTTGGTTAAGCATTACAAACCAAATAAATTGGGGTCCTCACATTGTGTTTATAGATGGTTATGTGACTACAAACAGAAGTAGGACCCTATTTGTATACATGATACATACAATTGACAATTGTTAATGACAGTTGGAGCGGGTGTGAGTAACACTAATGGTTGAGTGGGTGATTGAGTATGTGGCCTCTGATAGTGTGCTTTGCGAAAGTATCATTTGATAGTATGAACTAGTTAAAGTAGGTTTGTTTCAACCTTGTGGCTTGTGTTTCTTTTGGAGAAATTTATGATGGGATAAGAGGCTATGATGAGTCTCGCTAAGAGTGTATTATTACGTTACTAATGTGATTGTCAGTAAGGGATTATGATGATAATATTGAATATTTTGTATAAAGGGACTGGATCGCTCGCCAGATGTTGATTAATTGAATATGTTTCTAGTTCGCATTTGTGATCTTTCAGACCTCATGTTGATGTGATAGCCGAATTTGTTTAGAGCAAAGTGACGTGTTGAGAGGTGTTATTAGTTCCTAAGTGGATTAGGTGTTGTGATCTTCAAATACTCTTCGTCGGAATTGCCATGGTGATGCGGTAACCAACAAAAGTTGAGTGAAGTAGAAGTGTTTGAGATTGAAGTAAAGTTTCATAACTTGCAGATTATTGAGGATTGTCTAAAACTTTTGTTCTTGCCCATAAGAGTTCTCCCGAATTCTAAAAGCAGTGTTTTATTCTCGTCTGAGGTTTGATATTCTCTGATTGTGGGACGTGTGCCCTCAACTTTGATCATATCTTTTGGTTTTCGAAACGATTTCATCGATTGTTTCTCTTGATCTTGTAACTCACTGTAAGTGGTAACGTTTTCCTTTGTGCTGAAATTTATTTCTATTTGCCTCTTCTTCTAAGAAAGGTTAACCGATTGTATTGTAAAGTCTCGTAGGTGGTGTTTTGGCATCTAGACAGTGGTGGTCTAGTAGATGGTTTGGTGAACCCTTAGGTGTCGGGTTGTCCAGAGGCACGGAGTAATAAATCAATTTACTAGAATAACCCTTGGAGAGGATTTGAGTTAAAAAGAATAATTGTCTTTGGAGCTAACAGATTTCGTTGTCGCAACTAGTAGGACCTATAGCGAGATGTAGTCCAAGATTTGGTGTTCTTTTTGACCGAGCATTAGAATTAGCAAGTATGGAAATCTGGATCAATTTATTAGAGTATCGCAATTTGGTAGTATTGCGAGGCTATGAAAGTTATTCTTGATGATGTGGTTTAATGAGAGTGAGATTACAACGTAATCGAATCACCATGTCAATTAATGGGATAATGGAAAATGTTGAGTAACGTCAAGAGTGATTTGGCTTTAAATGAGTAACCTTCTGAGAGTTATAATCTTTGTAAAGGTAAACTGGTCAAGAAAAGATTTTCATGATGATGTTAATGAGTGAGTATGTTGGAATTGTGGGATTTTACGGATTTAATCTGAGGATTTCCCTATATTTTTTATGAGAAGTTCGTTGTAGGAGTCTTGGAGTTTAATTTGGGCTTTGCATTTTTATGCTAGGACTTGGGGCACCCAATGATTATGTGTAGAGGAGGTAGATTAAGTGTGGGTTTGAGCAGTGAGATGATCATTGATAGAGCCCTTTAGAGAAAGTATATGAATGTGAGAGTTATGAATTCCAAGTTGTTTATTTCTAAAAGATTAAGGAGATGTGATTGCGTGTGTAATCTATTTTAGATGCATTGAAGTCACTGTCAAATTAATCATGTCGATAGAGGAGTTGTTGAGAGAAAGTTTTGGTGGCGTCGATAGAGCCTTTATACGAATTGTGGATGATGTATTTCAACTTGAGTGTAACGTTGAGATTGTCAAGTTAAGAGAGATGAGTTAGTGTGTTTCGATGAACGAAACTCCAAAGTTGAGAGAGATTTTATTCTTAAAGAGATCTTGAGAAATTGATACTTCCTCCAAGGAGTGAATTGTTTCCTCGATTCTCGTTTGAGTTTTGTCTTTGTTGACCAATGTCTTTCGTAAGTTGAGTTTGACTCGATTTTAGTACGTTGGGTTCTTATCGGTTCGGGAAGAATAAAGAAAGTTTTGATTTGGGCATTTAAAATGATTCCTCCTTTGGTTTTCGTGATGTTTATTCGCAAAGCGCCACTTGGAAGGTGGAAGGGTTTTCGTGATGAAATTCCGATTTTGGATTTGACTCCTTAGCACCGCTACTGTAACGCTTTAGTTGCGATATGAATTTTTTTAGATGGGTTTTGTTGGTAAAAGTTTGCTTAAAGAGAGTTTTGTCGTTTGATTCCGGTTAAAGGAGGTGGTCCTTGCTTTAGTGAGGAGTTTATTTGAGAAGGTGGAACACGAGTTCTGTGTTCTATGTGCATGTCGTGTGGTTGGTATCCTTGGGAAGGTTAACCCAAGTTACATTGGGTTGTTCTCGCTAGATGGCGTATCACCGATCTATCTCGAGTCCGTCGCGAAGTACGTAACGTCTTGTATGTTCTAGTGTTGAGTGAGTACTGGAGATCCGAGTTTGAAGCTTCGTTGCACCGCTGACCATCAGTGAGGTCTTACTTCGAGTATTGACCGGTGAGTGTACGGAAGGTTGGGTCGAGTGTTAGATCGGAGCGTTGTATCCGTCTTTGTGTTGTGGTCCTCGGTCAAGAGAGAGACCACTTGGGAAGTTGGAGTTTTGCGTCTTTGGAGCTTTAACCGGTGTTGTTCCCAACGAGTGCGTGGTTACCGTTGTTCGTTCTCAATCGTGGTTGTTCTTTCGCAAGCGTGTTTAGATTCGGGTCGAATCTGTTAAAGGGTAGAATGTAATACCGATAGTGTGAAAAGCATTTGAATGCGGAGAGATTATTTATTCGGAGAGATTAATTAATCGGAGGAGGGTTCTTTAGAAAATCGCCAAATCGGAATTGAGGGGGTTTCGCGTTTAGTGGGCAACCTGGCTTGGGCCGTGGCCCAAGAGGGACCAAGGTGGCCGGCCAAGGAGAGGGGCTGCCACTTCCACCCCCAAACCCTAGCCGCCCCTCCCCATCTCCTCCTCTCCACTCCCACCTCCCCTTTCGGCCACCACCCTCCCACCTCCTCCACACCTCCCCTCCACCCCTTGCGCACCTCTCCACCTCCCCTCCACCTCCATTGCCGCTGGCCAAAAGAAGAGGAAGCCCTTTGCAGCCGGCCAGGAGGAAGAAGAAGGAAAAGAAGAGAAGGGAAGAAGGAAGAGAAGAAAGGGAGAGGGAAGAAGGATCCATGACAGGGAACTCGTGGTGATCATCATCCGCGCACGTGCCTTCGCTCGTTCGGCAAGGGTGGAGCGTGATCGAGGCGGCGCCCTCTTTGCGTCCACCGCCTCTCTGCGGTCAAGGCAAGTATTCGGGTTATAGCGTATTTTCGGTTGTATGATATGATTGTTGTGATTGCTTGTTGTAGCCTTGCACGAATGTTAGTGTAATGAGTTTTCCTTATATCTTGATGAATGCAAGCTATGGTTAATGTTTCCCTTGAGCGTGGCCAAATCTTACATGTTGTTATGTACATGTTAAATTCTTGGGTATGAAAGACGTGGGCATGGAGCATTTGCATGTTTCAAGCGTGTTGGAGACTTGGTCATGTATGCATGTTTTGATATATGATAGCGAAGTAAGGTTGCTTACATGATAATGAGAATATGATGTATTCTGTTTATAAATATGTTATCATGATGCATATGCATGTTGAGAGCATCTGGTGCCTAAATCACGTGGTGATCAAGCACATTGATTGAGGTCCCGTTATGTAGATGGCGTGCTTGAGGTCCCACATTCGTGGAATGTGGGCTATGAACAAAAGAGGTCCCCATCATTAATGTGATGGGCAAAGGTCCCTATACATGTGGTGTATAGGCTTTTGGTCCCCGTGCGGAGGAGCACGAGCAAGGCTATATCTGACGGCGGTTGTATACCCCGCATGACACAGTAAAATGTGAAAAGAGATAAAGTTAAAAAGGCGCATTGCATTGGTTGCATTCACATGAGCATGAAGGCTATACTTTGGTGCATTGTTTATCTTGGATTATTGATGCTATGAATAATAACTGCTTAGCCTTGTTGGTACTTGCTTTGAGTCTTTGGGCTCACTCTTGCTTTGATGTGTTTTAGGTACAATCGCAAGACCAGGCATGCATGGGAGGGAGTAGATGTTTGGATGCACACACTACCACTCCATCTTAAGAATTACTTATGGATAGTTTGAGTTTTGGATTAACTGTAATAATGAGAATAGCAAATTTTGGTTATGTTTATGAGATTATCCTGCACGCTTGAATGAACCTGATTATGAATATATTGATAAATACCTTGATTAATTGTTGGAACCTCGGTTTAGTTGACTATACAAAGGAGGTTTTGTCGAGATTTTGTAATTGGTCTTGGTTTAGCCTAGTTTAATTTAATTTCAGTAGCATTCCAGGCTCAATGCTGAGCTGGGGTGTTACAATTATAATATTATTAGGTTTTATAAATATATTACAACAAAAATAAGTGGTCAAACTTGCATTTTTAGGAGCTTGTCGATGTAAAAAACGACTTGTTTTTGTGACTAGAGGGAGCAGTTAATTGTAGAAAAACACTGTTACACTATGTTGGACCCGAAAGGCGACTACAAGAGGTGAATAGGAACACTACTCTTTGTCGACCCCATCCGATTTCAACCTTTTCTTCTCTCAGTAGCTATAGAAGCTATGAAGATTGTACAACACAAGCACATCGAAAGTCTTGCATTGAAACCGACGAACCCCGACAAAAAGACACCAAAAACACTCAAAGAGGCACATAACCAGTCTGACCTTCCTTGCTGGCCAGTCTGACCTATGGCCTGCCGGTCCGACTACCTAGGGTGGCCAGTTTGATCGCTGGTGCTCTGGGAGCAACACGAGATGATCACAAAACGACCTAACTTCTACTCCAGTGATCTAAATCCTCTGAAACTTCAACTATAGCTCATCAAGAAGGTTAGGAACTTATTCCAAACGATGATTAGAGAGATCAAGGCAAAGGTTCTACGAATTTCTTGGATAAGGTCAAGAAGGCAAAAGAACCGAGAAAAATCAAATTTTTATCCAAAAATGTGCTTGCGGGTGGATGATGATGAAGATGATTCTAGATGGATTTCCACATGTCCTAGCAAGCTAGATGACAACGTGAACACCAAGAAAACCAAAATAACTCACAAAATTCCAAAAAGCATCAAAGAAAGAGAAAGAACAAGAGAGAACTCATCTTGGAGGAAATCTTGCTTGGATTGATTTAAGAGTTTGTTTTGTTTATAGCCACTCCACCATAGAGGACAAAAACTCAATAATTGAGCACTCAATAAATCCATCTCCCTCAAACCGTAGCCTCCTCTACCCCACTTTCTCCAAATCATAAATTAGGTTTTTTTCGTGGGAAGGCTCTAGAGGCACAAATCCTGCACCTCTTCCTTTTATAGTGAAGACTAGATCAAGAGATAAAACCTTATCAGGCATCCGTTAAGCCCAAACGCAAACTGGTCTACAATCACGCATGCTTTTCAAAGCAGATGATGAGCTGGGCTTCTCGAATCCGTCTCTTCGTGATCTTCATCTTCACTTGACATAAACCACCTCTCCTTGCGCCATCTTGCGTTGTAATGTCACCAAAGGTCACCAACCTGGTGTTTTGGTGAATGACGAGGATTAAAATCTCTATGTATTATTGTAATACATAATAAAAGACCATATGTCTTCATGGTCGTAACCACTAAGGCTAACGACCTCACTGGTCTTAAGGATTCTAGAGGTTACATAATGGGTACCCTGGTCAGATAAGGTCTTGTATCTAGACTCCGACCAGGTAGCTACTCGTAGAAGCTGTGAACTGGTATCTGGATCTAACTCCAGGTGTATTCTTTACCGTGTGATGAATCGAACACATGTTATATACTCCATGCCACGCGATGTTTCATGATCCTAAGACACTGACAACAACCACCATACGGTTGAGTGTCTCATAGACACTTAACCGCAGAACAGTTGATGCTTCATCAACCACCGCCTCGCTCCGACCAGTCGTGACGCTTCCCAATAGGCGTCTTCTCCAGGAATAACTGCCACATATTCAGGGATTATTTAAAGATAGAGCACGGAAGGAATGAGGAGATAGAAGACAATAGATCAGATTGCATCAAATTGAAGCAACACAATCAGCATTAGATTCATGTTTTCAAGTCTTATACAATAGCAAAGCAAGCATTACACACAGTGTAATTAGGATTAGTCCACTACCTTATCGTAGGCACCCCCTGTAATAGCCAGTTCATATCAATAAAAGAGTAGTCCCATTCTCTCCCCAAGAGATCTGTGCCATTTCCCTCTATATTTCGTAAGATCGGCGATTCGATCGTCGACAGTGAAGATACTAAAATACCCTTTCTAGATCCTTCTCCAAAGACCGAGAACAATCGTCGTGAAGCAATCTCATGTTTCGCCATGTGTAGATTAATCAACAGCTCTCTTCATTTCGACAAGTCTCTCCTATCCGGCTCCCACCGGAACCACCATGACACTTGCACTGACCCCGTACCGCTTGATGCAACCTGTTGCTCCAAACCTCCCATTCGGTCATCCCTGTCTATTTTGCACCATGCTTAAGTCCCATGGCTTCACCCAGCATCCCTGATCATTTTGGACCTCAGCTCTCCTAGCCTAGTCCCGATCATCCACATCGTTGACCATCGTTTACTCTAAGCCACCTGCAAAATAATAGACCAAGAAATCGATTTCGGGCATAAGTTCTTTGTAACTTGACCCACGTTAGTCAAAACATACATCATGCAACACGTATGCACTGAAAACCATGACTTTGACCTAACCCGTGACATTCACCACCGTCGGCGCATGAACACTCAGTTTGGCCGGTCAGACCGCCCACCGGTCTGACCACCAACCAACAGCCGGTCAGGTCGCTCTAGAAATTTTCCCAATGACCTGGAAAGTCCATCCCTGGATATTTCGGCAAAACTCTATCTACTTTTTCCTTGAAACTCTATTTTACATGAAACTTGATGCAAACTCACCTATTAACACTCTTACACAACTGTTTGACACTACTACAGAAAATGTCATCACAGACGGTTCAAAAACATCATTGTAGACGGTTTTGTGAGACGTCTAAGTTTATGGGTCAGTAATGACATGAAGTCATCACAGACGGTTGTCGAACCTTCTGTGATGTAGACTATCACAAACGGTTATTAACTCAGAACCGTCTGCAATAGGTGACTATCATAGACGGTTTGTAGATGAAACTGTCTGTAATAGATGATGTATCACAGGCGGTTTGTAGATGAAATCGCCTGTAATAACTGATGTATCACAGACGGTTTGTCCTAAGGAACCGTCTATGATATTCTTTTGTATTGCTAAATCTATTTCTATTTATTGGCTAGGCTCAGGAAATGCCAGCCATACCTTCTGAAACAAGCAAAAACACAAGTACATGTATACATCCAATTCACATTCATTTCATAAACGTATACATCCAATTCACATTCATTTCAGAAACAATCTAGCACATCCATTTCACAAATCAATTAACTCAAATGAAGTACATGTATACATCCAACTCACATTCATTTTCGAAACAAGCTAGCACATCCATTTTACAAATCAATTAACTCAAATGAACTAAAATACACACATTTACCATTAAGTTCAATCTTATCCCAATCAAATTCAATCTACATTGTGGAACTGCCCTTTTGGGTGTATGACCTAACTCAACAAGAAGTACGCAAATTGTCCTCAAATGTAGTTGAGCTTGGCATATTCCAACTCAGCTGTAACGATGGTCGCATTTTGTCGCTAGGAAGATTAAAGTTGTGCATATATATAAATTGATAAGTATGAAATAATTATTGCAAGATTGACAAACCTAAGGATCATTGGTCATCGCGGACCGAGTAATTGCATGTTGCGGTAAACATAGTATCCACAAATGTTGCCCTGCGGTTGCTGGTGGCACTATAAAAATAGAATTGGTTAATTCGAGATGCATTACTATGAAGTGTTATATAGGATTAATGTGTACCAGTGAATACCAAGAAATCTAGATCGTGCTACAGGGCACTGATCCCTCCCTTGGATCTCGCTCCAGTAGCAGCGTACATCGCGAACGACCTACGTGATTCCAAAAATTTAGCCTTAGCCATTGAAAAGGAAGGAAATACTACAATAGAGTTATCTATGGAGGAAATGCATTTACCTGTCGATTAATTCTCGGACAATTGTGAAGTTGTTTTTGGCCCTCTTTAGGGAATCAAGGTATATTACTTTATTCTATTTTGGAATAATTACAATTAGAATCCAGTAGAACCTACACAGGCATGTCACCGTGGTCATTAAACCTAAGTTCGTGTTGCTTATAAAGTACAAATCAATAAATATAACCATTAGTGCAGTACTTACTCCTGGTTGTAGGGCAAAAGTATGAATTCCTTGTTGCGATGAGCCAGCAATGCCATTGTCATGTAACTCTCGATGAAGGATGCATCCTCCTGTATGCTTTGCATAGAGACCAAGTGTGAGTCGAGGAAACCTACCAGTGATTCCCTTGATCTAGTATCAGAAATCATGTGTGTGTGTGTGTGTGTATATATATATATATATGTGTGTGTGTGTGTGTGTGTGTGTGTGTGTGTGTACAAAAACAAGGAGTTATATATGTCGACATTTATCAGTATTACACAAACGTAGACCGTAATTATACACACATATAGTGTCCAGCATCGCATGAGTGAGGCGTCGAGGGCGTTGAGGTTAAAGAGTAAGAACAAGTCCTCGAAGGTCACCGTGAAGACATAGTCTTGAACCTTGTGGTTAAAATGATGCTGCCTAAACTTGACGTTGACACCCAAGGTCCATTGTCCATCCGTCTTGTTGGTCTATTTTATGTTCCATGCATGCAATCTCTGGCAAGCCAATCCTAGGCGAGCTACCAGGACGACCAACGGCTCGCTCAGCGTGAATTTCTGGGCTAACGGCAAGAAGGGGATATCATCGGGCTTCTTCGATTTGCCCTTGCCGTCTCACTTTTTATAGGTTGACTTCACGGGAGTCAACCGGGCATGAGGTGCAGATGCATCTGATGCACCAGGCCCTTGCCACACCAGTGCAGATAGCTCCCGTAGACTTGGCACCATTGTAGGACTTTCCCATAAAGTTGACACCAGTGTAGGTAACTCTGGTGTAGGTAGCTCTAGTGCAGATGGCTCCCGTGGACTTGGCACCGATGCAGGTAGCTCCAGGAAGATGTTCCTCTTGGGCCACTGGATGAATGTTCCAATAGCTTGCCCTAGAGTCACGACCTCGTCGTTTGGGGGCATATGTAGTGGGATGACCTCAAAATTGGCATGAACACCATCCACATTCACTTTTGTGAAACCCTATGCTAGATTTACACTGTGCACCAAGGCCCCGGTACCGGATGGATACGCCTGGCCCGAAGCAGCGTCTAGGGCAACAGAGTCATATCTCACTTGAAGCTTGCACTTCGTAGCCACCTACATAATGATACAAAATTAGCTACTCCAACAGGCCTATCAATAGATCGAGTATTCCAGAAATAATAATTATTACCAAGATGTCATCGATGTGAAATGTCATTGCTTTACGAGTTATGGTTGACGCATTACCTACTCCAACGGTTGGGGGGCTGGCTAGCATAGTAGCGGCGGGGGCTTGCAACTGATTTCCCCTAAGACTTTCCTCAATGCTTTCTATTTTCCGTCGCATCTCATCTCTAACAGCATCAGTGATCTCCTCTTTGAGGGATTCATGAATCTCCTCTCGTAGCCATGCTTTGCGCTCGGCTTTGGCTCTCTTCCTACTCCGGTACACTTTAGAGTCCTCTGAGAAGCTTTGTTTCCATGGAACATAAAGATCAAGGCCTCTCGTGCGACCCAGGTGCTCCTTGTTTCCCAGGGCCGCAGAGAGTATATCTCTCTCCCTGACTGCTTGGAATGAGCCTTGGGAAGATTGTGCACTCAGCGCTTCCTGTAAGAGCTCAACATATTATTTCACTTCCTATGAAGTTATGGAGTAATTACAAACTAGGTAGTTCAATATCTTACCAAGCGCTGGGATACTTCCTCGTCTATGGGGTTTAGAAAGGAGATGGCCCTCGAACACACGGTAGATAACCTCACTCTTATCCAGTTTCGGGCGTTCTCATCAGGGATCCAGCAAATGGCGGGGAGGCATCCCATAGGACTACCTGCTCATCCTCCTTCTTCCATTGCGGGATTTTACCCGTATACCCAGTGGTGCCGAGTCTACGAGGATGCGTGTTTTTTTTTGCCTAGAGGGCTCTGTATGCCGTACTTTCACTCCTAAAATCATCTATCTTCTTCTTCGCCACAAAGTCTTGCCACTCCATGAATGGATCCTTCTTGAAGGCTGTCAGACCCTTCTCCATGTATTGCTTGAAAAGTGTACTCTTAAAGTTCTTCCACGCTTTGCTCGCCGCTAGCAACGCGTGTCGTCGCATGGAGGCCTGGTGTTCTTCCAAAATCTCAAACGATTGGAAAATTTTCATCACCAGCGCATCTTTCTAAGCTTTGGTCAACTCCTTCCACGAATCGTAGGTGATCTTGACCCGTTCCCATGAAACTATTCCGACTGTTCCCCGGAATGCCGATGCTGCATGGCGAGGATTGAGAGGGGTCCTAGATGCGTCGACAGCTGTGATGGTAAATCGGCCCTCGGGCCTTTTCGATATTCCTCTTCTATCGCTCTTGGATTTTCTAGAAGACAGCGCATCAGACGCATGAGGCGATGACGACGGAGAATGAGCAGATGACATTTTCACAAGAAATAGTAGTTCTGACACGCATGAATATATTATCATAAGATGCTCTATGTGTATGGGTATACACACCAATTAATAAATAATTGGGATATGTATGGAAGAAATTAGGATACTTTCTTATTAATTATATAGCTACCACAAAAAAATCCATACATGCTACATACAAGAAGAATTTTGGCAAGTAAAAAATCCACAAGATTGTTGTAAAAATTATAGTTTTAGCAAACATTCAGAATTAATTCTAGCATATTTAAATAACATTAAAGTATAATTCCATCAGAATTTAAATGACCAAATTATCATATACTCATGTAATTCTTCAAGTCATCTAAAAAGAATAATATGTTCAACACATACATCATGTTACAAAAGAAATCAACATAAAGCTAAGATTTAACATTTTGATTTTGCTCTTAGATGTAGAGTTGCCCAAGTTTTAGTCTTAGCCTTCTCGCTACTTTAGTGTATACTCTTCATTAATTGAATTTGACAATATTAATTCAAACTTTGAGCTCTAAAATAATGCTTTACTAATCTGCCAATAGAATCTTTAAACAAAAGACAACATATAATACTTTCGACCAACAGGAGATCAAAGCAAGATGATCACCAAAACAACACTCCAGTCAGTCAACAAAACTTGATCTACTGACAGTATATATAACATCAGAGTTTAAAAAGTTCAACAATGAGCCCAATTGACTAACAGAAAAGCATGTACTGTGAATTGCTAAGGATCACAGAACCTAGAGGTCCAATCAATTAACGAATCAAAAGTAACAGACTAAATATTAAAGATCAATTAACAGTAGTATGCCTTCCAATTAGAGCTCAAGTTTAAACCCGATTATCAAAAACAATTTTAGTACAAGACTATAATCATCATTGAGCAGTTCAACAGAGCACTCAAAAACACTTTGCAATATCTCCCAGTGCTAGGCATAGACAAATCACATAGATTGACTATATCTAATAGCACAACACATAAGCAAAGTAATATGAACAAAATGAATGCTTCAATACACACAAAGCCGATGGTACTCGAAACCATCAACGCGTGCTCGAGGAGGAGGCGACGCATGCTCGGGGGAGGGGAGGAGGCGAGCTCAGGGGAGGAGGGGCGCCGGGGTCGAGGAGGCAGTGGCTCAGCTTGGGAGGAGGTGGCGGGCTCAGGGGAGGAGGCACGCTGGGCTCGAGGAGGAGGCGGCGTTGAGGACGGTGGTGATGGGCTCAGAGGAGGGAGATCTATTTAGAGAAACTTGATCGTTTGAGTGGGGGCGTGGGCAAACCCTAGAGTCCGAATATAAATGAGGGAATTCATATTTTGCCCTCAAGATAGTTGGGTTTTCCGAAAATACACCACTTCCCGATGTAACACATTTTTGCCCCATCCTTAGTCTATTTCTTTAGTTTTTCCCTCTTTGCATTATTTTAATCTTATCTGCCCATTTTGCCATTACCAGACACATGAAATGACATTTTTACCCCTCACCAACCGCCCTTGCCTCATCTCTTCCCCTTCCTCCACTGTCATGAGTCCCCTTCCCTCACCGGCTCCCCCTTCCAGGGCCTCTTCCACACCTCGCCTCCCCCACAACCCCGCCTTCCAGATCCACATAGGCACATCCTCCTCCCCTCACCACCACCACGGCCTCCGCCAATCGCCTTCCCCAGAAGCCCCCGTCGCGTCCCCCGGTCCCCACCTCCTCCGTGGCCTCGGCTGCTGCATATAAGGCTGCCATGGCGGCTACCAACTCTGGCAGTGTCACAGCCCCAACTAATTAAATTGGATTAATATGTATTTCACTAACCTGCATTATCAAATTCAAATCATTTCATAATATATTGTACTTGGAAAATCTAATTTGAGGTAAACATACACCTCAAAATTCAATTTTTAATTCAAATCAGTGATAAAAAGTTGTGATCATCATCTGGAATCAATTTATTTAAAAACTACATTAATTATCACGAATTAATATAATTTTTCCCAAATTTTTGGGACTAGTTTGAACCTAATTAAAATTCAAACAACATTCATAGACATACAACATGTTTGAATTTAAATATCACAAACTATATTATGAACAGTAGGGTTTATAATTTTTATGGGAACTATATATTCCTGTGAACCCCACAAATTATTTCACGATTTTAGGAATTTATTTCTAATTATAAACCCGGTCAAAGTTGCTAGACAGATTTTAAACCCAGTCAAACTTGAAAACCTAAACCCCACTCATGTTCCTCCGCCGAGCACGGTCGCGTGGTCGAGCCCAATCAACTAAACGCACCTCACGTGAGCCGTCCGATGGGAACTCGCGGCCGAGATTGCGCACCTTCGCCCCCGCGCCACTTAACCTCTTTAAACCCCAACCTTCCGATCGAGATCTAACGCCGCTGTTGACCACGTCCTCCTCCTAAGCGAACGAGAGCCACGACCGGTGGGGCCGTGTTGTCGCACTCCGTCGTCTACCTCTGCCGGCGCGCCAGCATCTAAAGCCACGCGTAAGCGATCGCGACAAGCACGAGCGGCGCCAGCACGCCGTCAATCCACCGCGCCATTGGCGCCCCGAGCTCGCCACCTAACGCCGCCTCCACTCCGCCTCTTCCCGCGCATAAGACCTTCTCGGCACCCCTTTCTTCCTCACTCTTCCTCTCGGTGGCGAGGAGGGGAAGCTCACTGCTCATCTCTACGGTAAGCTTCCTCCGGTGATCCCACACTTCTCTACCTTCCATGTCGTTTCCATTTTTGCTCATCCCAGCTCCTATCCTTGCTTGTAGCTTCTGGTTCATCTTCGTGCTCCAGCCCACGGCCAGAACGCGCCACCGCGGACACACCCGTGTGTTCTTCGTGTCCGGGAGGTATTATCCTCAATCCACCGCGTCACCTTGCATGCCTTACCTCACTAATCAAAACCCCTAACTTTATTTGGACATTGCACGACAGTGTGCGTGTATTGAAAGATTTGATCTTTTCGCCATAGCACTAACCCTTCATCTCCTACCTTGTTCCGGTAAGCTCCTCTTCGATTCCTTGCTCCTAGAGTATCCTCTGTGGATCTTTGGGCTATACCTAGCTCTAAGTTACCTCCTTTTGGCTTCAGGCATCCTCTCCACGTGAAGCCGTGTCGTCGTGCTTCTCGTCTTCTCAAGACCGACAAGCCTCCACTGCTTCAAGCTTCCTCAAGCCCTCTCCTAGCTTCAGGTAGCTCCTAGTTAGTCTCTAGGATCTCAGGCGCTTGCTTGTTTGTCGCTGCGGAGCTTCTTTATGCTGCTTACACTTTGCCGTAACATCGCCGCCGCTCAACTCCGCCAGCCGTTCAGTGTGCCGGCTTAGCCGCCGAGACCACTTCCATTGGGAGCGCAGCACTATTGTGCACCTAAGCATACTCTTGGTTCACGCCGCGGTCGGATCGCCAAGCCGTCGGTGAAGCGCGGATCGAAATCCGCTGTCGCACGCCACCGCCATCGTAGCATGTCATTAGCCGTTAAACTCCAATCATTAGCATTTAAGTGATGTCTTAAGCGCGCCGATGAGTCTATTACATGCGGCCCCACGCACGAAAAATGGAAACGTTTTGGTTAAAGCCACGATGGGCGACATGTGGGCCCAAGTCTCTAAACACGCGCTCGAGCTAAATGCACCGAGTTAATCGGACCGCCGATGCGAAAGGAACGGCTCGGATTTGTGAGACATTCGGACCGCCCTATTGCATCTCGAATATGGACCGTTGGATCTTGATCCAACGGCCGCAACCGCCGCCTAGGACGCACGCGCGCGCGCTCGCGATGGTCGCGAACGAGCGGGCCTGGTCGATGACGCGGCTAGCGCTGCACTCGGTGAGAAAAGTAGCTAATGTTTGTAAAATCCGAAAAACCCTTTTCTTACACACTGAAAAATATGTATAACTTCTAAAAATGCATAACTAAATCATTTCAACTTCAAATTGACTGAAACCACTTCTGGAAATTTACATTCTTAATGGACTTCCTATCAAAATTAGTTTCATACATGTCTCTGTAGCAGAGGGCTTTAATTGGAAATTTATTCATTAGAATCATTATATTTACAATAGGAAAATGGACTGAAATCTTTAAAAATGCATAAGTAATTATTGGAAACTCCAAAAACAGTGAGACCACTTTTGATAATTTTCATTTTCAGTAAACTTAGTTCTAAAAATGGTCTCCACCTTACCTCTGTCACAGAAATTATTTTGGGAGAATATACTCCTTAACTCCATTATTTTTATATTATAAAAGGCTGATAACTTTGAAAATCGATAACAAAATTATGAAAACTCCAAATGGGACAAACTCAACTATCCTGAACTTATGTTAATATTACCTATTTACCTATGTAATCCTTTACCCCGCCACTGTTCTACAAAATTTCACTTCATAATTAAATTACATAATTACTGCTTATTGAAATCAAATTGCACCATTATAACTTTCACATGCTAAATCAAAATGAAATAATTCTTTCACCAAAATCCTTTAAAATCATGACCTAACTACTGTAGAAAAATCATGCATTTTTGAGCATTTTGGTTTTTGAGTTGTTTTCTCGGTATTTATTTGATGTTATAATTATATAGATCCCGAGCATATTGACATCGACACTTACGCTACCGAGAGTGAGCAGCTACTATACCAGCAAGGCAAGCATCATTTGAACTTTCTTTTGCATCATATTTGATCCCAGTTTTGGTTAAGTTAGTGCAATGATAATTGCTTGTATGCTATTTTGATTATGTCAATATTTTTGTGATGTGTAGTTTAGTATGTCCTATGCTTGAGGTTAATCTTGAATTATGCCAACTCCTATATGCTTAAGATAGGATGTGTGAATTATGGGTGATAGAATTGCTTAGCCATGCAAGTCTAGACACAGTAGTTCGATCGTGGGAATAACCCGATGGTTTTGGGATACACACAACTCTTAATTTATGTTTTTACTTCAGATCTTTGTAACTGTTTTATGAGTAAAATTTTGTCATTTTTAAATGAGATTTGGTCCGGACAAGTGTTGGTTAGTGATGGTGCTTTGTGCACGAGCATTGGGTAAGTGGAAGGACTTGTCCGACAATTGAGGACCGAACTTTGGGTACCTCTCGTTCAAGCAACACTCGTCTTTGCCACACGGGTTGGGAGCCGTATGGTTAAGTAGGGGAGGGTTTTATTATGTTAAGTCCTTGGTGGTGTAAGGGCATAGCGACCGTGAAATCCTATGTTCTTTGAGGAGCCGATGTAATCCTTTATAGTGTGCAAGGAGCACCAATTCTTTTGTTTTGATTGCATCGGTATTTTCAATATAACTTGTGAGCCCCTAGCAAGTGCTATCCGACGCTTGTACTAGGCAAGGAACCATCTCACAAGGGGACTTAGCTCAATAGGGCTTTCTTCTTTGAAAATGATCAGATCTTGATTTACCGTACGACATACCATAGGAAGTGTGCTATTTGAGGCCTCCGGAGGCTTACGGGCTAATCAAGTCGTGTGGGTAAAGTAGTACACCTCTGCAGGTATTAATCTATTCGAATAGCCGTGTCCACTGTTATGGACAACCGCTTGAAATTTGTGGTCGCCTATTGTTAGACTTTTAATTAAAATTGTGGTTAAACTTGGGATTCGTCATGAGCAGGTTGTTCATGTGTTTAGTATACCAAAGTGGGCTGCCACTTTGGTCTTTGTATGATTCAATTGTTTATTACTAAATGTTTTACTACATGTTTTACTTCTACTTCAAATCTGATTTTAAAATGGGCACATGAAAAACTAGTATGTGTAGGATGTTTCATTATTGCGTCTCTTTCGCAAAACTAAACCAATATGAGCCATCCTTTGAATGACCTTATGCATAACTATTTTTATTTGTGTAAGACTTGCGAGTACACTTGTACTCGCCGGATGTTTTGGCCTTTTCGGGTGAGGAAGGTTATGATTATGATGATCTCGCTAGTGTTGACTTGGCGACACTAATGAGTAGTGTGCTACCATTTAACTCGATCGGTTGCCGATGGGTGATGGGCATACCACTGCTGGTCTTTTGCTTTATCTATTTAATTCACGCTACTTGATACTCTGTTTAAATTTGGCGGTCGGCCGTTTGTAATAATTGTCAGACCTTAACTATTATGCAAGTATGTCTTTCATTCCTTGTTGTATGCTTGTATGGATGAAAGCAACGTTGGATGAGGGTATGAGTATATTGGTCATTGATCTTGGGAGCCAATATATGTCATACTCGTTGTTGATGAATTCCCATTTAACTCACCAAGGGTAGTGCTTCGAATCGAGGGAGAATCATGTAACGCCGCAAGGGAGCGAGACGCATGATCGTTGAGGCTCCGATATTCGGCTAAGCCTCTCACTTGGATAGAGTTAAATTGAATTATTTATCGAGAGACCGTAATTATGTCCCTAAGACCTTGTCTAATCTCGGTCTTATGGAGATAATTACCGGGTCCCACAACGTTAGTATCGAGCCATCTTGTGAAGAGGTTAGAGGTAGCACTGGCGTTAGAGTTAGTAAGCCTTCTGGAGTCAAAATATTTTGAAATTATCAAATTACTTTCAGAGAGTTTAAGTTAGGAATATCTTTTATTCCTTATCCATCTCAGTATCTTTTCTCTACTGATCCTATTTTGGTTTATGAAACTAACTTACCTTGCCTTCTTGCCTTTAGATGAACCCTCAGTACCTTGTCCGGGAAATTCAAGCGGAAGGAGTGGATGGATACCCAGCGTTGCTACGAGACATGATGTGGAGGGCGAACTTCACATATCAGCCCACTTATTCCATCTACCGCCGTGATCGAGGACCAGGAATGGAGGAATTTATGGCAGTAATAGATATCGTTGTTAGACAAGTTACTAGGAGCATACCTTACCGCTTCCAGGCGCGTGGTACTTCGGAGGCCATGGCGTTACAAGAAGTGGCTTTGGTGGCCATGAGTCGTCTTCGCTCGACGAGCGAGTTAGTGACCCCATATGATCACTTTTCCGATGCGCCGCGCGCGCCGGGCGTGAACTCGTTTGCTAGGATCCAGTTTGGGAGGACCCCAAGTCGAGCGATTGGCGAGATTGGTTCACGTAATGGACCAAATGCATCGTTGCATGATGCATGAGTTATGGGAGGCGCGTCGTCGTCTCATTATAGCTCAGAGCATTCTGACTTATGCATGACATGAGGCTCATTCGTCCGGATGTGTATGGCGCTAATGAGGTTTCGTCGTACATTTCGCGCCACGGACTATCGTCTTCTGTAGTAGGAGGCCATATCATCGGCGTAGGATCCCCTTACGCCTCACCAACCGGGAGACCCGAAGACACAGATCCTGGATACCACCGCTCGATGACTTTCGGTGAACTTTGACCAGAATAATATCTAGGTACATTAGAGGCGGGGAGCTCTATGTTTGAGCTTGTATCCTTAGGTTTATGTAATAGGGTAGTAGATGTCGAACCGTTATGTTTCATTTGCAAAAACTACTATTTCGATTGTGATCTTAAGCTGCGGGCGCTATATGCTGGCGTTATATCGATTCGGTTTTATGTTGATTAATGTTAGGTGTTCCATTTGATGTTACAAATTTTCTTGCTTTTGATATTGATTGTGCATGTACAGCCAAGTAATGGCTTTTGTCTTATTTACTAACCATCCTTGTCCAATACGGGATGCGGGACCAACTCTGCGATCGGGAGCCTGCGCGGCAGGCTCCCCATCCCCATCTAGGGCACCACGTCTAGCACCTCAGGCGATTTCTACGATCGGGACGGTCATCCAGCCCGTGCTGGGCATGGCGAGCCCTCTCGGCCTGGCCCCAGCAGGTGGACCGCTGAGAGGTGCTCCTCCGCCGCCATCCATGGTCGAGTTTATGATGATGATTGAGCGCAACCGGATGGACCGGACCGGATGCTTGAGGCGATCGTGGCGCAACACCGCTCCGGCTCCGTTCCGACAGAGGAGCTGCCCGCACCGGCGTCGGGGTCTCGGCGAGTTCAGCGGACCAACCTCCGACATTTGCGGGCGGCAAGGACCCGATGGAGGCGGAGGACTGGCTGCACAACATTGAGAAGAAGCCGAACATAGCGCGTTGTACGGGGTTGAGAGAGTCTTGTTTGCCGCCTATCGGTTGGCGGTGCGCGAGCGCATGGTGGGATAGTTATTCCGCCATGCAGCCCGTCATCACGCCCCGACTTGGGACGAGTCGGGATGCGCCGGAGGCCCATATACGAGAGAGTGCCGCTTATCAAGCGGCGGCGGTTCCTGCCTTGAGACAAGGGCGGAGGACCCGTCCGAGTACTGCATGACTTCAACTACTTGGCGGTATGCTCGGACGACGTCTCGACGAGACGCCGCCCGAACGAGTTCTTCCATGGATCGCCGAGGAGTTAAGACTTGTTTTAGCGCACATGATTTGAGTTTCAAAGATCCGGTCAACAAGGCGATAGTGGTGGAGCATGAGAGCATGACGGTGGATGAGTCGAGGAAGAGGAGGAAGGCCTTCGAGCACGGCGATGGCGAGTGGCGATTTCGAGCCACGCCGGGGACTACCTCGAGCACCTCGTGCCCGGCCGGCACGTCGAGGTCTCTGTGGCACCTCCACGACCTTCTCCACCAGCTCAAGAAGACGGCGGGGCGAGAAGACCAGATGGCGGGGGCATACAAGCGGCGTCATTTGTTTCCATGTGGGTCGGGGCCACTATGCCTATGATGCCTCGCCAAGCGGCGAGGATGCCGGGACGTACTCGCTCCAAAGACCACGGCCCGGCTCCGGTGAGGCCACCGCAACCACCACGAGAGAGCAGCACCTACTCCACCCCCGGCATGCACGTGGTCGCGTCAACCACGTCTCTGGAGAGGAGGCGACGAGCCTTTGACGTCGTGCTAGGTACACTTCTTGTTAATTCATGTCCGCATCCGTTCTATTTGATTCGGAGCATCTCATTCATTTATTAAAAACGAGTATGCTGAAATTAACCAATTCAAGATACATACACTACACCCACCTTATCATATTCAGTCCCCAGGGTCGGTTTTCTACGCCGATCAGGTCTGCAGGGACGTAAAAATTGAAATACAAAATGTTAACTTTTCAGCAAACTTAATAGTGATAAGTTCAGTGGGCATCGATGTTATCTTAGGGATGGATTGGTTATCTAAGAATCAGGGGAAGATTGATTGTGCCCAACGGTCTATTTCAGTGACTAACGAGGACGGCATCCAGGTAGTCTTTGCACCTTTAGTGGGTAGTTCTCACCTTTATGCCTTAGAGGTGAGTACCTCCCTCAAGATAGAGGAGGTTCCAGTAGTGAGTGAGTATCCTGATGTGTTCCCTGAAGAACTTCCAAGCATGCCCCCTGACCGAGAGGTAGAGTTTGTCATTGAGCTTGCACCCGGTACCGCGCCCATCTCAAAAAGGCCGTATCGGATGCCGCCCAATGAGCTAGCTGAATTGAAAGAACAACTTAAGGGGTTGCAAGACAAGGGTTTCATCAGGCCTAGCTCCTCGCCTTGGGGATGCCCGGCTCTCTTTGTCAAGAAGAAAGACAAGAGTCTACGGATGTGTGTTGACTACCGTCCATTGAATGAGGTCACCATCAAGAACAAGTATCCGCTCCCGCAGATCGATGACCTATTTGACCAGCTTAGTGGAGCTCAGGTGTTCTCCAAAATTGACTTGAGATTAGGCTACCATCAGATTAAAGTTAGAACCGAGGACATTAGAAGACCGCCTTCTCTACTCGTTACAGTGCAATGCAGTACGGTCATGTCATTTGGTTTGACCAATGCCCTGACCTATTTCATGAACCTCATGAATTCGGTGTTCATGGAATACTTGGATCGGTTTGTAGTGGTTTTCATTGATGATATCCTTATCTACTCTAAGTCTGATCTTGAGCACGAGCAACACTTGAGACTAGTGTTAGAAAAGCTTCGCCACCATCATCACCAGACGCCAAATTCAGCAAATGTGAGTTTTGGCTTGAGAGGTTAGTTTCTTGGGACATATCCTATCTAAAGCGGTGTCGCTGTTGATCCTAGTAAGGTACGAGATGTCCTTGAATGGAAGCAACCCAAGAGCGTCACTGACATTCGTAGTTTTCTTGGACTTGCGGGATACTACCGTAGGTTCATCAAGAATTTCTCAAAAATCGCGAGCCTATGACCCAACTTCTATAGAAAGAAAAGAAATTTGAGTGGACAGTAGAATACGAGCAAAGCTTCCAAACACGAAATAATGCTGTGAAGCTCCCGCACTTGTTGTCGCGGACATTCATAAGAGCTTTGATATCTCTCGTGATGCATCTCGCCATGGGCTCGGTTGTGTGCTTATGCAAGGCGGCGAGTGGTGGCCTCACGACGAGGCAATTGAGGCCCCATGAGGCCAATTATCCCACACACGACCTAGAGCTCGCGGTGAGTTCATGCCTTGAAGATTTGGCGACATTACCTCATCGGTGTCGTTGCGAGATCTACACCAAACCATAAAAGCCTTAAATATATTTTCACCCAAGCCGACTGAACTTGAGACAAAGAAGATGGCTTGAGTTGATTAAAGATTACGATATGGGACTCCATTACCATCCGGGAAGGCTAATGTCGTGGCCGACGCCTTGAGCGAAAAATCTCAATGCAAGCGTTTGTCGGTAACTCCTTTTCAGAGGCTTATGTGCGCATTGCAAGACCTACACAGTAGATAGTTGAAGAAGGTTCGCTTGCAGCCCTCGGTGTGACTTGCACACTTGAGGACCAGATTAGAGAAGCCAGAAAACCGATGCGAAGTGGCTCAAATTTTAGAACTAATGAAACAAGGCAAGGCTAAATGTTTTAAGGAAGATGCACAAGGTACTCTATGGTTTGGAAACCGTATGGTGGTACCATTTGATCGCCACTTGAGAGAATTGATTCTCAAGGAGGCTCATAACTCCAAATTCTCTATCCACCCGGAGTACGAAAATGTATCAAGATTTGAAAAAGAAGGCGTGGTGGAGCCGAATGAAGCGCACGTTGTACGATATGTGGCGAAGTGCGATCTATGTCAAAGAGTCAAGGTGAGCATTTGAAGCCAGTGGCACTCTAGATCCCTGCCCATTCCCGTGGAAATGGGAAGAAGTTGGCATGGATTTTATCACCGCCTTCCTAGAACTAAAGCTGGATTTGATTCTATATGGGTAATTGTGGACCGTTTGTGAAAGTTGCTCACTTCATTCTGTCAAGACCATCTACCGTGGGGACAAGTTAGTGGAGCTTTACATTGCAAGAATTGTTTGTCTCCACGGTGTTCCAAAGGTGATAGTTTACGATAGAGGCCCTCAATTCACATCCTATTTCGGGAATGCTTACATAAAGCCATGGGGACCAGTCTATCTTTTAGCTCAGCTTACCACCCCATAAGCAGATGGACAGATGAGAGGGTAAACCAAGTTTTGGAAGATCTTCTCCGGGTTTGCGTCTTGTCCTACAAATGATAGTTGGGAAAAATGTTTACCGCTTGCGGAGTTCTCCTACAACAATGACTTCCAATCGAGCATTCAAATGTCACCCTTGAAGCATTGTATGGGAGAGCTTGTAGAACGCTTTGAACTGGTCCGAAGCCGGTGAGAGGCCATTCTATGGCCCGGCCTTGGTGGAAGATGCTGAAGAACAAGTTCGTGTCATTCGTGAACGACTTAGGACGGCTCAATCACGTCAAAAGTCTTATGCCGATCGTCGTCGTCGCGAGTTAAGTTTCGAAGTGGACGATCATGTTTATCTTAAAGTCTCTCCTATGAAAGGAGTTCGTCGTTTCCAAATCAAAGGTAAATTGGCACCTCGCTATATTGGACCTTTCTGTATCCTAGCTAAGTTGGGATCGGTGGCATACCAGCTGGAGTTGCCACCATCACTCTCGAGCGTGCATAACGTCTTCCATGTCTTCCAACTCAAGAAATGTCTTGAATCCCAGCAGGCGGCCGAGTTGGATAAACTCGACTTGCAACCCGATCTATCTTATCGAGAGAGCCCGATTCGTATCCTTGAGGAAACCGAGCGTAAGACTAGGAATCGTAACATCAAGTTCGTCAAGGTTCAATGGAGCAACCACACGGAGAATGAAGCAACTTGGGAACGTGAAGACCGGATGCGTGCAGCATATCCAGAACTCTTCTCTGCATGAAGTGCCTCCGTATCAAGAAAGTAAAGGTAAAACATATTAATGTAAATTATAACCTGTCAACACTATCTTTGAAGGAAATCAAGACAACATAAATTATAATTTCTAATGAAAACTTTCTAATCCTTCTCCACCCAGATCTCGGGTCGAGATCTTTTGTAAGGGGGGGAGGTTTGTCACAGCCCCAACTAATTAAATTGGATTAATATGTGTTTCACTAACCTGCATTATCAAATTCAAATCATTTCATAATATATTGTACTTGGAAAATCTAATTTGAGGTAAACATACACCTCAAAATTCAATTTTTAATTCAAATCAGTGATAAAAAGTTGTGATCATCATCTGGAATCAATTTATTTAAAAACTACATTAATTATCACGAATTAATATAATTTTTCCCAAATTTTTGGGACTAGTTTGAACCTAATTAAAATTCAAACAACATTCATAGACATACAACATGTTTGAATTTAAATATCACAAACTATATTATGAACAGTAGGGTTTTATAATTTTTATGGGAACTATATATTCCCAGCAACCCCCACAAATTATTTCACGATTTTAGGGAATTTATTTCTAATTATAAACCCCGGTCAAAGTTGCTAGACAGATTTTAAACCCCAGTCAAACTTGAAAAACCTAAACCCCAGCTACTGTTCCTCCGACCGAGCCCGAAGTCACGTGGTCGAGGCCAATCAACTAAACGCACCTCACGTGAGCCGTCCGATGGGAACTCAGCGGCTGAGATTGCGTACCCCTTCGCCCCCGCGCCACTTAACCTCTTTAAACCCCAACCTTCCGATCGAGATCTAACGGCCGCTGTTGGACCACGTCCTCCCTCCTAAGCGCGAACAGAGAGCCGCTGACCAGTGGGGCCGTGTTGTCAGACCCGTCGTCTACCTCTGGCTGGTGCTCAGGCATCTAATGCCACGCGGCGAGCGAGCGCGACGCGCGCGAGCGCGCCAGCACGCCGTCAATCCACCGCTGTCGTTGGCCAGTCCCAGAGCTCGCTCACCTAACGCCGCCTCCACTCCGTCTCTTCCCCGCGCATAAGACCTTCTCGGCACCCCCTTTCTTCCTCACTCTTCCTCTCGGTGGCCGAGGAAGGGGAAGCTCTACCGTGCTCATCTCTATGGTAAGCTTCCTCCGGGTGATCCCACACTTCTCTACCTTCCATGTCGTTTCCATTTTTGCTCATCCCAGCTCCTATCCTTGCTTGTAGCTTCTGGTTCATCTTCGTGCTCTAGCTCACGGCCAGAACGCGCCACCGCGGACACACCCGTGTGTTCTTCGTGTCCGGGAGGTATTATCCTCAATCCACCGTGTCACCTTGTATGCCTTACCTCACTAATCAAAACCCCTAACTTTATTTGGACATTGCACGACAGGTGTGCGTGTATTGAAAGATTTGATCTTTTCGGCCATAGCACGAACCCTTCATCTCCTACCTTGTTCCGGTAAGCTCCTCTTCGATTCCTTGCTCCTAGAGTATCCTCTGTGGATCTTTGGGCTATACCTAGCTCTAAGTTGCCTCCTTTTGGCTTCAGGCATCCTCTCCACGTGAAGCCGTGTCGTCGCCTTCGTCTTCTCCGGCACCGACAAGCCTCCAGCTGCTTCAAGCTTCCTCAAGCCCTCTCCTAGCTTCAGGTAGCTCCTAGTTAGTCTCTAGGATCTCAGGCGCTTGCTTGTTTGTCGCTGCGGAGCTTCTTTATGCTGCTTACACTTTGCCGTAACATCGCCGCCGCTCAACTCCGGCTAGCCGTCGGTACAGGCCGGCTTAGCCGTCGAGACCACTTCCATTGAGAGCGCAACACTATTGTGCACCTAAGCATACTCTTGGTTCATGCCGCCGTGGCCGGGATCGCCGGCAAGCCGTCGGTGAAGCGCGCGGGATCGAAATCCCGTTGTCGTACGCCGACCGTCACTGTAGCATGTCATTAGCCGTTAAACTCCAATCATTAGCATTTAAGTGATGTCTTAAGCGGCGCTGATGAGTCTATTACATGCGGGCCCCACGCACAGAAAACGGAAACGTTTTGGTTAAAGCCACAGTGGCTGACATGTGGGCCCAAGTCTCTAAACACGTGCTCTGGAGCTAAATGCACTGGAGTTAATCTGGACCGTCAGATGCGAAAGGAACGGCCTGGATTTGTGAGACATTCGGACCGTCCTATTGCATCTCGAATATGGACCGTTGGATCTTGATCCAACGGCTCGCAACCGTCGCCCTAGGACGCACACGTGCGCGCGCCTCGCAGTGGGCCGCGAACGAGCGGGCCCGCTGGTCAGTGACCGCGGCTAGCGCTGCACTCGGTGAGAAAAGTAGCTAATGTTTGTAAAATCCGAAAAACCCTTTTCTTACACACTGAAAAATATGTATAACTTCTAAAAATGCATAACTAAATCATTTCAACTTCAAATTGACTGAAACCACTTCTGGAAATTTACATTCTTAATGGACTTCCTATCAAAATTAGTTTCATACATGTCTCTGTAGCAGAGGGCTTTAATTGGAAATTTATTCATTAGAATCATTATATTTACAATAGGAAAATGGACTGAAATCTTTAAAAATGCATAAGTAATTATTGGAAACTCCAAAAACAGTGAGACCACTTTTGATAATTTTCATTTTCAGTAAACTTAGTTCTAAAAATGGTCTCCACCTTACCTCTGTCACAGAAATTATTTTGGGAGAATATACTCCTTAACTCCATTATTTTTATATTATAAAAGGCTGATAACTTTGAAAATCGATAACAAAATCATGAAAACTCCAAATGGGACAAACTCAACTATCCTGAACTTGTGTTAATATTACCTATTTACCTATGTAATCCTTTACCCGCTTTGTTCTACAAAATTTCACTTCATAATTAAATTACATAATTACGACTTATTGAAATCGAAATTCAGACCATTATAACTTTCACATGCTAAATCAAAATGAAATAATTCTTTCACCAAAATCCTTTAAAATCATGACCTAACTACTGTAGAAAAATCATGCATTTTGAGCATTTTAGTTTTGAGTTGTTTTCTCGGTATTTATTTGATGTTATAATTATATAGATCCCGAGCATATTGACATCGACACATACGCTACCGAGAGTGAGCAGCTACTATACCAGCAAGGCAAGCATCATTTGAACTTTCTTTTGCATCATATTTGATCCCAGTTTTGGTTAAGTTAGTGCAATGATAATTGCTTGCATGCTATTTTGATTATGTCAATATTTTTGTGATGTGTAGTTTAGTATGTCCTATGCTTGAGGTTAATCTTGAATTATGCCAACTCCTATATGCTTAAGATAGGATGTGTGAATTATGGGTGATAGAATTGCTTAGCCATGCAAGTCTAGACACGGTAGTTCGATCGTCGGGAATAACCCGATGGTTTTGGGATACACACAACTCTTAATTTATGTTTTTACTTTAGATCTTTGTAACTGTTTTATGAGTAAAATTTTGTCATTTTTAAATGAGATTTGGTCCGGACAAGTGTTGGTTAGTGATGGTGCTTTGTGCACGAGCATTGGGTAAGTGGAAGGACTTGTCTGGACAATTGAGGACCGAACTTTGGGTACCTACTGTTCAAGCAACACTCGTGCTGCCACACGCGGGTTGGGAGCCGTATGGTTAAGTAGGGGGAGGGTTTTATTGTGTTAAGTCCTTGGTGGTGTAAGGGGCATAGCGACCGTGAAATCCTATGTTCTTTGAGGAGCCGATGTAATCCTTTATAGTGTGCAAGGAGCACCAATTCTTTTGTTTTGATTGCATCGGTATTTCCAATATAACTTGTGAGCCCCTAGCAAGTGCTATCCGACGCTTGTACTAGGCAAGGAACCATCTCACAAGGGGACTTAGCTCAATAGGGCTTTCTTCTTGAAAATATCGTATCTTGATTTACCCGCCGGCATACCATAGGAAGTGTGCTATTTCGGAGGCCTCACGGAGGCTTACGGGCTAATCAAGTCGTGTGGGTAAGTAGTACACCCCTGCGAGGTATTAATCTATTCGAATAGCCGTGTCCACGGTTATGGACAACCGCTTGAAATTTGTGGTCGCCTATTGTTAGACTTTTAATTAAAATTGTGGTTAAACTTGGGATTCGTCATGAGCAGGTTGTTCATGTGTTTAGTATACCAAAGTGGGCTGCCACTTTGGTCTTTGTATGATTCAATTGTTTATTCTTGAAATGTTTTACTACATGTTTTACTTCTACTTCAAATCTGATTTTAAAATGGGCACATGAAAAACTAGTATGTGTAGGATGTTTCATTATTTGCGTCTCTTTCGCAAAACTAAACCAATATGAGCCATCCTTTGAATGACCTTATGCATAACTATTTTTATTTGTGTAAGACTTATGAGTACACTTGTACTCACCGGATGTTCTTTGGCCTTTTCGGTGAGGAAGGTTATGATTATGATGATCTCGCTAGTGTTGACTTGGCGACACTAATGAGTAGTGTGCTACCATTTAACTCCGATCGGTTGCCGATGGGTGATGGGCATACCACTGCTGGTCTTTTGCTTTATCTATTTAATTCATTGCTACTTGATACTCTGTTTAAATTTGGCCGTCGGCCGTTTGTAATAAATGCAGACCTTAACTATTATGCGGTATGTCTTTCATTCCTTGTTGTATGCTTGTATGGATGAAAGCAACGTTGGATGAGGGTATGAGTATATTGGTCATTGATCTTGGGAGCCAATATATGTCCGTAATACTCGGAAGTGTGAGAAGTCAAGAATCGGGTTAATTAAATTTAATCGGAGAGAATTATTTAATCGGGAAGAGTTTAATTTCAGAATTCAGCAAAGACAAGAAAAGAGAGGGGTTTTCTGTGTTTTCTCACCTACAGGCACAGGCCTTGGCCCATCCGGCCTGTAGTGGCCGACAAAGGGGAGGAGCCACCTCCCAAACCCTAGCCGCCTCCCTTTCTCTCCTCCCACTTGCAGCCGCCTCCTCCTCTCCCTTGGCCGACTCCTCTCCTCCCCTTGCACCTCCCCTCTCCCAAGGTGCTGTCCCCTGCACCTCCCTATCCCAAGGTGCTGCCCTTGCAAGGAAGAAGAAAGAGAGGGAGAAAAGAAGGAGAAGAAGGAGAAGAAGGAGAAGAAGAAGAAGATGAGTTTGTGTGGGGTTTGGTTCAGCGAATTCTAGCGGTTCGACAAGGTAACGAGATGCCCTCCCTGCTGTTTAATCCTTATTAGATGCGAAACCGATTAGAATTGATGGTTAATTGTTGGGCTGCAGAAGATGCAATTCTGTCCAGAACCTTGCGTGGGTTTTTCGTGTATTTAGAGGCTGAATTTTAAGTTTCCATCCCTAGAGATATGTGGGTTATGTCGTTATCTTTCAGTAGCGCGAAGATCACTCGATTCGAGGTCTGAGTCAAAAGTTATGGTCGATTTAGTATCTGCTGCCAGAAATCTGACGAGAATAAACTGTCTGGATATTTCCTAAAATATGATAGGGAAATTGGAAGAATCTGAAAGTCCACCCAACTATGTTATTGTAGGTAATTCGATAAACTTTTCAGATTGATAAAGAACGATCAATTCGGAGTTACCTATTAAAAGTTATGGTCATTTTAGTTTTGCTGTTCGTTTGTGTAGACAGTTTCTGTACTGAAAGTTCAGACAATGGTTAGCCTAATACTTTGGCCGAATTGGAGTATCGTGTCAACTAGAGTATTGTAGATTATTCAGTTAAGAATCTACAGAAATTGGGTTTACCTCTTTTTGACTTTCTGTTCTTGAGTTATGTCAATTACCGTGCCGCTGTCCAGGAACGGTATATGGCAGGAAACGTTGTTTTTCAGTTTCAGCTTTGTAAACTCGTTTTGAGTCGTCAAGTAAGCGAGGTAGAATGCCGATTAGTAGCGCTGAGTATATTATGTCTTAATTGGTATTATTTTACTTGTTTAGGAGGTGAAGCCTCAGGTTTAGGAGTATCAGCTTTGCCGGCTAGCGCGTCGCATCGTGGAAGGCAAGTAAATGTAGCGGTTGTGCTACGGTTTAACCCGTTTTTCTTACTACCTGCACTATGCATGATTGACGTAATGTTAAATGATATGCCATGGTTACATGTTTTCTAAGTAAGGATGTGGTAGCAAGATATTAATCAATTGCTATGTTTGGATGAGTTTGGGTAGTATTGTGGTAATTCGCTTAATGAGCAAATGCGGAATATGAAAAATAAACTCAAGGTGGACATGTTGATAATTCCTTGTGGTTATTTTCATGATGATCATGTTGTGGTCTATGTGATAGAGTTCCATCTAGATCGATTGATTTTGATCTTGGTGAATCGGGTGTGTGTTATGTAGTAATGGTCTTATGACACGTTGGTATTGTGCTTAATGAGACACATGTGGATTATGATAAAATATTCATGATGAGTATGTTGTCGATCTTCGTGGTTAAATTCTTGTGGTTTATTATTTTCATATCATTCATGACATATCATGACATTTGCATTGTGGATGTCGCCGCTTATAGCCGCGACCGTACCGGTACAACATCGTGCATTGCCGTAGCACGATGCATACCTTTACCTTGTTGGGTAAAGGTGCGAGTGGAGCATAGCATACATATGCATTACATTGTGGAAAGATCATTTGCATGCTTGTGCAAGATATTGAGGTGAAGTTATTTTTGCAAACAAACGCACTTCATAGTTGCAATGTGGAAATTGACTCATGAGAGTCTATTGTGGTATGAGTAATGTGGTTGTGGTTGTGGAATGGGGTTCATCCCTTGTGGTATGGTAGAGGTTGTGATTGTGGCATGAGATTCTTCTCTCTTGTGGTAATCGTTGATAGCGATTGTGGAGGTGAGAAATAGTAAAGTTATGAGGTAAAATATGTTATTACTTTATTGTCATTGGTAGTGGTAGTGGTGAATAATATGAAGCAGTTGATCAAGATTCATTGTTAATATTTTACTATCTTTGGTAGTAAATATGGTTGAGGCTTTAATTGTGTTCATTATGAGAATTGGATATTGATGCTTAATATCTTTGTAGTTTAATTAGCTTGTAGAGCGAATGTGGATTCACATTATGGATGTGCACATATGGATACTTTAATGATGTTGTATATTTATTTGTAGTCCGATTAGCTTTGTTAAGCGGTTTGCTTCTTGAGATTTTATCTCACCCTTGTTTCCCCTACTGGTGATTGTTGAGCATTCATGGGATGGGTAGAGCGGCACCACAATAATGCACTTGGTTCACCCACTCATGTTGTAATAAAGTCGATGAAATTCTAGCCAAATGCTTAACTATTTGTGGATGATTATGTTGTTAAATAAGGATGGACTTGTGAACCATTCTTTGATTAATCTGCTAGAGGTTGTTTAATTATTGAATTTGTTACCGTTATCTTTATTCCCTTAGTTGTTTATGCTTCCGCTTAATGCTTCTTGTCTAGAGATGTTGCCGAATTAATTTATCTTGAAATTATTGGCTAGCTGTAGAGTGGTTTAGTAGCATTCCAGGGTAATGTGGGTCCTGGGGTGTTACAGTTGGTATCAGAGCGGGTTTTAGGTCTGTGGTAATTAAAAATATTAAATTGACACACTGGAGCACAGTAGGATGGGATGGGACAAGCATTGCATTCATGCTTTGACATGTTATGTTGATTATTCATGCTATGACATAATCCTGTATGTTTATGTGTTGTTTCTATGACTGCTTTGAGTGAGGATAGTCAATGATATGAGGTAGGGATTGCGATTGTTGCCTTGGGCATTGCCGATTTATATCCCGTTAGTAGTGCGGGGATTTTGATCTGATTACCTCGGGTAACTTAGTTGCGGATGTCATGGGTAAGTTTCTTAGAAAAGTGCTATCCTCCTTGAATTGATGTTGGCCGATTCTTGGCCTATTGCAGTTAATGATATTTTTTTTTCTCTCGGGTTAGCTGTTTATTGTGGTTGTTGGTTGTCATTAGGCCTCTAATTGTTCTTGAGGCCAAGTATTGTTTCTTTCTGATTGATGGGTTGTTTGACTGCTCGTGAGCAGTGCTTTTGGAGAGACTAGTATTTTCCGTGTTGTTCCATCTTTCTTGCTGGAAAACATGACTCTTGTATTTCGTTTGATATTTTGAAAGAGAATCAAAGCTTTACGTGGAAAGTTCATTAACTTGTGGAAGCATTGGCTCTATGCATTTCTTCTGAGTTATTTTGACTTTTGAAGTTTGATTTTCTCCCTAGAAGGGAGTGTTAAAATCCCTTTATGTTGTTTTGTTGTGTTTAAGTAGTAGGTGGTAATTATGTAAATAATTGATAGATTGCGAATTATCAAGTTGAAAAGTTAGTGTGGTACATCATTAATTTCTACTAACATCTTTAGAAGTGAAGTTGATTAATATGATGTTGTCCTGTTGTAGTTTCTTGAAGATTTGTGGCTAAGAATTTAGCGATATATGTGTAGAACTCATGCATTTATTAAGGATTATGAAAAACAATTGGATTGACTATTGTAGTTGTTTAATTTTCCCAACTTGTTGGATAGATTGGATTGATTGATCTTAAGTAATTAATCTGACCATTCGGGATGGTCAAGTAAGGAGGTGTTGGAATATTGCCTTAATAAGATTAACCTTAATTATGTCCTCTCTTTACATACTTGATGAGCATGTACAACTGTTAAAGTTATGTAACTTTTACCATGCTAGATTGTTGAAATATGTATAAAGAATGGATGAAGGTTGATGTATTGACTTGTGGAATATTGTCTTATAAAGCTGGTATTATTGATGTTTAAAGTTATTTTATTTTATTATCTTAGCATAAGGTGGAGTATTGAATCATGCTCTTTATTGTCTTTGTGATTGCAAATTAGAGATAGGATCATTAATGCTATGCTGATGAAAAATTAATAATCAATTATTGTGACAATGGCTAGAGTGTAATTACCTTTTTGCTAAACTAGAGTTGAGTATCAGTACGAGATAAATGTATGAAATCTAATAAGAGATTCATACCAGCATGTTTTGTGAGGTTGTTATGTTCTAGTATCATCTTGTTAAAGAGTTTGATTTAATATGATGGCTTATGCACTAGGTTTAACTAGATTAAGTAGTTGGAATCTTATTTGGATAATAAGAACATGATGAAGTGATTTATGGTGTTCCTTTTGAAAAAAAAATATGAAGGAGTGAGATGATATGATGATTTTTTTTGCAAAGAATGTTTTACCTTGTTGTGAATACAATCGATAGCACGTAGTTGTGATTATGGTGTTGAATGTTTTAAAAATAAAGGGATTTGTTAATTCCATAGTACTAATTGCATTGAAGGGTGTGAGATTTACGGTTGGAATCTTTTTGGACCTTATGACTGGTGTCGTAAGCAACGTGTTGATTGACCTTATTGGTTTTATTTGAATCTTGTGTTGTGGTCTTCAAGCATCCTTTGTTGGAAATAGCGGGATGTTGTAATCAAAGAAAATTGCTTCTTATTGAAAGGAAAAGTTGTACTAGAAGTATTTGAGGTTCAGATGATCTTATCTTGTGTTTTCCAACCTCATTGCAATTTGTTTTTCTTTTGGTCTTTTAGCTCTGTGATGATGACCATTTTCGTATCTTTGGAATTTATTTCTTCTTACCTCTTCTCCTAAGAACATGGTAATTGTTGTGGGTTGCGAAGCCTTTTGTTGGTCGTGGTTTTGGGATAGAGTATGATTTGCGGGGCCAGTAGAGTCTATCTACAATGGTGTAGATGATGTACTCAATTGAGCTAATTGTTGAGGTGGCCAACTTGAGTTAAACGAGTGGGTGTGTTGGGCAATGATTTGAAAATCCTTGGTTCAAGGAAGTTAAATTATTGAAAGAAATGAATTGGGAAATTATGGTTATGTCAAGTAGTGCGATGCTCTCTTGATTCTTGTTTTTTTTTGGGTGTTTTTGTTGAGGCGCAGTCTTTTCCAGTTAGGAAAAGAAATTGATTATTTTAGTGCATCGAGTGATTTTCACTCTTAGCTTAGGTGGTGTGGTTTCTCCAATTGTCTACTTGGAGAGTGAAAGATGTTTGTGGTAAATCCTTTGTTTTGGATCGTGGTCCTTTAAAGGAAAACTAGTTGCTAGTGTGATGCTTGATAATCCTTTTCTCTTACATTATTGGGTTATATTTGTAAATTATATCGTTGTGCTTCTAGTAGAATTATGTGAGTGAAATTGGTGATCAAATTCTTGAAATTGGGTATATTGTGTTATCCACGAGTATATTTAATAAGAGGAAAGTGTTTTAAGAAAGAGGATGGTTTTAGAAAGTGGTCTTAATAGTTTTTATGGAAATTTTGCCAAAATGGCAGGACACATTGCATTGCTCAGGGCCGACAAAAGAGTTATGCGGTTGTTCAATGCGAGAGTTGGATTTTGCGGTGGGAAGCCTTGTGCTCCTTGGTGTCTCCGACCAAGGGTATTGTTCGTTTTGGTACCACCAGAAGCTTAGCCCGGTACATCAGCATTTTCCGGTGGTTGCTCGGGTGGGTAGTTTGGCTTATCGTTTGGGTTGCCAAACTCATTGAGTGGTGTGCACAATGTTTTCCTTGTGTCTATCTTTGAGAAATACTTGCGGGATCAGAACACAAGATTGACTGGAGCGAGTCACAGTGGAGCAGGATCTCACTGTGGAGAGTCGTCCAGTTCGTATCTTGGATACGTCGGAGCGGGTCTTGAGGAATAAGACCATCAAGTATGTGAAGGTCCTTTGGGCGAATCGATGCGAGAGAAGCTACGTGGGAGTTGGAGGATCTTTTGCGAAAGAAGTACCCCGAGCTCTTCGAGGCTGGTGAGTACTCCTAGTTTGGGTAGCTTTTTGCTTGTTGTTCTTCTCTTTGTGGTCTGTAGAGTAGGATTCGAGGGCGAATCCTTTTAAGGTGGGAAGAGTGTAATACTCCGGAAGTGTGAGAAGTCAAGAATCGGGTTAATTAAATTTAATCGGTGAGAATTATTTAATCGGGAAGAGTTTAATTTCAGAATTCAGCAAAGACAAGAAAAGAGAGGGGTTTTCTGTGTTTTCTCACCTACAGGCACTGGGCCTTGGCCCATCTCAGCCCTGTAGTGGCCCGACCAAAGGGAGGAGCCACCTCCCAAACCCTAGCCGCCCTCCCCTTTCTCTCCTCCCACTTGCAGCCGCCCCCTCCTCCTCTCCTTGGCGACTCCTCTCCTCCCCTTGCACCTCCCCTCTCCCAAGGTGCTGTCCCCTGCACCTCCCCTATCCCAAGGTGCTGCCCCTTGCGCAAGGAAGAAGAAAGAGAGGAGAAAAGAAGGAGAAGAAGGAGAAGAAGGAGAAGAAGAAGAAGATGAGTTTGTGTGGGGTTTGGTTCAGCGAATTCTAGCGGTTCTACAAGGGTAACGAGATGCCCTCCCTGCTGTTTAATCCTTATTAGATGCGAAACCGATTAGAATTGATGGTTAATTGTTGGGCTGCAGAAGATGCAATTCTGTCCAGAACCTTGCGTGGGTTTTTTCATGTATTTAGAGGCTGAATTTTAAGTTTCCATCTCCTAGAGATATGTGGGTTATGTCGTTATCTTTCAGTAGCCGCGAAGATCACTCGATTCCGAGGTCTGAGTCAAAAGTTATGGTCGATTTAGTATCTGCTGCCAGAAATCTGACGAGAATAAACTGTCTGGATATTTCCTAAAATATGATAGGGAAATTGGAAGAATCTGAAAGTCCACCCAACTATGTTATTGTAGGTAATTCGATAAACTTTTCAGATTGATAAAGAACGATCAATTCGGAGTTACCTATTAAAAGTTATGGTCATTTTAGTTTTGCTGTTCGTTTGTGTAGACAGTTTCTGTACTGAAAGTTCAGACAATGGTTAGCCTAATACTTTGGCCGAATTGGAGTATCGTGTCAACTAGAGTATTGTAGATTATTCAGTTAAGAATCTACAGAAATTGGGTTTACCTCTTTTTGACTTTCTGTTCTTGAGTTATGTCAATTACCGTGCGCTGTCCAGGAGCGGTATATGGCAGAAACGTTGTTTTCAGTTTCAGCTTTGTAAACTCGTTTGAGTCGTCAAGTAGCGAGGTAGAATGCCGATTAGTAGCGCTGAGTATATTATGTCTTAATTGGTATTATTTTACTTGTTTAGGAGGTGAAGCCTCAGGTTTAGGAGTATCAGCTTTGCCGCTAGCGCGTCGCATCGTGGAAGGCAAGTAAATGTAGCGGTTGTGCTACGGTTTAACCCGTTTTCTTACTACCTGCACTATGCATGATTGACGTAATGTTAAATGATATGCCATGGTTACATGTTTTCTAAGTAAGGATGTGGTAGCAAGATATTAATCAATTGCTATGTTTGGATGAGTTTGGGTAGTATTGTGGTAATTCGCTTAATGAGCCAAATCGGAATATGAAAAATAAACTCAAGGTGGACATGTTGATAATTCCTTGTGGTTATTTTTCATGATGATCATGTTGTGGTCTATGTGATAGAGTTCCATCTAGATCGATTGATTTTGATCTTGGTGAATCGGGTGTGTGTTATGTAGTAATGGTCTTATGACACGTTGGTATTGTGCTTAATGAGACACATGTGGATTATGATAAAATATTCATGATGAGTATGTTGTCGATCTTCGTGGTTAAATTCTTGTGGTTTATTATTTTCATATCATTCATGACATATCATGACATTTGCATTGTGGATGTCGCGCTTATAGCGCGATCGTGCAGTACAACATCGTGCATTGCGTAAGACGATGCATACCTTTACCTTGTTGGGTAAAGGTGCGATGGAGCATAACATACATATGCATTACATTGTGGAAAGATCATTTGCATGCTTGTGCAAGATATTGAGGTGAAGTTATTTTTGCAAACAAACGCAGCTTCATAGTTGCAATGTGGAAATTGACTCATGAGAGTCTATTGTGGTATGAGTAATGGGGTTGTGGTTGTGGAATGGGGTTCATCCCTTGTGGTATGGTAGAGGTTGTGATTGTGGCATGAGATTCTTCTCTCTTGTGGTGTCGTTGATAGCGGTTGTGGAGGTGAGAAATAGTAAAGTTATGAGGTAAAATATGTTATTACTTTATTGTCATTGGTAGTGGTAGTGGTGAATAATATGAAGCAGTTGATCAAGATTCTGTTGTTAATATTTTACTATCTTTGGTAGTAAATATGGTTGAGGCTTTAATTGTGTTCATTATGAGAATTGGATATTGATGCTTAATATCTTTGTAGTTTAATTAGCTTGTAGACGAATGTGGATTCACATTATGGATGTGCACATATGGATACTTTAATGATGTTGTATATTTATTTGTAGTCTGATTAGCCTGTTAAACAGTTTGCTTGCTGAGATTTTTATCTCACCCTTGTTTCCCCCCCCTACAGGTGATTGTTGAGCATTCATGGGATGGGTAGAGCGGCACCACAATAATGCACTTGGTTCACCCACTCATGTTGTAATAAAGTCGATGAAATTCTAGCCAAATGCTTAACTATTTGTGGATGATTATGTTGTTAAATAAGGATGGACTTGTGAACCATTCTTTGATTAATCTGCTAGAGGTTGTTTAATTATTGAATTTGTTACCGTTATCTTTATTCCCTTAGTTGTTTATGCTTCCGCTTAATGCTTCTTGTCTAGAGATGTTGCCGAATTAATTTATCTTGAAATTATTGGCTAGCTGTAGAGTGGTTTAGTAGCATTCCAGGGTAATGTGGGTCCTGGGGTGTTACAATGTCATACTCGTTGTTGATGAATTCCCATTTAACTCACCAAGGGTAGTGCTTCGAATCGAGGGAGAATCATGTAACGCTCGCAAGGGAGCAGCGCGCATGATCGTTGAGGCTCCAGTATTCGGCTAAGCCTCTCACTTGGATAGAGTTAAATTGGAATTCATTTACCGGAGACCCGTAATTATGTCCCTAAGACCTTTTCTAATCTCGGTCTTATGGAGATAATTACCGGGGTCCCCACAGGCAGTGTTGACCTCACCCCCGCCGCTTGATGCAACAAGAAGCGCAAGTCGCCGGTGTAGGAAGAGAAGCAGAGGAGTGTGGCCTCGTGGAAGTCGACGTCGGGATGGAGTTCCACGATCATGTAGTGGCTGCAGCCCTGCGGGGATAGGAGGTGGCCGAAGTTGCTGTGGTGCCCGACGGGGCCGGGCCCGAGCGCAAGGTCGGGGAAGCGGAAGGCGGTGGCGGTGGCGGTGGCGGTGCAAGTGTCCGTGACGAAGTAACCTTCGACCGGGTCACCGTGGATGAGGATCTAGCACCTGTGGTTGTCAGCCTTGACCGCAGTCGTGGTACGGCCCTGGGTGGCATGCAGTAGGAGGAGGCTGGAGGGATCAGTGGTGAGGACAGAGGGGCAGTTGTGGGGTGCGACGCGCTGAGGGAAGGTGACGAGCATGAGGCGTAGGGGCGTGGCCAGTGCGAGGGGAAAGTTGGCACCCTTGGGAAGGTCGGCGTTAGGGGCGCACATGCATGGGATGCTGCTCAAGATGACCCACGACAACGATGGGGACGATGCCATTTGGCTGGTCAAGCTTGGGAGTTGGGAGGAAAAGCAAGTGAATGGCTCGACTCGAGGGAGGGGAAAAGCAAAACGGAACGTGGTAGACCGAGGTGCAAAAATGACTTTTCATGTGGATATAACAGGGAAAACGGTTGGATATTAATAAAATAATGACAAGAGGGTATTTAATTAAGCAATATACTAAGAGAGGAGTACAAAATCAGTTATGTCGGGAATGAGGGTAAAATATAAATACGCATCTAACGGGAGAGCAAAATATGAATTCCCTCAATATAAGTAGGGTTGGACATCACAGATGGTTCTAAAGTAGAACCGTTTGTGATAAATACACATCACAGATGGTTTCAATAAATAATCGTCTGTGATAATACACATCACAGATGGTTATTTATTGGAACAGTGTGTGATGTTTATTATCACAGACGGTTTTTACTAAGGAACCGTCTGTGATATTATTTTGTATTGCTAAATCTATTTCTATTTATTGGCTAGCCTCAAGAAATGCTAGCCATGCCCTTTGAAATAAGCAGAAATACAACAAGTACATGAATACATCCAATTCACATCTATTTCTTAAATAAATTAACTCAAAGGAACTAAAATTAACCATTCATGAACAAATACACACATATAACATTAAGTTCAATCTTATCTAATCATGTTCAATCTACATTGTGGAACTCCCCATCTGGGTTTACGACCTCACACAACAAGAAGTACGCAAACTATCCTCGAATGTATTTGAGCTTGGCATGTTCCAATGCAAATTCACATATGACATATACACATATACATAAATGCAAATTCAAAACATATGACACATAAACATTTCATTCATCATTCCACTTGCTTATTTTCTTTAAAAATTAGCCATTCATGATGATCGACGCGTATATAGCTAGTTTCGTCACATTGTTCTTCCTCGGCCCTTATGCCGTTTCCGAAAGGAGGCAACTCATTAAATTGATTGTATTCTTCCTCGTCTACTACATTCTTAACTCCGATAATCCTTCTTTTCTATGAAGAACTACATGGCGCTTCTTATTTGCTTGGTCAATTACATAGAAGACTTGAACAACTTGGTTAGCGAGTATGAATAGTTCATCTTTGTATCTAACACGTTCGAGGTCCATGGTAGTGACGTGTACTTGTCGACCTTCACCTGTGGGAGATGGATCCAATAGCACAGAAACAGGGGAATCTTGAAAAGCATGTAGTCGAGCTCCCAAATCTCCTCTATGAACCCATAGTACGAGCTCCTCAACCCATCGGTACTAAACACATCTATGCAGACACCACTATTCTAGTTAGTGCTCTTTATATCCTAAGCCAACGTATAGAATGTGTACCCATTTATGTCGTATCTGTCATGTCACAACTATAAATATTGGCCCTTTTGCCAACAATGTCAGCATATCACTTGACGAGCTCCTAGCGAGTCGCTCCTTCGACCATTGGTCGAATAGACTGTTGTGCTGTCTCATGATCCAAACATTCAATCGCTCCAGATTCTGTTGCCGAAGCATGTCCTTGTGCTGGTCGATATACGGGGATACTTTGGCCATATGTTGCTAGACCGTGAAATGGGCTTGAGCATACGCATCCATATTTGGAGTGATTGCTTTCCTTCCAATGGTCTCAATACCCTCAAGCCTGCCCTCATGGCGAGATCGAGGCACATCTATCGGTTCAACCTGAGTCATGTAATTAATGGAGAACTCAATGACCTCTTCGGTCGCATAACCTTCAATGATGTTGCCCTCCGACCAAGATCGATTTTGTATATAGGACTTGAGAATTCCCATGAACCTCTCGAATGGGTACATGCTACGTAGGATCATGGGCCCGTAGATCTTTAACTCCCTCATAATGTGAACAATGAGATGGACCATGATATCAAAAAATGACAGAGGGAAATACATCTCAAGATGACATAGAGTCGTCACCACCTCGTCCTGCAGAACATCTAGTCCTTCAGGATCGAGGACCTTCTGATCAATTGTGTTAAAGAAATAACACAACCTCATGATTGTATCTCGGACCTTAATCGGTAAAATACTTCTAATTGCAACAGGAGCATCTGTGTCATCAGCAAATGACAATCATGAGACTTCATGCCAATTAACTTCAAATCTTCCATCGAAACAAGTTTCTTCATGTTGGCGGAGTAACCGGACAGAACTTTTACACCATGCAAGCACTAGCACAGTTTAGTTCTCTCGGCCTTGGAAAGAGTGTAACAAATAGGGGAGAGGTACATTCGTCCTTTATCATCTTTGTCGGTGCTAACTCAGGTCTGATGTCCATATCAACCAAGTCAAGCCATGCATTGACACCATCCTCTCAAGCTGTCACATACATTCTTCTCTACGTGCATGACATTGATGCAGCGGCGAACTTCTAGGTGCTCCCAATAAGGTAAGACCCAAAATGTTGATCTCTTCTTCCAGATGTTCATCTCACGGGTCCTCAATTTACATCCCTTTTCGAGCACAATATCTAAATCCTTAACCATATCATAGACCTCTTTTCTGCTTAAATGCTTTAGAGCTGAACTGTTCTCCTTCTCTCCGTCGAATTGTTTCTTCATCCTGCGGTATGGGTGAGCCCTCTAAAGGAACCTACGGTGATGCATATACACCATTTTGCACGAGTGCTTAAGCCACACACTCTCGGTATCATCTAAGCAGTGAGTACAGCCTTTGGCCCCTTTTGTACTCCAGCCCGACAGGTTAGCAAGGGCAGGATAATCATTTATGGTGCAGAACAACACGGAGCGTAAAGTGAAGTTCTCTCGTTTGTATGCATCCCATACCTTAGAAAAGAGACTATCACAGACGGGACGAGGTCGAGTAGAGGCATCCATCTCGAACCGAATTGGCCTCCCTTGTCGACCACAGATGGGGGTCCTCACTGAGAATGAAATCTGACAGGATGGAGGGAACGAAATCAAAGTGAGAAGGAAACCTAGATGGGATTTGGGGGGGCAAAACTTCATGCTCACCTAAAGCCAAGATGGGGGCTGGCCAGATCTAGCAGTATTGGTCGAGCCATAGTGGCCCGCTCACCGGAGGTGATGAGGACATCCCTAACTTGGATACAACCGCGTCTACACACACAGTTGATCCACAACAAATGTTACAAGGACCAATTACTCGAGCTCGTGCTCGCCAACTTAATCATCAGGTGAATTCGTTCATAAGGTTATATATTACTGAGAATAAATCGCTACCTAATGCAAGTGATTTAATTATGCTTAGGAATATGGGAAAGGACCAAGGAGAGGTATGTGGAGTCATGGACAAGCATAGGAGGCATAATGGAGGTCATCACGTCACTTTGGGTCTGCGCCAAGCAAGAATTCGAGTTGGGCTCGTTCTAGATTCGAGTTCGGACTGCTGCAACAACACTAAGTTCAAACGGGCGTAACTTCTTCATACGGACTCCGTTTGGGACGTTCTTGGACTTCATTGAAAGCTTATCAAGTCTACTTTTTAATGGATCCAACCTCAGCTTCAAATTCCAATTGAGCCGGCCACAATAAACAAAATAATTCACGTCTATTTTTTTGTCCGAGCCAAAAAGGGTGCTGCGCCACCTCCTCTTGGGCCCATGGGCCTTATAACCCTAGGGGCGTGCGTCCACTTACCTGGCCGCCACCCCTGGTCGTATTCCCATATAGGAGCCGCTGTTCCCTTCGCCAGAACTCGGATTTCGTTGAGTTTAGGTTTAGCCATTGTGCAAACTTCTGTTCTTCAGTTGTGTCGGACGACCACCTGTCAAGACAGCCTTCGGGATCCCACCTTTGATTTTCAAAACCATCTACGCTACATTCTTATTCACAATATCAGATTGCCTATATTTTATTCTTGCTAGTTCTTCGATTGCTCGCAGGAATCGAACCTCGTGTTCAGGTTGATCGCGCTTCTAGCATGGTCAATAACATCTCGGAGTTGGTTCAACGATTGCTAAGGCGCAAGCGTCGTCATACGGTTGTAGTCGGATCGCGAGAGCCACCTCCACCAAAATCGATAGTTATCAATCTCATCGAAAGATCGGGTACCCCGCCTCCATCAAGTGGTATCAGAGCTCAAGGTTGCTCGGTGAGAATTTACTGTTTTTCGTAGTTAGGTTGCTTAATTCCGAAAGTCCAGAAAAAGCCAAAAAAAATTATAGGATTAGATCATCTATCTGTCCAAGACTAATTGCGCCATTGCATCTTTCTTTTCAGTGCATTGCATTGTTGAACTTTCGAGTGCATCGTCGTGTCTTTTGCTGGTCTTAGTGTCTAGTTCCTTTAGAGTTTCGAGTTCTGCTCACGTTTGGTCGCACCGTTGCGCTTGGGTTCAATCTGCCGCTTACCTCCATCGTTGCCAGTCCTTGCCGCGCCCGGCAGAGCCGCTGTTGTCTTTGCCTTCACGCTGCCACGACCACCAGAGTCGTTGCCGCGACCACCAGCGCTGCCACCATCCCTTGTCGCGTCCTACCGTAGCCACCATCCTCCTGACGCGGCAAGCCACCATCCTCCTGCCACCGCCACACCAAGGGAAACCCTAACCAAGAACAAAAGTTCGTTTCGGTTTGTGACAGAGAAAAAAAAGAGAGAAAAAAAAAAAAAAAGAGAGGTTGTTTTCGTGCTGCCAAAAGTAAACATAAGTTTCATCTGACTTCGGCAACGCGATAAAAAAAATCAAAGTTTAGAGAGAGAGAGAGTATCTTTTAATTACCTTTGTACCCCTAATTTTTAGAAAAAGTTTGTGACCCATATACCTCCCTAGGCCTGGAAGAGGACTTTGAAGAGTTTTGAGTGAGGTGCACATTTGAAAAAAAAGGAGCAAAAAAAAAACGAAAAAAAAAAGTTTCTCAAAATTTGCTCAAAATTGACAGAGCCCTTTTGTAAGTGATTTTAAGGTTCCCCGTGAATACGGCATCCTTTTTCGATCTTCTGCCGCATCGTGCTTTCGTTTGTGTTCTAGGCTCGCGTCTCTAGTACGGTCTAGTCTAGGACCAGCACTAACCGGCGTTGAACGATTTTTCAGCTTGCTTTCTCTGATTTGATAGTTGCTAATCCATTGCTACCATACTTGAGCCTTCCCAGCTACACCTTTTCTACAACCGTACAGGCTGAACTTCACCTGGCAATCGCTCCATCCAATCTTCGGAGATACATTGACACCGCTGGTTGCCGATAACCCCTGTTTGCTTGGTAAGAATTGGTAAGAATTCGATAGAAGGCTTGAGTGTGAGCGACTTTTGAACCACCACATCCTAGTAGTTGTTAGGGACATATACTTGTGATTTGCTAACAATGGCAGGTTCTGCAGAGCATTCGGATGAGGATACATCTCATACTCCTCGTACGAAGGGAATCGTACAACATTTTCGGCGCCTCATGAACCTTCGTACGGAGGGTCTTGAGGAAGATGTCAGGGTCACAAATGAGCGACTTGCTCAACTTGAGGGTGCCCAAATTGAGACAAACGCCACGCTCGCCGCGATGGAGAGAGCGCAAGGCGTCACTAACACTTCTTTGGCAGGTATTATGGCGCGTCTTGACGAGATGGCCCATGCATCCACTGCTGTTCCCCCCTGTTGCCCCGGTGGTAGAGGGACAAGATGAATTCGACTATGTGACTGATACCGAGGCCAATGACATGGGTAATAATAACAACGATCGAGCTCATCGACAGTTGCGTTTTAACCGACAAGGTATGCGACGAGATGCCCCACGACGTGAGGTACGTGACCACGATGATTCTTTTGCTAAGGTTAAATTCACTATTCCCTCTTTTAATGGTAAATATGATCCTGATGGTTATCTTAATTGGGAACTAGCTGTTGATCAAAAATTTTCTTGCCATGAAGTTCCTGAGATTAGACGAGTTAGGGCTGCTACTAGTGAATTTACTAATTTTGCTTCTATTTGGTGGAAAGAACATTGTCGTCAACATCCCAATAACATACCTAACACTTGGGAGGCTTTAAAATTGCTTATGCGGCATCGATTTGTTCCCTCATATTATGCTCGTGATTTGTTAAATAAATTACAACGCTTAAGACATGGCACAAAGTCTGTGGAAGACTACTATCAAGAATTACAAATTGGTATGTTGCGTTGTGGTTTAGATGAGAATGAGGAGGCATCAATGGCTAGGTTTTGGGAGGGTTGAATCGAGAAATTCAAGACATCCTTGATTATAAAGAATACAACTCCATTACTAGATTGTTTCATCTTGCTTGCAAAGCTGAGCGTGAAGTGCGAGGACGCGGGACGAGGACACGATCTAACTCTTCTCGCAGTCGCACAAACTCATGGACACCACGCACCTCATCGCCCCGCCATCGCACCCCACCGCCACCCTTCAACAAGTCGCACTGCTACTTCAAATCCAAAGACCACGAGTTTCGAAACAACCAAATCAGCATCACAAGCGCCCGCAAAACCTCCTCTTCGATTGCTTGACGGGGCGAACTAAGGATATTCAATGCCATCGGTGCAAAGGCTATGGACACATGATGCGGGATTGTCGAAACAAGCGCGTACTGATCATACGCGATGATGGCGGGTATTCCTCTACTAGTGATTTTGATGATGAAACATATGCTATGCTTGTAATCGACCTGCAGGACTTGATGATGAATCGATCATGAGGAGGAACATGTTGGCGCCGAAGATGCCGACAAGTATTTAAGCATTATAGTGCAACGCGTACTAAGTGCACAAGTTTCTCGTGCCGAGCAAAATCAGCGCCATAATTTGTTTCAAATCAAGGGCGTTGTCAAGGAACGCTCGATTCGCATAATTATTGATGGTGGGAGTTGCAACAATTTGGCGAGTATGAATATGGTGGAGAAGCTTGCTTTACCGACCAACCCTCATCCCCACCCATACCATATTCATTGGTTCAACAACAGTGGTAAGTTGAAGGTAACACGAATGGTGAGAGTAAACTTTTCTATGAGTTCATACCATGATTATGTTGATTGCAATGTTGTTCCTATGCAAGCTTGTTCATTGTTATTAGGACAACCTTGGCAATACGATACTGATTGTGTGCATCATGGTAGGAATAATCAATACTCTCTCATGTTCAAGGGAAAGAAAATTGTGATGCATCCTATGACTCCTGAACAAATTGTTAAGGATGAACTTGCTAGAGCTAGTAGAGAGAAGAATCAGAAGAATGCTAGGAGCGAAAATCAGATTGTAGCAAAAAACTTGAGCAACATAAAAAGAAAGAACCTAAATCTACTCATGTGAAGAATAAAGAAATTAAATTGAAAGGTGCTAGTTTTCTTGCTACCAATCTGATATGGTGAATTGGATGCTAGTAATTCTTTGCTATGCATTAGTTTGCAAAGAAGCTTTGTTTTCGTTTGAGGATACATCTTCTTCTTTGTCTCCTCGCTATCACTAACATTTTGCAGAGTACAATGATGTCTTTCAGAAGGACATACATGGGGTTGCCACCGTCAAGGATTGAGCATCAAATTGATTTAATTCGCGCATCATCGCTTCAATCGCGCACCATATAGGACCAATCTAGAAGAAACTAAAGAAATTCAGCGCCAAGTTCAAAAATTGCTTGCTAAAGGGTATGTACGTGAATCTCTTAGTCCTTGTCTTTATTCCGGTCATTTTAGTGCCTAAGAAAGATGGATCATGGCGCATGTGTGTAGATTGTAGAGCAATTAATAATATCACCATTAGGTATCGTCATCCTATTCCTAGGTTAGATGATATGCTTGATGAATTGAGTGGCTCTATTGTTTTCTCTAAGGTTGATTTGCGTAGTGGATATCACCAAATTCGCATGAAATTAGGTGATGAATGGAAAACAGCATTTAAAACTAAGTTCAGGTTATATGAGTGGTTAGTAATGCCTTTTGGATTAACTAATGCACCTAGCACCTTCATGAGACTAATGAACGAGGTTTTGCGTGCTTTCATTGGTAGATTTGTGGTGGTTTATTTTGATGACATATTGATATACAACAAATCCTTAGAGGAACATCTTGACCATTTACGTGTTGTTTTTAATGCCTTACGTGATGCACGTTTATTTAGTAACCTTGAGAAGTGCACCTTTTGCACCGATCGAGTCGCGTTTCTTGGCTATGTTGTTACTCCACAGGGAATTGAAGTTGATCAAGCCAAGATTGAAGCAAAACAGAGTTGGCTGACTCCTAACACGGTCACACAGGTACGAAGCTTTTTAGGACTTGCTGGATTCTACCGCCGCTTCGTGAAGGATTTTAACACCATCCCTGCACCATTGAATGAGCTTACCAAGAAGGGCGTGCTATTTGTTTGGAGCGCCGCACAGGAGAACGCCTTCACCACATTGAAAGATAAGTTAACACATACACCACTACTCCAACTCCCTGACTTTAATAAGACTTTTGAACTAGAATGTGATGCGAGTGGAATTGGTTTAGGTGGTGTATTGCTACAAGAAGGTAAACCTATAGCATACTTCAGTGAGAAATTGAGTGGGCCTAGTTTGAAGTATTCTACTTATGATAAGGAATTATATGCACTATTTCGAACTTTGGAAACTTGGCAACATTATTTATGGCCCAAAGAATTTGTTGTACATTCTGATCACGAATCTTTAAAGCATATTCGAAGTCAAAGTAAATTGAACCGTAGACATGCAAAGTGGGTTGAATTTATTGAGTCTTTTCCTTATGTCATAAAACACAAGAAGGGAAAGGAGAACATTATAGCTGATGCTTTGTCTAGGAGATATACCATGCTTTCACAACTTGACTTCAATTTTTTTTGATTGGAGACTATTAAAGAGCAATATGTGCATGATGCTAATTTTACAGATATATTGTTGAATTGTAAAGAAGGGAAAACGTGGAACAAATTTGTTATTAATGATGGGTTTGTGTTTAGAGCTAATAAGCTATGCATTCCAGCTAGCTCTGTTCGTTTGTTGTTGTTACAGGAAGCGCATGGAGGCGGGCTGATGGGACACTTTGGCGTGAAGAAAACGGAGGATATACTTGCTGATCATTTCTTTTGGCCAAAGATGAGACGGGACGTCGAGCGCTACGTTGCTCGCTGCACTACATGTCAAAGAGCTAAGTTACGACTTAATCCTCATGGTTTATACATGCCTCTACCAGCTTCGATGTTCGTTGGAAGATATTTCGATGGATTTTATTTTAGGATTGCCTAGAACAAAGAAGGGGAGCGATAGTATATTCGTGGTTGTTGATAGATTTTCTAAGATGGCTCACTTTATACCATGTCATAAGAGCAATGATGCTGCCAATATTGCTGATTTATTTTTCGTGAAGTTGTTCGATTGCATGGTGTGCCTAATACTATAGTTTCAGATCGTGATGCTAAATTCCTTAGCCATTTTTGGAGAACTTTATGGGCTAAATTGGGGACTAAGCTGCTATTTTCTACTACTTGTCATCCCCAAACTGATGGACAAACTGAAGTTGTGAATAGAACTTTATCTACAATGCTTAGGGCTGTGTTAAAAAAGAATTTAAAAATGTGGGAAGAATGCTTGCCTCATATTGAGTTTGCTTATAATCGTTCATTGCATTCTACTACAAAGATGTGCCCTTTTGAAGTTGTTTATGGTTTTGCTCCTTGTGCTCCTATTGATTTAATGCCTATTCCATCTTCAGATAAATTGAACTTTGATGCTAAACAACGTCTTTGAATTGATTTTAAAAATGCATGAGACAACTAAGGAGAATATAGAGCGCATGAATGCTAAATATAAACTTCTTTGGTAGTCGGGAGAAAATATTTAACTTTTGAACCAGGAGATCTTGTTTGGTTGCACTTGAGAAAAGATAGGTTCCCTGAATTGAGAAAGTCAAAATTGATGCCTCGAGCTAATGGTCCTTTTAAAGTGTTAGAAATGGTTAATGATAATGCATACAAACTTGACCTGTCTGCAGATTTTGGGGTTAGTTCCACATTTAACATTGCAGATTTGAAGCCATACTTGGGAGCAGAGGATGAGCTTGAGTCGAGGACGACTCAAATGCAAGAAGAGGAGGATGATGAGGACATCCTTAACTTGGATACAACCGCGTCTACACACACAGCTGATCCACAACAAATGTTACAAGGACCAATTACTCGAGCTCGTGCTCGCCAACTTAATTACCAGGTGAATTCGTTCATAGGGTTATATATTACTGAGAATAGATCGCTACCTAATGCAAGTGATTTAATTGTGCTTAGGAATATGGGAAATGACCAAGGAGAGGTATGTGGAGTCATGGACAAGCATATGAGGCATAATGGAGGTCATCACGTCACTTTGGGTCCGAGCCAAGCAAGAATTCGAGTTGGGCTCGTTCTGGATTCGAGTTCGGACTGCTGCAACAGCACTAAGTTCAAACGGACGTAACTTCTTCATACGGACTTCGTTTGGGACGTTCTTGGACGTCATTGAAAGCTTATCAAGTCTGCTTTTTAATGGATCCAACCTCAGCTTCAAATTCCAATCGAGCCGGCCACAATAAACAAAACAATTCACGTCTGTTTTTTTGTCCGAGCCAAAAAGGGTGCTGCACCACCTCCTCTTGGGCCCATGGGCCTTGTAACCCTAGGGGCGTGCGTCCACTTCCCTGGGCGCCACCCCTGGTCGTATTCCCATATAGGAAAGGTCGTTCCCTTGGTCAGAACTCGAATTTCGTTGAGTTTCGGTTTAGCCATTGTGCAAACTTCTGTTCTTCAGTTGTGTCGGACGACCACCTGTCAAGACAGCCTTCGGGATCCCACCTTTGATTTTCAATACCATCTACGCTACATTCTTATTCGCAATATGATAATGATAGATAGTTCTTATTAAAAACCGTCTATGATAATGATATATCACAGAAAGTTTTATCCATCGCTAGTAACATAGACAGTCACACATATAATACCATCTGTGATAATTACAACACTGAGGGTTTCTAGAAACCGTCCATGATGAGGTGTTTACTATAGCCTATTTTGTTGTAGTGCCTTCTGCATTGCGAAGTATCTAATCTAGATTGTCATTATGCAGCCTATCTGAATTGGAACCACAATCGACATCATCCGACGGCATACCGTTGACTTTGTTGGCAATGTCATTATCACTACCTTCCAGTATAATCTGCTCTTCACCGTGACTGGTCCAACGTGTATACCCCTTTTTGAAACCCATTCGAATCAAGTGTGCTTCGAGCTGCGCTCAGTTCTTAAACATCTTCATATTCTCGTTGTCAATGCATGGACAGTGTATATATTCCACCTTGTTATTCAACATATCCTCCTCGGCAGCTCTTGTAAAAGTAGACATGTCATTAATGTACTCTTCACTCACACGGTTCTCAGCGTACATCTAGCTTCAGTCCAACTACGCTATGCATATAACAATTTAGTGTTAAATATTGAATTAATTAATTAGTATACTATATACACTACTACAGAAAAGGTCTTCACAGATGGTTCAAAAACGTCATCACAGACGGTTTCGTGAGCCGTCTGAGTTTATGGGTCAGTAATAACATGAGGTCATCACAGACGGTTTTTGAACCGTCTATGATACATACTATCACAGACGGTTATTAACTCAAAACCTTCTGGTTTGTAGCTGAAACTGTTTGTGATAGTTGACTATCACAGATGATTTATAGATTAAACTATTTGTGAAAGGTGATGTATCACAGACGGTTTGTAGATAAAATCGTCTATGAGAGATGATGTATCATAGACGGTATGTCCTAAGGAGCCGTCTGTGATATTCTTTTATATTGCTAAATCTATTTCTGTTTATTGGCTAGCCACAGGAAATGCTAGTCATGCCCTCTAAAACAAGTTGAAACACAATAAGTTGTATACATCTAATTCACATTCATTTCAGAAACAAGGATATCCAATTCGCATTCATTTCAGAAACAAGCACATCCAATTCACAAATCAATTAACTAAAATTAACCATTCATGTACATTTACACATATATACAATTAAGTTCAATCTTACCCCAATCAAGTTCAATCTACTTTGTGGATCTTCCCATCTAGATTTATGACCTCACGGTTCAAGAATGTCATAAACTGTCCTCGAATATTTATGAGTTGGCCCTGTTCCAACACAGTTGTAGCGATGGTCGCAACCTGTAGCTAGGAAGATTAAATTCGTGCATATATAAATTGATAAGTATGAAATAATTATTGCAAGATTGACAAACCTGAGGATCAATGGTCATCATGGAACCGACGAGTAGTTCCATGTTGTGACAAACATAGTATCCACAGAGGTTGCAGCCTGACAGCTGCTGATGGCACTTCAAAAATAGAATTGGTTAGTTCGAGAGACATTACTACGAAGTGTTATATAGGATTAATGTGTACTAGCTAGCGAATACCATCAATTTTAGATCGTGTTGCATGATCATTCCCTTGGATTTCCCTCCTTTAGCAAAGTACACGGCGAACGACCTACAAGATTCCAAGAAGTATGCCTTAGCCATTGCAAAGGAAGGAAAGACTACAATAGAGTTTCAATGGAAGAAATGTGTTTACCTATCGATTAATTGTCGGACAACTGTGAAGTCGTGTTTGGCCCTCTGTAGGGAATCTAGGTATATTACCATGTTCTATTTTGGTATAATTACAATTAGAATCCAATGGAACCTACAAAGGTATATCACCATAGTCATTAAAACTAAGTTCGTGTTACTTAAAAAGTACAAATCAACAAGTATAGCACTAGTGCAACACTTACTCCTGGTTGTAGGGCAAAAGTATGAATTCTTTGTCACGGTGAGCCAGCAATGACTCCGTCATGTAATCCTCGACGAATTTTGCATTCTCCTTGATGGTTTGCTCGGAGACCAAGTGTGGGTCGAGGAAACCTACCGGTGAATTCCTTAATTCGGCTTCAGAAATCATTTATATATATATATATACATACATACACACACAAAAGCAAGGAGTTATATATAACATTTATCGGTATTACATGAACATTGATCGTGATTGTACACATTTACAGTGTCCAGCATCGCATGAGTGAGACGTCAAGGGCATCGAAGTTGAAGAGACAGAACAAGTCCTCGAAGGTTACCATGAAGACACAGTCTTGAGCCTTGTGGTTAAAATGATCCTTCTTGAGCTTGACGGTGACACCTAAGCATCGTTGTTCATCCGTCTTGTTGGCCTATTCCATATACCATATATGCAATCTCGTGCAAGCCAATCCAAGGGTAGGGTCGTCTAACCTCTCGCTCAACCAACGGCTCTCCTAGCACGAATTTTTGGGCCAACAGCAAGAAGGGGATATCAGAACAGGAGTCGACCATCTTTGATTTTCCCTTTCTTCCTTGCTTTGTAGAGGTCGACCAAGCACGAGCTGTAGATGCATCTGATGCACCGGGCCCTTGCCACTTCGGTGTAGGTAGCTCCGGTGCAGGTAGTTCCCATGGACTTGACACCGTTGCAAGACATTCCCGTGAAATTGACACTGGAGCAGACAGCTCCAGGAAAATGTCCCTCTTGGGCCACTAGATGAATATTCCAATGGCTTGCCCTAGATTCATGACCTCGTCGCCTGGGGGAATCTACAGCGGGATGACTGCGAAATTGTCATAACACCATCCACATTCACTTTTGAGAAACTCGGCATTAGATTTACACCGTGCACCAAAGCCCCAACGTCGGATGGATACACCTGGCCCCAAGCAGCATCTAGGGCAACAGAGGCATATCTCACTTGGAGCTTGCACTTCACAGCCACCTACATAACGATACAAAATTAGTAACTCCAACAGGCCTATCAGTAGATTAAGCATTCCAGAGATAATAATTATTACTAGGATGTCATCGACAGGAAATCTGTCATCACCTTTTGTGGTAGGGGTAGGGTTGGATGCGCAGCTACTTGGAAGTTTGGTGGGCTAGCTAGCACAGTAGGGGCAGGGGCTTGCAACTGATTTTCCCTAAGCCTTTCCTCAAAGCTCTCCATCTGTCGTTGCGTCTCATCTCTGAGGGATTCAGTGATCTCACCTCTGAGGGATTCACGAATCTTCTCTTGTAGCTTTGCATCACGCTTGGCTTTGGCTCTCTTCCTATTCCGGTATGATTCGGGGTCCTCTCGGAATCCATATTTCCATAGAACATAAAGACCAACGCCTCTCGTACGACCCAGGTGCTCATTGTTTCCCAGGGCTGTGGAGAGTATATCTCTCTCCCTGTCTTCCTGGAATGAGCCTTGGGAAGATTGTGCACTTAGCGTTACCTGCAATAGCCCGATATGTCATTTCACTTCCTATGAAGTTATAGAGTAATTACAAACTAGGTAGTTCAATATTTTACCAGGCGCTGGCACACTTCCTCATTTGCAGGGTTTGGAAAGGAGATGGCCCCCGAAGACAGGGAAGATAACCTCCCTCTTAGCCAGTTTTGGGTGCGCTCATTATTGATCTCGACAAATGGTGGGGAGACATTTGAATGGTTTGCCTGCTGGTCCTGATCCCTCCATTGCGGGATTTTACCCGCATACCTAGCAGTGCCGATTCTGTGGGGTGCTTATTTTTTTGGCCTAGAGGGCCCTGTGCGCCGCACTTTCACTCCTAAAATCATTTGTCATCTTCTTCGCCACAAAGTCTTCCCAGCACTTCCAAGAATGGATACTTGTGGAAGAGCCTCAGATCCTGTCGAACCTGGGAACGAAGGATCCCGAGTTCTTTGTGTTCATACACTAGTCCAGGATTTCCAGTGTACACAGTCATACAAAAATGATATCACAATCATATCATGAATATTAAATAACATTAATAATTCAGAGTTTAATACAAACAGGGCCTGAGGCCAAATAAACAAATAACACAATGGAAGCAAAAGCAGTAGTAGTAGGCCACACGATTCGCCACAGGTAATCATTTGGGGCGTAGGCCTAAGTGTCTGGATCCTCACCGTCCTGATAGAAGTCTTCTCCTGAATAAAGATTATTCAGCAAAAGTGAGCACTACTATCGTGCTCACAAGTTACACCCAATATTGAGTTATGATGCATGCATGAGGTAAACAAATGTGATCGACGGGGTTTATTTTTGCATAAATAGCATTTTTAGTTTAAATACTCATAATAATTTCCAAGGCTATTTTTATACTATATCTAAAATCAGATTTAAAATGACAGTTTTATAGTGTGGATAACCTCTATGATTGAATGGTGAAGAATACCCTCCTATCACATGGCTAACCGCCTAATTTTACCACAAGGACTAATCATCCTCAAATCATTTGCTAAAACATTTTAAAACCAAAAACAAAGTCTAACGTTAAGTGGCTTTGCTAGCATGTCCATGACCGCGAACGCGGCTATTCGAATAGTTTTCTACTCTACAGAGTTTGTACAGCTTTACTCACACGAGATAATTTGCTATTAATGTTGGTCAATACACGCTTCCAAAGGCATGCGACTAAGCAATTATCACGAGGCCGTTACAATATTCTACCTTAAAGTATTTATGCCCGCTAAGGTTTCGCTTCCAGTGGACTGACCGTCCTCCGGGAGCCCCCTCTTGCGCTAGGTGGGACTACTGTCTGACCGACACCCACACAACAACATGGCACAAATGACAATGAGGTATCACAAATTATTAAGCCAAGTCCTGCCAAGACAAGACATGTGGTGGTACGGTGAGGCATAGCAAGATGCGGCTCAAAAACCGGTCTTTAACTGACTTGGGCGTCTTCCAACTTAAACCCTAGGCCTTAATCCTAACCAGATTAAGCCCGTGAATAAACTTGCACCCACCATTCATCCATTCCGCCCAAGTCCAAACCCATTTTTTATTTTATTTTAAATAAAACCATCTTTATAAAATTTTTATGGTAAAGCAATACCATAGATTCAAATTTAAACCAAGTTTGAAATGATTTGGCTAAATCCTCCCAAAACCACAATTATGGTCTAAGCATTGGCTAAGCATAAGATTATTCTCAATATTATTTTATCTAATGGTGACAAGGAAATGATATTCAACATTCAAATTGGCCATACAAAAGGAATTGGAATAACTAAGTATTTAAAACAGGGAATTAAAATAATTGAATAAAAGTATGCATGCAATAATAATTTAAAAACTGAATTTAAATAACTTTAAAATCTTGGGATCAACATGGTCAATAGTATAACTTGCCTTCGTTGAAGTCTTGGTACTCTAAATCCTTTGAAGGATCGAACTCTCCGGAGTCGTCGAAGTCTATACGCGAAAATACGAAAAATTCAATTGAAATTCAAATAAATTCAAAAGGACAACTCAAATTAACTCCAAATAGAAAAATTTTAGTTTAGTTAGCTAGATAATGATTTTGTACAAATTCAAAAATTTGAAACACCCAAATTGGAGTTTGGATGCAAAAGATATGGGTTCTCGAAGTTTTAACCCTAAATCTGAATTTAAAAGATTTTCTCGAATTGTCTTTCTAAAGGGAAAATTCGAGATATTGCGCAAGCTGACGTCAGCCCTCGGGATTTTGGGATTAAAAGAATTAAAAAGAAATCCTGACGTGCGGGCGCCACTTGTAAGTGGCTCGGTCCTCATGGACCAAGCCCACCCGGGACACGTCATTGCCACATGGGCGAACGCGATGAGGTGGCGGTGACATGGCGTGCATGTGGCGGTCAGGTAGCTAAACCACGGTGGCCTAAGGGCGGCGAGGCTCTTGGCCCTAGGGTCACCGGCGATGTGCGGCACGACGGCGGCCGGCAAGGTGCGCAAAAGAGAGAGTATGGTGCGGGGATTGTGATGCGCTCACCCAAACGACGAGAGGGGGATAGAGGCGACTGGCGGCGGCACGGTACGGGGTGACGACAAAGTAGGTGTTCCGATGGCCCTCCGGCGAAGCGAGTAGGCGCACCGGCTTCGCGACGTTACAGCAATGACGATGGCATGGACAACAGGGGCGGAGTGGCTCCGGTGGTGGCACAAACGAAGCTCCAAGCTTTCTTGGCTGGCGAGGAAGAACTCCAAATTGGGGCACTAGAGAAGAGGAGCTGAGCAATGGGTGGCGGTGTTGGATTGTGAGGAGAAATGCGCACCCGGGGCCTCCTTTTATAGGAGCCGAGGGGCACTAGGGCAGCGTGGAGGTCGTGAGGGTCATGGCGGCGATTGTGGCATCGTGGGTAGACCATCGCGGAGAAAGGGGAAGAGAGTGGGGAGATAAGGCGGAGGTGGACGCGGTCGTGCGCACACACGTGCGAGAAGCGGGGCGGTTGAGATAAGGCCGTTGCGGAGCTTTGATCTCGCAACAATGGCGGCGACGCTGTCCGCACAGAGGCGAAGACGAGGAAGAAGGAAGTGGGCGGGCCCACATGGCAGTCAAAGAGAAGAAAAGAAAAAGAAAAGAAAAGGAAAAGATACATGATTGGGCCTTGCTCGTTCGATCTAGATCGAATGGTCCACAAAGAATGGGCCGTTCGGACCATGTGGAGGTTACAATGCATCTTGGCCGTCCATTTTTTATCGGACAACTCACGCGCGTTTGGACGTTCGGCTCGTACGAAGAGCACACAAAATCTGGCCGTTGGTTGAAGATCCAACGGTTGATGTGCGATGGCGAGGTTTTAATGTGCGTGCGTGTGAGTGGATGACAGGTGGGACCGGGGGTGGGAGAGAGAGGGGCGATGCGGGCCAGCTCGGGCCATGTGGAAGAAAAGGAATTGGGCCAAATTTGGATTTCGGCCTAAAACGAGATGGGGTTTTAAATTGATTTAACAATTAAACTAATTCTGTTAATTCATTTAAGCTTTAGAAAATAGTAAATAAATCCCAAAAATTCAAGAAAAATTCACAGAAATTCCTAGAGTTATTTTGGACTTAGATAAAGTATTTTCAACTATTATTTGGTAATATATTTTGAAATTAAAATTTTTTTGACTTTAAAATAATTACAGAAAGTTTTTAAAATTTTAGAAAAATCCACAAAATTAATTAATTTTTAATTTTCAACTAAATTTGAAATTTTGGGCTGTTACAGATCCTTCTCCATGTAGTTCTTGATAAGCGTGCTCTTGAAGTTCTTCCACGCTTTGCACGCCTGTAGCAACGCGTGTCGTCGCACGGAGTCCTCGTGTTGTTTCGGGATCTCGAACGATCGAAAAATATCCGTCAGCAGCTCACCTTTCTAAACTTTTGTCAACTTCTTCCACGAATCGTAGGTGATGTTGACCTGTTGTCGTGCAACTATTCTAACCATTCTTTGGAATGCGGACGCAGCTCGGGGAGGATTGATAGGGACCCAGACTTATGGACCTCCGTGATGGTAAATCGGCCCCGGGCCTTTTCGATATTCCTCTTCTTCTACCACGCTTGGATATTCCAGAGGACGGCGTATCACACACATGAGGTGACGATGACGAAGAATGAGCAGAAAATATCTTCAAAAGAAATAGAAGTTCTGACACGCATGAACATATTATCATAAGATTCGATCTCTATGTGTATGGGTATACACACCAAATAATAATAATTGGGATATGTAGGGAAGAAATTAGGACCAATACAATGACATAATTGACAAATAAACATGTAAATCCTCCAAGTCATTTAAAAGGAATAATATGCTCAACACAAACATCATGTGAACAAATCAGATCAGCATAAAGGTAAGATTTAACATTTGGAAATTGCTCTCAAATGTAGGGTAAGCATTCCAATTAGAGCTCAAGTTTAAACCCAATTATCAAAATAATTTCAGTACAAGTCTATTATCATCACGGAGCATTCATCTCAAGCCCACCATACCATATTGTAATATATTCCAGTAGCAGTATCAAAACAAATACAATATGAATCACTGACTAGAACAAATACAAATTCCTAAAACAAGTACAACACCTCATACTAGTCAGTGTTTGAACCAGATACCAGCGCAATTATCATGAGTCCATGAGGACCATGACAGTATGAAAGATTATTGATAGAAAGAGTGAGGGAAAAGGGCGTCGGGGTCGGCAACTCGGCGTTGGTTACCTTTGGGCGTCGAGGAGAAGGACGAGCAAGGAGCAATACCAGAGAACAAGGGCGGTGTCAAACGGGAGGCGTGCCGAACTCAGGGGAGGAGGAGGCGACGCGTGCTCGAGGGGAAGGGGAGGAGGCGGCGGGCTCAGGGGAGGAGACGCACTAGGCTCGAGGAGGAGGCTGCGTCGAGGATGGCGGTGATGGGATCGGGGGAGGAGGCGCGCGGGGCTAGAGGAGGAGGCTGCGTCGAGAATGCCAACGACAGGCTCGGGGGAGGAGTCGTGTCGGGCTCGAGCAGGAGGCGGCGACGGTGTCGGGACCCCAGCTATACAACCCCAGGACCCTCTATGCATTCCGAACTAGTCCCATGATCAGTAGCTAGCTCGCACAGTTACAACAAAGATGTAATCATAACTATACAACCAAATAACAATGAAGCGGACAAATTAATATTACTTAGTAGCAAAAGGACCTTGTGGTCAAGTCTTACAGAGTTTCCACACAGGGCTTAACAACAAAGGATAACTTGCAGTGGAAACAAAATATCTCGTGGAGGTCATTCGACATGCCCACAGGCAATCGAGTGGAGGATGCGACCTAGTTTGCAAAGTCTTCGAGATACTTCTCTTCATAATACTTCGAGTTCCCTGGTTCTTCTGTGGGGATTAAACACACAGGGCGCAAGCCGTGAGTACTTTGAATGTACTCAGCAAGTCATAGGGAGATGGATGCAATTATTATTCATGCGAGGCTAGACAAGGATAGCTTTATGGCTATTTTAGAGAAAGCAATATTGACAGTAATTACAATAAGTAGATTAAAAGCACAATTTAAAAGATTATTACATAAGTAATTCAGTTCTTTGAAACAACTAGAGATCATCCCAACCATTCCATCCAAACCATCATTCCCACCATTTTAATGAAAACATCTACCCTTGCGTGAAATCTCCGGGCATGTCCATAACCGGGGACACGGCTATTCAAATAGTTTTTACACTCTGCAGAGGTTGTACAACTTTATCCACAAGAGATAATTGACTTGTAATATCCATCTGACACACTGCCAAAGGTGTGCGACTAAGTCATTATCACAAGGCTTTTACAAAGCTCTATTTTGACTCGGTTCGCTCGCTAAGGATTCGCTTCTAACGGGTTTTACTCCCGCCAGATTCATGCCCCCTCTTGCGTCGCTTTTCAACCCCAAACAGAGCCAAATCAAAACATTGCTAATTAGTTGGCCCAGTCCACCTCATAAATGAACTTGTGGTTGCACGGTATAACCCAGATCAATGGTTCAAGGTTAAGTCCTTAGTTGGCTGCTCAAGCGAGACTAATCCATGTCCCAATGTGCGTTATGGCACCCACACTCACCACCGCCCACTCGCCCAAGCATAAAACATTTTCGGTTCAACCCGGCCAAAGACCACCCTAGCCTTGGCACAACATCTTTTAATAATAGTGGCCGCTACAATTCCATAATTCCTTTAGTCATATTTATTCATACGAGCATGTGATCATGAGTCCCAACGTACAACTATAGCTAAGCATATTACAATACCCGTGTTGGTAATTTATCAATGCCCAACTAAAGCATACCATCCTATGGTGTCCAAGGGTTCATGTCATTCAAGGATACATGTCATTTGCAATTTATCAAGGAGTCATACATCAATTAGGCAATTATCTACTCCCGAAACCATTTCTTATAAAACTAGCAATGCATGTTTATATCAAACAATACAGTTTTATAAAATAGGTTCAACATGATCAAAGGTCTATGACTTGCCTTCGTTGAAGAGTTGTGGTGCTTCAGTCGTTGGGTCTGAGAAATCTTCCAAAATGTCGGTATCTACACGTGCGAACAAAGCCAAATAAATAAAACAACTCCAAATAAATACCAAACTAGCACTAACAGCAAGAGGAGGATTTTAGATAAATTTAGAAATTTGAATCACTCGAATCGGAGTTCGAATGAGGAAGTTATGGCCTCTGGAAGATTGAAAATCAAGAAAAAAGAATTTTCCTGATTTTTGGAATTATTTTTCTAAAGGAAAAGGGATTTATTGCGCCAGCTAACGTTAGCGGTGGGAATTAAATTTCCGGCCTGTAACACCCCAGCCCATCATGAGCCTGGAATGCTACCATAATAGCATAAAACAAATTAATTCTAAGGCACTTTACAAAAAAAATTTCGGCAGAACCTCCTTTGTATAAATAATCATACCGGAGGTTCGCACAAGAAACAATAACAATAATCAATTAACCAGTCTTCCAATTCAAAACATAATCATAAAGACATCCATATTATGCTAATCAACGCTATTACACAAATCCAACATAAGGCATAACCAAAAGAGAAGCCCTTAAGCAGTTTATTCAGTTATTTAAGCATGATTAACTTTATTGAATTATAATCTCAATGTTCGTGGTAAGTGCTTCAAAACTATAACTATGCCCTCCCATGCATGTCGCGCCCGCTTTGAGAGGTACCTAAACAAACAACAACAACAAGGGTGAGTTCGATGACTCAGCAAGTACACTATAATCAAAGACAACATTCTTAATGGTAATTCAACAACTCAATACACTTCACAACATTTAGGATAAACCATGCACATGCTATGCAAGATGCTCAACTTTCACTTTATCCTTTACTTTGTCTCTTAGCATTACACTGACGCGGAGTGTGCATCCGTCAATGCACACCCATGCCCGTGCCTTCTAGCACAGGGACCAATTGCCCACATACCACCAATGTGGGGATCTAGGCCCATGCTCCACGAGCATGGGGATCTTTGCCCGCCATCATTATGACGGGATCTCAACAATAGCATGGTCAACTCGTGACCGAGCCCACAAATGCCAACATGATGCGTGTGTATGCAATTTCAATAAGAACAATAAATGAACAAATGCATTCACATCTTCATGGCATACAAGTAGACTATTCATAATACAACTTTCTCATCCTTAGGTATCATACTTTTCCAACATCAATGCGTAGTATATAACATATGCACCACTACACACGAACTATAATTTTCACATCGCAACAAAGATTCATGGTTCACACCAAACATTATCTAATATAACACAAGACTCCACTCAATAAGTTCAATGCTATTCCTTAATGCACTTGCAATACAAGTAACAAAAACATTCATAAGCATACTTCATCATAGAGATGCATTTCAGTGTAACAGGATCATATATAAGCCACTTCCATACTCAAACTAACTAAACAATGACATTCACCACAAACAATCAATTCAACACTCATTCAACATCTGTCTACTAAAATTGTACTTGCCTCAACTGTGCGAAGGTGGATGTCGAGGATAAGGTACTGCTCCCGAGCCAAACCCACACTGGACATATAAATGAGACATGCTAAGGCTACCATGTAGGTCTAATAACAAAACTGTAATCACAAATGAACTCATCGTCCACTGACGCGATCCCCGACTCTATTATCGGCTGCCAGATTTCCTTTCCAGAGAACAGCCCCCTTCGAAAAAAATCATAACTTCTTGTACAGAACTCCAAATGAAGTGATCTTGGACATTCTGAAAAGGTTATTGAATTCCCCTTCTAAACCTAGTTGGTAAGGTTCTCTGATTCGGCCCTTTACTAGCCCTACCAAGCCATTCAACAAAGCATCAATTTTTGCGTCGGGTCTCTGGACAGCAACAATAAAACTATCATAACTTTCTATACATTCATCCTAATTTCATGATCTTTACTTTTCCTGAAATCTGGAAGGATTATCTACATTTTTCGTTATGGCGAGACCCTCTGATTTGTCCTCTAAATATATGCTTAGGTCGAAACACTAAAACCTGTCAGACCAGCAACTATTCCACAGCATAGACCCAATAAGAATAAAATCATAACTTTTGCTACAGAGGTCCAAATGACGTGATTCTTGTCGGCAATGAAAGATAACGAGATATCCTACAACTCTCTAGGAGATCCCAAGTTCCAATTCGGCACTTATCAAATTCTTACTTAATTAACAAGTTAACTGCAGATTCTCGTCAGGATTTTGGGACAGCAGCACTAAACAAATCATAACTTTCTAACCGTTAATCGGATTTGGGCGTTCTTGGCGGCCACTTAAACCTAAGAACAAACCCCACATATCTCTAGGAGATGGGGTCTCCAGATTCTGCTTCTAAGGATACGAAAACAGCCACGCACTAATCTGGACAGAACGCGATCTAAACCCGACATTGCTAGAAAACAACAATTAAACATCTAGACGATGGGACAGCGGTTACCCTTGACGAACGACGTAGACGACGACGATCTCCACCCCCCAAGACGGCCTCCTCTACTCACCTCCTTCCTCCTCCCATGGCCGGCGGCGGGAGTCGTGCACCGGGAGAGTCGCACGTGGAGGCGCCGGTGGAGGAGCTGCCAGGGCGGGGAGGGGCTGCCATGGGAGGAGGTGCTACAGTGTGGCAGCTACTATAGCATTGTGCTACAGTACTCCACTACAATGTAGGGCTAGGGTTTGCCTCCCCTTTAAGTGGTTCTCGGTTGGGCTAAAGCTATGGGCGAAGGCCGAGTTCTAATACTCTTTCTAACTTCTGAATTTTTCTTTTCTAATTCTATTTAATTTCAGTACTAATCACTTATTTGTTTTATTTTTAAACGGGATATTACACGGCCGAATTATTTTTCAACGAAAAAACATTGGAAAAGCCACGTGGCGGCCGATCGATCGCCACAAAAAGGGCTGACGTGGCTGCTGATTGGGCGCTACGTGGCGCTGCAACGTCAGCACTAACGCGCACGCACACGGGGCCGAGGAGGTGGCAGCCACGTGGGTTTAGGGCGCTGAGGTGGCGCGTACGTGGCGCGGAGGTGGTGCCACTTGGACAGCCACGCGAGCACCCGAGCGGCGGCGCTCGGGGCCCAAGGCTCGCCGACAATTGGCGACGCGGCGGCCGGCGGTGAGGACGGCAACACGAAAAGGAGCTCACGGGGATATCGACGCGCACGGTCTTGAGGACGCGACGTCACAGGAAGGTCGTCGGCGGCGAGGAATAAAAGGCGGCGGCGGTGGTTGAAGGCGGAGGAGGGGCTCTGGGAGGCTTCCGGTGAAGGGCAGGCACGCACGAGGACGGTGATGAGCTGGGGATGCCGGAGGTGGGGACGATGACAATGGAGGAGGCTCAGAGATGACGCAAACGACAGTGGCGAGCTTCGGTGGTCGGCGGCAAAGAGCTTCGATTGCGGCCGGAGGAGAGCGAGAGAGGGCGAGGGAGAAGGGGGGAAAGAGAGAGGAGGTCGAAGCACTCCTGGCGCTCGCCTTAAATAGGCGCGGGGAGGCAGGGGGGAGGGGGTTGAGCTACGGGCTCTACGACGGTGGGGGTCCGGCAAAGGGACGCGCGCGGCACGGAGGTGACAGGGCACGGGAGCACGTGTGGGTGGCGGCAATGAGTGCGGTGGAGCACGCCGCACTCAATGCACGTGTCAGGGTGGCGGCGACGGGGCAGACGCGGCCGACGCAGAACGCGCGCATGTGCACGGCACAAACGCGGTGGCGCCAGGCGTGGGAGGTAGGGGACGACTCGGAGACGAAGGCGCTGACAAGGTGGGCCCACCAGTCAGCGAGAGCAAGATAGAGAGGCATGTGGGTGTGGGCGCGAGCGATGGGCGCCGTTGGATTTTGATCGAACGGCTCAAAATGAGCGAGGCGATCGGAACTCCGGACGCACTAACACGATCGCGACCGTTGGATTGAGATCGGGCGGTCCACGATCGAGGGAGGCGCGGGCGCGCGCGGAGCGGGCCAGAACGGGCCGCGGGGAGGGAAAAGGGATTGGGCCAAGGGAAAGAATTTGGCCCAAAGCCTTACGGGGATTTAAAAGGATTTCTGAATAAAGAAATCACGAAAAACAAAAAGGACTTTTAGAAATTAGTGAATAGAGTCTAAAAATTCTAGAAAAATTCACAGAAGTCCCTTGAATTATTTAGAACTTAATAAAAATACTTTTAACTATACATTAGTTTTTAGTTTTGTGAACAAAATAGATTTTAATTTCAAACCAAATGAAAAACAAATTCTAAAATCTAGAAAAAGCAAGCAAAGGCTTAAAATCCAAGTAAAATCCAGAAAACTCAAATAAATTAACTTTTAAATTGAATTGAAGTTTGATTATTTGAAATTGAATAGTTTTTTATTTCTAAATTTCAATTTAAGCTTTTGTAACTTAAACCAAATGGTTATTTTTAAAAAAATTAAAATTTTCAAAGACTCTGCAAATTAGGGATGTTACAGATGGGCTCAGGGAGGAGTCGCGCTGGGCTCGAGGAAGAGGCGGCGTCGGGCCCGGGGGAGGAGGGAGGAGTTGAGAAACCTAATCGTTTGAGTGGGGGGTGCGGGCAAACCCTAGAGTCCAAATATAAATAGGAATGGACATCATAGACGGTTCTAAAGTAGAACCGTCTGTGATAAATAATATCATAGACGGTTCCAGTAAATAACTGTCTGTGATATATCTTGTATCACAGACAGTTTTAAATAAGGAATCGTATGTGATATCTTATGTATCACAGACGGTTTATCCTAAGAAACCGTCTGTGATAGCTTACGTATTACAGACGGTTTTTAGATGAAATCGTCTGTAATATATCATCACAGACGGTTTGTAGATGAAACTGTCTGTGACATTATTTTGTATTGGTAAATCTAGTTCTGTTTATTGGCTAGCCATGCCCTCTAAAACAAGCAGAAAACACAACAAGTACATGTATACATCCAATTCTTCATTTTAGAAACAAGCACATCAATTTTACTACTTTTTCCATGAAGAACTACGTGGCGCTTCTTATTTTCTTGGTCGGTTATATAGAAGACTTGAACAACTGGTTAGCGAGTACGAATGGTTTATCTTTGTATCCAACACGTTCGAGGTCTCTGGTAGTGATGTCGTACTTGTCAACCTTCACCTATGGGACATGGATCCAATGACACTGAAACAGGGGGATCTTGAAAAGCACGTAGTCGAGCTCCCATATCTCCTCTATAAGCCCATAGTAGGAGCTCCTTAGCCCATCGGTACTGAACACATCTATGCAGACACTGCTGTTCTGGTTAGTGCTCTTTATATCCTGAGCCTGTGTATAGAATATGTACCTATTTATGTTGTATCTTTGCCATGTCATAACTGTAAATGTTAGCCCTTTTGCCAACTATGTCAGCATATCACTTGACAAACTCCTAGCGAGTCACTCCTTCAACCGTTGGTTGAACCGACTGTTGTGCTGTCTCGTGATCCAAACAACCGGGCACTCTGGATTCTGTTGTCGAAGCACGTCCTTGTGCTGATCGATATATGGGGACACTTCAGACATATGTTCCAAACCACGAAATGGGCTTGAGCATACGCATCCATATCTGGAGTGATTGCTTTCCTTTTGATGGTGCCAATACCCTCGAGCCTCCCCTCATGGCGAGATCGAGGCACACCTATCGGTTCGACCTGAGCCATGTAATCGACGTAGAACTCAATGACCTCTTTGGTTGCATAACCTTCGACAATGCAGCCCTCCGACCGAGATTGATTCCGTACATAGGACTTGAAAATTCCCATGAACCTCTTGAATGGGTACATGCTACGTAGGAACACGGGCCCGCACATCTTTATCTCCCTCACAATGTGAACAATGAGATGGGCCATGATATCGAAAAACGACGAAGGGAAATACATCTCAAGATTACATAGAGTCGTCACTACCTCGTCCTACAGAGCATCTAATCCTTCGGGATCGATGACCTTTTGAGCAATTGTGTTAAAGAAATAACACAGCCTCATGATTGTCTCTCAGACCTTGACAATCATGAGACTTAATGTCAATTAACTTCAAATCTTTCATCAAAACAAGTTTCTTCATGTTGGCGGAGTAACTGGATGGAACTTTCACACCATGCAAGCATTGGCACAGTTTAGTTCTCTCGGCCTTAGACAAAGTGTAACAAGTAGGGGGAAGGTACGTTCATCCTTTATCGGTCTTTATCAGTGCTAACTCGGGTCTGATATCTATATCAACCAAGTCAAGTCGTGCGTTGACACCATCCTTTGTTTTTGTAACATCCCAATTTTGGACTTGTGTTTAAAATATAAGAAAATTAGTAGAAATTAAAACTTTTTCTTACATCATGTATTTCCTGTATGTTCTAAACAATTCTTGTACAAGAATTATGGAAATACAAAGTCACAAGTCTCTTGATCCAAAACCTTGTCTTCCAAAAGCAATCTTGTCAAATCTTTTGATCATCTCCTGGGAATATTTTTCCTAAGTTCCAGGGTTGGTATGTGACCCCTCTGAAAAATTTCACAATTTTTAGAAATTGTTTGAATATTTTTAGAGGGCAGTCAAACCTGCTTGACTTTTAGTCAAAATCCTATTCCAGAACCTTGCAGAATTGTTGGAGAAAAATACACTACATAAAAACCTCTGAAAATTTTACACAAGGTTAATATCTAAGTTAGAAAGCTCCTGTAAAAATTTCAGAAATTTTGGAGTTGTTTTGCTATCTCAAATAAATCCCCAAAGTCTCAGCTCAAATTAAAAACCCTAATTCTGGTTTCAGTGTTCCTCAAGTGCAGGCCAGTCTCGAGCTCGAGCCACTTGACTTGGCTCAGTCAACTAGCCGCACTCGAGCCCGTTTTAAAACATGATGGCGCTGTCAGCCGTCAGATATCAATCGGACGGCCCTCGTTCGTGAGAACGTTCGGACCTCGCGATCGCGCCAACTCATTTAGACCGTTGGATCAAGATCCAGCCGTCCTGATTCGTTGGGCTGTTCGGGTTGCCCGAATGGCTCAATCAATCTCAGCCGTTGAAATCCTATCGGATGGCTGCGATCGAGTGGGAGCGTTTCGAGATGCCGCACTTGAGATTCAATCTCAGCCGTCCGAATCTAATCCTAGGGCTCATGATCTCCCCTACTCTTTTAACCTCTGGAGCTCCGGTGTGATCTGAGCCGTCTATTTTCAATCTAACGGCTCACGAGCACCCTAGCCTTTTTCTGCTCTTCTTCTTCCTCGAGCCGTGCATGAACAATGCGCGGCATGGCCTCGGTTGTGTCTGCTCCCTCGTCAACCTCTCCCTGGTCGACAATTAGTGCATGCCGGATTGCTTTCGGCCATAGCCATGCCCTACTCCTAACCCCGATCATTTCTTTTTTTGGTCCACGGTGGTACCGTGAGCCAAGTTCACCCGTGGAGCTCGTTTTGCCCAAACCCTAATTTTCCTAGCTATAAAAGGTCCCCAAAACCTCTCCTGGTGTTCTTTTACACCACCTCAAGCTCCTTCTTTGTTTGTGGAACTCAAAACACCGAAAAATAGCCAAGCCTCCATTTTCAGCCGTGAAGCTCCTTTGTGGACTTGGGTGCTCCAGTGGTTCATCTTCAATTATTTTTGTACCATTTTGAACTCCTTAATACCCTAATCATTTCCCCTCACTCAATTTTGGGTTTCATTCACAGGATTTGTCAAATTTGGGGTTTGTTCAAATTCGGCCGAATTCACCCCTTTTCTTCCTCAGCTCCGATGACTGCTTCATTTCTCAATTATTTGCTCATGAAGCTTCTCTGAGCTATAATAAAGCTATAATGATGATCTGGTATCACTCATTTTGCTCAGGGCATCTTTTTCATTTCATCTTCTTCAACTCCGGCAAAGCTCCACCGTGGTCCAAGCTCCTCTTGCCATCTTTGAAGCTCATCTTGCTTAAGGTAGCTTCTAATTAGTCCTTAGATGTTGTGGCTCCCGCTTCTTTGGACTGCTGCGGAGCTTTTGAGCTATTTTCGTTTTCGGCCTTAGTGTCATCGTGCCCTTTTTCCAGCTAGCCGACGTTCTAGGCCGTCGCCGCCGGCGAGGTCATCACCATCGGGACTGCAAGGCTATTGCGAACCCATTTTAGTCTTTAGGTTGCGCCATTTGTCGCGAGCGCCGCGACGAGCCCCTCTTTTCGCTCGGATTTTTGTCGGTCGAAACCTCTCTATGTCGTTGCCGGTTAGGACATCATTAATGGCTTAATCATTGTTCATCATTGGAGGCAATTAATATGTCTTAAATCGCCCATCGTACATCGACTGGTGGCCCACCACTTAAAAAAACCCGTCGGCCCTAATCAACGCCTTAGGACATCATTAATGCTTAATCATTGATAATTAATACTTAGAATTAATTGGCTGTCGAAAATAACTCTTTGAGTCACTGCCGGGTGGGCCCGCGTGCACTGTGCGCGTGCGTTAAAACCTCGCGGACGTGACTCGAAGTCGCTGACAGTGGGCCCCGCTTGTCAAAGCTTCTGTTCACGTCGCGATCGGCCCAATCATTAGCAGCCGTCCATTTGCATATCAGCGACCTCGATCTATTGGGTCGTTCGGGTCACCCGATCTTCCCAATCCTTGTGGGCCGTCCATCTCGCGATCTGCGGCTGAGAAGGATGTGCCGTTCGGGTCACCCGAACGTCTCCGCGCTCTGAGCCCTTCATCTTGAGATCTACGAGCATGGCTGATCGAGGCGTTCGCGTCATCCGAACGGCCCAATCCACGTGGACCGTTGGATCTAGATCCAACGGTGAGCCTCTTTAGGGTTGCGCGCGTGCGCTATTCTCCATACGTGTAGGCCGTTGGATTCCGAATCAAGGGCCCACGTTCGTCCACGTTGTTTTATTTTTGTTAAGTCTGATTATATTTCGGTAAGTCTTTATTTGTCAACTATAAATTGTATTAAAACTTTGAAAACTCATAACTAATTTATTTTAAAACCTTTTTAGATGATTCTAGTTGGGATAAATTCATGTTTAACTAGAGTTTAATCTAAAAATGCTTTTAGACATGTTTCTATAACAGAAAGTTGTATAAACAATATTAACTTGTTTTCAGCCATTTTAGAATATTCCAGAAATTGATTTGAAACTTGTAAAATGCATATCTTTTTCTGTATAACTCCAAAATGTGCAAACTCAAGCTTTTTAATTTCCTCTGTTAACATACCTTAATATGAAATAGGTTTTGATCATGATTTCATTTCTGAAAAGTAATATGTGCTAGATTTACAACTTAGAAAAATCATAAGTAATTCATTTTAACTCCAAATTGAGTAAACCCAACTTTGCTGACCTTAGAATGCCATTATCTACCTAGCATAAAATTTTCATACTTTAGATCATTCCATAAATTTATGCCATGAACAATACCAGTAATTAATTTAATTGAATTAATAGGCTGAGGAAAATTGTTTTAGCTATAACTTTTTCATACTAAATCCAAATGACTTGATTCTTGTTTCTAAATTCATTTAAAATCATACCTTTGCTGCTGTGTAAATTTCATGAGATTTGGATAACTTTTGCTCTTGGGTTTCTTTTGGTGTTCTTCGTCGTTATTGGTTTTATCGTATTTTTGCGTTAGGTTCCGAAGAAATTATTGATTACGTGAGTGATACTCTGCAGCAAGAAAGTGGTCTCCAGCAAGGCAAGCAGTGTAACATCATTTGATCATATTGCTCCTATTACTTTTAAAGTCTAATATCTTGTTTGCAAAACCTAAGTATGCATGCTTCTTTGTGTCAAGGTTTATTTTGTCGATTAGAGGTAGCTAATCCCATTGCATAGTTTCCCTGAAATTGTTCACCCCCGCCACTACCCTAGGTTATTATCCTCACTGGTGAATTAGAGCCCGGTGGATGATTTATGGTCTTTTTATTGACTTTACGATATGATGCTTAGCAATGCTTAGTTACCGGTAGAATTGGGCGGTTATCGACTTAGTCGATAACTTTGATCACACAAACTTATTATGACTTTATGGCTCAGCCTTTGGGCTATGTTTATTTATGTAAACCAAAAATGAAAATAAAATGATTTGGACTTGGGCACAATGGTAAGATGGTGCGCTTTTGGGTGTGACTGGAATGGTGCCCGGGTCATTAAGGACCGAGTTACTTGCGCCACCGTACTGGCCATTTTGCGTGCTAACCACACTATAGGGAAATGAGACCTCTCTTGACTTACTACTTTGGCGTGTGTTAGCTCCGAGTCGCAGGAGGGCGTGTGTGTGTTGTGTTGTGGTAAAATGAGGTGGTTTATGTGTTGGGAGCATTGTAGTTGTCCGGAAGCTTTACCCCTATAGGGTAGTTGACTTTCGGCTTTGCAATGTAAGCGTATGGGCTTCGATCCATACGAGTGGCTCGTAGTTGATACACAATATTGGAAAAGTCTCGTAGGACTTAGCCGTGCCGGCATACCAAAGGAAGTGTGCTTAATAGCTTGAAAAAAAGGTGATCTAAAGTGTGGGTACATTGGTACACCCCTGCAGGGTTTGATCTATTCGAATAGCCTCGTCCTAGGTTATGGACACGATCGGATACGCCCCGTGAGAACTAGACTACAACCTTTTAAATTAAAACTTGATATGGGTGGTACGAATGGGTAATTCGTGCTATGGTCGTGATGGCTATTGGGTTAGTCATCTCCAGGATGTCTTTATGTTATTACTTATTGTATCGTTGTTATTTATGCAATTAAAATTCAGATTCTCAAAATTTTCTTCAAATTATTATCTATTGCAAATAAAACTTGCTTTATGCTGAAAATTAACCTTGAGCCTTCTTCTTTGATTAAAGCCTGCATGTAGTAGTAACTAGGTTTGTTACCCGTAAGTCTTGCGAGTACATTTTTGTACTCATTTGCTTTGCTTAATTGTTGCAGAGGAAGAAGGTGATCCCCAAGGGATCAACTTTGGTGAGTATTGCTGCAGTATGGACGACTAGCTTGGCGGCCCGATCGGTTGCCTTGTGGGTTATGGCTAACCGGTCGTATTTTGGTTAAAGCCATCTTATGGCACCTTTTGCTTCCGCTGTTATTGATACTTTGATGTCTTTTGGCCAGTCGGCTCTTTTGTAATAATTTTATATTATGTATGTCTTTTGCTAGACTTGTTATATTATGATGTATGGAATTGATGCATGATTTTGTAACGGGGTGTGTATACTGCATTTCTGGGAAGTATACATATCTCGAGGCTTGGTTTATTTGATTTGTGATGCTAGGGTCAATGGAAGGCTAAGCATTACAAGTCGAATAAATCGGGGTCTCACAAGTTTTGTCACGAATGTTCAGTAAGAGACCAATCAAGCTATCACATACATTCTTCTCTACGTGCATGACGTTGATGCAGTGGCGAACTTCCAAGTGCTCCCAATAAGGAAAGTTCCAAAATATTGATCTCTTCTTCTGGATGTTCTTCTCATGGGTCCTCGATTTACGTCCCTTTCCGAGCACAACATCTCAATCTTTAACCATATCATAGACCTCTTTTCCTCTTAAATGCCTTGGAGCTGAACTGTCCTCCTTCTCTCCATCGAATTGTTTCTTTATCCTGCGATATGGTTGAGCCCTCCGAAGGAATCTACCGTGACGCATGTACATGATTTTACGCGAGTGCTTCAGTCACACACTCTCGGTATCATCTAAGCAGTGAGTATAGACTTTGGCCCCTTTTGTACTCTGGCCCAATAGGTTAGCAAGGGCAGGATAATTATTTATGGTGCAGAACAACAAGGAGCGTAAAGTGAAGTTCTCTCGTTTGTACGCATCCCATACATGTACCCCTTCAATCCATAGTATTTTTAGATCTTCCATCAATGATACTAGGTACACATCAACATCATTCCCAGGTTTCTTCGGCCCTTTGATAAGTATCGATAGCAAAATATACTTTTGCTTCGTACACAACCAAAGAGGAAGGTTGTAGATACAGAGAGTCACGGGCCAATTGCTATGTCGGCTGCTCATGTTACCGAAAGGATTCATTCCATCTGTACTCAATCCAAACCTTATATTTCTTAGTTCTGCACCAAAGTCTGCAAACCTCCTATCGATGTTTCTCCACTGGGCGGAATCAGCAGGGTGTCTTAGCTTTCCATCATCCTTACAATCCTCCGAGTGCCAATGCAGCTGTTTTGCATCCTTTGGGTTCACAAAAAATGCTTTAAATGGGGAATTACAGGAAGATACTACGCCACCTTAGCAGAAGGTCCTTTCTTCACCTCACTTGATTCTTACGCTTGTATCGGGATGCGTTACACACTGGACATACATGCATGTTTGCATACTCGTTACGGTAGACGGTATAGTCGTTCGGACATACACGTATTCTTTCTACTTCCATTCCCAACGGACAAAGAACCTTCTTAGCTTTGTAGGTTCTTTTGGGCAACTCGTTTCCCTCTGGAAGCATGTCCACTAAGAGACCTAACAACGCAGTGAAACTCTTGTCGGACCAGCCGTTGCTTGCCTTCAATTTCAGTAGTTCAAGCACGAATGACAAAGAGACCTAACAATGCCATGAAACTCTTGTCGGACCAACCATTGCTTGCCTTCAATTTTAGCAGTTCAAGCACGGATGACAAGCTTGTGTATTCCAGCTTGCAGCCCAGGAATAAAGGTTTCTCCGAGTCCTCCATCAAGCCCCAGAATTTAACATACTCCCTCTCATCATAGTTCCCATCTGCATCACGAAGCATATGATCTAGATTGTCATCGTGCAGCCTATTCGAATCAGAACCACAATCGACATCATTCGGCGGTATATCGTTGACTTCGTCGGCGATGTCGTTATTACTACCTTCCTGTATAATCTATTCTTCATCGAATCGTTCAACGTATAACCCTTTTGAAACCCTTCGAATCAAGTGTGCTTCGATCGTGTTTCGGTTCTTAAACATCTTCAGATTCTCACAGTCAATGCATGGACAGTACATATATTCCGCCCCCTTATTCAACATATCCTTCTTGGTAGCTCTTATAAAAGCAGACACACCATTAATGTACTCTTCACTCACACGGTTCTCAGCGTACATCCAGGTTCGGTCCATCTACGTGACGCATATAACAATTTAGTGTTAAATATTGAATTAATTAATTAGTATACTATAGATGTAACTTTTTATATGTCATTTGAAATATGTATTTCTAATAAACCGAACAAACAACAATGCACCCTAGGTTCAGGTCGTTCATCACAAACACATTATAGATAGCCCATGCCCAACTTTAGATGGTAATTGTAGCCAACACATGCAAAACAACACAAAAAGCTAGATTTAAACCACCTTCAATTCTCTCTTTACCAAGCTAGATCTAGAATATAATACAAGGAACAAATTACATACTAACCATCGATAGTCAAGAACAAATTACCAAATCTGTGGTCTACCTTCACCAAATCGCCTCAAAGCCCTATCTCCAGCAGCAACAGCGAGAATAGAGTTGTAATTTAAGATAGATTGAGAATAGAGTTGGAATTTAAGATAGATCGATCTGTGAGGGTCAGGTCTGCAATAAATGAGATTATCACAGATAGTTTTTATACAAACCGTCTGTGATGAGAACAGAAAGTCACAGACAGTTCATGTTGAAAACCGTCTGTGAAGTATCACAGACGGTTCTTGTTCAGAACCGTCTGTGATACTTCACAGACGGTTTTTAACATGAACTATCTGTGATATTATATCTTCACAAATGGTTTTTAGCGCAGAAAGTAACACAGAAGGTCGCTAAACCAAAACCGTCTGTGATTGTGTTGAATACAGATGGTTTTGGTCAACCATCTGTGATCAGACGTCCAGTATTAGCCTTTTTTAGTAGTGATATGATATAAAGTAGCTATATGTATCAAGAATTAATTAATATATGAGTTTCTAGAGCAAAAATTGAGAGCATCAAAATTATCCTTGAATAGCTTAAAATTCTATTTTGTCGAAATTTGTAATATGAGTTCTGATCATAGTTTCTAAACATTAGTGGAAGAACTATTAAAATAATTTTATCAATTAACTAATAACTATTTACAGAGGGGTTGATATTTGGAAGCTATTTGCATGAGCTTCAAATGACAGATGAACTAAACAAAATAACTACTTCCATTTAACTCCTAAAGGAAGCTAGTGGGCCCACATGTCATTGAGGGAGGGAGAGACATGGAGCTAGCACACAGGATCTAGGTCTAAACCATCTTCAATTCTCCCTTTACCAAGTTAGATCTAGAATATATATGCAATTAGGAACAAATTACTAACCATAGATAGTCAAGAACAAATGGATCTACAACCACTCTTCCCAAATCCGCAGTCTCCTTTCACCAAATCGCCTCAAAGCAACAGCCTGTCGTGAGAACAGATCTGGAATTTAAGACAGATCTATAAGAGTCGGGTCTTTAATAAGTGAAATTATCATAGACGGTTTTTAATACAAACCGTCTATGATGACAGACGTGAAGTATCACAGACGGTTTTAGGAAAAACCGCCTGTGATATTTAGTAATATCACAAACGGATCTTGTTTAGAACCGTCTGTGATACTTCACATACGGTTTTCAACATAAACCATTCGTGATATGACCTCTTCATAGACGGTTTGTAGCGCAAGCAATAACACAAACGGTCGCTAAACCAAAATCGTCTATGATTGTATTTAATACTAACGATTTTGGTAAACCATCTGTGATGAGGCATCTAGTATTAGCATTTTTGTAGTAGTGTGATTACATTCCTTGAAATTCAAAAGTCACTTTTCTGGTTGGTCAGACCGCCACCCATAGCCAGTCTGAGTGCCAGCCCCTCAGCCATCACCACGACCGGTCTGACCGCCACCCTTGGCCTCGATGTTATTGCTAATTATTCAACACATTGAGATTAGGAGTATATTAGCAATCAATCTAAGCCGTTCATTGTCCAGTACTCCAATCGAATGGCCCAAAAGCACATATGCAGTACTTTTGTCTACGAAGAGCCGATATGCATTTACCTGAGAAAGGCAAAGGATCTACTTCTTGTTTAACACTATTGACTATGGAGTACTTCTCGTGCTTATCACACAGAAGTCATCAATAACTTCTCTTCACTTGTTGCACGGTTTGAGCAATTTGAGCCCAGAAAGGATATGCGAACTAAGGCAGAATATATCTTCACTAGGAGGATATACAATGGATTGGTTTCTTGACTAATAACGTATATATATTGAGCTCTTCATGTTGTAATCTTGGGTCAACAGTCTTTCTGTTGACTCTTTACTTGTAAACTTCTTTAACCTTAATATAATTCGGTCGGGTTCTTCCGCCAGCCGGGCAATCCTAATAACATATAACAAGCTATCCAACTTGACCACATGTACGGCCGGAGTCCAAGTCGTTTATTGTTTTGGGGATGAAGGAGCAAAAGCTTGGATTAGCGGAAAGCTACGTGAAGGTGTCGTGGGTGGGAGCCCCCTACATTTTTGTTTCTGTGCAGGGTCAAGGTTGAGTAGTTGGCGATTCCAACAAAGGTAGAATTGTAATTGTCTATGTGTGGATTGCATGATATAAGAGTAATATTTTCAACTCTAGACAGATAAATCCATAATAACCCTATGGAAAAAAATACAAAGAAAAATCTTATATACCCTTAACAAATCAATGGTCTTCCCTATTATTAGTTCGTGCTTAAAAGTAGTCCGATGTGTATTACTTTTTCCTTTCGACAACACGAGGAAGAGCTGCGAATTATTGCATTAATAAAAAGGAAAACCAAGTTTGAAGTACATTCGAGAGACAGCCCAGGGGAGTTTGTGCTCGAGCACTCAAAATCGACCACCAGGTTCCTCTTAAGAATATTGAGAGAAATTAATTACCTCCGTACCAATTCAAATATTGCAGATGAGAAAATAATACTCAATGTGAGACTTACAGGTGGTGCCCAGAGGCACTTATGACTTATCAGTGCTACTTCGATGTTTTCTCCAACTTGTACGATCTTTATAGTGTGAATGACCAATTTGCCCCTAACATAACCATTTAATGTACATTCTTTTTTTACACGATTTTGAGTGTCTCATAGAATATGAAGCTATGAACAAATAACCTTTTACCTATACATCATTGCAGTGTAGCTTTCTAAACTTATGAGGATGTACCATTTTACTCCTTGAGCTTTCATTTTACTTTCTCGGCTCCTAAACTAGTCTCTGCTTATGTAGATCCTTTCTCTGTTAGTTGACTGAATATGCTAACTTGTGTAGTAAATTGCACTGTAGCTCTCTAAACTTGTGAGATTGTACCATTTTATTCCCTGAACTTGCATTTTACTTTCTCGGCACCCTAAACTTGTTCCTGTTTGCACTGCAGGTCATTTCTTGCGTTTGCATTTCTTGCGTTTGCTAACAGAAAACGTTGAACTGGTGCACATCATTGCAGAGGTGGCATCTGTGGCTGTCCCTCTATTAAACCCCAGCGGCACACATGGCCACCGCGCCGGCCGCGTTAGCCCCACCACGTTGGCGCGTGCACGGCCTACTTCCTCTCCACCCACGCCGCCTTCCCCACCATCCCAACCCTCGTCTAGAAGTTCGTCCCCCGCCTACACCACCTATAGCAAGCCCGGCTGCTTCCTTGTCCTTTCCACGACCCCTGGGAAAAGATGGGCAGCGGTGTCGCGGGCAAATATGCACAGTGGCGATGCTGGGCGACGGCGAGGCGGTGGTAGTCTGACGAAGTTCCGACGAGGGCGAAGGGAGCATGGGGTAGAACGCGATGGCCCGAAGCTAGAGAGTTGGATAAAGAGGGGAGAAGCTCACCAATGGCGGTGAATTTGGACGACGAAGACTTGCGGCCGGTGTGGAGGAACACACGCACAATCTCCAAGGCGACTACAGTTTGTCTTCGATTGAACATGGAAGAACGCAGGCGAGGTTCAGGAACACGGTGTGACGCGATCAATGTTGGCAGAGACCCGTTGGAATGACGGGAACGGAAGGTGTCGTATGGTGGCCATGACGGAGCACGGTCGGAGGAATGGTGAGGAAGAAGGCCATTTTTGCCATGTCATCGTCCATGTCAGCTACAAAGGACACCGAATCAGCCTATCCCGTCAACTAACTAAGAATATGACCTACAATGCAAACGGGGACAAGTTTAGTGGGCCAAGGAAGTAAAATGCAAGTTCAGGAAGTAAAGTAGCATAACCTCACAAGTTTAGGGAGCTACAATGCAATTATCAGCATATTCCGTCAACAACGGAAGAAAGGACCTACAATGCAAAAGGGAGAAGTTTAGAGGGTCGAAAAGGTAAAATATGAGTTCAGAGAGTAAAGTTGTATAACCTTACAAATTTAAGGAGCTACAGTGCAATTATCTCTGATGCAAATACGGAAACATTCTAGCGTGAGATAGGCACATTGCCAATGCCATGAAGCAAAGAAACAATTCCTTCGTATTTGATGGTTTGGTGACTGCCATATCTCTCTCTCTCTCTCTCTCTCTCTCTCTCTCTCTCTCTCTCTCTCTCTCTCTCTCTTGTTTTTGTTTTTGTTTTTTGAAATGTGAGGACTGCCATCTTTGATATTCGCGTGTTGCAATTCACGTCACTGTTTATACAAGATGGGAAAACAATATGAGGAGTATCTTCTTGTGTCAACAAATTTTGGATGAGGCTAAAATCTTGTTGGTGCGGTAGATGTCATGGTGTCAATGCGTTTTCTGCAGAGATGTGGATATATATGCAGGTTGAAAAGAAATCAGGTAACCAATATCTTTTGCAACCTTATTATATCAAGGCCTATGACAAATAATTGCCTGAAGTTCTTTTTTATCATTAAAAAATTGGAATCTTATACTGTTTGCAAAAGTGCAGAAATGGATTTCCATGTCCAAAACGTCTTCTTTGTTATGTTTTTCTTTTTTCTTTTTTTTAATTTCATGTCCAAAGTTATGGAGAGAAAGTACAACCCAAGCTACTAGGCATTGTTATTTCGGAACTAAAGCATAGCAGCCTAGAATCCACGCACACCTGGAGTGGCAGACAAAGTACAGTGCTGGCATTATATCTTATTTCCTAACTGTTTTTATATTTGAAAAATTGCCAGCTCAATAATGCTGCAATACACAAACCAAGCATTTGCAATGCAAGGCGCGTAACAGGACTCCTATCTCTGCACTGTTCGCACAACGTGAATCACCGTTCATACAGTTCCTCTGCATGACTAAATGTAGCCACTTGCAAAAGCAAACTTGATAAGAATAGAAGTCACCTTCACTTGACCGATGCATGCATACATGTCATGCACGCATGGACTGTCCATGTCCATTGGAGATAAATATCAAGATAGAGCGATTCGGCACAGAGCCCAAAATACCATCAAATTATACTAACTATCAATTTTAATAATAATTAACGCTAAATTATAGTAAGCAAATCAAAGGTAAAACCCGTTCACAGGTCACAATAACATAAGTATAACGATAAAGCAATCATGGATAATTAATTCATAGGAAGTATGGCAAGATAATAATCAAATATCAACGTAAAACCAATCCAATCAAGTCTATTTAATGAATAATCAATTTCCAACCTATCAACTAAAGTTAAGCAATAATATCAATTCCTAACTATAATTCATGTCGCTAATAAAATGTCTCATCGTCAATAGTTCATGTAACTGAATGAATGACGTGAATCCAAGTGTGCTAGGCCTTCTCATGTGCAACACCATCAACAGTCACCTAAAACAAGAATATAGTAAGGGTGGGTCCACGACTCAGCAAGTACAATAATAAATATCAATTGAAAACTATATTATCATCAACATTCATCTGAACTTCAAATTCAACCATGCAAGACTTTCTGGAATCCTCACAAAACAACCTACAACTTCCTAGTTATGAAAAACTTTTGATTCTATCATTTTCTGCCTTTTTATTTACCAGAAGACCATTCTAGAATCTGTCAGAACAGTCTGTTTCATAATTTTATATCTTTAATTCTGAAACTTAGAAATATATGAATGATACCAATTCTAAAAACTACACAAAATTTGCTACATTATTAAAGCTTCCACCATATTTAAATTTTACCATCTACTATATGAAACCGACCCATCTTTACAACGTCTGCCAGCTACGTCCAAATTGTAGATAGCAACATTCCCAAGGCCATATCGTTTCGCTCACTATTCTGATTTTAATGATTCAGACCTTTCTAGAAAGCTAACGAGATTATCTAACTTTTCTCTAATTAGACCAACCTCTGAATCCGATCCTAAATGCCCCAAATCGCCCCTACAAGGTTCTGCACCTAATCTTGATGAACTAGTGCAGATTGAAAACTAAGTTTCCCCTACTCAAAAGGACCTACAAACTTAACAGCGACTAATCCATGGCAAAACCTAGGAATTAATAGGGTTTACCCTTGCTGAACACGATGAATCACGGGAATTCGTGAAAATCTCCTATTTTCTCCTTCCTTTTCCTTCTCCTCCTCTCCTTCTCCTTGTTGTCCTTCTTCCTGCTGGCCTTCCTTCTTCGGCCCGCAGAGTCGCAAGGGCGCCACTGGGGCTCTGGCGGCGGAGGTGGCGCACATGGCATGGCCGCAAGGCGGGGGTGCTAAGGCACCGGGGCAAGGGGGCGCAAGAGGAGGGGTGGCGGCTAGGTCAAGGCTACCCACCTTGGGCCTTTGTGCCGTAGGCTGAAAGCCCATAACCCAGGTTTTGTCACTTTTTTAGAAAACTCCACTAATTCTTTTAATTCTCTCTCTAAAGCGTTTCGGGATATTACAATACAAGTGTCAGGCGACCTCGATCTGTTTGCCTCTTCAAAGGTATTGTCAGTTGCAAGTTCACATCATCTTTTGCATGCATGCACTCGTGTTAGGCATAGTGGAATATTAGTGGCGTGGTTCACTAGCCTTGTCTAGCTTTGCATGCATGTTCTTTGCCTGCTGGACCAAAAATTGCTAAATGAATAGTAGCATGATCACGGCGCTCCACCACGATGCACAGTGGTAGGGGAATAAAGATCAATGCTCATAGATTGATCGTATGGCAAATTAACTAATTAGGCATCCCCTTTATTCCTTGACACCCAAAGGAACCACTCTATACAAGAGGCAAATTAACTAATTAGGCATCCCCTTTATTCCCTGACACCCAAAGGAACCACTCTATACAAGAGGCAAATTAACTAATTATGCATCCCCTTTATTCCCTGACACCCAAAGGAACCACTCTATACAAGAGGCAAATTAACTAATTATGCATCCCCTTTATTCCCTGACACCCAAAGGAACCACTCTATACAAGAGCGATATTCTGTGTATGCGGCGTCCCTACTATGCGCGTAAGACATTTTTGTTAGAACTTAGAAACTTTGTGAATTGGTGGGCCGGTATCCTGCAGATCAGGGTTGAGAGGTTGTAGGTCAAGCGTAGGATTGAGTGCGGGAGTTATGGAGTTTATATATCACTTTTTCAGACAAATTTTCTAAAAGATGAATTAATTAAATCAGCTAGTAGAAATTGAACACATCAGAATGCTCTAGAGGTAAGGCATAGTGGTGCAGTATGCATGTGCCCCCTCCTATTGCAAACGTTGCCACTCAAAACCAGGACCCAAATTAGTTAGGCCGGTGAAAAGATAATCACGACGAGAACGGTATAGTGATAACTACATGCAAACTACTGATCATAGATCGATGAACTAGTGGTGGAGAGCTATCTAGGCAGTAGGCACTATATGTGCCGGTTCACCTTGGACCTATCCTTTATGCATGGGGCTCTCTTTAGTCTGTAGGTTAGCTTCAGAAGTAATCTTACTCCTTTTGGAGTCTCCAGCTCATGGAGGATTTTCAAGTGGAAATAATGTAGAGAAGCTGAACCTTGGTCTTAATTTGGTCCCCCTCCAATAGCTTGCTAGACTAGAGCATTGGAGAACACATTCTTTCCTTGTTCTTGTCTCTCTTTCTCTTGGAGATTCTAATCTTCTGCAGGAATGGCATTATGAGCTTTTGTTTTTCTGTCGAAGTATTTTATATGGTTAGAGTAGCTAGCTATGGGTGGTACTGCATAAGCCTCAACAGAAGATGAATGTCAGTTGAGGTTTTGTTTGGCTTGAAAATTTGTTGAAGACTGCTAAAACCATGCAATATACTACATAAGCCTATCTGTGAACTTTAAGTTATTCTACAGACACAGTTTTTTAGAGTATATATAGCATCTTAAGGCTCACAACACACGTGTCACGGGTTAAACATCCTAGAAACCACAGAGAGAAATCTGCACAAATACAACGGTAAGTGGAAATGATCGCCAGCGAGACAAAAGAGTGCCACACTTAGTTAATAAACTACGTAACGGTTGGCTATCGATGTTTGGTTAAAAATTCTGAAAGACAAGGTATCGCCAAAATCCTTGGCCCTCCCTACAAGTATTCCTCATCTTTTCAATGTCTTTACATGGTGGGGCATCATGTTCCCGTACATTGGCATTGTTTGGTTTGTGGTGTAGGAAGAAAGATGAGCTGCTGCTCTACTTTTCCTAACAAACATGCTACAAAGAAGAAAGACTAGGCCATGTATTGTAGAGTTTTTGGCCTAAATAGCACTGTTCCGGCCGGTATTTGCAAATGTGAATTTTCTCGCGTGGTATTGCCAAAAATAGCAGCCAGGACGTGCCGCCACATGTGCAATTCCACTCACCCCTAGCCCGGACAGGGTTTGTCCGTACAGAGTGCACGTGGACGCGCCAATATCCGTGCGCCCTTCGCTCGGTTGCTTCTCCGCCCAACACGTGTCTCGTCCGCACTCTCCGCACCCAGGCAAGCCTCCCCGTGCGCGCCCTGCCTCGACACGGCACTGCCACACGGCCAATGCCCGAACAAGCGCTGTCCGCACGCGTGTCGCCCGGACCGGCCTATGCCTCGAACGGAGCCACTACCATGCGCCCATGCCCCGGACATGTGCTAGGCACACGTGTGTCAGTCGGACGGCGGCACTGCCGCATGCCCATGGCCCGGACACGGTTGATCGTGCCACGTGTCCCTCGTACGGGCCTCCCTACCGTGGTCACGCCACATCCCCACATGCCCAACTTTATTCTATGTCGCCTATCCATCATTCATGTCGCACACGGACAAGGTTCTATCTGACCCCCCCCCCCTCGCCCAGCGCCGCCACGTGGCCATCTCTGCACCCAATAGCACCTCTGGATTTCCCGCTGCACTGTCTGCGGGAATTGTCTTCGCGCGGCTATAAATACCGGAGTCGCTCGCTCTCGCTCTCACTGATTCTCAATTTCGTTCTCGTTCTCGCACTCGTCACTGAGAACACAGAGAATAGAATAATTTTTTTGGAAATTAAAGTTTGGAGTAATTCATAGGACCGATTCGTATTGAACGGTCCCCTTGAAGGGCGTGTAATTTTTGTCGATCAGATTTGTCGTTATTACTATCGCCATAGAGAGAGTTGAGCTGCTAGTATTCCCTCCTGACCAAGCACGAGGGTGGAGGGCCATTCGCGTCCGGTGATCCACGACTTGCACTAGTGATTCTCATCGTAGAAGGGATCGAGAAGCTCGTAGAAGTATGGCTTGCAAGTGATGAAAGAGACAGATTATTAGTGAATAGATTGATAATAACGATGAATTACTAGAAATAAAAATTATGACTAAATACTGACAAAGAAATTAATATACACTAATTAACTACGACCAAATTAATTGTGACTAATTTTGTACGACTAAATTAGTTGTGACTAAATTGATACGAGTGATTTAATACCACTAAATTAATTAGGACTAATTTATTACCACAAATGAATTATAAATAAATAATTATAACTTAATAATGACAACTAAATTATTCAGACTAAATCACTAACGATGAATTAAATAGCACTAAAATAATTACGACTATTTTTTACCACAGATTAATTACAAAAAAATAATTACTACTTAATAAGGCCACTAAATTAATTATGACTTAATAAGGGCACTAAATTAATTATAATCAATTAACTAAGACTAAATTAATTACGACTAATTAATGACAACTAATTAATTAAGACTTAATGAACTATGACTAATTAATTCCAACTAATTATTTACTTAATCGATTAATCAACTAACACTAACTAATTATGACTCATTAATTCTTAACTAATTAACAATGCCTAAATAATTAAAAATAATTAATTATGTAAGATTAATTTAATTACTACTAATTGATTATGACTAATAAACTCACACAAATTTTATTACAAAAATTTGAAAACGACTAAATTAATTACGCCTAAATAAGTACAACTAATTAACTAGGAACATTTAACTAGAACTAATTAACTAACTACACAATTAATAAAGAAAATACGTACGAGAAAAAAATTACCTGCTAATATGGCTGCTAATGGTGGCTATAAACAATGCTTAATCGTCTGCGGAAGCAAAATCGACATAACGAGTGAGAATGAGAAAGCGAGCGAGCGAGGATGAGAGTTTGCGAACCGTCTCGCCATCGCCTCGGAATTTATAACTACGGCGGGAGGAATTGGATTCCCTCCCACGTGCGAGGCTTGTATGCATGCATCCATCTGCATGCGGAGACATGGATGGTGACAGGGAATAAAGCGCGAAAGTAATGGATGGCGATGGGAATAAAGCAGAGGCGGTGAAGCCATCTGGGGTAGGGAGGACCGGCGTGGCGCGTCTGGGCGAAGTCCGAGCGAGGAGGGACCAGCAGAGATGGGCAGCTAGTAGGGCGATACACGGCTAGTCCAAGCATTGGTCATGCGGCGGAGGCTTTTTCGGGGGGGCGCGTGGACGTGGCTCCAGGTGACACGCGTGCAGTCCTAGCGGTGGGTGTGCGGAGGCGGCGCTGTTCGGGGGGTGGGCGTGTGGAGGTAATACATGTCGGCATGCCCCTTGTCCGGGCTATGGGCATGCGGCTGAGATTGATGTCGGGCGTGGAAGCATGGAAATGCACATATGTCGCCTAACGACGCGTCTGTGATGCTATTTTTGGCAATACGGAGTAAGAGGCACCACATTTGCAAATACCAACTAGAATAGTGCCATTTAGGCTCGGGGCTTATGAATATTGAGACAAAAATAAGTACTATTTGTAGGGGTGAAAATGGGACAAATAATTCCCACTCGTTCCGATGCCGTATCCCAAACAAATCCGCCCAAGGTACCATTTTTAGTCTTGATCCGTATTTGTATCTGAAAAATCTCATGGGATCTGTGTTGGACCAAAACGACGACTAGAGGGGGGTGAATAGGAGCACTACCTCTTTATAACCTTCATCGGGTTCAAATCAATTCTTACTCCAATAGCTGTGAAAACTATGAAGATCAAAGAATAAGCACAGTGGAAGTCTTGTATTGAATTCAATCGAAACCCTGAAGCACAACAACCAAAACACCAAGAAACCCAAATCAAAGTGAGTTGGGCAGTCAAACCTCTCAGGATGGGTGATCTGACCGATGGCCTGGCAGTCTGACCTCTCATCAAGGGCAGTCTAACCTCCAACACGATGAACAGTGAAATCAGCACGAATTCAAAATCACAAATTGACTCAACTTTTGATCCGGTGACCCAAATCCCCTCAAATTTCAACCATAGCTCATCAAGAAGGTCAGGAACCTATTCCAGTCAACGATCAGGAAGATCAAGGCTAAGGTTCCATGAATTTGATAGATGAGGGAAGGGGGCACAAGAACCGAGAAAAATCAAACTTTGATCCTAAAACTTGCTCATGGATGAAACATGATTCTAGATGCATTCCCATATACCACAGCAAGCAAGATCACGGCAAGAATCCAAATGAAAACTAAAAGATCACAAAAATCTGAAAAGTCACCAAGAGAGAGCAAGAATAAGAAGTGACTCATCTTGTAGCAATCTTGCTTGGATTGATTTGAGATAGATGTTGGTTTACAGCCACTCCACCATGGAGGACAAAAACTCAAAACTTGAGCACACAATCAATCCATCTCTCACAAACCCAAGCCTCAACTACTCCAAATTCCATAAATCATAAATTAGGGTTTTTCTCTAGAAAGGACTTGATAACTCCATATCTAGATATTTTTCTTTTATAGTGGAGGCTAGACTGAGAGATAAAACCCTAACGAACACTCGTTAAACCCACACATAAACGGGTCTACATTCACGCACGCTTCTCAAAGTGGATGTCAAATCGGGCTTCCCGAATCCGTTTCTTCATTATCTTTATCTTCATATGATCTAAACCGCTCTCCTTGTGCCGTCTTGCACCTCGATTTAGCCAACGTCACCAAGGCGGTATTTTGGTGAAGCTACCAAAATACCCCTCACTACTACAAAAAGGCTAATATTGGATGCCTCATCATAGACGGTTGACCAAAACCGTCTGTATTAAATACAATCACAAACGGTTTTGGTTTTGCGACCATATATGTTACTGGCTGCACTAAAAATTGTCTATGTTGACCATAATATCATAGACGGTTCATGTTAAAAACCGTCTATGAAGTATCACAGACGTTTGATATTACCATAATATCACAGATGGTTCATGTTGAAAATCGTCTGTGGAGTATCACAGATGGTTCTTAACAAGAACCGTCTATGATATTATGGTCATCACAGACGGTTTTTGTTTGAAATCGTCTGTACTTCACAGACGGGTCTTAACAAGAACCGTATGTGATATTATGGTTATCACAGACGGTTTTTGTTTGAAACCGTCTATGATTCGCAGCGCGGGAAGGCAAAAAAAAATTGGACGCGTGCGTGGGAGGCGAAATATTTTGGTGTTGTCCTTATATATTATAGCCAACCCCGCCTTATCTTCCATCAGTCCTCCCTCTCCCCTCCCCACGATGAGCTCCGGCGACCACCCTTGATTCCCCAAGGCGGTTCGGCAGGAGACGTAGCCGACGATGAGGAGAAGGAGGGACGCGCAGACCCATGCCAGTAAGTGATCAATAGCTTATCGCCTCCCCATGCCTTGTTGCTTTTAGTGGCTTTTAGTGGTGACTATGGTTTTCTTGTGAATGAATAGATCAAGATAAGATTTGCGGATTTTGAGATGAAGCTCATGGACATCGACAGTGAGCACCTCAAAGATCCCCGACTCAGTACTGTGCCATCGTCCGCCTCTTTGTCTCGGACTCATTTTCCTCTCCCAACAAATCCGAACCCGAACATATTTTGATTTCGCGCACTATCCGGTAAAACAGCCATAACTTTTGCATACGAAGTCGGATTGCGACGTTCCTTGGCTCGTTGGAAAGCTAATGAAAATTTCAATCCAAAAACCTATATGTTCAAGTCAAATTCATTCGCGAGGCTCGGAAAAGTGAAAAATCCAAAAGGTCGTTTAGAGCCTCAAACGGCCTCCGGTTTCAAAGCACCGCTTTCGCTGCTCATTCGCCGCCCGGTTTGAGTTTTCTTTCATTCCAGTTGTGTAATTAACCATATGCGATGCTCGAGTCCAACCGCCCGGCAATTGATTGGTTTCGCTCGAATTCAAAAAATTTGTAATAGAAAAACTATCACATACGGTTTCGAACAAGAACCGTCATGATAATTGATTATCATAGACGGTTATTGTTCGTAACCATCTCGTGATAGATTTTTCATAGATGGTTCAAAACCATCGTGATGACTCATGTCATCATTGACCCATAAAGTCAGACAGTTCAGAGAACTGTCTGTGATGACGATTTTGAACCGTCTGTGATGACCTTTTCTGTAGTAGTGCCTTCTTGATCCTTCTCCAAAGACCGAATCCAATTGTCATGAAGCAATCCCATGCTTCACCACGCGTAAGTTGATCAACGACTGACTTCATGTCAGCAAGTCTCTCCCATCTGGCTCCCTACGAAACCACCATGACACTTGCACCAACCCCGCGCGGTCTGATTCAACCCGTCGCACCGAACTTTCAATTTGGCCATCTTTGTCCATTTTGCACCACACTTGAGTTCACTAACTTCACCTGGCATCCTCGATCATTCTGGACCTCAGCTCTCTAAGCCTAGTCCCGATCATCCTCGTCGTTGACCTCCAAGCCTTCTGCACAACAATAGACTAAGAAATCGATTCTGGGAACAAGTTCTTCGCAACTTGACCTACAGTAGTCAAAATATGCATCATGCAACATATATGCACTGAAAACCATGAATATGACCTAATCTATGAACATCACCGCCTTACCGGCCAGCGAACAATATAAAATTGGTCAAACCGCCACCCATGGCCGATCTGACCGCTAGCATAGGGACTTTGCCCGATTTGCTCCCTAAAAACCCGAAACTTCTCTGGAAATTTAAAATGAATAGAACTTTTGGCTCGAAGCTCCAAAAATTACGAGACCAAATGCAGAAGAATCCCCTATCTTGCGTACACCCTCTATTTTTGGCCCAATAAAAAATTCCTCCAAAAGATTTGGCTGGTCAGACCACCGCCCATGTCGGTCTGATCACCGGCATGGCTAGTCTAACCGCCAACCATGGCCAATCTGACCACCAACCCTTTGGCTTGCTGAAGGTCAGTCTGACCGCCAGTTGTGGCTAATCAAACAGCTGGCTAGGCCAGTCTGACCGTCGCCTTGGCCAGTTTGACCGCCTACGACCTAATAGCATCTGAACTTTACCGAAACAGATGTTTCGACAAACTCTCGCCACCATTGCCAATTGTATAATCATCCTAAGATCATGAGCATATCCCTATGATATCCACAATATGAGTTAGTACATGGGAAGAGCAATATCCAACCCAAATTCGTATTTTATAGGATATCCGAAATAAATCAATAAAATGGATATCCGATAAACATCAATATCCTTTAATATCCTCTATGGTTTTCTAGTAGTTGACTAATATATAATATGAATTTATATTTGATTATGTTGATGTTGTTAAGTAGGATAAATAATTCTCTAATGAGTAGTATAATTTGATACTTTTGTTGGTGAAGTTATATTTTTTCTTTACGTGTACACTATCTGTCAAGTTATCCGTAACTGATTTGAATCCGATCCGCATCCACCCCGTGCCCATATACCAGAAAATCCGTATATGTATCCAGGGTAAAAATGTGAGTTAGGATACGGGAAGAGCAATATCCGCCCGTATCTGACCTGTTTCACCCCTAACTATTTTCTTCCATTCCTCCATGGATAGCAGATCACTTTGCTACCAGCCTACCGCTTTACTACTACACATTTTATTTCAGTTCTTTTTTACAGTCCACTTGGACTTTTGTTCTTTCTTTTTTTCTTTTTGCTTGGTTCCCTTGTTGCTTTCACCATCACTAAATTGCACTATTATAAGTTTTTGCATAAGAAAGTCTGCAAAATTTGACACGGCTCACATCACAACATTGGTGGAACCAGGAATTTTGAAGACCCGGGGCGAGGGTTGACCTGCTATGCTAGCTCGGTGGCTCGCCGCGCTGAGTCTCAGCCCCTGCCCGCGCCGTGCCTTAGCCTCCACCCGCGTCGTGCCTCAATGCTTTCCCGCGCCGCGCCGCAGCTCCTACTCTGAGCATCAGTAGTTGACTAGTCGGTGCCTCATTGTCCCCGCGACACGCCTCAGTGCTCGCCCGCACTCACACAGCAGATTGTAGCTCACGGCCGCGCTGCGCCGCAGCACCCGCCCTCGGCCCACGGCCAATTTGTGATTTAGGGTTACTAGTGCATCTGCATTTCATTGGGGATTTGGCTTATACTGCAACTAGGCCGTCTGCAGCTTGCACTCGGCATGTCTCGGCCCACGGCCAACGCGGGGACTACGGTGCAGTGGCTGTGCGCCTACGCCATGGCGGCTTGGTCTTGGCTGGGGGTGCCGCGCGCGGGGGGCGGGGGCTGGTTCAATATATTTAGACAATACCTACGAGCATTAGGCTATATTCCCTTCTCTAAGATCTACTTTGTAGGTGGGCCTTGGGATTAAGTTTGAAATATGGCCCAGCTACTGCCTACGTAGTGTGATTCAAGCAGTACTGCCCGTGAATTATAATCATGTGATTACCTAATGTAACTTCATTTTTCGGTGGCGTTTAGAAACAAACAAACGACAGGATGATTAAAACAATAGATGCAAATGATGCACAAACAATATTTCAAGCACATTACTATAATTTGGGTGGGGGTCCACCCGGCCCGGGAGACCCGGGGCAGCCGCTCCGACTTGTCCCGGGTGGTTCCGCCACTGCGTCACAAGTTGAAGAACATCCAGAGTCCACCAAGTTGAAGAACATCCAGAGTCCGCCAAAAATGAGACTGCCAATGCCAAGAACACGCGTCTGCGAACGAGGCAAGAAGCTACGCCTACGTACTATTGCATCTGGTCAACCTCCAAATGAAAACCTATCTCACCATGTCCTCATCCAATCAATCCCATCATGGCAAGATCCCTGTATACGCAACTCATCGATCGAAGTGCAGCTTCCAATTAATTCCAAGTTCATGCACGTAAGCGAGAGAGACAAGAGTTGGCCGAGAAGCCAAGTTGGACGCTGACACCCTCGAAGCACAGCATGTAGTAGTAGTAGAGCACAAGAGAGCGCATTGTTCAGTCAGCAATTTAAAGTGAAGTGCAGCAGCTACGTACAGCAGCTCGAACGAGCCCGACTGATGCGGACTTGTGGGAACGAACCCGAAGAGACGAGCAAATCGAGACAAAGGATGCCGAAACAAACTGATTTTTTTCTGGGGCATACTCCTTTCTTTTCTTTTCTTTTCTTATTGCTTCTCAACTCTTGCTTCTTACTTCTTACAAAATCTGGTTACATGAGCCTTATATTTATATAGACACAACTACTGTAGTACTCGGGTTCGGATTGCTACAGTGTTAACAGGCCTTCTGCGTCGCCCGCGATGGCAGAGTCCAACACGGCCGCCGCCTGCGGATTCTTGCATGAGGAGAACGCGAGCACCCAGCAGCCGATCGAGATAATATATAAATTTGAGCTGGTACAGCTCGGTTCCTCAGAACAGAGCAGAACAGAACAGAACGAACAGGAGTCTACAGTGTGAGTTGTTGTTTCAGCTTCGAGGCTCCCTGTTCGTGATAACAAGTGCATGATGATCTTGCACATTGCACAACAGCGCAGTAATGTATTATGTCAAGCAAGGAAATGTGATTTTGATCTTGATGTTGATTTGATTCGAGGGTTTGTGGAGACATGTACAAAAAGATCGGCAAATAACCATTCTGCTCCAACTGATGGAAACTTTTAAGTTGCACTGTGGACAAGTAGACACTAAACAGTGTTCCTTCCCAGCCTTAGCTGAGTAAAGGAGTAAACTAGTCCTCTGCCTGCATGAATATCTTGACTAGACCGCCGAGCATCTGCCTTTTGCAGATAAGAAATGAAGCAACAGGAGTCAAAAGCATTAAGTAAACAAATCATTTGCATTGCACAGCGCTCCATAAGTACAGCTCATGCAAAATTAACAGAATGATCTCATATAAAATTAGATATATTGTTATAAGGTGCCGGCTAGTTCCTGGCCTTTAGCTAAAGCCGCCTTGAAATCTGAAACCGAAAGCTACAGAAAGGCACACGTGTAATGGAAAGGTATCATCACCCCGACTGGAGAAGAGCAATGGGGAAAAGCAGCGGTAGGTGTGCCCATGTACATGTGGTTAGGTGGCGCAAAATCTTAATTATGCGAAGGGAAAGTCGTTACGAAAAAGCAGACCTGAGTTTGTGGATTCGTTAGGGACAGAGCCTGTTGAATGAAGTTTCAGACCGGCTCAATTGATTGGAGAATCAGCTGCCGTGGGGGCCCGGATTGGAACATTGACAACGAAGCTTGCTCAAGAATGTAATCGTTCGAATTTCGAACAATCACTGACATGCAGACTCGAGTGAATTTTCACCTGAGATGGACTGGTGAGTCGATGTTTGATCTTAATTATTTTTTAGAACGAATTGTTCGTAGAAATATGATTAGCATGCACCCACCTTCACATTCTGTTCAGACAAAAGTAAGACTTGTACTGTTAGGGCGTGTACAATGCGATATGCTTATATATGAGTGTTTAAAGAAAGAGAATGTAGCTACGTCATCGAGTACCTATGTAAAAGTCGTTCCCTCCAATACAAGCATCTATTTTGTAGGTGTTTAGATGATTGTATTATCTATTAATTATATATAGTTATATACATAAGCACCTCTTAAGCACCGGTGCCTAATCAGACATCGATGCTACAAAATAAGCACCTCATCTATCCTATGTGACAAGAAAAATCAGTTTTTCTTTGTTAAACATCTCTCTAAGTACCTGCATTGTACATACTCTTAAAGGAAACTAAGTAACCATACGGAATGTCTGAATGTCATCCAGATTAGCATTACTTTTAGAGAAAAAAAAAAATTGCTACCACTAGGACGTTTTTGGTATTCAATCTTTGTTAGTCTGCTAAGTTTTTTTTTTATCTATGCATAAGGATAATTACTCTTTTTTTAGTCATTCATTAAAGGAGAAAGGAGGAAAACCCCAAGATGGAAAGGAGGAAAACCCCAAGATGTGCCTTATAACTACGTAATGGTTACGTTAGGGCACTCGCCAACATAAGGATCTGAAAAGAAAAGATGCAGCCTAAACTACAACCAAGAAGAAAACGCTACAAAAGCCAAAAATTCGCTATCCTTCGATTTATGTGATTCCAAAAAAGGGATAAACACACCTGAAAAGACCCAAAAAATTTCAAGTTTTCAAAACTTATTTGAAGTTTGGTTCAATTTGGCTTTCTTGCCCAATTTGGAAAGTTTTTCTCCCTTTCTGCTTTCCCTTTTTGGTTTTCTGTTTTCCCATTCCGAAGGCGCCTCCGAGCGTGTCCACCTTCGCTCTGTTTCCTTCGCCTCATGTCACGCCGTCGCTCGCTTCGCCGCACCACCTTGCTCCCACGCCATGTTCGCCGCGTCAACGCCGATAGTATCGCCACCTTGCCTAGCCACCTAGCCTCGGGCATTAAAGCTGCCACGCCAGCGCCGCCGGCTGGCCCTTCTCCCACGCCACACCTCGCGCCACCGCCGCCAAGTGCTTGACGCCTCGCCAAAGTAGCAACTGCCCTCGCTAGTGCAAGCCCTTGCGCCAATGGGATGCCACCGTCCCCGCAATGCCACGCCGTAGCTACCTTGCCCCACACAATGCTGAGCCTGCTCCACCGTCCACTACCGCCACCGCCTTCACGGCTATAAAAGCCACCAATCGCAACTCCATCTTCACCATCAGCCTCCACCCAACCCCACCGACACTCTTCTTCTTCCCCAACTCCGGCCAAACTCCTCAATCGCCGCCGCCCCCATCTTCCTCCCCGATAAGACCCCTCCCTGTTCCACCACCTCTTCCACACCCTCGCTCCTCCAACTGTCAGCGTGAGGTGTCGGGGACGATGAACACGGTCGAAACGGAGCAACAACGAATCCATCGAACTCAGAGGGGACAAAGTTACTAGCATTGCATGCAACGAACTTCGCTTCAATGTAAGTTCAGGGAACTAAGTGACACAATCTCGCAAGTTCAAGGGGCTGAGAAAGTAAAATGCAAGTTCAGGGAGCTAAGTGGTACAACCTCGCAAGTTCAGAGAGCTGAGAAAGTAAAATACAAATTCAGAAAGCTAAGTGATATAACCTCGTAAGTTCTGGAACGTACAGTGCAATTTTCGCTAGATTATACAAGGGTAAAATCAAAAGTAAAATCAGAATGAACCCAGTGTCCCATGCCATCCTAGCTTCAATGTGGATCCGCCCATGAATACAGCATTGCATCCGTAAATAATCCTCAAGCCTAAGAACAGAACTCGGATAACTATGATGATTCCATTCCTGAAACTGAAATTCCCTACGCATTAGATGGTTGGTTCCTGTCAGATTGGCAAATCACTCTCACTGTCTCTCCCCATTTGCACGTATGCAAATCCCTGAGTACGTACGTACAAAGTAAAGCTCGCAAAAGCATCTGTGTTAGTAGGGCACGGTATGTGCGACTGGAATGCCCAGTTGCTCCTCTGTCATGCATAGTGGTACAAGTGGGGCGGGCCGCGCCCACCCCGTGCTGGCTGCTGAGGATTTGCGGCTGGCAGCAACCCACAATGTAATAATGCATTCATTTGGTGGGGTTTGGTGGCTACCTGCAAGGCCCTTGGATCTTGCAACCCCGGTCGTCGTCCCGTGACCACCACCGCTCCTTCGACTGCTGCTGCCCTCGGCGGCAGAGGGGGATGGGTCCTCTTCCTGTCTAGCGAATCGCTACTCGATGCCACGTTTGCACGCCTACCCACCGAAGGTTTCTTCTTCCCTTGTTATCCAACTTGATGCCTTGCGGTGGCGATGCGTCGACCGCCTCGACCGTCTCGCCCGGCACGCTAGTCATAACCGCTTCCATGGTCTGGGAACCCGAGCCTTTCTTCCCCTTGCGCTTCTTCTTCTTCATCATCATGCGGCCTCGGATGGAGCATCGCCCCGATGTCGTGCTCGATCTCCGAGGCCTACCCTTGCCCTTCCATTTCTCCTCCGGTTTGCCACACTGCGATGACGCGGTGGCCGGCTCTCCTTGCTCACCCTTCGTACTGGCAGAGATCTTGTGCTTCTCCTTGTTCTCCGCCTTGCCTCCTTCGCATTGGGATGCACTAGCTGCGATGGAGACCGACCCTTCATGTTGCGGCGGTTTCCTATCGCTCCATCCTCTTCTTAGCCGCACCGTCTCGCGCTGACGGTGGCAACCGATGCACCACGGCCACCCTGCCCCGAAGGGCCTCTCCTGGCTCGGCAGAGGCCTTTGTCTTCACTGGGGGCCACCGCCTTAACCCCGCCTAACACGCCTCCTCTCCCGCCGTCGTTGTTGCTCCTGCTGCTCCTTCTCCTTCAGGCGGAGCTCCTGGAGCCGTGTGGGGGTGAGTCGAAGCTCAGCGAGTGGGGGGCGACCGGGTGAGGCATTGGATCAGCTATGTGCCTATGCGGTGCTCGGTGGCCTGGCGGGGTACGCGGGCCAGCCTGCTAGAAACCGCTATCATAAGCAGTTTTGCGGGAGTTTAAGTGGCTTTGTGGGGCGGGTCGGCGGCTTAGCGGACAGGCCCACCCCACTTGCATCCCTAGTCATGCAGTCATGCTCTGTTCTGGTAGTAGTACGAAATGAGATTGAGAGATCCTGAACATGTGCTGCTACTCTGCTTCAATGCTTCAGACTTCAGTATGTTGTCAACTGCGAAGAACTGAAGATGACCCGTCGGGTCAAGAATCTTTCTGGCTCGGTAGAAGCCACCCAAATTTATCCCTATGCTGATTAATTACCTGCCTCTAACTAAATAGGGTTAATTCCTTATTTACCACTGAAAGTTGGCCGGATCTCTAAAATGCCATCATGAAACTGCTTCTCCCTTTATTGCCATCGGATCTCAACTTTTATCCCATTTTTTTCACTCCCGTCGATCAACCATGTGTTGACTATCAAATTGTGTGCGAAAAGATATATTTGCCCTTTGCATTTTATATGTTAATAGCTCACTGATTACTTCTAACTAACATGTAATTACTTTATTTGTCCACTAATTAACACCACTGATCATGCAAAATTCTAATCGAAACTCTATTACTAATTAACCTACTAATTATTCTAGATTAGTCACTTAATTGGGTGGGCCCACATGTCATACACAGGGAGACCAGACACAAAGAGAGAGAGAGAGAGAGAGAGAGAGAGAGAGGCAGCAGAGATAGAGGGAGGGGAAGCAGAGAAAACAGGGGAGCAGGGGCGGTGGCTACGGTGAGGCTCGATGCCAGCGGGGGAGGTCATGGCGGTGGCCGTGGGTGGCAAAAATGGAACCGGGTAAGGGAGGTGATCTGATGGGTGGTGGTGTCATGGCCCAAGTGGTTGGTGGCGGTCGGTTAGCGGTGCACGACAGCCGGGATGGGGGAAGAAACGGGACAGTGGTGCCAGAGAGGGAGGAGAGGGAATCGGGGGTGTGCACGGGCGAGAGGGAGGTAAAGGGAACTCACCGGGGTGGTCGATACAGCAGGGAGGAGCCGAGGAAGGGAGGCACCGTGAGCCATGGGTGGCGCAGCGAGGTCAACAGGGAGGCGGTGACCGGGGGGGAGACGGACTGATTTAGTGGTGGGGAAAGATTCGGGAAGGTGAGAGAATGCTTCATATGAGAAGAATCGAGGCTGAGGGAGCTCACAAGGGAGAAATAGCGATGGTGGCAGGGCCTATCAGCCGGAATCGAGGAAGAAGACAGCGGCGTGGTGCTTTGGTGGATGAAAACCGCAATCAGTTGAGGGGATGCAAACAACAATCGGACACCTCCGTGCTCCCGTTGCCCGCCCACCGGCACCGTGCCGTCTCTCTCCTCTCTCGCTGCACTGCTCTACATCCCTAGCTCCAGCTGAGGTGACATAGGTTGTTGGGGTGAAAGCGAGACTGGAGGCGGTGCGGGTGGTGTGGGAGGTGGCGTGGAGGCGCGAGCGGCGCACAGAGGGGAGTGGGAGCGGAGGGGCGGAGCCGGCGGGGAGGTCAGGTGGCACAGCAGGAGTAGGGGGAGGTCGGGGCATGAAGAAAGAGGAAAAGAAGAGTGAGTGAGAAGGAAGAAGGGTAAAATGGATATTTTGATATTTTTTTTCAGTGGTTAACGGTTGCCGAACGTAACGACGCTAACGGGAATGACAAAAAAGGGACGAAAGTTAAGAACTGAATGGCAATAAAGGGAAAAGCAATTTCATGATAACATTTTAGGGATGCGGCCAACTTCCAATGACAAATAAAGAATTAACCCAAATAGATAACCATCTCTGTCTGATCAGAAATTGACAAATGGAGCATCACTACCCATGGAAACAAAGTGAAAAAAAAGTTGGAAAGGACGAAGAATAAGTGGAAACACAATCGATCATTGTATAATCGCCATCAACAAATTAATTGCCCATGTATACCGTACGATTACGACCAATCTCATGAATCAATCCAGGGAAAGAAAAGGGAATCGAAGGCGAACACCAGAGTTTAGTTTATTTACCAAAGAAATTAACTGGTCCGCCCAAAACTCGATTGTTTCACATGGCATACATATCGCCCGAGAGACGAGAGGCAAACTGAACTTAACACACATAAATCATCGTCCTAATCATATGTGACAACATGAACGAACAACGAAGCCTAGCTAGCTATTTAGCTAATAAGCACAGCTAGCAGCCTAGCAGGGTATGTTGGAGGTGAACCAGGTCATGACATGGAGCGGCGCCTTGATGAGCTCCACCGCCGCCTCCAGCACCACCGTCACGCACAGGCAGCACGGGCAGATGCATGAGATCGGCAGCCTAGGTATCAACGTCATCATCAAATTGTAAGTTGATACAGCGAGAAGGATGCAAAGAAAGATTGTTTCTTCGAACTTGGGTAGTAGGTAGGGAGGAGGTACCCGATGATCCAGATGATGGCGCCGACGATGGAGACGAGGACCGCCAGCAGCGCGAACGGCAGCCCCAGCAGCCAACCCAGCGGCCGGCACTCGCCGTCGCCGCCGCAGCCCATGGCCGGGCGATCTCTTCCCTCCTTCCTTGCTTTATTAGCTGGCGTCTGGAATTTTTCTTGTTGTTTCTTGGTGTAATATAATCCCTAATGTTAATTAATTCTGCCAGGTAATCTCCTGCTTTATATTGTGGTGGTTGTTCGAAATAACTTGTTCCGTTATGGCCTAATTAACAATTTAACACGCGTGTGTGTTGAGTGGGGGCTGTTTGCCCGTCGCTTTCCGGGATGGACATTACAGGAAGCACAAACCCATCTATGACTTGGAAAGCATGCAAGACTGCATGTACAAGCCTTGCGATTTTTTTAAAATAATATATTTTTAAAAAAAGAATTACAGAAATAAATAGTTAAAAAAAATTAAAAATCTAGACTCTGTCGCCATTTCAATTGGCAATAGGAAGCTGTCGCGATACTAGCCCTGTCGCCCCTCTGTCACCGATTGAATTTACGACAGCTCTCTGTCATCAATTCAACTCGGCCATGTTCCATAGGCGATAGAGGTCTAGTTTTGTAATTTTCTATTTTGACTATTTATTTTTTTTAATTCTTTTTTTAAAATGCAATTTTTTTAAAAAAAAAACAAGCCTTGCAACAATAATGAAGCAATCAGTGTATTCAGATTTTTTTTTATTTAATCCTTTTTTTATTAATATTTTAAAGTTAATCCTTCGTGAACTTTATTTCCAAATCTGACCCCTTTGGTCACGCCACCACCCGTGACATGGCCAAAGCGTACTGTCACGCCACCATGAGCGGCGTGACAAAACACGCCACGCAAGCCCTCGGCCGCGCGCCGTGCCAGCGTGGAGTGCTTGCGTGGCATCCGTCACGCTATAGTACATGGCGTGACAAGGCGGCACTGTCACGCCAAAACTAATGGCGTGACAGTGGCCACTTTTGCATCTTTATTTTTTCTCATCTCTCACGCACAGCACATATACATAACACCATGTACATGTAACATTTAAGAATCCATAACTTAAAAATAGAGAATGTATCTGTGAACCAAAAATAACACCATCATTTTAACTGAAAGTAAATACCTATATGAACCGATAATTTTTTTTGTAGAAGTATGGACATATGGTAGACAAGATGCATTGAGGAAACATGCGAGAAATCCTACAGAATAATAGGTGGTGCTCATTAAGAAATAAGGGCATAGAGGTTTGTAAATTAGGGTTTCCTTTTCTCGGAAATCAGGGTTTCGTCGCAGTTTTAGCGTTGTTTGTAATAATTTCAAAATATAGCAAATGAGTTTAGGAAAATTACCAAACTTTTTGTGGAGGCTCCCGTCATAGTGTTGTTGCTTCCATAAATTTTGTATAATTTTATTCGTTTAGAGAAAGGATGGTTGATAAGAATATCAGACGAGGTATAACCATGAGGATGTCGTCCAAGCAAACTGGCTGCTGAAACACTTGTTATCCAACCTATTGGAGTCTCTACTCGATAAAGTCGTCTGAACGTATATACGCAGGCAGTCGATGAATATGATTGAAGGGGTTGAGAATATGAAGATGCCCTAAAACATGGAGGATTCGATGTCGGTGCCAATGGTTTTTTCTGGGATTCCACTAGAATAGACATACTTGCAATATAGGCTTGCTTTGATGGCTTAGCGGAGATACGGAACCAGAACTACATTAGAGTCCGTGGACAGAAGCATGTTACACGAGTGACATGGCATGATGGTTCGCTAATTGCTTTAGTCATCCTCGCTACTACTACGGTACATTGCACACAAGCATCCGGACCATATAACTATACATGCCTTTGGGGATAGTAAAACATGCGGGTAGGACGGGGACTATTACGTAATGACCGACCTCTGCGTGGACCGGGCCATTTTCCTTTCCTTGCTAGCATGGCATTGAACTCTGGCCGCCTTCCCTTCCCTTGTCGCGACCGCTCCACGTGGAGTGGTATATCGAAGTCATCCATGTCCCGTGATTGCATGATGTAAGTACACCGCATGCTGAAAAACGTAGTAAGGATGTAAATTCTTCATAACTCACGCCGTCGATACGGATTAAGCCCGCGCATCGGATACGTTGTGTGGCGCCGCTCACCGCATGAGCCTTTCCTTGCCCTTGTCGCGGATCGCCCACGCCGGCCGGTATGTCGGTCGCCCATGTCCTCGCGATTCCTTGATGTAAGTGCATCGATAGTAAAAATCGTAAGAATGATGTAAATTCTTCATAACTCACGTTGTGGATAGGGATTACGCCGGACGATCGGATACGCTGTGGGCGATCGCTCACCGCATGAGCCTTTCCTTGCCCTTGTCGCGGACCGCCCACGCCAGCCGGTATGTCAAGTCGTTCATGTCCCGCGATTCCTTGTTGTAAGTGCATCGATAGTAAAAATCGTAAGAATGATGTAAATTCTTCATAACTCACGCCGCCGATATGGATTACGCTGGCGACCTCATCGCGCCCTTCGGTGCCTCCTCAATAGGGTCCCGACGTAAGGTTTCCATCGCGACGAAGTTCTCGCCTACACCGAGTAGTTCAAAGATGTACTCTGTGATGTCGGACAAAATATAGCAAAGTCATAACCGCATTCCATATGTATGAAATATCGCAATCAACATTGCATAAAACAAAAGTTGCGCAGTCAAGGTACAAACTAATGGTTCATAATGCTTTATTGTAGTTTTGTGATCTATAACTCTCATATTTCTCTAGAAGAGACTAACATGTATTGAGATGTGTTAGGCCATACACAGTGGACGAATAACACCAAGAAACAATGAGATGCAAAAAGATCAAAATCCTACACTATCCGAGTCTCTCGTGCTCACCACGCCGAGAACCCGTTCGAGACCGTCCAAACCACGTGTTTGGGACCGCTCAGAGCTTGCCTCCGAGTGCGACCTACACTACCCTGGATCCACATGCCCAGGTACGCTCGAGATCCCGTTCTCGAGATCGCCTAAACCACGTGTTTGAGACCGCTCAGGGCTCATTCCTGAGTACGCCCAGGACTTCGCTCCCGGGTACGCCAGAGCTACACGCTCGGAGTGCCATGAACCACTTGTTCGGGAAATCTGATATGCAGAAAGGAGATAAGTTATATTTTTTCGCCTTCAGCCTATATTTTATTTCTATAGAGGTCCTTTCTATACAATCCCCCTTATGCTGATTTCTATAGAGGCAGTAACGAGGGGATGATCAACTCTTGAAGAAGCAATATGTGCCTCATCAACGTAATATATTTGCCATTTCATTCTAGGAAAATGTCCACTTTACTCCCCCGAAGTATCTACTTTGTCCCTTTAACTCCCAAACTCCAGTAAAACCGTTTACTTTATCCCCTAACTTGGTTTTGACTAGTGGTTTTGATTGCTTAGACTGCAGATCAGATCTATGTTATACAGTCAGTCGACTCGAGACAACGTGGATTGGGTCGCATATAATCGACAAAACCCTCATACCTCTCGACTTATCATCCCACACAAAATCGACAAGAACTTTTGGAGATGTGATTGGTACGGACATGGCACTGTTGGACCGACGCGAAGTAACAAACAGGGGATAATGGATTTGTGCCTTATGCAACTCGAGATTGAGATTAACTGTGCAGAGTTAACAACACAGATAAATAGATATCATCCAAGCAAGAGCCTATACACCAAGGTAATTAATCATATAAAGTGTAACCATGCAAATGAAACTAGTGATATCATCATTAAATTCCAGAATGGCAACATCTATATCTAATCCAGATCTAACATATACACTGATCATGGACATATGACTCCATTATTGCTTGTTAATACAACAACACAAGATTGTTATTCGTTAATTATTTACAACCATCCAAAAGTGATTAATACAACCATCCCAAAGTGATTAAGACATCGATCGCAATATTACGCCACTGGACATTTAGATTAATACAATAACCAGCCATCCGTTAATTGTTTACAACCATCCAAAAGTGATTAAGCCACTGCAATTGTTCAGTCTTGTAATAATCAATCATCCACTATTTGGAACAATTTCACAAGGTGATTGATTATTACAATCATCCACTAATCGAAAGTAACAAATAGACAACACTAATTAACAAATTATGGATTAAGCAGTACATGTGCCATAATTAGGTTAATCTCACAAAATTTAATACGATCCTGATCGCAACAACTCAGCTTGATCGCAACAAGCATTTCTATACAATCTCCACCCCCACATTTCTATACAACCATTTCAAATCACAGAGCAAGGGGAGGAATCGGGGAGTTATACCTCGGTTCAAACCATGGGGAGGAGGACCGGCGAGGAAGGGGACGGTCGGGCCGGATGTCGCCGCAGGGAGGAGCACCGGCGCGGGGGAGGGGCCGCCGCGGGGACGAGCGCGGGGAGAGGCCGGCGCGTGGAGATGTCGGCGCGGGAGGGAACGGCCGGGCCGGATGTCGCCGGGAGAGAGCACCATGGGAGGGACCGACGCGGGGAGGGGCCGACGCGGGGAGAGCCTCGCCGGGAGAGGCGGCGCGGGGAGATGCCGACGCGGCCGGGAGGGGAGGCCTCGGGAAGAGCTGCCCGGGCGGGGAGATCGCGCGCGGGAAGAGGCCGCCGAGGAGGGACGAGTCGGGAGAGCCGGCACGTGGAGGCGCGCGGGAGAGATGCGCGAGAGGAGGCAGCGGAGAGGGACGCCGGGAGAGCCGCGGAGAGCGTGACAACGCTAGGTTTCGCGTGGGGAGAGAAAAAAAACGAAGAAGGGAGTGTCCCGCAAGTATAAGTCGCCACTGTCACGCCAAATCTAATGGCGTGACTATTCGCCACTGTCACGCCATACCTAATGTAACAGCCCTAAGTTAGGGTTTGTGTTTCAAATGTAAAATTTTGAGGAGAAATAAAAACCTTTGATGCCTCATGAAATCATTTGGAAGTTTTCTAAATTTCCCCCTAGCAAATTCCATTTTCTAGAATTTATTCTTGTGAATGGAAGTTGTTGTCAACAAAGTCCTTGGCCTTAAACTTGTGATCATCCTCTAGGAATATTTTTCCTATCATCTTGATCATCCTAGTTACCTCTCTGAAAAACTTCACAATTTTTAGATTTTGTTTACTAATTCAAAAGGCCAAGTCAAACTAGTTCAAAAGTCTGGTCAAACCTTAGGATAGCAGCTTGTGAATTTTCTTGGGAGAAATCTAGTACATGAAAATTCCTGGACAAATTACACAAGGTTGTCCTCTGTCCCAGTAAGCTTCCATAAAATTTCGGAATTTTGGAGCTCTGGAACTACCTCTAAAAATTCTCCAAACCTGCTCAGCCTTTTGAATTCAAAATCGAATCACCGTTTGTTGGGCTCAAACTCGACTCGACTTGAGTCCGACCGAGTCGCCGGTTCGATCGCGCCAACTAGCTGTACCGCCCGAGTTCGATGGCTCGTGACCGTCCGATGCTGATCGCACGTCCTCGCGCTTGATCTATTCGACCGCCCTATTAGGCCATCGATCTCAACCGTCGCTGGATCCTGCCGGGCCGACATCTTCGTGGTTGAGTCAAACCGCCGCATCGCACTGCACTCCAAGCCCGTGCCGCCATTGCCGCCGCCGACAGGCGGGCCTCCTTGTCGCGATCGCCCTCGCTCTCTCCGCGCTCACCGGAGCTCGCGATCGCCGCCGCGATGCGCTGCCACGCAGCTCGCCGCCGCCACGCCATGGACGCGTGTCCTCACCGAGGTATCGCCAGCCTTGATCAACCCACCGCACCCATCCATTCTCGCCGCCGCCACGCTTCCCTCCGCCCATTTCTTGGTTTGGACGGAGAAGAACCACAGCAGCGGCGCCACCGTGTCAAAGCCGCCTCGAGCCCGCGACCCGCCGCTGTGTTCCACTCTCCACGCCGCCCATTTTGCCCACCGGTTCATTGGCGTGCTCGATCGTCGGGCGACTTCTTCGCCTCAACTCCGCTGTCGCGCCCCGTGAGCTCATTTGTGTTCTAGTGAGTCTCTTACCTCAACGTCTGATCCCTTAGGATCGCACTGATCCACTGAGTCTAACGGTGGCTTCATTTTCATCTTTGGTGCATCGTTGAGGGCGTGCGACCGATTCTTCTCCGAGCTCGCTCACGCCACGTCGATTTCCGCCGCTTCTGACCTTCTTCTTCGGCGTTATCTTGTGCTTATTGCTCCCGGAGCCGAGGCGATCCCGTGGCGCACCTTCCCGGCTTCGGTCAAGTCAGCGTCTTCTCCGCGAGAGCCGAGCTTTTTCCGCCTCCCGCCGCCGCGAGCTCGACTGGTGACCATTGGGCTCCGCGTCATCATCATCAAGTTCGTGGAGCCGCGGTGCACCCGCGCGTGCCATCCCCGAGCTCGAGCCTCACCATTCTCCTGTCTCGCCTACTCGCCGCCGCGCCGCGCAGAACTCCAGCGAGTCGCGGCGGTTAAGGTCCGAACTCAAGATTAGCTTTAATTAAGTTCTATAATTGTGTGTATGGCTAGTGGCCCTCGAGCTAATCTTGTTTAGAGCTTTAAACCGCGTGGTTTAAATCCTTTGAGCCTTTGACATGTGGGCCATGTTACCGATTAGGCGATGTAAAGTTTGAAAATACGCTCTCTTTAGGAAACGATTTTATGTACCTTGAAGTTAGGGTTTCGTGTTGGGAGTCAAGACGTATTCATAATACGCCGACGTCGCCGTTGGCGCCGCGGGTCGTTGACCGGCCAGTTGTTGCCTCGCCCCGCCTATCGCCTGGTCGCTGGGCGCGCGGTAGAAAAAGTAAATAATGCCTTTAGGATTTCTCAATTGAATTTCTTTTGCACTGTTAATTGTTTTAAACTTAGAAAATTCTTAACTAATTCAATTTTGATCCAAATCTAGTGAAACCAATTTTGTAAATTTTCATTTTTAGTGTTCTATTTATCAGAATAGGTTTTAGATGTGTTGCTTTTCATAAATTGTGTTAAATAATTAAATGGTGCTTTTATGTGTATTTTAACTTAGAAAATTCATAGAAATTTCTTCACAACTCCAAATAAATTGTTCTCTGTTTCTAAATTTTTGTTAAATCATGTTCTAGCTGCTGTATGATTTTGTGCTCATTAGATGGTATTGAATTTTTGAGTTTTGTCGGTGTTATTCGCTCTTATTTTGCCTTTTGCTCGATCGATAGATTGCGCACGATTCCGTGTGTTTGAGAGTGAACCTCGCAACAAAGTTGAGCATATTGAGCAATGGCAACAAAAGCGCTTGATCATGTTAATCCCAGATTTTAAAGTCTAATATTTTGTTTCAACTGTATGTATGCATCGCTTAATTTGTGTTAAATTGGTTAGTTAATCCTTTAGATGCATAATCTATAGGTAAATGATTATCCTCTACTACCCGAGCCTAGGTTATTTGTTGTGGTTAGAGCTCGTTGATGGGCTCTTGTCACTTAGTAGATTACGGTTCGATGTTAGCCATGCTTAGTTAACGGTAGATTGGGCGATCATCGACTTAGTCGATGATCTTGATCACATAAAATTATTATTGTTCCTTATGTTCCAGCTTGTGCTATGTTTAATTACAAAACTAAAAATGAAAACAAAACGATTTAGACTTGGGCACAACGGTATGTTGGTGTGATTCTGGTGTGGATCGAATGGTGCCCGTGTCAATTAAGGACCGAACATCTTGTGAGTGAATTTTTATCCAGTATTTTTGCGCATAACCACACTAGAGTATATGGGACCCTCTTGACTTAGTACTTTGGCGGTATTGACTCCGGTCGCAGGAGGTCGCAGGAGGGATGGTGTTGGGAGCATGGTAGTTGTCCAAAAGCTTTATCCCGAGTGGGTAGTTGTCTTTCTGGCTTATCATGTAAGCGCATGGATTTCTATCCATACGAGCGGCTCGTAGTTAATACACAATATTGGAAAGCGCCTCGTAGGACTTAGCCGTGCAAGATACCTTCTGAAGTGTGCTTTGGCTTAAAGGGTCCAAGTGTGGGTATAGATGGTACACCCTGCAGGTTAAAACTATTCGAATAGCCTCGCCCTAGGTTATGGACACGCTTGGGTAAGCTTTTCAAGAGTTAGACTTCAACCTTTAAATTAAAACTTGACGGGTGGTACGAATCGTAGATTCGTGCTATGTTGTGGTGGCTATTGGGATAGTCACTTCCTGTGCGATTACTTGTATCTATCTTTAATTGTAGTTATTTCAACAAGAAAATGAATTGCAAACTTGCCTTTAAATCATTACATTATTGCAAATAAAGTAGCTTTGTGCAAATGAAACATATAGCCTCCACCAGATAAGCCTGCATGTAGCATATGAATAGGTCTGCTAGTTCACACGTCAGTCTTGCGAGTACAAAAGCAAATTTTTGTACTCAGCTGCTTTGCTTAATGTTTTGTTGCAGTAGGAAGAAGGTGAGCCCCAAGGGCCTCACTTCGGAGTTGTGCCGCTGGTGTGGGACGACTAGGCTTGGCGGTCCGGCCGCTGCCTTGTGGGTTGAAGGCACGCTGATTGGCTTTGTTTATAGCCATCTTATGGCACTTTTGCTTCCGCTGTTTAATTAGTCCCCTGTTGTTATTTGGCCGGTCGGCCTTTGTTGTAATAACTCTACTTGTTGTCATCTGTTAAATATTGTGATGTTTGGACTCTATGTTTAGAATGGAGTTGATGCTTAACTTTGTAAAGAGGTGTGCATACTGCGGTTCTGGGAAGTATGAATGTCTCGAGGCTTAGTTATTTGATTTGTGATGCTAGGGCCAGGTGGTTGGTTAAGCATTACAAGCCAAATAAACTGGAGTCCTCACACCTAATGGCGTGACGGAAGCCATGCAAGCCCTCCATGCTGGCACAGCGCCCGACCGAGGGCTTGCGTGGCATGTTTGGTCACGCCTCTTATGGTGGCATGACAGAACGCTTTGGCCACGCCATAAATGGTGGCGTGACCAAAGGGGTCAGATTTGAAAATAAAGTTCGCGAGGGATTAACTTTAAAATATTAATAAAAAAAGATTAAATAAAAAAATTGTGTATTGGCGACAACCAATACTTTTATCAGCTCAAAGATATTGTTGCTCTTATCGAGGGAGCGCACAGAGAGTCAGGTATGTCACACCGAATGGAGTTGCGATCACTGTGCACGTCGAAGGTTCCATGCAAGTATCTAATTTGGTGGAATTAATCTCCCATAAATATCAAGGGCCTATTTGCATAGGAAGTATTTGGATCCAAATCCTAATAATTTAGTTCAAATTTAAATTAAGAGAAATACTATAGAACACTATACCGTTGCAATTAGGGTCGGAAAACATCTAAGCTTGTGAGCTCGCCGAGCTCATCACACTGGCTCGGTTCGGGCTTTGCTCGTGAATTTGAGCCGAGCCGAGCCCAACTTTTGGCTCAGAACACTTTGAGCCGAGCCCGAGCCGGCCATGAGCCGCTCAAGCCCAACGGCCTTATCCCTTTATAAAGAGCACGACTTCCATCTCCCATTTCCTTTTTCTTCCCCAAGTCCAGCAGCTCCATGCCTCCATCTCCACCCGAACTCCCAATCCCCATGGCCTCTTGCGCCGCCTCTTCCCCAAGTCCGCTCCATCTCCACCCGCACCGCCCGCTGCCTGCCTCCATCCACCTCCACCGCCGCCTCCTCCCTCCGGCCTCACCTCCCCATCTCCACCCGCCGCCACCGCTCCCCATCTCCACCACGCCGCCTCGTGCCTCCATCCACCTCCTCCACCCGCGCCTCTCCCACATCTCCACCGGCCGGCGGGCGCCGCCCTCCTCACCGCCACCGGTCCATCCGCCGCCTCCTCACCCGCCACCGCCACCTGCTCCATCCGCCGCCCGCCCTCCCCGACCGCTGCTTCTCCTCCGTGCTCCTACCTCCCCCTGCCCTCGCCCTCCCCGGCGCCCGGCCCGTGCTCCACCCGACCCTGTGCTCTCCATGGACGTGGACGCGGCACGTGGACCATGAAGCTTCGGTTGCCGAGGAGGTCGACAAGGTCTCGAGCTGCTCTACTCCAAGCTCGCTGAGCCTGTTGTTCTTGCGAAGTTGCAATTTCATTTGTTAGGAACTGAACTGATGCTTGTTTTGGATGTGCTTGTTTTGATGAACTGATGCTTGTTTTGGATGTGCAAGAGGTGGATGAACTGATGCTTGTTTTGGATGAACTGATGGTTGTTGGTAGAAAATTTTGTATTGCTTGTTGGATTAGATGTACTGGATCTGGAATTCTAGATGAACTAATGCATCGCCTTCCGGTCGGAGCCCGCCGAGCCACCGAGCTTTTCTCCGAGCCGAGCCGAAGCCACCTTCCGCTCGTGCTCAAATGAGCCGAGCCGAGCCAACAAGCAAACGAAGATGTCCCGAAAGCCGAAGCCGAGCCTCGGCTCGGCTCGTTTCCAGGCCTAGTTGCAATGATATAGGTCCTAGTCATCCGATCCACCCTTGCACAAATCATTATATCATGTCTCCCTCACCTCTCTCTCTCTCTCTCTCGTATCCCTCCCTCCATCTCTTTCGTTCCTACGTCCGGCCGAGAAGTGCAGCTGGAGAGCCAATGGAGGCAAGTGGCCATCGCCCTCCTTCTTCACTTCCGACGCCGCCCGTCCACCTTGAAGTGGATTAGATGCTCAAGAGTGGAGAGGTGAATTGGAAATCTTTTTTAATCTATGGTCAAATCAAAATTCTACTTTCCTAACCTAACATAATGTGCCTATGTCTTAACTAGTGCAATCACACAAAGTCCTACACAAGTGTAGTGAAGTTTTGCAACCTAGTTCCAAACCTACATAAGTGTAGTGATCTAGGAATTGAAAGAGCAAGAAAGTAAATGAGACAAGAACACAACCAATTTTTACCGAGGTCTCGGAGATTTAGCTATCCCCTACCCCTCTTTGAAGCACTCTCGCAACAGTAGCGCTCTACTTGAAACCGTGCAAGGAGTCAAGCTATCACACGTGGTAATCCTTCTCCACTTCGGATATATGGAACCCGATCCATCACAAGCCTAGTGGTGCCTTATACAAGCTCCTCCTTGGAAGATCACCAAGAGCATGCCTCAAGCCGCCTAGAAAACACCGATTTCCCATAGTAATAAGCCCAAAGAGGTCACTTGAACCAAGAGGGTCAAGCAACTACAAGTGATGCACACAACTAGGCTTAATCTACTCTCTCAAGCACTCAAGATATTCAATCAAAGCTCCAAGTTGCTCTTGAACTCTCCCAATAGGCTAGATACATAATAAGAGTCTCAAGAGAGCTAACTTGAATGCCCATGGTCCATATATATAACTCCCACTTTCAAAAACTTGCCATTTGACACATTTCTCAAAAGTTTCTATTGACTGATCATCCGCGCTTGGACCTGTAGATCACCGCCCTGCATTTTCCTCGCACTAATGGTTGAAAATCTGGACCTTCACACAGATCTAGATCATATGACTTGACCTAGATCATCTGCCCCGGTAATATCATCTGCCTAGTTCAACCACTTACCTTTGACCCACGCTGACCAATGGTAAGCCTTGATGGTACGGGTCACGCAGGATCATCCACCTATGTGGAAATCCTCGAGGGCACCAAAAACATGCTCTTTGGACTCATGGTACGCTTCAAAAGTACAGCTTGACCCGAATGATATGCCTCAGTACATTGCCTATTCTAGTGCAATGGTACACCTTGGACCGTAACATCTGCCTCTCAACTTGTCCAATCTGCACCTCTTTGCTAAGATGACACGCTCCATTCGTATTATCCGCCTCTGTAAAGTTTTTCGACTCACTCAAACTAATCCAAAATTTGAGATTTTCTCACCCAAAACTTGATCCTTGGCACCCTCTAACAAGAATTGAAGAAAGACCTAGTGTGCACCACACCTAGCTACCAAACCTAGCAAAGCTCAAGCTACTAGCCTTAAACCCCCGTTAATAGTATGGCCAAAGCAAAAGGCAAAACCTATCTCTAAATTAATCCACACTCAACTCCTTGGATCAATTCTAGTCACAAGGTCCTTAATCTTCGATAAACATCTTGCATTGCCATCATTGTCATAATCGGGGATCCATGATAGCCAAGAACACCCCATTAACATCACCTAGACCTAACTAACTTCAACATTGATGCGTGCATTTTGCATACATATTTATTATTATTAATTTGCATATTTACTATTATTTCTATCTATTTGTATCTCAAATAATCAAATAAATTCAAGTCTATGTAGAAATCCCAAAGATGTTAGGCATCGATGCTATCTCAAGAAATCTAGGAGGATCCTACAATCTGAAGGTATTCCAGTGGAACCAATCGCACCATGTGAATGTAGGAGTCAAGTAGAACACAATGGAAGAAGTCGTACACGATTGGAGTTTCTAGAGAAGAAAACAACATGTGGTACAGTCACCACCGACCGCACACCCTCTAGGCGGTGCGCCTCATCAAACAAATCATGATGGTAGTGGTCCCACCCTTAATTACGCACGAGGCTTCGCAATACATTAAATACTACGTCGTGAAGGGATCAAGCATACAATGAGGAGATCAAATCGGCATAGAGTCACTACCAACCAAAGAGGGGAAGAACGCTCTAGTACCTTGTTCCACCTTGAGATCATCCATTGCACCATATTTCTCCATAGGGTTTAGCCATAAACTATCTTCGATCATACTAAAGACTTGGGCCTACGCGTCTAGCGAACGGTTTCTTCATCAGATTGGTTTTGTGTTTTAATCTATTTTTCCAGACCTTGTGTGGTGCTTCCTACATGTTATTTATGTCTTTTTCTTTCATTATTGAGTAATCTATTTAGTTCTTGAGGTCATGGGGTATCCCAATTGAGAGATGATGAGATAGATCGGGGATGTAGTGTGGTCTAATATATTCTTGTGAAGATGTTCTTCATGATGTTTGTACGAACGTCAATTGTGCACCATTTTCCCTTGTAGGACATGGAGGATAGCACCGCTAGATGAGATGAGAATGAAAGGTAGAAGTGTGACTGACCATACCTAATTCCTTAGATCATTGGTGGGGAATCACGGAGACCCATCCACTTAAGGCTATAGCCTGGGGTCCATGATTAGGCATTCCTTAAATCCATCTCGTATTGATGCAGCAATACTTGCGAGCAGGGATTACAAGGGATGTGTTTGTCATGCATATTTATCTTTGGCTCTGCCCTCGTAAAGATAGTATGAACACTAGTGGCACCCATCGACCCTCTAAACTCTGCTAGTGGAGAATTGACGCCCCAAGAACGTCTTTCATTGTTATATATCTTGTTATTTATATTTCTGTAATTTATTATTATTAACCATTCAATTCTTGTTTATTTATCATTAACACTAAACTTTTTTGCATTAGGAAACCTACCGCTGCTCGTGGATATGATACTCATACTCATTCAAAATAGCTACTAGCAACGATATCGTGCGCTTACCGGACATTCAGCCATCAAACTCTTTCTGGCATCATTGCTGTCGGACCCCCAGGTGTGGAATACCTAAAGACCCTATGTGTATACTGTGCTAGTCCCTGGATCAGTGGCTAGCACACATATTCACAACAGTTGGTATTCATATCCGTACAACCACAACTAAAAGTAAAGAAAAGGGTACTCTACTTAAGCTATTAAAAGTGATTACAACAACGGCCGACCGACCAAATAAAAGTAGTCATCAGAGTAAACATATAGTAGTAGAAGACATATAATAGTAGCAAAATCCAGCGGCATGCCCATCCGATCCCGCGGGCAACCGACAAGGAACAAGGCCTAGGTAGACCTGTCACCGAACCCTCCGGTGCCAGGAGCAAAGAACGCGTCGTCTGGTATCTGCTTATCTTCGATCTCTGGACAACAATATTAGCAAGACTTTAAGTGTATCGTAAAATTTATATTAGATGCAAGGCTATCAAGAAAAAGGCTCTACAAGTTATTTTGCTGAAAGCCACTTTTATTTGCAGTATTCATATGTAGTAATTTGCAGCAGAATTTGAAAGAGCAGTATAAATAAGTATAGGATAGTAAGTAAAGAACTGAACAAAATAATGACAACACCCGCAATATTAACCAGTTGCGGGCAAAAATATAATCATATTCAACCATAGACGTGGCACTGACGAATTCACGTTCAGCCATAGAAATGGCAGTCCTGCTATAGACATATCAATGCCATAGACATAGCAGTCCAACCATAGACATGGCAGTTAACTCAACAAATAAAAACCCCATGTCATTACCCAAGTTTTGTGACAACCCGGTTTTTTTGGGGCTACTTTTCCAACAGAGAAAGCGTATTCTCCTTAGAACTAAAAGCACCTTTTCCATTTTCTTCCAATTTTCATTAATCTTACATGTGGGGGGCCTACTTGTCAGTGACTCATTCACTAAACATGTTTAAAATTAGATTTCTAATTATCTTTTTAGCCGGTCCCACATGTCATTGACTTAGTCATATTTAAACTTTGTCATTAAGGGTTAAACATCATTTTAAACTTGTGGGTCCCATTAGTAGAGAGACAGGGTGAGGTGAGCAGCATGCGCGCAGCCGCGAGGAGGGGAAGCTCGCCGGTGGCGAGGCTCGCGCGAAAAGGCTCGAGGAAGTTCATAAACGAGTAGAGGGGACCATGGCGATGCTAGGGGAGGCGGAGGTGGCCGGAGAGATGGACAAAGTTAGCGACACGACGATGAGGGGGCGGCGGGGACTCTCGGGTGAACATGGCACTCGTGCTAGGAGCTTACACAGGGTGGCTTTGGGACTCAAATCGGCTCAAGGTGATGTCGCAAAGATTTTAGGCGTGGCTCGGGGCCCTATGGTTGCCTAAGGCGAGCCGACGACAATGTCCTCCGGCGGTGCCATAGGCCTCACCGATGAATTCGGCACAAACGTTCTACATTACTCAAATTAGATGATGCTTATACTCTAGTAGCTCACCACGATCACGAGAAAGCCGAGAATGAGGTTGGAGAAGGGCTGAACAGCTTGATGGCGGTGATCAGTGGCGACAGCGACAAGCTTGACGATGACAAAATGCCGTGGTGGAAATCAACATAAATGAAGTGCATGCATAGCTTTAGGGGAGATCATAGATGGAGAAAACTGCCTCGGTGAGGTCAATGGCTCACCAGAGAGGTGTAGTCATCGGCGGCGGCGGTGGAGGCAAAGGGGCTTACGGTGGCAGCTCCGTGTGGCCGACAATAACTGAAATGAGTGGTGCGAGGAGGTACAGTGAGCTAAGGCAAAGCTCAAACCGGGCACGAAGTCCACAGGGGCTCATCGAGCTCGGAGATCCTTCGCGGCTACCTTGGCACTGGACATGAAGAAGAAGATGCGATTGCAGCGTTACACTGCAAAAGAAGAGCAAGGGAGTGAGGGGGTGACTGAATGAGACAAATGGCGCAAGCTAACACACATGTCGAGGGCTGGGCTCACCGGACACGGTTGTGATTTGGCGGAGGGTGCGCACCGGAGCTCGGGATGACAAAGTGTTTTGGGCGATATAGTGGACGAAACTTACCAAGGAGAGGAGGAATGGAAACGGTAGTGGATAGGGAGTGTTTCGACATAGAGGAGGAGGCATCAAGTAGTGAGACGAAGACGAGAAGGATGATGAGAACTATGCGGCCAGCTTGGTTTCTCACGGTTTTCTCTCTGTCCAAGCAAGAAAAGGGGCCATCAATGGGGTGGATAAGGTAGGCGGAGCCCGGCGGAGGTGATAGGGGTGGTTGGAGGCCGAAATGGTGGGCGGACGATGAAAACTAGGGGCGTACAGGTGGAGCCTGCGCAAGTGTGCATTGGTGAGGGGGGTGAGCAAGGTGGAAGAAAGGCCCTGATGTGTGGGTCCCACTCGTTAGCGAGAGGAGAGAGGGAAGTTAAATAAGGTTTTCTGGAATTACAGGCTGAAGGTTTTGCTAAATTTTTGTGCCAAGCAAAAACAAGGTCCAAAATTTATGAAAATTTTTGTGAGGGCTCCTGACCTGGTTTGGTTTCTTATATAAATTTTTTAGAACTTTATCTTCTATGTGATTTTCTCAACAATTCTTATAATTTTCTATTTTTATATAATTGCATTGTTACCATTGATGAAAATTCACCAAAGTTACTTAACAAACTTTTCCCTAAGAAAATATGTCCAAAATAATTCTCTCACTTATTTTCATTCTACATTTCTTAAAATTCTTACAGGTGCATGTTTGTATGAATTTCATTATTTGCTTTATACAAAGTTGAAAAATCATGTATGGTTAGTTTCTTATATGCAATATGCCCAAAAATTATTTTCTCGTGTATTTCTATTATGTCTTCACAAAATGTGTATTTTGGGATGTTACACATGCAAAACATGATATACGAGATTTATCTTAAAAAAATACTTTCATAATATTGTAATGCTTCTATGTTTAATAATAGAAATTTGTGATTAAAGTTGTGTTTGACTGACCATATCAATGTCCAAAACGACACATATCTATGAATGAAGAGGGTGCATAATCATATAAAAATAAAAAAACAAGAATACATTGCTTATTGTTATAGCTTATATAGCAATATTTAAGATGTTTTACATTACCTAAACCACTTAGGACGGAAAAGGAACAATACTCTAAACCCACTTATTTCAAATCTTAAGCATATGGATTAATCAGCTTTATTCCTCCAACATATTGAAGTGCTAATTTCATATAGATATCTTTATTTCCAATTTTATAATCTGTTCTGTGTGGAACTATGATTGGGATAGCAGAGCATGATATGGTAACTAGAGAATAGATTAGCAAGGATATAGTGCTATTGGACAATTAATTTCGATTTCGATTTGATTTACTTTTATTTTCAGATTTTTTTATGAATTGTATTTCTAGAGCTAGGCGTTTATAGTTCAGCAATAACTTTTAATGTGGGAATTTGTAAAATTTCTTAGGTAGATTTGGTCTTAACTATATTTGCTAAAATTTAAAGACAAGAAGATGAGATACAGACGATATGGGGCCATCAGGTAGCTAGGAACGTGCCATCATTGGTTAGGGGCAGACAGATAGCAACTAAAGCAGACATGCATACATCAGTGAAGATGGTAGGTCATCGCGATTAGTGAGGAAGCCACAATGTTGAGTTGACCAACGTCGAAGAAGAGGAGCGGCTGATATGGGAGAAGAGAACATCATACATGAGTAGAAGCACGGGCGTGCCAAAGTAGAGGAGAAATGAGCTCGAAATAAAGATGACGCAGCTATAGGGAATATGCTCGAGGCCACTAGAGATAGCGTGACGAGTGTCTCCGGTAGAGATCAGTGACGATTGCACGTGTATGTGTGTTTGGGTTGCAATAGTCAGCATTAAGCAATAATTAAAAAGTAGAAGAAGATAACTATGTGGTATAATATTACTTTGAAAGGGGTAACAGTTGAGAGGCATCGATCAAGATTTAGGCTTGTTGTTGGAGGTTGAAGCAGAAAAGCTATGGCAGCGAGAAGAGATAGAAAACACACGGTTCGGTGGGGCAACCAACATGTGAGCAAAGATAAGTTGAAGGTAGGTTGCGCCATGGTGCATCGGCGTATACGTGAGCAAGATACTCTAATACTATATAAACTAATAAAATAATTTTTCATATACGTAATCAACATATTGCTTGAGATTAAATAGATGTACATGTGCATACATACATTTTGGAAAAAAAAATACTTAATAGAGGAAAAATAGAGTATGCAACTATATGATCCATGCATGATGAAAAGTAGTTATGCTTTGTAAGAACCCTAATAATTTATTATACTAAATTATTTTCTTCCATCAAAGCTCATATTTCAATTACGTTATTCATGTATTTTCCTTTAAATTTCTATTGTTATTTTTAACATTTATGATGTCTTAGAAATCTAAATAGCATACAAGGTATTAAAATATTCTCAAGTATCTAAGTTATGTCATTTGATACTATTAAAAACGATTCTTCAGAATCGGGTGATACTCCGTGTATCATATACAGTTGCTTTCCTTTTCTACAGTGCAAAATGACCATATTTTCTGTGCTTTTGTAGCAACAATTGTCCTTTTCCTGTTCCTTTCCTTGAAAAAAAAACACAATTGTCCTTTTCCACAGAATGTTTATTACCTGAATCTCACAATCAGAATGTCAAATGTGCCTACATATTACTTGGTGTGCTATACATAAAGTACATTCCGTATCAATTTATTCTCGTCGCGGATATTCTGCAGCAGTTGATTCAGCGAGCCTCACGCAATGGAGAATTGGAGCATCCTCTCGTTGCTGACAGCCCGTGTCCTGTGTTGCAATATGCGGACCACACCCTAATTGCGCTGAAAGGTGATCTTCAACAACTACAGTAACGGCGTCTCAAGTTGCTACTCACGGATTTCTCGCTCGCCACGGGTCTCCACATAAACTTCGACAAGAGCACTCTCCTCCCGATGAATGTTGATCAGCAAGTGGCTCAAGGTATGGCTGTCTTGTTTGGTTGTCCCGTGGCCTCCTTCCCACAAATGTATCTCGGCCTTCCACTGTCAGACTCCAAGTTAGACTCTGAGTTAAGGCTCGCGGATTTCGGACCCTTGATTTCCAAGCACAGTAAAAGGTTGGCCGGTTGGAGGGGTCCTCGCTCAGTCAGATCTTGTTTGGTTGGGCTGCAATCTTGGTCTATTCACATGGATAGATTAGGATTTAGTTCAAATTCTCAACTCATCCACGCAGAGGTGTGCTTGTCAACTCAACTCTCTTAGACTATGGTCTATGTGTTCTGTCCTACCGAAAGGAGCTCTGGACAGAAGGAGAAGAGCTTTCTTTTGGACTGGTGAATAATCTTGCAATGATGGTAAATGCAAGGTTGCTTGGGTTGATGTCTGCAAGCCTAATAATCTCGTAGGCTTAGGTGCTGTCGACCTCGCACATCATAATTCGTTCCTCATTGAGAAGGTCCTAGCTCGCCTACACTCACCCACTACAGAGCCTTGGCAAGCTTGGTTTAAATCTCAGTATGGATGGGAGTCAGGCCACGATCTTGGTGACGTTAAACAACAAGACGCTGCCACTTGGAAGGAGATTGCTAGCAGGGGCGGACCCAGGACTAAATATTAGGTAGGGCAAGAATCGCAAACCATGATCAAAGGAGATTATCCAAAACCAAAAAAAAAAAAACCATAAACAAACTATATTGTAATCGCAGTAATATGAGTAGATGACACTAAATAGAATCAACAACTACAATTCGCATGCGAACATGTGAAAATGGATATACGACATAGAAAAATACCTTACAAATGAAGTTTACTCAACAATTTGCCACCAAGTCATCGAACATAATAGTTTGAAGAAAATATAAAACATGAAAGAAACAACCTATCAAAAAGAGAATGATTAGTATTTAGTAGTGTTACAATTAATTGATAATAAATCATGAAAGATATAGAAGAAATGGAAGTCAAAATACACACCACTAAAGCACTAATTGCGTATAGGAGAACGAGGCATTTTCATCCTACGAGATTTCATGCCTTGAAACCGTTTCTTGATTCTATCCCGATCAAGTCCTTTGAATATCTCTCGTTCAACATAGCACACCATCAAGTCATTAAGCCAATCATTTGATATCTTATTGCGCAAATCGGTCTTGATAATATTCATAGCAGAAAAAGACTCTTTCAACCGATGTTGTTGCCACCGGTAGTAGCAATGCTAACTCCATGAGACGGTAAACCAATGGAAATACAATATGTCTTTCAGTTTCAACCATCTTCACGGCCAGACTTCCAAGATCATGACAAACAATAAAATCATCAAATCTTCGCACATGAAGAATAAAGGTTTCAAGTTGATCCTTTATAGTCGCACGATCAGCGATGGAGAAATCTTTATCATAGATCTCCGCTAATCGAGCAATCTTATCCAAATCGAACTTAGAGAAGGAATCTCTTGGATCAAGACAAGAAAAGCATACAAGCAACTCCGAAGATACCTCATTGAAGCGATGGTTCATCTCTGTGGTAATAGCATCAATAGCAGTAAAGAAGGTATCAACACGATAATGATGGTCTTGAGGATCGTTATCCCATCACGCCTTGATCGCCCTATCTTTGTATCGCTTCATCCATATTTGTATCGAATCTTATTTGCATCACAAAATGTTTTGATTTCTCCAAATAATGGTTCCCAACCATGGTTCCTCAAGTTAATCAAATGTGCTTTAACATCAATAAGCAAAGACATGGCTCGACAATGTTTTGATCCTTACTTTGCAAAATAAGAGATAACTCATTTGTAATACAAAACACTTTCAACATCATCTTCAAAATAAACACAAAGTTAAAGCTCTCCATTATATGCAACAAACCTCATCGCCTTAGATGGATTACTAACCTCACAATCACGTCCATTTGCTCTTTGATAGATATATCACGAGATTCATCAATAAGAATGGAGAAAAGATTATCCCCAATATCTTCCTTTATCACTTTGTGACCTCCTCGCACAAAGATTTTGCAAGTTGCTTTTGAATCTTTGGGCAAGTCATGTGGGAAGCATAGACATAGCTCATCAAATGCAAGCCTCACTTCCTCCTTCCTTTCTTTGTACCAATCAACCATCTCTAGAAAATTGCCCTTGTTTAATGACGAAGAAGATTCGTTGTGCCCACGAAATGAATGACCTTGCATTAGGAGAAAACTTGCGCAATCCAAAGATGCAGTCACACGAGTTTTATATTTCATTTCTGCATCCTTGCTATAAGTAACCACCTTATGTAACACACTACTCCTTTGATTCTTAAAATCATCACATGATTTCCTTGCATTATTGTGAACACTACTAACCCCACCAACATGATCGCCATATGTTTTGTATTGATTTTTCCAATTGTTATATCCTATTTTGGTGAAGACATTATGACCAAATTGTTCATGTAAAGGTTGTTGCTTAAAAAAAAGCAATAAAAACAATATACCGCATCTTTCTCCACACTATATTCCAACCAATCGTACTTCTTAAACCATGATTCACCAAAGCCCCTAAGGTTCTTTCCATATGTTTTGCGAGGATAATTATGACCAATAGGTTGAGTAGGACCCTTCAATAAAAAGCCCTCCTTACTTGATCTCTAATGTCGATGAAAATCCTCAATTGGTATATAAGTCTGGATCACAATGATGTGATCCGAGTTAAATTCCTTAATACCTTCATCCACTTGTTGCGGTTGTCGTGGTTGTGCAATCTCTTGTTCTTATGGTTGTTGTTGTGCGTCTCTTAGAGTTGGTCTAATTGTTGAGATTGTGCTGCGCGCAGTATTCCGCTTGCTCTAGTACTTGTGCTCGACACTTTGTTAAAATACCTCTTCAAATCCATTTCTACCAAATAAAACAAGTATCGAACAACAACATATTTCAATACTCAATTTGATTACAACATGTGAATGACAAGAATTATCACGTAGATACTTACTGAGCTCCCCAATCTTATGGTTGCCTTACTTGCTCATCTTGACTTCACACAAATTCACACAATCACCGAGACATCGAATCACACAATATTCAACAATCAACACCAATTCACACAATGAATCACACAATGTCACAATGTTCAACAACAATTCACCCAATCACATAATCTTAACTCATCATTTACTCACCTTGACCTCACACAGTCACACTGATACACTCACTATCACTAATTCACATTCATAGAAATCACACAATTAGTTACAGAAACTACCTTTGGCCATCGCCTTCGGGTCGGCGGCGCGCGGGCGCATGATCGCTGGCGCCAAGGTCGGAGCGGAGAGGGGAAGCCGAGGCCGAGGCCGAGCGGAGAGGAGACCGCCCCGCCGCCGCCGCACTGCGCGCCTCGCGCCTCGCCTAGTCACCATCGCTGTGGCAAGTCCAGAGGGCGAGGCGGTCAGGCGAGTGCGGAGTGCCTGAGTGGGAGATCCGGAGCGGAGAGGGAGACCGCCGTCACCCGCACCGCGCGGCCTCGCCTAGTCGCCTGCTGCCAGGGCGAGTCCATAGGGCAAGGCGGCCAGGCGAGTGCAGAGTGCCCGAGTGGGAGATCCGGAGGCCAGAGGCCGGAGCGGAGAGGGAGACCGCCGCCGCCCGCACCGCGCGCCCTCGAGGCCTCGCCGCCGCCACCCGCTCGCGCCGTTCTCGCGCGCCTCGCCGCCGCCGCTCGGCCGCACTCGCCGGCCGCCGCGCCGCGTTCTCACCGCGCGCCACTCGCTGCCGCCGGTCGCGCTAGCGCTAGGTTTAGCGCGGGAGCAACGCCTTTCCTTTTGTGGTCGGGGCTCGTGCCGCCGCTGGGTGTGGCCGTGGGGATTAGTGGGCTGGGTCGGCTGAGCCGGGCCGAGTCGTGGGGTCGCAGGCTGGAGCTCGGCGGCCGCTCGAGCCGCCCGATGGAGGGTCCGCCCCTGATTGCTAGTAAATTGCAATCCTTCAGGGATTCCACTGTCGTCAGTGTTGGAGATGGTGCTGCTACCTCCTCCTGGTTAGGCTACTGGCGAAACCGAATATGTCAATGAAGTTTGTTTTGACTACAGGCTCCACGAACTCGGCCCTTCGCCCGCGTTTATCGAACTCAGTAGCTGCTAAACTTCAGAGCCTCCAGCTATGATTCGGTATGTTCCAGCTGCACCCAGATGCAACCGATGTTCGTCTGCTTCGACATGAATAGTTTTCACTCAAGAGGTGCCTACATGCTTTGCAGTGGCGGATCTAGAAATTAGATGGTGGAGGTGCACACTTCATACTCATAATTCTATAGTTTATACAATAATTCTATAACATCATAAATCCAACATATAGATTCCAAATTTATCAAAAGCACAATGCAAATAGTTCAAATAAAGTCTTACATGAATAAAAAATTACAAAATATGCAACTATGCAAAGAAATTATAGTACTACTTTACGCGTTTTTATGCTTTGAAAACGTTTCATTACATCATCTTCATTAACATTCAAAAAAAATTCTCTCAATAAATATGACTAAATAATCATTCAAGAATTGATTGCCCATACTATTTCTCAACTTATTCTTCACAAGAGTCATAGCGGAAAATACTCTTTCAACACTTGCCGTAGCCACCGGTAGGAGCAATACCAATTTGAGAAGCATGTATACCAACTTGTAAACTTCATGCTTTTTTTTATTTCAACAAGCTTAATAGAAAGGTCACCAAGATTGTTAAGGTTCTTAAACCTATCATCACTTCGCATGTCATCAATGAAGTTATCAAGTTGGAAAGGGAGTCTCATCAAATCTGTACTTGAAAACTCATTAGGATAAAAATTTGCAAGGTTAAGTATTTTCTCCTTATCAAAGGCTTCAAATGAGTTGCGTGGATTTAAAGCAAACATGCACACAAGCAACTCCATATTAACTTTGTCAAACCGCCGCCAAGCTCTTAAAGAACAATATCAATGATACCAAGATATACTTCCCTTCTAAAATGATCATCATTTGTTTGTTTGGGGAAAAGTGCTTTGATCTTCCAAAAGGCACATATTTCTTATTTGGCTCAGAACTTTAATGCGATGTTTCATACAAAACGATGTAACTTTTCTGAAGAAAATCTTCCAACCATGACTTCTCATATGTTGCAATCTGTCCTTAGCCAAATTAACAAGTGTCATAGCATTAATAATATCTTGGTCACTCTTTGCAAAGATTGACATAAATCATCCTGTACCCAAGTATGACTAGCATCAAGTTTGCCAATTCTTGACGCAAAATAAACCTCAAGCATCTAAGTGAATAACTGAATCTTTCCTTGTAAAGACGCTTGTCTTCTTTAGTTTGCTTCACAATAACATGAGCAACTGAAGTTTTTGGTTTCACAAAGAAATTAAATTTCTCTTGAGTTTGATTATGGACACTTCTTATACCACCCACGTGTTTGTCAAGTGCATCATATTTATTCCAATTTCTCCAACTACCTTTAACAAAGCTATCACCCCTACAGTTTTCTCCTTGAACAGATAACAGATAAAGCAAAATGCAGCATCCTTTTCGACACTATATTCGATCCAATGGTACTTATCAAACCAATTAAGACTGAAGTGACGTCTTTTACCTGATATTTCCCTGATAGGAAAATCATGTGTATAAAGTTGACATGGCTCTTTCATAATATATCATCTCCGAACAACATCTTGATTATTGACATCATAGCTAGTGATGGGTGTCCTTTTCCCTGGATCATGTAGAAGAAGCTCAACATCATAAATATTTTCCTCACTGCTAGGAAGTGTATTTGAAGCTCCTGCGCTTCTTCTGGGGTTAGGGTTGGTTATTGACAGCAACCACAACATCAATCACAACATTAATATTCTCCGTCTAAGAAGAAGTCAATTGATTCTCACTTGCTTGAGTTCCTCCTCTACCTTCTTGAGTCTCCTCTACCCTTTGGACCCCTTCAACCGGTGACGAAGAAGATGAAACATTCTTTGCCTTGACTTCTCGATCCCCCAAAAAAAAGAATGTCTCTATTCCTCTTCATGTCGCTACAATCTACATTGACATATCGAACACATTTATCAAATTTCCATTCACAATTAAGCTCACATTCATGGATTAACAAAACAATATAACATGAACATGATAACAATGTAACAAAGGACAAATAGCATACAAAGCTATGGCATACTAGTAAAACAATAATGCACGGCATACCAATAAAGTAATAACCAATTTCAAGATTTCATCGCTTCTCCTCCAGCTCCAAGCCTCCAGCTCTCGCCAACTGCCCACCTTATAGTTATAGGCTTATAATTGAAAATCCTCATCCAACTCCCGAGTCCCGAGTCTTGAAATCTCCCACCAAAGCCAGCCCAAGGCGCAAGGCCCTTGACCCTTCTCTCGGGCTTCGGTCCTTCCGTGCGTGACCACCTCCGCCTCCGCGTAGCGCTGGTGCCGCCTCGCGCCGCGCGCGCCTCCCGGTCTCCCGCCGCCGACGCCGCCGCCGCCTTCCCGCCTCCCGCGCCTCCCGCATGGCCGCGCCGCCCTCCCAGCCTCCCGCGCTGCCCTCCCGGCCTCCCGCACCGCCCGCCGTCCTCACACGTCGCGGCGGCCCATCGCGGCCTCGCACCGCTGCCTCGCCGGGGGAGTAGCCGAGCAGGAGCAGCCGAGCAGGGGAGATGGGACTGAGATTGCTTCGTTTCCATGGTGCCGTGCCTGACACTATTGCTCCCCACGTTCGGAATAACTTCGCTCCCTCGAGATGTAAAATCTGTGTGGCTGCTGCACCAACGAAGACTCGGCACCAAGGACCGCCTCGTTCGTCATGGTGTAACAGAATCTGATACATGCCCCCACCGTTCTTCGCCGGAAACTCACCTTCCTCTCTTTGCTCCTTGTCCTAGCGCGGTGGCGTTCCGGTGCTCCTTGGGGTACATGACCTCTGGCCGCTTACCGCTCGGTTATGTAATCTGTTTTGCTTTGTTTTCCCCTTCCGCTCCCTGTTTTGCAAATTCTGTAACCTCTGAACGTTTCGGTTAATATATTGTTTAGGTAGGCGGAGCATTCACTTATTTGCCACTGTACTTGCATGCGAGTTTTTATATTTACCACTAATGTGAGTATGACATGTGGTCCCAAGACCCACGTGTTATACTCACATACAGTGATAAATACAAAAACTGACACAATTCCAGTGGCAAATACTCAATTATTCCAAAAAAATACATAAAGTACATTTTGCATCTCTACAGAATACACAAGTTGCTCTAGTTTCAGACTCTTGGAATCCCCGTCTACCAATAAATGGTGGGGGTAAATGCAACAATTACAGAATGATTGTGATGTTGTTGTGTCAGGGTTTCGATTCATTCGTGCTAGCAATGGGTGCACTTGTATATCTGGGTCTCGGAAGTTCAACGAATGAGGGTTGCCTCTGTAAAACGACTGATGCGGCACGGGTCAGAATGTGTGCAGTTAATCCCCAAATCACAAACTTTTTGCCCTCTGCCTGGTAGTCGAAAAACTGGACCGGAATATTCACGCCCATCCAATTCATCTCTCGTGTTTTCCGGTTGTCATCCTGGATTATATCATACAGGTGAGAACTAAGCGATGCAATGTGCTTATTCACAACAGAAGAAGCCGATGAAGATTTTAAGATGAGAAAGGAACATTTAGACATCTTAGGAGTACCGTCAGAAACATCTCCAGAGGTGCATCAAAGATGTCTTCCACTTCAGCTTTATTTAGGACAGGCTTGAATGAAGCTTTATCCGAAAGAATGCCAATTACAGGAGTAACATTAAGACCATTCTGCAAAACAAAGACTACAGCATAAGCCCTGGCCAGTTTGCACTTCTATTGGATGAGTACAAAAGCATGTGCTATGTCACAAATCAGGAAATTAGAGCCATAGAACAAGCTGATTTGCTCAGTGGTTCAATCTATGTATGAGAATTTGATTGCAAAATTAACCTCTTCAAGGGTTCCAAAAGGTGGAGCCGGAGCATGAGACTATAGCTATACAGCATAGATGATTACTTGAAAGTTACTGGGGGAAGCCTGATGAACAAAGGCAGGGTCCAAAAACTGGCAGCTTCCTCCAGCTAGCGACCGTAGTCAATTGGCACAGGTAACAGGTAAATCGGCTTGACTAGAGTGAAGAAGAATTCATTGTGGGCAAGTTATGTAACAAGTCATACCAAGCTTGGGTGATTCAAAGTAATTTGGATGGACTTAGGTGGACACATGAATTTGATAGATTAATTTGAGTATCTCTTTAACAAATCAGCAATACTAACACCAGTGTGTCCCAACTATTATGTGGGCATGCACGTACCCTGTTCTCGCAGTTAATTAATTATACATCATGTCTTGGAATAAGAAATGCGATCACAGCATATTTGCAAATTGCAATATATGCACCAGATAATACTGGTAGAAAAATCAAATGAACTAACAAGCATATTAACTGCTTATCTCTTTCTTGAGTTCTTCTAGTCCTTAAATGCATCACAATCCAGCATTCACCGTTGCTTGCCACATTGGCTTTTAGGGTCATTATCACTAGCTAACGCCCAGAAAAATAACCTTGACTTGGTGCATACAGAAGAACACATGCTGTGTACATGTAAACCAAAAAAACAGCTTATGGACCCTCCTCCTGGGTCTCGGCAGTGTATGGACCCTCCGAGGACGTTCACAAACCAGAGTTCATCCAGGAACTTCACGAGACACAAGGCCACTTGTCAGGTCCGTGGATGATTATCGGCAACTTCAACCTAATCTTACAAGCCAGTAACAAAAACAACGACCGTTTAAACAAACGACGTATGGGCAGCTTCCGAAGGGTGTTAGATGACCTAGAGCTGAAGGAGATTCACTTTAATCGCCGATCGTTCACCTGGACGAGTGCTAGAGAGAGACCAACTCTGGAACGCATTGACCGAGCATTCGTCTCTCCTGAGTGGGACTTGTTGTACCCATGCTGCTTTCTTCGGGGCTATCCACGGCCTTCTTGTTGGGAGCCAAAAAACGTTTTCGTTTCGAGTCATTCTGGACAAAGGTCGAAGAGTTCCAAGAAGCAGTATCCGTGGCATGGAAGTGTGACAACATGCGAGCAGACCCTTTGAGACGTCTCCATACTCTTCTCACATCTACAACACATGCCTTGCAAAGATGGAGCTAGCCCCAGCAAGTGTGCGGCAGCGTGCGCCAGAAAATCGGGATGGCAAAGGAACTGCTCTATCGTTTCAATTTGGCTGAGGAAACAAGGTTTCTTTCTCCTTGGGAGCGCTGGTTTAGGATGGAGCTCAAAAAGAAAATGCTAGGTCTTTGCTCCTTCGAATGAACGATTGCACGTCAAAGGTCGTGTATTAGGTGGCTACGGGAAGGAGATGCGAACACACGCTTCTTCCACCTGCATGCGAATCACCGTCGGCGCCGAAACTTCGTTGCGGGTGTAAAGGTCGCCAGCTCCTGGGTTCAAACTCAAGAAGGGTTGGAAGAGGTCTTCCATGACTATTTCGTCAATCTCCTTGGCAAGCCGATCGACTGTGCTCATTCCCTGGACCTGAACTTCATCAATGTTTCTTCTCATGACCTTCGAGAGCTGGAAGCCGGCTTCACCGAAGAGGAGGTTTGGGAAGCAATCAAGTGCTCGCCCCTGAGAAGGCACCGGATCCGGATGGTTTCATTGTGCTTTTCTATCAGCGCTGTTGGGACATCATCAAGCAAGATATCATGGCAGCCTTCCAAACCCTTGCTCGCTTAGCGGGGGAGAATTTGAAGTTGCTTAACCGAGCGCTATTAACTTTCTTACCAAAGAAACAATCAGCTCAGGAGGTTTTTGACTACCGGCCTATCAGTCTTCTCCATAGCTTTGCCAAAATTTTCTCCAAAGTTCTTGCCCGAAGACTCGCATCGGAACTACCAAAGTTAGTAGCTCCAAACCAATCGGCTTTCATCAAAGCGAGATACATTCAAGACAGTTTTTTCTTAGTCAGGCATTCCGCTAGTCGGCTTCACCAACAAAACAAACCGGCATTCCTACTGAAACTCGACATCGCCTAAGCTTTAATTGTCCTAGTCTTCCCGTTGGAAATTTTACGACACAAGGGTTTTGGCCCAAGATGGTGTACTTGGATAAGCATCATGCTCAGGACTTCGTCTACCAGAGTGCTAGTTAATGGCCAACCAGGGAAGCCGATTTGGCATGATCGCGGGCTTTGTCAGGGGGATCCTTTATCGCCGATGTTGTTCATCATTACCATGGATGTTCTTAATAACCTATTCCTCACCGTCGAAAACGCCGCTCTACTACATCCAATCGAAGGGCGCCAAGGAATACCACGCCTCTCTTTATGCGATGATGCGTGGTGTTCTCACTCTAGTTCAGGCAGACCTATTCACCATCAAAGAAATATTGCAGCTCTTTGGCGAGGCATCAGGTCTACGAACCAACATGGCCAAGAGCTCCTTCTCGCCAATCCGTTGCAACAACCAAGAAATTCAGCTCATCACAAACAGTCTGCACTGCAACAACGCCTCTCTCCCCTGCAAATACCTTCCCCTGCAAATACCTTAGCTTGCCCCTCACCTTGCGAAAGCCATCAAGAGCAGATTTACAACCCCTCTTGGATAAGGTTGCTAACTGCCTACAAGCTTGGCAGGCCGGCATGCTCTCACAAGGAGGACGGGTAGTTTTGGTCAGGACAGTGCTGTCGGCCATGTCGGTATACAGCTTCATGGCACTCGAACCCACTCTCGGTCATTAAAGAAATTGACAAAATACGCCGAGCATTCCTTTGGAAAGGTTCTCAAAGTGTGGTAGGAGGAAACTGCTTAGTGGCTTGGTCCACAATTTGTCGTCCCCTACACCTAGGCTCTGGCCACACAACTTGGTCATGTTAGGCGGGCCTTGCGCATCGGGATGGCAATGGTTGCATAGGACTTGGACGGCGAGGCCATGGGAAGACTACACACGCACTGGCCGGGTGGAGAAGCCATGTTCAATGCTTCGATCTCGATCACAATTGGGAACGGCAAAATTCCTTGTTCGGGAGGACCGCTGGCTCGATTGTCGCACAATACTAAGCCCGCGCCGCCAATCGCCGGATGGTTAAACAATTGATCAAAAAGAAAAGGACAGAGCTCAAGCCCTCATAAATGACACATGGATTTGGATATTTCGTGCCGCCTTGAAGTTCAAAATGTTGTGGAATCCATCCGACTTTGGAACAAGTCGCTACCGATCCGCTCGAGCAAGGAATCGCTGACTTAGTTGTTTGGCATTGGGAACCGTCCGCCACTACTCGCCCAGTGTCGACATACATGGCTTTCTTCGCAGGATCACTCAGTTCCCGTGCGGAGGCCATCTCGAAAGCTCATGTACCTCTTAAATGCAAAATCTTCATTTGGTTAGCAATCCGCTGACGTTGTTGGACAGCCGACCGCCTCCAACATCGAGGGTTGCCTAATCAAGGCGTTTGTGTCTTTTGTGGTTATCGGCAGGAGACAATAGACCATCTTCTAGTAGGATGTGCGGTGACGGATCTGCTATTACAGTCGCCCAGCCAACCTTACAAGACCACTAGATTGCCGCTTGGAAGTCAGCAACAAAGCTGCGCATAAAGGAGATTGATTCTTGTGTCATCCTCATCTCCTGGGCGATCTCGAAGGAGTGCAATCAAAGGATCTTCAATAATACGGTGGCAACTAGCGAGCAGCAGCTCCAAGATATACTCGACGAGCACCGCCAATGGCGCTTTGCGGCTGCCGTCTCGAGCCGCACAGCCGCAGTAGATGACCCTTACTCCCTGTCTTGCTGGTCATTACTGTTCACCCTTACTCCAGTATATACTCTCTTGCACTTCCTTGAAAAAACCAGCTCATGAACTCTACCATTGAGTCATTCGACAACTCAGTCTGAGTAACCATTCACCATATTATGATAGAGGTTAAAAATCCTATAATTAACAAATTTCTCAGACAGATTGCTATTCCATATCTGAATTTGACTTGCAACATGTCAGATGTCACACTATATAGCTGCTGCTCTTGCTATTGCCACTGTGCTATTGCTACTGCTACAATTCAGTAGGATTTGCTACAATGACTAACCGATCCTCGTCTCAAAAATAGCTTCACTTCTACACATACAGACTATTACGTAACGAAAGCATACGCGAATTAAGCTCAAGAATTCATAGGTAAAAGCTAACAGCAATTGCCTAGATTTCCAGACCATACCAGAAACAACTAGTTTTTATTTACCTTGGACAAGAAGGGCTCAAGAACTGTCACAACAGACACAAGCGCTGGGTCCAGCCCAATCTCCTCCTTGGCCTCCCGCAGAGCCGTCGCCTTAGCATCCGCATCCCCCTCCTCCACCTTCCCTCCCGGCAACGACACCTCCCCTAACAATTTCGTCAAGAAATTATATAACTCTAGTGACGGAATCGGGCGACATGGAACCCAGCAGGATGCGATCTTCTGCAAGAAAATTCCACAAAGGTCACAGATTTAGCCAAGAAACCTGAGTGGGAGGAGAGGGAGGAGGCGCGCTTGGTGAGGAGGACGCGGGGGTCGCCGCGGGGGTCCTCGAAGACGCAGACCAGCACGGCGGCGTATCCCTTGGAAGCGGGCGGGCGGGCGGAGCGGGAGGCGGCGGCAGGGGAGCCCACCGAGGAGAGCTCGCCAGAAGAAAAGGAGGAGGAATTGAGGAGGTGGCGTGTGAGGTGGGCAAGCCGTCGAGAAGGTGAGGATGAGGAGTAGGAGGCCATGGCAATGTGAGTGGAGGTGAATAGGCGGGAGAGGAGAGGTCTCATGGCGACGGCGGTGATAACGCGGCGCCGGCGGCGAGACCGAGGTGGCGGCTTCGGAGGGGCCGCCGTATCGAGGCTCCCGAAGATTTTTATTCGCGACTACCAACGACCAATCTCGAATTTTTTTTAAATAATATTATTTTTAAAGATATTTACAAAAATAAATAGTCGCTTAAAAAATTACAAAATGTATCTTCCGCCAACCTACGACGTAAACCTATCGCTAGCTCAATCGGCGCATGTGACTCGCCTCGCCGCCGCCGCTGAGATATTTATCGCCGCTTGAATTGGCGATAAGATCACTGAATCGCGCAGATCGATCGCATTGAATCGCGACAGACCTATCGTCGCTGAATCGCGATTCATTCCTCAACCCTAGCCGCTTTTTGATTTTCCTATTTCACTTAGAGATTTGTGATTTTCATAAATTTTAAACGGTACCAAATCATAGACTCGTAATAACATTTTATCATCATCGTATGTTGTTCTACTACTTAATTTTCGTGAGAATTTAGCGAGGACGCTTGAGGTATGAACGATTCAAAAATGAAGACAAGTGATATTGTCATTCGCTTCGAATTCATACACTCGATATTACGTAACTTGCGTAAGAACGCCATAACACTTAACTAAAATGATAATTGACAACATTGATAATAATATTTTTGTCGTGGTCGCGACGCCAACGCCTCCCATGTGGATCGCTCTAGTCGGCACCGATGAGATCCCGTGGTGACGTCCGAATGCCGATGCCTCCTTAGTCCGCAGTATTTCGCGGGGCATGTCTTGAAGGTGTGCCGCACTCTCGCAAATAGAGCACTTCTTCGCGACGACGCGCCGCCGCCTGCCCATATCGCTCCTCGATGCGCCGCACTGCCGCCAACCTTTCCTTAAGCCTACCAATGTCCGCGCCCGCATTAGTTGCTCCGTGATGGATGGCCGTGAAATGGCCAACAACGGCGTAACCATACATCTCTCCACTCCATGTTTGCATCACCGCCTCCTTGGTGAAATAGTGAGAGGTATCGATCGATGTCGCGCCACCGCGTCAACAGCGCCATGACATGGGAGCAGGCCTATGCAAGAAGAGGCTTGTTACAAGTGCATACTCAACTATCGCGCAGAAGCGCACTCATGGGTGATCCTCTCGCGGTTAGTCCCGCGACGCCTTTATCCTCGCACATTATCTCGGCGAAGCTCCTCGTGCCCATCTTGAATACCCGCATCTCACCCTTCTTGCTCTTCTCCTCCATGTATACGGTGATCATGACGGAGTAGAGTACTCGTCATTTGCCATGGTGAGCGACGATTGCCGATCTCATAACAAAGTAGTTTGTGGTACCGCGGAGAATTGCCTCCACAATACCAACCAAAGGGAGGCACCGCGCGCGCATGACCCAAATTGTAGACCTCGCTAGGTTGGTTGTCATGATACCATATCGAGCACCACCTGTCATATGCAAAGAGCCTCACTTCTCCTTAGGCTCGTGCTCAATCCACCGAGAAGCATTTGACCGTGCCCTCTGTCTTCCTCGTGACACTAGGAGCGCCTGCGGGTAGCCGTGGCAATGCTTGGGGCATGGCGCGCGCTGGGGTGGCCCTTCTCGATGCCTCCTTCGGGGTTTGGGTCCGGTCGTCCGAATCTTCCGAGTGTGTCGAACTTACGCCGCTGTTCGTTGCACAGCGCTTGAACATGTTCATCAAGTTCTTGTTATGAACCGCTATAGAAGTTTGCACCAAGTGCCTCATGCACCACCCCTCGTAGATCCGCCATGGAAGTGGAACGCTTTCCGCCGTGAGTCAGTTATTGCACGCAGCAGCTCGCGTGTCGCCATGTATGAGGCATACGTTGGGACGGTCTGCATAATGTAAATCCTCACATTCTTCAGAACCACAGCACTATCTGCGTTCTCGCCAACGAAAGCGTAATGCCACGGAAGAACTTGATTGTTTCCGTCCGTCGCTATTGCGGCCAGATTCGCCCTTGTACCGCCACTCGTGAATGTGCCATCGATACACAAGATTGGACGACAGCGCGTAATGCATTGATGCATGGACCAAACGCGAAGAATGCTCTCGTAGTACCCTCTTATTAGGCCACTTCGATGCGTGGCGCCTTGAATGTCGACATGAGTGCCGGATTCCCGCCTTGTATGACTCGGAGTTGCCCAGGAGGTGTGGTAGGAATCCCCGAACGCGTTTCGAACCTTGATTCCAATGCCTTCTATTTTGCCCTCCAAACCTTGGCATAGCCGATAGTGCATCGAACCTTGCCTCAATGGTTCGAATGATGGATCGTGGCTCAAAATCTAGGTTATCCACGATCTCACCGCAGATATGAGATTGGCAATGAAGCCCGATGATGTTCGGTGGATCATACTGATCAATGATGACGCATGTGTGAGGGACCACTATGGAGCACTTCCGAGGTGTCCCACTTGGCTGAAATGCGCACGCCGCAAGGGCATCCTCTATGCCGCACTTCACGTTGTAGCATCTTGGGGTAGACTTGACGACGGTGAATGTGCGCGAACCGACAATGCCCGTAACTTGACCGCATCTTGCACGGCCTCCTTGCATTTGTACGTAGCTCCTAGTCCGCCCGCTCGTCGCATTCCCATGGTACATGGAGCCTTCGCGACGCATTTATGTTCTCGAATCGTATGTGTTCCACTTGATGGAACCGCAACGGTCCGCATCATCGCCGCCATCGTAACCTTCATCTTCTGACAATACCATGTAGTCTTGGTCTTCGAACTCCATCATTTCCACTAGGTCTTCCAGCCTCCTCCCCGCGCAGAAGCCCACTAGCTCTGTCTCACCGAATGAGGTAACTCGCGTAGTCTTCATCGACGACATCGCAACCTCTTGCCCTTCTACCATTTTGTGCGCCTACCGAGTCACCTAGTTCTCCCGGTGTCGCGCAAGTCCTACTTGTTCGACGCGATGTCGGAGTGGGTTTAGCATACGCTCAACCGTATGACCAATTTCATCCCTCCGTCGCCATGCGCATATACGACCGCCATGAATTTGTTCCCTTAGTTGCACTAACTCCTCACGTAATGTCCCCGCCCGGGGCGAGGCACCAATGTCGATCGTAGACATCACGGTCCACTTGGAACGGTGGAACAACCATCGCATCACAAAGACCTATTGTACGCTGTTTAGGTCTTGGTAGGGCACGTCCGCGATCGAAATAACTCAAATCAATTTCTCGACCCTTTATAATAGTCCTCTACCGTAGTAAATTTTGAAATTGACGACGCTTGACATATTTGACGCATCGCAGGTGTGAAGAACATTTACATAATGAACTACATATGTGCAACTAAATATCCCACCAAAAAGTATGTAAATGGACTTCACTACGAATAAAGACATCAAGAATCATGTAATCCGCTCATAAGAAAATTACCCGAGGTGGGTAATCGACGAACATCGCTTCGCTAGTTTTTCTCCTCCTCCTCTCGTTGTGTCCTTCTATTTTTTTGTTGAGTAAGACTCGAAGTTCGTGTGGAATTTCGACGTTGCAAGAGGGTTTTGTAGAGGTCGTGGCTTGTCGCCGCTTAATCCGCGAGCGATATTTCCGCCGCCGCTGAATCTGGCGATACATAGTGAATCCAAGAACTAGCGGTTCAACCGTGACAGAATTAATTTATGTAACTTGTTGCTGGCTATTTGTTGTTGTGCATTGTTGGAAGATTTTTTGGAGGACGATTGAGGATTAATGATTCGTATGTACCAAGGCGTGATATTACAATGCGCTCGGAATCTCGTATAACTCGTTGGAGAACTTTGGGAAATGACGCAACGATAACCACACGACATTTCATCCGACAAGGGGATTACATGGCACGCAGGACAACGAATCGAGAATGGTACATGCATGCCTTTAGGGAAATTGAAATACATGGGACATGTGGAGGAATAGGTAGAACTATCGAGTCGAACGTGGCCATTTACCTTGCGGGCCAGCTCGGCGTTGTACTTTCGCCTTGCGCTCGATGGCTCTCTTGCCGCGATGGCCTCTGCCGCCGCATGCTCACGCCTCGCCTCACGCCGCTCGTCCCGCCTACCTTGTTCGCCCGCCGCTTTCAACTCTTGAGGCGCCTTTCACGGGTCTCGATGTGCCTCGCCCAGCTCTTCCGTCTCAAAGAACGACCACATGTCGAGGGGTGGATCTTGTCGCCGATCCACCGCCGAAGTTGCATAGTGGTGGCGGAGACCGGTGGGTAAAGAGAGTTCGTTACCGCTGTCCGGAATAAAAAGCATTGTACCATGAAATACGGTTTCATTACGGATGCATGTTGTTGTAGTTAACGGCGTAGTTTGGGCAAGCACCAATAGCGCCGCCCAATGGTCCACTCATCGGCTGATTTGACGCACTTGCAGCGCCCCACATCAAAGATAGGGGTGCCACTCTATCGGGGTCCTTCCGAGGGCGCCCGCAGCATAGGAGGAGGGTCGCGGCCGACCTGTAATCGTTGCGTGACACGCAGGCAGCCTTCCTCGCATCCACCAGCCCAAAAGTTTGGTGTGTGAAAGGCTCGACTAGCGGCATGATAGCGAGCGGTGGTCTCATGGGAGACACCTACCCTTCAAAAGCTATGGATTTTCTCATTCCTTCTCCTTGTCCATGTTTTCTACTTGGTGGTGCTGTGGACTAGTTGGACGAGTTACGCAGATTTATAGCTAGAGCGACTGAGCCATTGCCGGCTCTCGCCTTGGTAAGTCGCCCGTAAAAGCCGACCGCGGTGGTCACATCGCCCGTAAAAGCCGCCCGCATGGTCACATCGCCCTCAAAAGCCAGCCCGTGGTCACATCGCCCTAAAAGCCGCCCGTATGGTCACATCGCCGAAAAGCCAGCCCGTGGTCACATCGCCCGGTGCCGCCCGCATGGTCACATCGCCCCGAAAGCCGCCTACCGTGCCATCGCCTCAAAAGCTAGGCCATGTGGTCACATCGCCCAAAAGCCGCTACCGTGCCATCGCCCCAAAAGCTAGCCCGTGTGGTCACATCATCTCAAAGCCAGGCCGCGGTGGTCACATCGCCCTAAAAGCTTCCTACTCGTGCCATCGTTTCAAAAGTCACCCGCCCGTCACGAGTCCTCAAAAGCCGCCGCCTTGTAGCATCGCCTAAAAAGGTAGCCCGTGTTGTCGACGCCAAGAAACCTAGCTCGTTTTGTCACGCTCATGCAACGCTGATCGCCAAAGAAAGCGCAGCATATTACTCATATTCAAAACCGCCATAACAACAGCTTGACATAATGAAAAAATTACATAAAGGGAAATCTAATGACGCCCTCTTAGGTCGCACCGTGCAGCGCCCTGCCTCTACTGCCGCCGCAATGAGTACGCCGAGGGTCGCCGCCGACTACCCGACTCCACACGAGTAGCCCGCGTGGTGTAGCCTGGGCCGCCTCCGCCGCTACCGATCCTCGCCGTCGTTCGTTCTCCGTTTACCGAGCCTTCGCCACTGGTCGAACTCGGCGCACTGCATACCGAGAAGCCTCCAAAGAGAATCGTAGGAAACGGGTAGGCTACACTAGCGTAAATTAAAATTCTACCCGTAAACCAAGATCACCGCAGCTTATAGATCACGGTCTTACCACTAGACGCAGCAGTGCGGAAGTTGATGCAAGACGCCGGCAGCAGTAGTCGTACCAAATTGATGCAAGACGTCGGGCGTAGTAGTCGACACTTACTCGCCCCTCGCCCGGCGCCCCACGCACGACTCCTTTCTTGCGGTTCGTCCCAACGCCACGTATGCAATACTTTCAAAGGTATCCACATCGACGGAGGAAGCGACGCACGCCGGACTACTAGATCCGCAGCAGGCGACTAGGGCATGGGGTGGCGCCGTGGTTTGGGGATGTCACAAAACTCAACCCCTAACCAACGCCGCTCTCCTTTATAGACGCCCTTATAATGGGCTTCTACGAATAGATGCCCATTAGGACTCTAATGCTCACCTAATTGGATCCAATCCACTAGGCTTCACTTCATTAAGTGTGTGACTTATGGTTCACATATGTTTAGACATGACGCGAGTACACATACTTGGTCAATAGTTGGTAGCGGCTCTAGCAAGACGTACAACTCCTAAACATATGTAAAGATCATATCGGACGAACCATCACAACGTTATGTACATGCCAATCCCTTTGCTCACGATATTCGGTCGAACTCAAGCGACCACTCTTTTCGATCCCGTGATCCGAATCCCTTACTAGGTTAACTCTTAACCTTAAGTAGCATGGCCATGCATTTCCGGATCCGATCACCGAGGCCCAGAGATATCTCTCTCGTAGAGAGGGGCAAATCCCATCTCGATTGACCATGCCTCGCAAAGATGCTTCATGACAAACCCGAAACTACCTTTATAACTACCCAGCCATGAGTAGCGTTTGATAGCCCCTAAGTAGGTCGATTCACATCTCAAGTACATGCGACAATCTCGTGTCTAAGGACAAGGCGCATACATTGTGTAGAGAGAACCATAAGAATAATTACTATGTCTCATGTTGGGTCGGTCCAACCCCATGTTCTAAACATGTGTCCACATTATTGGTTTGACATCTCCATGTCTATGACTCGTGAAACATGGTCATCAATCGATACATGTGCTAATCCATCATTCACGTGTCCTCACATGAACTCCGACTAGGGACAACTTTAGAATAACCATACAAGTAAAGAGTTTCACAAACAAGTCACATACTTGTTAATCAACACAAAGGTAATATTCAAGGAACATTTATTAAATCATGGATACAATGAAATATCATCATCAATATGATTGCCTCTAGGCATATCTCCAATGCTTCCCACTTGCACTAGAGTCAATCTAGAAGATATCTAATACCCATAGCTCTTGTGTGCGCCTCATGCTTAGGTCGTGGGAGAGGCTTCACAAAGGATCTCAAATATTCAAACCGTGTGTATTTTGCATATCTTTAAATCTCCTCGATTAAGGATCTCTCGAATGAGATGAAACCGCCAAAGATGTGTTTGTTGTTTTGGTGATTCCTCGCCCCCTTGGCTTGCGCAATGGCCCCACCGCTATCACAAGAAAGATCCGTGAGGACTTCACGCACTAGGAACCACACCTAGTTCGGGCTTATGAACTTCCTTATCCAAACACCTTCTTTGCCGCTGAAGCCGTGAATGTACTCCTCACCCGTAGAGTCGCACGCCTCCTGCTTGGAACTCTTCCAACTTACCGCACCACCGCTCAAAAGGAACACAAAACCCGATTGCGATTTGTAATCATCTTTGTCGTTTGGAAGCTTGCATCGGTGTAACCATTTACAACGAGCTCTTCCTCACCTCCGTAGACTAGGAACACATCCTTAGTTCTTCTCAAATACTTGAGGATGTTTTTAACATTCGCCCGTTGACTCTCACCGATCACCGTATCCGCTCGTAACACTTAGAGCATAGGAAACATCCGGTAGTACATATCATAGCATACATGATAGATCCAATGGTCAAGCATATGGAATCTTACTCATGCGATCTCGCTCATCGCTTGTCGAAGGACACCGAGTCTTGCCAAGATTTATGCCATGAGACATGGGCAAGAACCCTTTCTTTGCCTCCTCCATGTTGAACCCTTTCAACACTTTGTCAATGTAAGTACCGCTTAATCCTATTAGCCTTTTTATCTATCTCTATAGATCTTAATACCAAAATATATGCCGCTTCCCTAAGTCCTTCATTGAGAAACTATTTTTCGATGAGGTCTTAATGACTCAAGCATAGGAATATCATTTCCAATCAAGAATATGTCATCTACATATAAGATTAGAAATACGAGTGAGCTCCCACTTGTCTTCTTGTAAACACAAGATTCTTCTTCGTTTTTGATGAAGTCAAACCCTTTGACTACTTCATCAAAATGAATGTTCCAACTCCGAGATGCTTGCTTCAATCCATAAATGGATTTTTGAAGTTTACATACTTTTCTAGCATTGTTTGGATCGACAAAACCCCGGTTGTATCATATACACGTCCTCGGTTAAATTTCCATTAAGGAAAGCCGTTTGACATCCATCCGCCATATCTCATAGTCGAAATATGCGCAATAGCTAGAATGATCCGTATTGATTTAAGCATCGCACAAAGTAGAAAGTCTCATCGTAGTCAACTCCTTGAACTTGCCGAAACCTTTTGCGATAAGTCGAGCTTTATGGATATGAACATTTCCATCCATATCAATCTTCCTTTATAGATCCATTTGCACTCTATGGTTTTAACACCATCAAAGTGGTCAACCAAATTCGCACTTGATTGTCTCCCATGGATGCTATCTCGATCTCATGGCACTATGCCATTTCTCGTAGTCTGGTCCATCATTGCTTCCGCATAGGTCGAGGCTCATCATTGTCCAACAATAACATATCTCGCGCATTGGAGCCTTTCCGACTTCTCGTGGTGGTGGTGCTTCCTTTGCCATGGGTTCTCAACTTGTTCTCGCCACATGGGCATCATTCGCCGAGTCTTCCCGATTGGTTCATCTTGAACTTCTTCAAGCCGCACTGCTTCTTCCACTTGTCTCCCGTTGAGAAACTCTTTTCTAGAAAACACCACTTGAGCGACAAACACTTTGCCCTCTAGTCGGTTGTAGAAGTAATATCCAAAGGTTTCTCTGATATCCCACGAAAATGCATTTATCCGACTTGGGTGTGAGCTTGTCCGATCAGAGTCGCTGACAAACGCCTCACATCCCCAAATCTTTAGAAAAGACAAATCGTGACTCTTCCTAGTCCATATCTCATATGGTGTCTTAACTACGGATTTAGACTCGGCATCTATTAAGTGTGAAAGCCGCCGCTTCTAGAGCGTAACCCCAAAAGGATAATGGTAAACTGATCGCTCATCATCGATCGAACCATGTCCAACAAGGTCCGACACGCCGCCGGATACCCCGCTTTCTTTGAGGCGCTCCGGCGGTGTTATCATGGAACAGCTCCGCAACTCTTGAGATGATTGCTAAATTCATGACTCAAATACTCGCCACCACGATCGATCGCAGAGCCTTAATTTTCTTGGCACGCTGATTTTCAACCTCATTCGAACTCTTTGAACTTTTCAAAAGTTTTAGACTTATGCTTCATTAAGTAGACATAGCCATATCTACTAAAATCATGAGTGAAAGTTATGAAGTAATGAAATCCACCTCTAGCAATGTGCTCATTGGTCCACATACATCAAGATGTATGATTTCCAACAAGTCCGACGCCTCTCAAAAGAACCTTTGAAAGGTGATTTGGTCATCTTACCAAGCAAACAAGTTTCACATGTCTCAGATGATTCAAAATCAAACGGTTAGAAGACCATCGCATGGAGCTTCTTCATGCGCTTTTCACTTATGTGACCCAAACGACAATGCCAAACATAGGTGGGATTCAAATCATTAGGTCAAGTCTTTTAGCATTTATGTTAAAGATAGGCGATCATCAAGATTTAAAATAAATAACCCATTCACAATGGGCTAAAGCCATAAACATTCCATTTTTAGAGATCAAACAACCATTGTCTTTACTTGCAAATGAATAACCATCTCTCATCAAACATGAGGGATAAATGTTTCGACTCATACTAGGAACATAATAACAATTATTCAATTCCATAATAAATCTTGAAGGAAGCTCGGTTGCATGGTGCCGACGGTCAACGCAAAGAACCCTTGCTTTATTTCCGACGCGGAAAATCAACTTCACCTCTTGCGACTACTTCTACTTTATTAGCTCCCGATCGAGTTGCAAATGTGAGCAACTCGATCCAGATCAAATACCCAAGAGTTAATAGGGAATCAAGAAGAAAATGTCTAAAACATTTATGACAAGTGTACCATGGTGGAAGTCTTACTTCCAACCTTCTTCTTGCATTCATCTAATCCATGTACTTCTTGCGCTTCTCTTCCAGCAGGCGCTTTTACAATAGAAGCATACTGTCTCACCTCCAGTCCAAAGATTAGGCTTAGGCGTTGGCTTCAGATCATATCTTTAACCTTGCCCTTATTCTTTGGCCATGACTTCTTACCCTTTTCTTGAAGCTAGACTTGTTCGCACAAACCATCACATGGCTAGGCCCTCGCACACTCTTAATGTCATCTGCTTTGAGCATCCCACAAAGCTCATTAAGGCCCTTATCCGCCCCATGCATATGGTAGTTCGAAATGAAATGCCCATAGCTAGGTGGAAGAGACGCTAAAATGAAATCGCTTGCCAACTCTTGGCCAATTGGAAAACCAAGTTTATCCAAAGTCCGATCAGAACCAACCATTTTGATCATATGTGGGCCTACGGTGCACCTTCTCGTTAACTTGCATTCCGTAAAAGCCTTAGAGACATTGAACCGCTCACCCCGCCCGTGTCCGAACATGTCCTTAAGCGCTATGATCATATCATACGCCCCGATCCTCAAACCGCTTTGAAGGTCGTTCCATGCATGCAAGCATAAGACAACTAATCTCAAGAGAGTCATCACATGCTTTCTTGTAGGCATTTTTAATGCCAGAGACGATTGCTAGCGTGTTCTTCCGGGATTGGGGTGTCCTAACGCTTTCTTTTATCCGCCTCGAGAACAATTTCAAAGTTACTGACCCAAGTCAATAGTTTGTTCCATTTAATTTCTCTTTCTCAAGAATCGATCGCAAAGCAAAAGGTGTGCGTGGTTGCTAGATGTCATTGATCTACAATAGGAAATACAAAATACTAAGACAAATAAAACCATGATAGAGTAAATCAGATTAAACAAATTTAATAGAATGTACTCCCACTAAAATCAACATCCTCTATTGATTCTTAGCGATTCAAGATCCGCAATTAACGAGTCTACTAGTGAGCTTTTGCATCACCGCTAGGAGACAAGGTAATTCGTAAGCAACACCTTACTAATCATATCTCTATATGACTCTTGTTGTTGGGTGACATCTCTATGCCCCGCTACCAACCTTTATGCCCCAAGGCCCATAACCTTTATGATAACCTTGTTAAGTTCACCAATCCTTATGCATGTAAGTATCCGATACAAAACCCATCTAGTCAAGGAAAGTTGATGGTGCCCTAATTTTATAGACCCACCATCAATTTACAAGACATGGGATGGTGCAAAGTTTAATTGGGAGGGCATATGTTTAACTTAACATTTTGTGAGGGATCGCTATACTTCTACCATTCAAACATGCATAGGAGTAAAACAATAGGAATAGCATTCACACAGCTTAGACTCAAGATGGCCCATTTTCTCATGGTGATCTCCATCGCCATAGAATCTGGCCCACCATGATGATCTCCATCTCCATGGTTCATGTGTGCTATCCTCCAAGTGATGTGTCCTCCGAGTACTACTATAAGCTATTACTCATAACAACTAGTAATAAAATATATGGATACTAGGAATCACAAGTTGGCACGCAGCCGTTAATACAATACTTTGACAACACAATGGCTCCAACCGTGTTGTCGCATCTATTTACACGCAGTCATGCAAATATTACAAACATGCATCACATACACATTAGGCCATACCGTCACATACATCCCGCAAAAACAAGTTTATGCATAGAATCGTAATCACCGGATAGGGGTCGAGGGGTTTCTCTGGTTCAAGGGCGCGCCGCGTATCTATGCAATTTTTACATAGGATTTTGATCCGCAAATCATATTTACCACAAATCGATCATCGCTCCGATTCGACCAATTATATTGATCTTCGCATGCCGCAACCGTTTTACGTGTCACCGCTTCACCCCGGCGGCGAATCCGACGGTAGGGGTATGTTATTTCACGACCTTAGCAAAGCATGATCACGAAACCATACCAATCCATTACCGTAACTATACAATCGATCACATCGATCATACCGATTTACATATCGCCATATGCAAATCACCCAACCTATAACATGACAAGAACCGCCTCGATACCACCGTAGGGAAACGGGTAGGCTACACTAGCGTAAATTAAAAATTCTACCCAGAAACCAAGATCACCGCAGCTATAGATCACGGTCTTACCACCAGACGCCGCAGCGCGGAAGTTGATGCAAACACGGCGCAGTAGTCGCACTCAAATTGATGCAAGACGTCGGCGCAGTAGTCGACTACTTCCTCGCCCTCGCCGTGGCGCCCCACGCAGCCTCCTTTCTTGCGGTTCGTCCCAACGCCACGATGCATGGCGCTTTTCAAAGGTATCCACACGCAGACGGAGGAAGCGACGACGCCGGACTACTAGATCCGCGCAGTAGCGATCAGGCGTGGGAGGGGTGGCGCCGTGGTTTGGGGATGTCACGAAAAACTCAACCCCCAACCGCGCCTACCCTCCTTTTATAGACGCCCTTATAATGGGCTTTACTAATAGAGGCCCATTAGGACTCAATGCTCGGCCTAATTCGGATCCAATCCAATTAGGCTTCATTTCATTAAGTGTGTGACCTATGGTTCACATATGTTTAGACATGACGCGAGTACACATACTTGGTCAATAGTTGGTAGCGGCCTCTAGCAAGACGTGCCAACTCCTAAACATATGTAAAGATCATATCGATTTAACCATCACAACGTTATGTACATGCCAATCCCTTTGCCTCACGATATTCTGGCCGAGCTCCAAGCTGACCACTTTTTCGATCCCGTGATCCGAATCCCTTACTAGGTTAACTCTAACCTTAAGTAGCATGGCCATGCATTTCTGATCCGATCACTCGAGGCCCAGATATCTCTCTCTGTAGAGAGGGCAAATCCCATCTCGATCGACCATGCCTCGCAAAGATGCTTCATGACAAACCCGAAACTACCTTTATAACTACCTAGCCATTTGAGTAGCGCTTGATAGCCCCTAAGTAGGTTGATTCACATCTCAAGTACATGCGACAATCTCTGTGTCTAAGGACAAGGCGACACATTGTGTAGAGAGAACCATAAGAATAATTACTATGTCTCATGTTGGGTCGGTCCAACCCCATGTTCTAAACATGTGTCCACATTATTGGTTTGACATTCCATGTCTATGACTCGTGAAACATGGTCATCAATCGATACATGTGCTAATCCATCATTCACGTGTGTCCTCACATGAACTCCGACTAGGGACAACTTTAGAATAACCATACAAGTAAAGAGTTTCACAAACAAGTCACATACTTGTTAATCAACACAAAGGTAATATTCAAGGAACATTTATTAAATCATGGATACAATGAAATATCATCATCAATATGATTGCCTCTAGGCATATCTCCAACAAATCGCGTGTCACGCGGATCCTCAAGAAGTCCTCGATGGGTGCCGATAGGTTCCGCATCGCCGACCAAGAATGCATCGCCCTCCAAGCCGCTCTCGCAAGAATTAGGTTACAAACATAGTCATGACTAAAAGTACGTTACGCAAGCAAACGGAACTTACCTGTTGGCCCAAAGATGTGCTCGGACGACGCGACATAGTCCTGGCCCGCGTACGGGTGGAGCTGAGGACCTATAATGTAAGATCGTCGTTACAAACTTATGACGCTCAAATGAAATGAAGAAGCGATGTCGCCGCGTCGAACTCACCTCCCACATGTCCGAGGTGTTCTTCTACCCGGCCACGACGACGAAGCTCGCCACGCGGAGCAGAGGTCGGTTCTACCACCCTACCGACCCTCGCCCTGACCGCCGGTCCACCGGTCCGGTCGGCGTGGCGACCGCCGCGTCCGCACTGCTGCATCGCCGCTTCCCCGATCCTGCAGAGCCCTCCGATCTCCCGACATTGCCATGTGGTGCGCGGAGTCTACCATCCGACGACCTCTCCTGAAGATCTACCGCACGTAATCAAGTTGTACACGTAAGTATGTCAAATTAAATATGAAATATGTAATATTGAGTACATACGCCGCGTGGAAAGCGAGTCCATTGGGGGGTACGTGTCCGACGTCAGCGCCACATGTCGCAGCGTGGTCGACCACGACCGGACGCAACGAGCCTCGTCCGAGCCGAGTACCACTCCATGTAGTGCTCGTGACGTCTCGGTCGAGGCCTCGCCCCCAACCTCGACGAGGGTCTCGCGGCGCGCACTCCAACCGCCCACCCAAGGGGCCATCCGTCCGACCAGACATCGTGCCACGAACTCCTTCCTAGTGTACCGTGGAACGGCAAGAAAATATTTGCCGCGATGTAACACATATTGTAACGGACATAAAAGTCAACAGTGAACTTACGCGCGTACGCGCGCGCCAAGACCCTCTCTGCTGGGCCGGGACCTCCGTCGCATCGAATCGCGCGCATGACCGGTGAGATCCGTACTTCCACGAAGATGTCGTGGCACCAAGGCACTCCGCGTGTACCAAAGATAGGTAGTCTCGCGCGCACAAGACCGGCTGCATCGTTGGGGCGCGCGCGATCACCTTGTCGCCATCAGACGGGTCCGTGATGACGTGGTCATCGGTCACCGATCAACATCGCAACGCATCTCGTAGGAGCTCGCGAGGTGATCGCGCGGAAGGTGACCGCAATACAATACCGCAAACTAAGCACACGAAAATAATGATTGCAAAATGAAAATAATAAATGATTACGAAACTAACTGCCGCCGCGCACCACAAAGTGCCCATGGTCGCCTCCGCGGACGCATAAGCCGCCTCAGACGCCGCCAAGTCCACCGTGGTCGTCCGATCCGAAACGCCCAACGACCACAATCGCAGAGGAGCGGCATCCCGAGAGGATGGAGCCGTTATGCCAACGCCGCACGCGCGCACGCAAAGGCACGGTGACGCCGCGCAGACAAGACGGCCGACCCCACACGCATCGCAGATCCGCCGATCGGTGACTCCGCCACCTCATGCGCGCATCCGATGTAGTGCTTGTCCACGCCGCCGCCGTGGGAGCTCAGAACATCACCCACCCGAACAACCACAGTAGGTTTCGCGCCTCGTAACACGACGGGCCCCGCGCCTCGCCATACGCCGCCGCAAGAAGACACGTAAACATCGCCAGGTTCACAAACGAATTGTTACGAGAGAAAAATAGTTAGAAAAACACTTACGTAGAATCGGCGATCCACTTTCAGCCGTGGCCCGCGGGCTATCAACTCCACGCACGCCGCTCGGCGGCAGATATCGCGAACTCGCTAGAGGTCCGTGCGCCACGTGGCGGGACGCTGTGGCGCCACCATCGGAGCGCCGCGCAGGCAACCTGGGCCATGTAGCTCACATCTCGCATCGCCGGCGCCATCTCTCGCACGGAGATGGAACGATGGGTCTCTCGCCTCCAGCCGTCAACCGGGCCCGCCGAGGGCCCGGTCGTATGGAAACCGCCTAGACGTACGCATCCGCACGGTGGTCCTGGTCGCCTCCGACGCCGCCTCCACCATCCTCGCTAGTGGAAGGAGGCTCGCCGCTCAACCTCCGCAAACGATTAAGAACAAACATGAGTCAACGCTACATAAACAGCATCGCGATTGAGTGCATCAAGGTCGAACTTCACGCACTTAATCCCGTCTCTGCAGCCTCCATGCCTCGATGGGGTGCGAGTCGAACGCCTAAGCTCTATCGGCGCCGCCCCGAGGAGCACGGCATCGAGGCGGCTACGGTGACGCCGGTCAATCACCGGTCAAGCAACTCTCGATCGACTGCGTCGCCATACCAAAATGCAAGAAGAGAGAAAGTTCATATTTTTTCATGCATCTTTACATAGCCTATGTAGCAACTACGAATTTTCTTTACAAATGTAATACATGTCATGCTACTTTTCTAGTTAAACGGTGTTTTCGACACTAACAAGATATTGACCACGACTAACACAACTAATAACAACAGATTTAACAAAATAATAATCACAGGCATAAATATTCTCATTGTTTTTAGACCTACACACTACTCCGTGTTTTTCTCACAATTCAAAAATGTATCGTGCATTAATTATGTTACTACAATGGTCAACCAACGCCATACTCAATTCTATGTCGCTATTGTCGCATTCTATGTCCAACTCAAAATATGTACTACATAGTTCGACTACATTTATGTAACCTACTGATTCTATGTCACTATTGTCGTGATTTCTATGTCGCTACACAACTCAAAATATGTACCGCATAGCTTCGACTAAATTTATGTGACCTACTCAATTCTATGTCGCTATAGTCGCAATTTATGTCGCTATTGTCGCTTGCTAACCTACAAGGTTTGGACGTACATACGCTTCAAAAATTTACTCCGCAACACAAGATGATCGATCAAACCGATGCTCTATCAATCTCTCCACCGCGACGAACTGGCAGGCTTCGCGCAATATCTTCTCTCCTCTCCAACTCTCTCTTGTTTTTTCTCGAATTAAAATGAATTTTCGGATTGATTTTTCGGGATTTATAGTTCGCTTTCGCCGCCTACTGAATCGGCGACAGAACCTATCGCCGCTTGAATCGCGACAGAACGAGAGCTACCTATCGCCGCTCAAATGGCGACAGAAACCGCCATCTTCCTCGCCGCCGCTGAACTGGCGATAGGTAGTCGTCCGCCGCGAGTGGCGATAGTTCCCCCTCCCGCTTGAATCAAGCGATAGAGTTTCGCCGCAATTGAACTAGCGATGTGGACACATTTTTGTAATTTTTTTAAACGACTATTTATTTTTGTAAATATCTTTAAAAATAATAATATTTTTTAAAAAAATTCGACCAATCTCATTGCGTGAAGGATGGTAACAGGCTATGTCCCATTTCTTTGCCGTTTTATTTATTTTTTTCCCATCGCCTTCCGCAGTTTTGCTCTTTGGAACTGTGCAACATCTCTAATTTCACCTACGCCCAACACGAATTTTTTTTTTTTGGCCTTATAGTGCCATCTGAATTGCAAAACTAGCTCTTTTGGTCCAAAAATTTTAAATTTGACCTCCTCCTAAGCACGGAATGACCGCAGGTCGACATGTGTCGCTTCTGTGCTCGAGGGACGCAGAAACCTAGTGGCCAACGTGGCATTTCCAACCGGCACAGGAACAAACACAGTATCGCGAAAGGTGATGGGCCCAACTACCTTCCACGATACTGGAGGGCGGAAAGGGCTCCTTCTGCGACAGAGCGCATGAGGTGGCCGGGCCGCTACCGCCGTAGAGGAGCGCGTGAAGCCAGTGCTGATGCAAAGCATTGCAATTGCATTAATGCTTGAGACGATTCAGCGCTAATTGCAAAGCATATGTCAACAAATGCCAATGCTTTGCATTAAATGCTTGAGACATCAATTGGGTGCACTGACGCAGGAAGAATGGGGCCTATTTCTCGCGCTCCGCTGCCACGGAAAGAAGACAGCCAATTCGCGGAAAATTAGTCGGCAACCTTTCGCGGTCCGACAGCGTGGAAGGATCCCGAGCCCGCCACCTTTCGCGGCGTTGTACTCGTTCCTGCGCCGGTTGAAATGTCGTGCTGGCCACTAGGTTTTCGCTCCCCCCGAGCACGGAAAGCGACACGTGTCGACCTCCGGTCATTTCGCGTTTGGAAGGGGGCCAAATTTGAAATTTTTGAATCAATGGAGCTAATCTTGCAATTCAGGTGGCACCATGGGACCAAAAGAAAAAAATTCCACCCAACACAACCCTTGTAGTGAGATGGCGGTGTTGCGTGTTTTATGCGCAAAGCGCAATAGGAAGATTGATCGGGATATCGACGACGAGCGATTTTGAACTAGGTCCTAGTGTGGCGAAGGTTACAGGCTTGAAGGAGGTGATCAGCTTCAGAGGGAGCGATGGTATGGAAACGGAATCCTCTGACGTCTAGAAAACTTAGAGCATCTACAATAGCTTGTTTTTTAGCTTGTTACTAAGAGGAAAGAGAGTACGTAATCTAATAAAAAGAAATAAGTCTTTCAATAGATTGTTTATTAAGCTTGTATCTAAAACTTTAATTGCTACAAGTGTGCATGATTCCTGATGATCAATAATAAAATACAACTTTGTAGCCTACATGTTTTGGCTCATTTATCATATCAATAATGAAATCGGACTGCACAAGTGATCCGATAGATATTTTGCTTGGAGACAGTGAGACCTACAAAATGCGTTTTTAAGTAACAAGTAAGTCTCCAATAGAGTATTTGATTGTTTCTTGTGTCTTGGTATTAACAATTTGCTGATTTCTTCGTCTAGAATCAACCTCACATTCTCTTCTCACTTTCTCTCCTCCACATCATCTAAATGCTAATGTAACAACCCCTTAGTAACAAATGACGTGGACTGTTGTGGATGCTCTTACCCACCTTCATTCACCCTCCATAGAGATCCAACGGTGCTGTTTTCTGTTGGCACTTCTGCTTTGCTCAGATGCTTCTTCTTCCCGCTAATACAAAATTAAGATCTTCCGGCACCAAATTTCCCCATCCTTAATCCACTCTTACTTGTCCATGGTCCTCGCCTCAATCTGCCACTAGTATCAATTAGTCCATAGCCCGTTGAGCCACCGGACTACAAGCCTACGATAGCTCTAATCTATGTGTAGTCTGGCAACAGGAGTTTTTAGCGTGTGTTGGTATTGTTGACGTGCGAATTAGCAATTCTAGCGTCTCTCCACGTTAAATACAAAAAATAACACCACAGAGCCGCGGGGACGGGACACGTCACCTTGTCCATGTCCCTGGGGCCAGACTTCCCTTGCATATCCCCCTAGGGCTGGAGTCGCCACGTGTCGCGTCCCGCAGCTTCACGGTACTATTTTTACATTTGATGTAGAGATGGAACTAGAATTGCTAATTCGCACGTCAACAATGCCAAATACACAAAAACTCTCGCCTCTCTTCTTTTTTGTAACTTATTTTTTTTAAAAAAAAACATACATGTACTATATGAAATATGAAGTGATTGCTAAAGGTCAAGCACGGAAGCTACAGTCAATTTCCGTCCTTTCATGTATATATATGTTGCATGATTGAACCGCTTTCAGTAAAGATAATACTACCTCCAGGAGAAAGTACCATCGTTCTAAAGCACGTGCAGTCAGATTACTTTAATTGACCAATATTTTGTGAATACACTGTCGGTGTGAAATTATGCTAGTAGATTTGTAAAAAAAAACTATTTCACAATGTTACAGTTTGCTCCCTTTGTTTTGATTTATAAGGCCTGCAATCCAGTTGCAAGTTATTAGGCAAATGTCCGAATTTAATGCTACTTTTCCTCTTTTTTTACATGTATTTATTACATGGCCTCTGGCCGCTTGCCGCTCGGTTATGGCTTGGTTATGTAGGTTAAGGAACCGTCGTTGGCGAGTCCAGTCCGATCGATCACCTCATAGATGAAGTAGAATCACACATAATAATACAAGAACAAATAGTAGATTGAACACAAAGATGTAGAGGGACTTCTTGCTTCTCTTTATTTCTCTTCTCATGATCAGCCTTTTACAATGATCAACACTCCCTATTTATAGACTAGAGATCCTGCTAGGTTTGGATGGGGCGCCCACCCATAAGCCGGATGCTAGGCCAAGCCATGGTTTCCCAACACTCTCCTTTGGGCACCCATCCTCAAATGTTCATGTCTCGTCAAAACTCCATAAAAACCCAGTGGGAAAAATTTGCAGAAAGAGTACATGATACACATTCTGCTGTGTTGCACGAATTGCCTCATTAAAAATATTAGCCGAGAAATTTCAGAAAAATCGTCAAGGGAAAAAGAGTACAATCCATCCAATTCCATTTAATCTCTAGGATTCACTCTTTGGGTACTTGATCTTCGTGATCAAGTTTCAATAATGAGTTCGTGAATATTCTCCCCCTAAATTTTGCACTTCTCTAAGTTTCATCATTCCAATTTCACATATACACCTTTCAAAGCTAGATTCTAGAAGTGACTTAGTGAATAAATTTACAAGATTTTCACATGACTTAGTATGCAGTACTTTAATTCCGTTCATCTTTTGCAATTCATGAGCATAGAAGAACTTAGAGTTGATATGCTTTGTGAGTTGACTCTTCACATAACCCATCGGCACTTGTGCAACAAAAGCTGCATTATCTTCATAGATAATAGTGGGGCTTTGTGCAGTATTCAATCCATACGACTGCTGGATGTGGTGAATCATCCGCCAAAGCGAAGTACATTCTCATGAAGCCTCGTATAGTGCTATGATTTTTGAGGGGTTCGTCGAAGTCAGTACAAGACTTTGCTTAGACGATTTTTATGGAATTGCAGTTCCACTACATAGGAATACATAGCATGTTTATGACTGTATGCGGGTCTGACAGATACCCAGCATCTACATAGCCAGTCATATTGTAACATCCCAAGTTTTGGCTTGTGTTTCAAATGTAAAAAAAATGTGTAGAAATTAAAAACTTTTCTTACATCCTGTACTTCCTATATGATTTGAAAGTTCTTGTACAAGAATTGCGGAAATACAAAGTCACAAGTCTTTTTGACCAAAACCTTGTCCTTCAAAAACATTCTTGTCAAAGTGTGTGATCATTCATTGGAAATATTTTTCCTAAGTTCTAGGGTTGGTGTGTGACCCCTCTGGAAAAATTTCATAATTTTTAGAAATTGTTTGAATGCAATTGGAGGTCAGTCAAACCTGTTTAAATTTCAGTCAAACCCTAGCTCAGCACCTTGCTGAATTTTTGGAGGAACATGCACTGCATAAAAACCTCTAAAAATTTTACACAATATTAATATCTAAATTAGCAAGCTCCTATAAAAATTTCAGAATTTTTTGAGTTGTTTTGCTACCTCAAATCAATCCCCAAAGTCTGTCTCAATTCAAAACCCTAAAATTTGAACTCTAGTCTGAGTCAGACCTGGGCTCGAGTCAAACCCGAGCCCAACCGTCTTGACTCGGTCAAGCCAGATCCCCTAAGCCGCACTCGGGCGCCTCATTTACGCTCACGACCTCCCCGGTGTTTTGAACCTCAGGAGCTCTGGGGAAATCCCGACCCTCCGATTGAAATCGGACCGCCCACAATCACCCTACCTCCCCTGTCCTTCATCCTCCTCGCACCGTGCTCTGTACAGCGAGCGGCATGGCTAGGTCCTGTCATGCTCCCTCGTTAACGTCTCTCTGATCGGGAATTTAATGCGCACCGGCTCGCTTTCGGCCGCAGTTGTGCCCTACTTCTGCCTCCCCATCATTCCTTTTGGTCCACAAGAAGGCTGCGGAGTCGCGCCACCGCCGGGCTCACCGTGGACCTCTCATCCTGCCCTAGCCCTTGTCCTCCGGCCTTATAAGCTTCCCGAACCCCTCCGGAGCTCTTTAACAAGATCTCTTAGCTCCTCGTTGTCTGGTGGAGCTCAAAACACCGAAAACCCCAACCGCCATTTTCGGCCGAGGAGCACTGGTGACTTGGGTCCTCCAATGTCCTTGCTCTCTTCTTGGGTATTCTCTTGAGCTCCTTAACTGCCTAATCGTCATCCCTAACTCTATTCTTAGATTGCTTCACAGAGCAACTTGAATCGGAGTTGGCGCTACATTACGAAAGTGCTCCCGTCGTCCCCATCTCCCAGAAGACCTTCTCGGTTCAATCCCTCGCTCCTGGATCACCTCCAGGCCATCGCAAAGTGATCCTAACCATCTCTTGTGTTTCTTCTTGTTCAGAAGTTCTTGTCCGCGTTGTCTTCCTCATCTCCGGTGAACTGCTCCGCCACCAGGTCTTCCCCAGCTTCCCTCGGGCCTCCTCCGCATCCTGGTGAGTTCACTTTAGCCCCGTAGTGCTCTAGGGCTCTCTAGTTTAGGTCCTTGTGATGCTTTTAGCCGTTTTTGGATTTTGCCGAAAGTACTCCTCCGCCCCTCTCCGGCTCGCCGATGATTGAGCCCAACTCTGCCGTCAAGAGTGCCATCTTTGGGTTCGCATTAGTATTATGCACATTTCTATACTTGTTGGTAGCGTCACCGTGGCCTTGGTCGTCGGCGACGTGTCGGCGAGCAAAGTCCGGTGTCGGGTCCTGTTGTCGTAAAATCGACAAGTCCCAGGACCTCTAGGGTCAATCTCAGCCGTTGATGACCACCTCATATTAGCTCTTAGCCGTAGGATCTGGTTCTACGAAAAGTCTTAAGCACTAGGACCTCCCCTGGTTAGATCCTAGCCGTGTAAGACCTCCTTGAGTATAATCTGAGCCGCTAGGACCACTCCTGCGCAAAAAGACCACCTCGCGGTCATTTTTGTAAAAACCACCCTCGGGACCTCCCTTGGGGTCCTCTTTGCAAAAGACCACCCCTTGATATTTTGCAAAGAAAACCTCAGGACCTCCTCCTCGCGGAGATCTAAGCCTTTAGGTCCACCCCGGGTAGATCTTGACTGCTCAAGACCTCCTAGAGGAGATCTCGAGCCGCTAAGACCTCCTCTGTTAAGACCTTGTCCTTGCGGACGTCCTCGTGTAAATCTTGGATGTTGAAGACCTCCCTGCGAGATCTTAGCCGTCGGGATCTCCCTCCTTTAGATCTTGTCGCGTAGGGCCTCCTCCGAGTAAATTTGGACCGTCCAAGACCTCCTCTGGTAGATCTTGACCGTCCCAGACCTCCTCCGTTAGGACCTTAACCTTAGAACCTCCTCAGAGCTCCGACCGTTGGATCTTCATCGCGGCCGACCTCCTACGAGTTAGAGCTCTTAGCGTTCTAGTCCTTGTGGACCGCCCGATTCTCGATCTACGCCTCGATTTTGAGTACATTCGACTTCCGATTGTATCGATCGGGCCGCTCATCTTTAGATCTATGGCCCAGCTTGGTTGGGGCAATCGGGAAGTCCGAATGTCACATCCTTTGAGAGTCGTTGGATCTAAATCCAATGGTGGGGTGGTGTTGGGCGTTGAGCGCACTCGTTCGGCCACGCGCGTGGGTCGTTCGATTCGCGATCAGCGGCCCATAAAGTTCCACGTCGTTTCTTTTGAGTGGGTTTTGTTTAATTCTGGTAAGTATTTATTTGTTAACTGAAAATTGTATCAAACTTTGAAAACTCATATCTAATTCGTTTTAAATCCTTTTTAGATGATTCTAACTGTGTTAAGTTCATGTTTAACTAAAGTTTAATCTAAAAATGCTTTTAGACCTTGTTCTGTGCTAGAAAATTTTGTAAACAATATTAACTTGTTTCAGCCATTATTGAATATTCCAGAAATTAAATTGAAACTTGTAAAATGCATAACTTTTTCTGTATAACCCCAAACTGAGCAAACTCAAGCTTGTAAAATTTCTCTGTTAGCATACTTTAATATGAAGTAGGTTTTGATCATGTTTATATTTCTAAAAAATGATATGTGCAAGCTTTACCACTTAGGAAAAATCATAAGTAATTCATTTTAACTCCAAATTGAGTAACTCAACTTGGCTGTCCTTAGAATACCATGTCCTACCTATCATAAAAATTTCAGGTCTTAGATCATTCTGAAAATTTATGCCTTGAACAGTACTAGTAATTAATTTAGTTGAATTTTCAGGCTGAGAGAAATTGTTTTCACTATAACTTCTTCATACTTAGTCCAAATGACTTGATTCTTGTTTCTAAATTCATTTAAAATCATAACCTTGCTGCTGTATAAATTTCATAAGATTTGGATGACTTTTGCTATTGAGTTTTGTTTGGTGTTATTTGTTCTTATTGGTTTTATTGTATTTTTGCGCTTAGGTTCAAGATATTATTGATCTTGAATCGATCCTCACAATGGACTCGCCTCCAAAGAAGGCAAGCAGATGTAGCATCATTTGATCATGTTGTTCCTATTATTTTCAAATTCTAATATGTTGTTTGCAAATTCTACGTATGCATTACTATCTTGTTTTAACTATGTCGATTAGTTGACCTATTAGATGCATAATCTGTTGAAAAATGTTTATCCTCTACTACTGAGCCTAAGGCTATCTTGCTGTGATTTTGGGTTCGTTGGATGAGACCTTGTCACTTAGTAGCACGAGTGAAATGCTTAGTCATGCTTAGCTATCGGTAGAAATGGATGGTTGTCGACTTAGTCGATGACCTTGATCACACAAATGCTTATTATGACTTTATGTTTCAGTTTTGTGCTATGTTTCATTCTGAAAACTAAAAATGAAAACAAAATGATTTGTACTTGGGCACATTGGTATGTTGGTGTGATTTTGGGTGTGACTGGAATGGTGCCCGAGTCAACAAGGACCGAACATCTTGTTACACTAAACCAAGCATTCTTAACTTAGTACTTTGGTGTTAGTTAGCTACGAGTCGCAGGAGGGCGTGTGTGTGTTGTGTTGTGGTAAAATGAGGTGGTTTATGCGTTGGGAGCGTTGTAGTTGTACGAAAAGCTTTACCCCGAGGGGTAGCTGTCTTTTCGGCTTTACAATGTAAGCGTATGGGTTTCTATCCATACGAGTGACTCGTAGTTGATTCACAATATTGAAAATGTCTTGTAGGACTTAGCCGTGCTGGCATACCTTCGGAAGTGTGCTTGTTGTGACTTAAAGTCGGTCTAAAGTGTGGGTACATTGGTACACCCTTGCAGGGTTTTGATCTATTCGAATAGCCTCGTCCTAGGTTATGGACACACTTGAAGAAGTCTTTCAAGAGTTAGACTACAACTTTTAAATTAAAACTTGTTGGGTGGTACGAATCGGGGATTCGTGCTATGTTGTGGTGGCTATTGGGTTAGTCACCTCTAGGTGGTTACTTGTTATTTATTGTTACTAGCTGTTATTTCAATGCTTAAAAACAGATTTTACCAATTACCTTCAATCTATTACATTATTGCAAATGAAAATTGCTTTACGCGTCCAATTAACCATATAACCAATCTCCTTTTATACAGCTTTCATGTAGCTATGTATAGGCTTGTTACTCGTAAGTCTTGTGAGTATATTTTTGTACTCACCTACATTGCTTGTTGTGTGTAGAGGAGGAAGGTGAGCCCCAAGGGCCTCACTTTTGTGAGTTGTGCTGTGGCAGTGTTTGGGACGACTAACTTGGCGGTCTGGTTGGTTGCCTTGTGGGTTAAGACACACTAATTGACTTTTGTTTATAGCCATCTTATGGCACTTTCGCTTCCGCTGTTATTGATACTTTGATGTCATTTGGCCGGTCGGCTCTTTTGTAATAACTTTATATTATGTATGTCGTTTGCTAGACTTGTTATATGGATGTATGGAATTGATGCATGATTTTGTAAAGATGTATGTGTGCTGCAATTCTGGGAAGCACAGGTCCATCGAGGCACGGTGTATTTAGTTTGTGATGCTGGAGCCAATGGAAAGCTAAGTATTACAAGCTAAATAAACTGGGGTCTCACAAAGTTGGTATCAGAGCCATACTGACCGTAGGAACCCCTAGATTGGTCGTCTTTAGGATATTTTGAAAACCTAGTTTCTAAACAACAAATGGTTTATGAAAAATCTTAAGTGAGCTCTCATATTTTATTCCTTACCTATCTTAGCTCTCACCTTACCTTGTCTTGTTAAGTTTTTGAACTGCTGATTTTTCTCTCATCTTCTTTCAAAAGATAGTTGTTTATCGGTTAAGTTGGTTTTGGAAAAACCATGAGAGCTTTAAGTTGAAGTGTGGCTACCCTTTGGAGAAGATTAGGAGCTTTTGGAATTGAGGATTTTGGCCAGAAGAGCGAAGGCAAAATCTAGACAGCAAGCTATTAGATAGCAAATAAGGTAGAAAATGAGAAGTTAGTCCAACTAAAACTTGTGGGAAAAAAGGGTAAGATGTGATATGAGTTAGCTGAGTGTCTAACCCTTCTTTAGGTAGTTTTACCTTGCTTGTTACCTGTGTTGAACCAGGGGTTATGTTCTGAAATTGCCTTCCTAAAACTGATTGCTCGTTCTTCTATACGAGTTAGTCATACCGGGGAGTTGATTTTGTAAATTGAGATCTTGCATTGATTTTATGCTGGTTTTTAAGCTTTTGGAGTTTATTGCGTAGAGGTGTTAATTGTTTTTCCATGCCTTCTGTCCTGGAGTTGTTGCTGACTTATCTTAGTGGAACAGGATGGCTGAGAGAACCCGCAGCGGTCAGTCGATGGGTCATGATGAGGAGCTTCCGCCTCCTCCGACCATGGCTAAGGTTCTCGCTCAGATCGAGCGGAATCGTATGGATCAGACGCGGATCCTGGAGGTCATTGCGAGGAACATATCCACTCCCTCCGGTGCCTCCGAATCTGGAGGTGGTGGGCATCAGTCTCGTGGGGGACTCTCGGAGTTCCTCCGCACGCAGCCACCCACCTTCTCCCGGTCCGAGGACCCTCTTGACACAGATGATTGGCTGCGTCTGGTTGAGAGAAAGCTCAACATTGCTCAGTGCTAGGACCAGGAGAAGGCACTCTTTGCATCCCATCAGCTTGAGGGTGCAGTACTCTCATGGTGGGAGAATTTCCTCGCCATGCAGCCCGCTGGCCATGTGGTCACTTGGGAGGAGTTTCACACTGCGTTCCGTCAGGCTCATGTCCCTGCTGGACTTATGAATCTGAGGAAGAAGGAGTTCCTTGCGCTCAAACAGGGGCGCAAATCTGTGACTGAGTACTTCCATGAATTCAACCATCTGATGAGGTATGCTCCTGTTGAGGTGGCCACTGATGAGGCCAAGCAGGAGAAATTCATGGAGGGCTTGTCCGAGGAGCTGCAGGACAAGCTCTCTATTGTTGATTTTGCTGACTTTCAGATCTTGGTGGACAAAGCCATCGTCGTCGAGCACAAGGCGAGAGTGCTAAGCGAGTCCCGCAAGCGCAAATGGGAGGCCCAGAAGACTGCACGGGCCAGTCTCCCTCGTCCCCATGTTGGGCCAGCACCAGGGGCCCGTTTTCAGGCTTCGCCACCGCCAAGGCCGTCGGCGCTAGTTGCTCGTCCCCCGCAGGCCGTGTTTCATCCACGCACTGCGCGCTCAACAGCCAGGTGGCCTCGCAATCCGCCACGAGGTCACCGCTTCTCCCGCAACAAAACGCCACTATGCCCAGCTGCCCTCGTGAGGATGGGAGCGCCCTCGCCCCAATGGAGGACGCGGGCAAGGGAGTGGTCACCCACCTGACCAGAAGGTAGTCCAGAAGACCCAGGGCGTGGGAAGCGGCCGAGTCAACCACATCTCGGCTGAGGAGGCACAGGAGACACCCGATGTTGTGTTGGGTACGCTTCTTGTCAATTCTCACCCTACTGCAGTATTATTTGATTCAGGAGCTTCGCATTCTTTTATTTCAAGATCATTTGCTGCTGCTAGTGGCCTTCACTTTGTTCTTTTGGGTGTTCCTTTGCTTATTCGCTCTCCGGGTTCGGAAATGAGAGCTGATCAGGAATGCCGAGATGTTCCTATTGAAGTCAAAGGAGTGGGATTCTTGGCGAATCTCATCCTACTCAACTTAGCGAGTCTGGATATGATTCTCGGCATGGATTGGTTGTCCCAACACTCGGGGCAAATCGATTGTGCCAGAAATATGGTCTACCTCACCAACCCCTCGGGCGAACAGGTTGGGTTTTCACCGCAGCTGCAAGAGCCACATCTTTGTGCACTTGAAGCGAAGCTAGCCTTAGAGATTCAGGATGTTCCCACAGTGTGTGACTTTGTGGACGTTTTTCCTGAAGATTTGCTCGATGCCTCCGTTCGAGACACGAGTTCGCCATTGAGTTGCTGCCCTGCATCAGCCCAATTTTGAAGGCGCCGTATCGGATGCCTCCTAATGAGTTGGAGGAGTTGAAGAAGCAACTAGGTGAGCTTCAAGCGAAGGGTTTTATCCGTCCTAGCTCATCTCCTTGGGGTTGTCCTGTGATCTTTGTGAAGAAGAAGGATAAGACCTTGTGTATATGTGTTGATTACCATCCGCTTAATGAGGTGATGGTGAAGAACAAGTATCCTTTGCCTCGCATTGATGATCTTTTTGACCAGTTGACTGGAGCTCGGGTGTTCTCCAAGATTGACTTGAGGTTGGGGTATCATCAAGTCAGGATCAGGGCTGAGGATATTCCGAAGACGGCTTTCACTACTCGTTATGGTCTTTACGAGTACATCGTCATGTCTTTTGGCTTAACCAATGCTCCTCGACTATTCATGAATCTTATGAACTCGGTGTTCATGGAGTATCTGGATAAGTTTGTTGTGGTATTCATTGACGATATTCTTATCTACTCCAAGAGTGAAGAAGAGCATGCTGAGCATCTGAAGATTGTGTTGGGAAAGCTGCGTAAGCACCAGCTATATGCAAAGTTCAGCAAGTGTGAGTTCTGGTTGAAGGAAGTGGCATTCTTGGGCCATGTTCTTTCAACAGGAGGCGTAGCTGTGGATCCTAGCAAGGTCAGCGATGTGCTATCTTGGGGTCAGCCCAAGTCAGTCACCGATGTGCGGAGTTTTCTTGGTTTGGCGGGTTATTACCGTCGCTTTATCAAGAACTTCTCTAAGATCGTGAAGCCGATGACTGAGTTGCTCAAGAAGGACAAGAAATTTGTGTGGTCCTCTGCTTGTGATGAGAGTTTTCAGGAACTCAAGAAGCGATTGACTTCAGCCCTAGTACTTGTTCTTCCTGATGTCCACAAGAGCTTCGATATCTTTTGCGATGCCTCTCGTCAGGGACTCGGTTGTGTTCTTACGCAAAAAGGCAAGGTGGTGGCCTATGCATCACGGCAGTTGAGGACTCATGAACTCAACTATCCTACTCATGACTTAGAGTTAGCTGCAGTGGTTCATGCACTCAAGATTTTGCGGCATTACCTAATTGGTAACCGTTATGAAGTGTATTCTGATCATAAGAGTTTGAAATATTTGTTCACCCAGCCAGATCTGAACCTCAGGCAAAGAAGAAGGTTGGAATTGATCAAAAAATTATGATATGACCATTCAGTATCATCCGGGTAAGGCCAATCTGGTTGCAGATGCATTTAGTCGGAAGGTGTATTGCAATGCTTTGATGCTCCAAGAGCAGCAGCCCGCCCTTCTTGAAGAATTTCAGTATCTCAATTTGGGTTTGTTTGAGCATGGTTCGCTTGCTTCCTTGGTTGTGCAACCAACCTTGGTGGACCAAATTAGGACTATACAGCAATCAGATGTCGGTGTGAGTCAAATCAAGCAAAACATCAAGGATGGGACAGCCAAGTGCTTCTCAGAAGATGAGCATGGTGTTGTGTGGTTTGGACAGCGTCTTGTGGTTCCAAAGGTCGTGGAATTGTGGGATTCGATTCTCCATGAAGCCCATGATTCCCCCTTGTCCATTCATCCCGGGGCCACCAAGATGTATCAGGACCTTCGTCAGGGATTCTGTGGACCCGAATGAAGCACGAGATTGCCAAGTTCGTCGCCAAGTGCGATGTGTGCTGTCGTGTTAAGGCCGAGCATCAGCGTCCAGCAGGCCTTCTTCAGCCTTTGCCAGTGCCTGAGTGGAAGTGGGATTCCGTGGGCATGGATTTCATCACCGGCCTGCCTCGCTCGTCCAAAGGGAATGATGCCCTTTGGGTCGTGATTGATAGGCTGATTAAAGTGGCATATTTTCTTTCTGTCAAGACTCAGCTTCGTGTGGGATCCTTGGCCGAGTTCTATATTTCGAGGATCGTGAGTCTGCATGGTGTGCCAAAGATGATTGTTTCTGATTGTGATGCGCTCTTTACCTCTCGGTTTTGGCATAGTTTGCAAGAGACTATGGGGACTCGTCTTACTTTCAGCACAGCTTTTCATCCTCAAACCGATGGTCAGACAGAGAGAGTCAACCAAGTTTTGGAAGATATGCTCCCGTGCTTGTGTTCTTTCCTATGGGAAGAAGTGGGAGAAGTGCCTGCCGTTTGCTGAGTTCTCCTACAACAACAGTTTCCAAACCAGTCTTGGTATGGCACCTTTTGAGGCCTTGTATGGGAGGAGGTGCAGAAACCCATTGGACTGCTCAGAAACTGGTGAGAGACAGTTCTTCGGCCCAGATTCGATTAATGAGGCCGAAAGTCAAGTTCAGTTGATTCGCGAGCATTTGCGCACGGCCCAGTCCAGACAAAAGAGCTACGAGGATCGTCGTCGTCGTGAGTTGAGCTTTGAGCCCAATGATTTTGTGTATCTCAAAGTCTCACCTTTGAAGATCTATCAGCGTTTTGGCATCAAGGGCAAGTTGGCTCCTCGATATGTTGGGCCTTATCACATCATCGAGAGAGTGAGAGCTGTTGCATACAAGTTGGAGTTGCCAGCTACACTTGAGGGGGTGCATAATGTCTTCCATGTGTTCCATTTGAAGAAGTGCCTCCGTGTTCCGACCGAGGAAACTCCGTTGGAAAACCTCGATGTGCAAGAGAATTTGACCTACCGCGAGCATCCTGTTCGTATTCTTGAGGAATCTGAATGAAGAACAAGGAACCGTGTCATCAAGTTTCTTAAGGTTCAGTGGTCGAATCATTCCGAGGATGAGGCAACTTGGGAGCGGGAAGATCGTCTTCGTGCGGACTACGCGTCTTTCTTCTCCGAGTGAACGGAATCTCGGGACGAGATTCTTGTAATGGGGGGGGGGGATTTGTAACATCCTAAGTTTTGGCTTGTGTTTCAAATGTAAGAAAATATTTATAAATTTAAAACTTTTCTTACATCTTGTACTTCTTGTATAATCTGAAAGTTCTTGTACAAGAATTGTGGAAATACAAAGTCACAAGTCTTTTTGACCAAAACCTTGTCATTCAAAAACTTTCTTGTCAAAGTGTGTGATCATTCCTTGGAAATATTTTTCCTAAGTTCTAGGGTTGGTGTGTGACCCCTCTGGAAAATTTCACAATTTTTAGAAATTGTTTGAATGCAATTGGAGGTCAGTCAAACCTGTTTAAATTTTAGTCAAACCCTAGCTCAGCACCTTGCTGAATTTTTGGAGGAAAATGCACTGCATAAAAACCTCTGAAAATTTTACACAAGGTTAATATCTAAGTTAGCAAGCTCCTATAAAAATTTCAGAATTTTTGGAGTTGTTTTGCTATCTCAAATCAATCCCCAAAGTTTGTCTCAATTCAAAACCCTAAAATTTGAACGCTGGTCTGAGTCAGACTTGGGCTCGAGTCAAACCCGAGCCCAACCGTCTTGACTCGGTCGAGCCAGATCCCCTAAGCCGCACTCGGGCGCCAAATTTCTGAGCCGTTGGATTATAATCCAATGCTCAGGACCTCCCCGGTGTTTTGAACCTCAGGAGCTCTAGGGAAATCCCGACCCTCCGATTGAAATCGGACTACCCACGACCACCCTACCTCCCCTGTCCTTCATCCTCCTCGCGTCGTGCTCTGTACAGCGAGCGGCATGGCTAGGTCTTGTCATGCTCCCTCGTTAACGTCTCTCTGGTCAGGAATTTAGTGCGCGCCGGCTCGCTTTCGGCCGTGGTCGTGCCGACTTCGCCTCCCCATCATTCCTTTTGGTCCACAAGAAGTGTCGTGAGTCGCGCTCACCATCGGAGCTCACTCGACCTCTCATCCTTGCCCTAGCCCTTGTCCTCCAGACCTTATAAGCTTCACTTAACCCCTCCGGAGCTCTTTTACAACATCTCTTAGCTCCGTTCTTTGGTGGAGCTCAAAACACCGAAACCCCAACCGCCATTTTCTACGAGGAGCTTCACTGGTGACTCGGGTCCTCCAATGTCCTTGCTCTCTTCTTGGGTTATCCTCTTGAGCTCCTTAACCGTCTAATCGTCATCCCTAACTCCATTCTTTGATTGCTTCACAGAGTAGCTTGAATCGGAGTTGGCGCGCTTATGACCAAAGTGCTCCCCGTCGTCCCCATCTCTGGTAAGACCTTCTCGGTTCAATCCCTCGCTCCTGGACCACCTCCAGGCCATCGCAAAGTGATCCTGACCATCTCTTGTGTTTCTTCTTGTCCAGAAGTTCTTGTCCGCGTTGTCTTCCCCATCTCTGGTGAACTGCTCCGCCACTAGGTCATCCCCGGCTTCCCTCGGGCCTCCTCTGCATCCTGGTGAGTTTACTTTAGCCCCGTAATGCTCTAGGGCTTGCTAGTTTAGGTCCTTCGATGCTTTTAGCCGTTTTCGGATTTTTCCAAAAGTACTCCTCCGCCCCTCTCCGGCTCGCCGGCGATTGAGCCCAGCTCTGCCGTCGAGAGTGCCATCTTTGGGTTCGCATTAGTATTATGCACATTTCTATACTTGTTGGTAGCGCCACCGTGGCCTTGGTCGTCGGCGATGTGTCGGTGAGCAAAGTCCGGTGTCGGGTCCTGTTGTCGTAAAATCGACAAGTCCCAGGACCTCTATGGTCAATCTCAACCGTTGATGAAAACCTCATATTAGCTCTTAGCCGTAGGATCTGGTTCTGCGAAAAGTCTTAAGCACTAGAACCTCCCCTGGTTAGATCCTAGCCGTTTAAGACCTCCTTGAGTATAATTTGAGCCGCTAGGACCACTCCTGCGCAGAAAGACCACCTCGCGGTCATTTTTGTAAAAACTACCATCGGGACCTCCCTTGGGGTCCTCTTTGCAAAAGACCACCCCTTGGTCTTTTGCAAAGAAAACCTCAGGACCTCCTCCTCGCGGCGATCTAAGCCTTTAGGACCACCCCGGGTAGATCTTGACCGTTCAAGACCTCCTAGAGGAGATCTGAGCCGTCAAGACCTCCCTCTGTTAAGACCTTGTCCTTGCAGACGTCCTCGTGTAAATCTTGACCATTGAAGACCTCCTCCGCGAGATCTTAGCCGTCGGGATCTCCCTCCTTTAGATCTTGTCGCGTAGGGCCTCCTCCGAGTAAATTTGGACCATCCAAGACCTCCTCTGGTAGATCTTGGCCGTCCCAGACCTCCTTCGTTAGGACCTTAACCTTAGAACCTCCCCGTAGCTCTAGACCGTTGGATCTTCATCTAACGGGCTAGACCTCCTCGGCGGGTTAGAGCTCTTAGCGTTATAGTCCTTGTGGACCGCCCGATTCTTGATCTACGCCTCAGATCTTGAATACATTCGGACTTCCGATTGTATCGCTGATCTGGGCCGTTCATCTTTAGATCTATGGCCCAGCTTGGTTGGGGCAATCGGGAAGTCCGAATGTCACCTCCTTTGAGAGCCGTTGGATCTAAATCCTATGGTGGGTGGTGTTGGGCGCTGAGCGCACTCGTTCGGCCGCGCGCGTGGGCCGTTCGATTCGCGATCAGCGGCCCACAAAGTTCCATGTCGTTTCTTTTGAGTGGGATTTGTTTAATTCTGGTAAGTCTTTATTTGTCAACTGAAAATTGTATCAAACTTTGAAAACTCATAACTAATTCATTTTAAATCCTTTTTAGATGATTCCAACTATGTTAAGTTCATGTTTAACTAAATTTAATCTAAAAATGCTTTTAGACCTTGTTCTGTGCTAGAAAATTTTGTAAACAATATTAACTTGTTTCAGCCATTATTGAATATTCCAAAAATTAAATTGAAACTTGTAAAATGCATAACTTTTCTCAGATAACCCCAAACTGAGCAAACTCAAGCTTGTAAAATTTCTCTGTTAGCATACTTTAATATGAAGTAGGTTTTGATCATGTTTATATTTATGAAAAATGATATGTGCAAGCTTTACCACTTAGGGAAAATCATAAGTAATTCATTTTAACTCCAAATTGAGTAAACTCAACTTGGCTGTCCTTAGAATACCATGTCCTACCTATCATAAAAATTTCAGGTCTTAGATCATTCTGAAATTTATGCCATGAACAAGATCGATAATTAATTTAGTTGAATTTCAGGCTGAGAGAAATTGTTTTCACTATAACTTCTTCATACTGAGTCCAAATGACTTGATTCTTGTTTCTAAATTTATTTAAAATCATAACCTTGCTGCCGTATAAATTTCATAAGATTTGGATGACTTTTGCTGTTGAGTTTGGTTTGGTGTTTTTCGTTCTTATTAGTTTTATTGCATTTTTGCGTTAGGTTCCGAATATATTATTGATCTTGAATCTGATCCTCACCAGCCAGACTCTGCCCTCCAGCAAGGCAAGCAAATGTAGCATAATTTGATCATGTTGTTCCTATTATTTTCAAATTCTAATATGTAGTTTGCAAATTCAACGTATATATTGCTATCTTGTTTTAACTATTGTCGATTAGTTGACCTATTAGATGCATAATCAGTAGGAAAATGTTTATCCTCTACTACTGACCTAGGACTATCTTGCTGTGATTTTGGGGTAGTTGGATGAGCCCTTGTTACTTAGTAGCACGAGTGAAATGCTTAGTCATGCTTAGTTATTGGTAGAAATGAGCGGTTGTCGACTTAGTCGATGACCTTGATCACACACATGCTTATTATGACGTTATGTTTAAGCTTTGTGATATGTTTAATTGTGAAAACTAAAAATAAAAACAAAATGATTTGTACTTGGGCACATTGGTATGTTGGTGTGATTTTGGGTGTGACTGGAACGGTGCCCGAGTCAACAAAGACCCAACATCTTGTTACATTAAACCAAGCATTCTTGCGTGCTAACCACACTAGAGGGTATGAGACCTCTCTTGACTTAGTACTTTGGCGTGAGTTAGCTACGAGTCGTAGGAGGGCGTGTGTGTTGTGTTGTGGTAAAATGAGGTGGTTTATGCATTGGGAGCATTGTAGTTGTCCGAAAAGCTTTACCCCGAGGGGTAGTTGTCTTTTCGGCTTTACAATGTAAGCGTATGGGTTTCTATCCATACGAGCGACTCGTAGTTGATTCACAATATTGGAAATGTCTCGTAGGACTTAGCCGTGCCGGCATACCTTCGGAAGTGTGCTTGTTGTGGCTTAAAGGCGGTCTGAAGTGTGGGCACATTGGTACACCCCTACAGGGTTTTGATCTATTCGAATAGCCTCGTCCTAGGTTATGGACACGCTTGGGGAAGTCTTTCAAGAGTTAGACTACAACTTTTAAATTAAAACTTGTTGGGTGGTACGAATCGGGGATTCGTGCTATGTTGTGGTGGCTATTGGGTTAGTCACCTCTAGGTGGTTACTTGTTATTTATTGTTACTCGCTGTTATTTCAATGCTTAAAAGTAGATTTTACCAATTGCCTTCAATCTATTACATTATTGCAAATGAAAATTGTTTTACGCGTCCAATTAACCATATAACCAATCTCCTTTGATACAGCTTTCATGTAGCTATGTATAGGCTTATTACTCGTAAGTCTTGCGAGTACATTTTTGTACTCACCTGCATTGCTTGTTGTGTGTAGAGGAGGAAGGTGAGCCCCAAAGGCCTCATTTTTGTGAGTTGTGCTGTGGCAGTGTTTGGGACGACTAACTTGGTGGTCCGGTTGGTTGCCTTGTGGGTTAAGGCACACTAATTGGCTGTTATTTATGGCGATCTTATGGCACTTTCGCTTCCGCTGTTATTGATACTTTGATGTTATTTGGCCGGTCGGCTCTTTTGTAATAACTTTATATTATGTATGTCGTTTGCTAGACTTGTTATATGGATGTATGGAATTGATGCATGATTTTGTAAAGATATATGTGTGCTGCAATTCTGGGAAGCACATATCCATCGAGGCATAGTGTATTTGGTTTGTGATGCTAGAGCCAATGGAAGGCTAAGTATTACAAGCTAAATAAACCGGGGTCTCACACACATTCATGTCTTGGTTCTTTCTGTAGAACAGACCAAGATCTTTACTTCCTTCGAGATATCAAAAAATGTCCTTTATTCCCTACCAATGCCTTTTGGTGGGTTCTGTACTATATCTTGCTAATATGTTCACAGCAAATGCAATGCCCGGTTTAGTGTAGTTTGCTAAATACATGAGTGCTCCTAATGCACTTAAATATGGGAATTCTGGTCCCAGAACTTCATTCCCCTCTTCTCTAGGTCTGTATGGATCCTTGTCTTGCTACAAAGATCTCCTGACCATTGGCACTTTCGAAGGGTATACCTTTTATAAGCCGAACCTTTCTAAGACCTTTTGAGTGTAGGCTGACTGATGCACTAATATCCCTTCAGGGGCATGCTCATGCTACAAGCCTAGGCAATATTTGGTTTTACCCTAATCTTTAATTTCAAACTCCGACTCTAGGTAAGAGCTTGCTTTATTAATACCTTCCAGGGTTTTCGATGATATTCACATCATTTACATACACTGAGATTATACAAAATCCATCCTAGGATTGTCATATAAATACACAGAGATAATTCTCATTGTTCGTATAGGCTTTCTTGCATAGAAAGTCACTCAAGAGATTATACCACATCCTACCTGATTGCTTAAATACAGTGACTTTCTGAGTTTCGCACTGTACGGATTTCTATTTGCTCTATCTTGGTTCTGGACAGGGATACATTCAGGTACCTTCATATAAATATCTGAATCCAAATTTTCATAAAGGTATGCAGTTACCACATCCATCAGTTTCATTTCTAAATTCAAGTTTACTGCTATTGAGATTAAATATCTAAAGGTAGTTCCACCCATGATCAGGGAATAGGTTTCTTCATAATCAACTCTTGGACATTGAGTGAAACCTTGTATAACAAGCCTTACTTATTTTCATTTCTCTTTCGAACAAATACCCATTTATGCCTTACGGGGTGCCATGGGGAGGCGTGCGACTTACAGGCCCAAACACCTCTCTTCTATTCAGATATAATAATTCAGTTGCTATTGCCTTCTTCCAATCTTTCCAATCTGATCTTTTCTTATATTCAGCGAGCGATGTAGGCTCTGGATCAAGATTGATGATTGTGGCAATTTTCTTTGCAAAATAAATGTTGACATTGGTTGTTGTCCTATTTATAGATTCTCCCGTGGTCACATAGTTTATAGCTATTTCTTCATGAGGTTATTCTTCTAATGCTTCTACTTGCTTACCGTTGCTTCTAATTACGGGGGCAAGTCCCTTTAGTTTTTCAGCTTCGATGTGTGTGCACACATCCATGCTGTTATCTCTCTCCATGGGAATGTTCAAATCCGGCATGTCTTTTCCTGAAGGATCCATGCTGGTACCATTCAAATCCGGTATGCCTTTTCATGAAGGTTCCATATCGATGCTAGGTCTCAACTGGCTCCCATTCTAATTCTGGGGAACTTCGGTGATCGGCTGTGTCAAGTCCTTCTTATCCTTTTTCACTAAGCGTCCCCGGTTACTTTGGATTCGAGGGGCCAGAGTTCTCGTCCTTTTCTGAGGCCTCAGGACTGGATTAGGGATACCTTCAACTTTCTTCGGTATTTCAACCCTCTCCGGTGCATTGCGTGCAGGCACATGTGACTTGGTCATGCTCTTCAAATCACTAAAATGGTCAGACAGTTGATTCACTAATACTTGCAAATTAATTATCTTCTGCACTTCTCTATTACCTTCTGGACTTATCTATTTGCTTCACTAGTGTGCGGATCATGTGCATGGATTCCCGTGGCTTACCACGTTATTTCTCGATATTTTTCATCAAGGGGTTTATTTTCTCCCCCTAATGACAGGAAACTATCCTCATCAAATATACTATCAGCGAATCGGGCAGTATGCAAATCTCCTGCCATAAGGTATATCCCATACTTACGGAGATGGCCCATTGCAGTTCGTTGTGGTGGTAGTATAGGTACATAAACCTTACACCCAAATTTCCAAAGATGAGAAATTTTTTGTGTTGACCCTTGCGCTAGTTGCGTAGGTGAATGGATGTTGTATGCTGATAGTCTAAAATTGATGTGAGTTGATGCGTGTCCTCAACATGTAGTTGGTAAATTACAATTCTGCTAGTTCATTCTGGGTGTGGACATGAAGTACATAATGCTCAACTTTAATTCCCATTACCATGCAATAATCATCAAATGTCTTCGGAGTAAATTCTCCGGCGTTATCCATTCTGATAGACTTCACATGATGATCAGGGAAATTATTTTAATTTGAATTATCTGCGAGATTAGCTTTGCAAAAACACATGATTTCTCGTAGACAATAAACATACGTGCGACCATTTCGATGAAGCATCGATGAGCACCATAAAATATCCAAATGGTCCTGACAAAGGATGTATAAGACCGCAAATGTCTCCCTGGATACGGTCCAGTTATGCAGAGACTTCATCCTTCACTTTCAGAGCAGAAGGTCTAGTAATTAATTTTCTAGTGGCACATGCGGGGCACACAAAATCTTTCTGATTCGGGAAATTCTTTACATCGATATTATGTCCCTGTGAATTGTTAATTATATTTCTCATCATCCTAAGACCTAGGTGGTCTAATCTATCATGCTAGAGACAGAAAAGTTCAGAGCTTCTAAATACGGTTTTCAGGGCAGTATAGGCTACGGGTGCCTTAATATTAGTGTAGTATAGCCCAGTTTCATATGAAGGAAGTCGTTCTAATACCATTTTCCACTTTCTTCATGCTTTGTAATGAGCAGATATTCCTTACTATACCCTTCTTCAGTCTCTACGTGGAAACCGTTAGCGCGAATATCCTTAAAACTTAGGAGAGTTCTAGTCGATTCTGGGTATAACAAGGCTTCTTCAATGACTAAAGTTATGCCTATTGGGAGTATAGTTGTGGCCCTTCCTGAGCTTATTATACAAGTATCGCTGCCCACGATTGTTGTAAGACTACCAGCATTTTGTTGATCGACTGAAAGAATTTCGTCTATCTCAAGATGGTATTTGATGCCGGGGAGGCCCGATCTTCTCAGTGAGGAACCGTGGATAGTTGATGCGAAGTAGACGATGTCGCTAGCTGAACACTCGCGCCAATGCACGAACCCTCAACTCTTGAATACGCCCAAACACACCGAGTAGTTGTTCGTCGCGAGACCACGAACGCATTTAACGCCAAGTCCCCAATTCCCAATGGAACGACGGCTTGACGAGTTGCGAGAACAAACAATGGATCGCCTAATTCTCTCTCAAAGTCCTCGTATGAACTCGGTGTCGAAAGAACAAGCAATAGCTATGTTTCAATCTTATGCATAAACCGGTCTACCTCTATGGTGCGGCCATGGGGGTTTATATAGCCTCCCACGCAAGCACAAAACTCGGATGAACGATGGCAAGTGCTACTGAATCCGAGTCCGACATTCCTTTGCTCACGATGTCGAGTCCGACATCGCTCACGTGAATGATGAATCCGATTCAAAAACGTCCTACTTTAATTTGGAAATTTAAACTAGTCTCCTCTCGGTTTCCCTTGTATTATGAGCTTTCCTTCTCTTAGCTTGCGCGAATTTGTTCGATGCACTTGATGCTTCTTTTATGCCAATGTAACCCTTGTTGCCATGTCACCATATGTCTTTCTTGACCGCCTGCATGTGCTAGGGTTTTATCACGAGAGCACGTTCCTCTCGTTGGCCACATGGGTTTCTTCTCCTTGTTGGCCGTATGTGTTTCTCCTCCATGAATTTGTTCCCGCCTCCTCTCCTCCTCTCGGTTCCAAAGTCTTTAAATTTGTCAAACCCGAGAATGCACCAAGTATTGCTTTAGGTAGTAACAAATTCTCATTGGCAACAAAAGGAAATTCATTAAGAAACAAATGCACCTGTTGTTTGAGAAGTTTAGCTCCTGCTTCACGAATAACCTCATAAGTAGTAGGGATATCCTCATCAGTATTTGTTGTGCCGCTATTTGCTAAACACACTTCCTCCATAGGGCGCTACATGCGTTCTGATACTTTATACCGGAACATAACTTGCTATTATAAATACGGAAAAAATTAAGTCTTGCATGACTCATCATAAGAATTCAATGCTTTGCTCTCCTAGAGCTTACAACTATTATTCAAAGAACAATATAATTCAATTCTGCCTGAAACTTCTTCATGGCAATCTTCTCCTCTTGGGCAACTACAGTTGCGGCTGCTGCGATGTCCAAAGGAGGGGGATTGGGGCTGCTACTAGGCTATCCACATCCATGAGTGCAACTAACGGCTGTAGATCCTCCGTGCCTGCAATGGCGAGGTGTGTCTCATGCTGTCTTTTGCCCTTCTTCCTAAACTGGAAAGCATCAATAACGTGTTGCGTCTCCTTACCCTTCTTGCCCTCTTCTTTGCGAGAGACTTCCTCACCTTTTAGCTGCTAGCATTGGCTTCATGGCCAACATTGCTACTAGGTGACTACGAGGTGTAGTTCTTCCTTAGAACATCATCTTGAGCTTTCGCAACTTGCATGATGTCAATCAATACGGCATACTCCTTGTAGCCGTCTTGACGATAGTTGCGTCCGGATTACTCCGCATTCGGGTAAAAGGTAGAGAGAGTATTAGCAATCTTCTACTCATCTGTGATTACCTTACCACAGAGTTGAAGACTGGTACAAATTCTATGCAAGGCAGAATTGTACTCTCCTATGGGCTTGAAGTCAGCAAAACGCAATCAGGTCTATGCAATGGGATTACATATTTATGCATGCTGGCCATGCTGGGCTAGCCCTTCGAACTCCCGGTTCGTGATGCCAGTCATCTACATATTTATGCAAAGAGTTCATAAGATTACTGCTGCTAACAATGGTTGCAAAATTCTCATAATGTTCCCCGTATTTTTTTCTATGTATTTTTCATGATTTACTGCTATTTTTAGTGATTAAAAGTAATATAAATAATCAAAGACAATCAAAATAGTAAATATAATATATAAATTACATAGAAATAATAAAAATAGAGTTAAACATGCTTCAAATGCTCAGAACGATTCAAATTTGAATTCCCGAGACCTTATTCTGCTGTAATATGAATTTTCAGCGAATTCTATAATTTTCAGGGGCTAAACCGCTAAATTTCAATTCTAAGAATTTTTTCGTGCATTTTTACAATTTCTAAGGGGTTATTCTGCAAAAAATTCTTTCCAAAAATATTTCGTCGTAATTTTTAGAACTTTGAGGGTTTATTTGCAAAATTTTGGAATTTTTCATTTTTGATTTTCTTTTCCTGAGTTTACTTGGGGTGGGCCCACTTGGCCTACTTCGGTTTGGGCTGGGCCATTGCAATGACCCATCATGTCGACAAAAGGGTCGCATGAGGTGGAATTAGGTTTTCCACGCCTTGTGCACCCAGCGGCAGACCTCTTGCTGCAATGAGTGGAGCTAGCGGCGCGTAGCGCATCGGGCGGCGGGGCGCAGGAGTGAGAGCCGCCAGCAGCAAGCAGCGGGAGCGGTGGCGGCTTCAGGCATCGACACGGCATGGGTGCTCTACCAGTGCGACGCAGCTTGGTCATTGCAAGGCAACTCCTGACGGCGTTGCGCGTGCACACGCAATGGAGGCGGCTCGGCGGCGCGTCTACGGGACGGCGGCGTGGCGGCACTCATGGCACGGCGGCTTGAGCCGGCGGCGAGGTGGCGCTTCGTGCGGGAGGATCGAGCGGCGGCGGTGGCGCCTCGTGTTGGAGGACAGCGCACACACGGGTGTAGCTCGGCGACAAATCTTCGAGATGACCGGTGCAGGCGGCGGTTTTGAGCAGTGACCGACGGAGGGCTCGTGCGGGACCCATGGCTGCGGTTGCCACCGCCGGATCGTGCGGGTTTTCACTCAGCGGTGGCTCGGCGCGTGCGGTGGCGCGCCGCAAGCGCAGCGGCGCGCGGCGTAACCGGGCGGCGTGTGGCGACTACTGAGCGCGACACGGTCGAGCGCGGTGGTGCATGGGCACATCGAGGCTGGTGTGTAGCTGTGTGGTGGTGCGGGTTCAGGTGCACACGCGTTTGCGTCGGCGTCAGGAGACGTGCGGTACAGCACGACAGCTTTAGGCTAGCGAGGAGCGGTCGTGCATGACCGACGAGGAGTGGCACGACCGTGCAGGACGAGCGACATGACGGCCGTGCGGGGTCGGCAATGGGTGCGGTGGCTATGCGCGTTGTGCGGCTTCGGATGGTTGGCGCGGAGCAGCACGGCTTTGGGCCTACGGTGTTCACGGGTGGCGCGGTGGTGCGATCGCATGTAGGCGGCATGGGACACGGCCGTGTGCGGGCGGCGATGCCGTTTTTCTTTTTCTGTTTTCACTGTTCATCCGATGCAATCAACATCTACTCCTTGAAGCGATCTACCGATCAGCTTGGCTGGCGACTTCAAGTTGGTTTGCAGTATATTAGAGTGGATTTGCACCATAGAAAAAAAATCTAGAAGCTAACAATTGCGGAATTGAAAGCGATCTAGAAAATGCGATTCAATCTACGAGCGTCGTGCTTCGACGGTTACCTTTCGATCCAAGTAAAGGAGGCCTAGAGGTAGGCCGGAGTCAATCATGCTGATAACGTGTTGAGGAAGCGTCATTGGCGAGTTCAGTCCGATCGATTACCTCGTAGACGAAGAAGAATCGCACACAACAATGCAAGAACAAATAGTAGATTGAACACAGAGATATAGGGGGACTTCTTGCTTTTCTTTATTTCTTTTTTCATGATCAGCCTTTTACAATGACTAGCACCCCCTATTTTTAGACTAGAGACCCTACTAGGGTTTGGATGGGTCGCCCACCCATAGGCAGCATTTCTTGGGGCCAAGCCCATGGTTTCCCAGCAATGTAATCTGTTTTGCTTTGTTTTCCCCTTCCTCTCCCTATTTCGCAAATTCTGTAACCTCTGAACCTTTTGGTTAATATATTGTTTAGGTAGGCACAAGGTTCCAAAAATTGGGTTGAGGTGCCGACTAGGAAATACCTAGGCGTTCGGCGAAGGGTTGCCGCCGCGACTTCGCCCAAGGCAATAGGCTAGGCGGGAGAGCCACCTAGGATTGGCTAGGTGATCAAAGCCGGTCCTCGGCGGCTCTATGCGAGGCGGCGTGATAAGAAGCGCTTGTGCCCGATGCCCCGACCCCATCTAGTCGTCGCGCTAGGGTTCGATCTTCCGCATCGCGCCTCCCCCGCCACCGAATCGAGCTCGCCCCCAGGTTCCGGCCATCTCACACCGCCAAATCGACCTCGCCACCTCCAAATTGCGGTCGTCCTGCCATCTCCGCTGCCGAATCGATCTCGCCGCCTCCGAATCGTGGTCATCCCGTCATCTGTGCCGCTGAATTGAAGTACGCCGCTCCCATCTGCTCCCGTGCTGCCACCCTCCCCTCTCTGCTCTTGCTCCTCTCTGGTCCCCTCCTGGCTGCTGCTCTTCCTTTGATGCTCCATTCTCTACTCCCCCTCTCGCACCGCCGCCTTCCCCTCTCTATTCTCTACTCCCACTCCCCTCTCTTCTCCTGTGCCACCGCCCTCCCCTTCGATGCTCTCTTCTTTGCTCCACCCTCTTGCGCTGCCACCCTCCCCTCTCTGGTCTGTGCTCTAGCTCCTCTCTCGTCCCGCTCCCCTCTCTACTCTCACTCTACTCTCTTCTCCCGCGTTGCCCCCCTAGCGCTGCTGCTCCCCCTCTCTCTGCTGCTCTGCTCTCTGCTCCCCCTAGTGCTGCTGCTGCTCCTCTCTTTGCTCTATGTTGCTCTGTGCTCTGTTGTGCTATGCTCTTTGTACATTGGTGCTCTGTTCATCATCAGTTGCTTCCAGAGGTGCGGTAAATTTAAGCGTCCTTAAGAGAAATTCTGAAGATATAGGATGAGAATTTGGATATTTAAATTATCCAAACAAATTGGATAGAGTGAAGTGTCTCTTGTGTCATTAATTCATCAATCATTCATACATTCTTTCTGCACAATAGCAAAATAACTAATCATTGATTAAATATGCAGGTTTACATGGTTATTTATTTGATTACATACATGTTTACATCAAGCTCTTGGAGGGAAGATATATACATGACTACATCAAATTGTCCATATCTTGCTTCTTCAAGTAATTTTTTTTTCTATCTTGCTCAATTTGATGCCTGAACTCAACTCATCATATTATTCTTATTGTGGATTTTTCTTCACCGTAGCCAAGTTAGCCGCCTGGGTGCCGCCTAGTCTGTCTAGGCGCTAGGCACCAGGCCACCGTCCGCCTAGAGCCTAGCGCTTTCTTGAACCTTGGGTAGGCAGCTTGCCTAGCGTAGTTTCCTCTAAAAAATAATACATAAATTACATCTTGCATCTCTACAGAAATACACAAGTTGCTCTAATTTCATACTTTTGGAATCCTCGTCTACCAATAAATGGTAGGGGAAAATGCAACAATTACAGAATCACACCGAGACATATTTAGAACCATTGATGACGATAGAATTATAAGATGTTTCCAAGGCATGAAATCTCGTAGAACGAAATTGTCTCGTGAAAGTCGTGATTCAAACTAGTGCCTTAGTGGTATAGTTCGTTTGTTTTAAATATTTATGATTATTTAAGTATAATTTACTATTATATCACTAATTTTGCTAATTTTGATGTGCATGTCGTTACCCATCGGAAGCATATTTATATGTTTTAGGGATGCGCTTCCCATTAACGATGTACCTTTATTGTATTTCTCATTTTTTTTTCTTTTTCTTTATTCATATATGAATTTGATTGCACAATAATACAAGATTATATTTGTCTCAAATTACCTTAGACATTTGAGCTCACTCTCCATTTTTCATCCTGGCTTCGTCACTGAGTTTCATATATATAAAGTAGGTATTAAAGAAGATATCGATAGGCAAAGTTTCGAAAGTTTAACTGCACGTATTCCAAAACGACGTGTATTTATGACTGGTGGAGTATATATAGTGAGTATTGATGGAAATAAGTCGTGGGGTTAATCGACTCGCAGCTATGGAGTTGTTCCGCCACTGGCTTTGTGCAAAGCTTAATTCTAGAAAGATATCCCACTAAAATATATTGATGATGCAATTAATTGACTCCAATGGTGAAATTTTCGTAATCCACCGCTGGACCATTTTATGCATGTATAATTTGTTTCTCTACGAATACAAAGCAAAGCGCTATACGATATAGCATATTTTCCATGTTGTAGCAATACTACGTACCACAGCAATCAGGTGGCTGGAATTAAAGGAACGAGATGACATCACTATCAGCACGGTCAGATCCAGCAATAAATATCACTGGGTCATTTTTCTAAGCATAATTAATAGTATCGTTGTCTGTTTATAAGTGCAATTTGTTAGTACTTTTTTTAGAGGAGTGCAATTTGTTACCTCTAAAGAGGATTTATACTAGGACTGGCAATAAGGCTGCTTTCAATGTGCACTATCTTAGTATAGTTTCTTAGTGTATGAGGAGTGTTATGATACTATCTTCCCAATACATGGTTTCTTACGGTGTAATATGTTAAGCTGTTTCATTTAATTACATGTATGAGGCTGTTTTGCGTTGGATTTCGAGCCGAACCGGTATCTAAGAGCATTTACAACAGTCCACGTCAGCTGTTACTAAGGGGCTGCTATATCAGCATTTAGGTGATGTGGAGGAGAGAAGGTGAGGAGAGAAGGTAAGGCTGTTTCTAGATGAAGAAACTATCAAATTGTTAATACCAAGACATAAGAAACAACCAAATACTCTATTGGAGACTTACTTGTTACCTAAAAACACGTTTTTTGGGTCCCACTGTCTTAAAGCAAAATATCCACCCGATCATTTATGCAGTTCGACTTTATTATTGATATGATAAATGAGTTAAAACATGTAGACCAGAAAGTTGTACTTCATTATTGATCATAAAAAATCATGCATATTTGTAGCAATTAAAGTCTTAGACACAAGCTCAACAAATAATTCATTGAAAGACTTATTTCTTTTTTTTAGATTGAGTACTCTCTCTCCTCTTAGTAACAAACTAAGAAACAATCTATTGTACATACTCTAAATTAGATACTAGAGTACCATCTCTCTTCATTAACTATAATACCACATCATTATTTTGCCTACATGGTAGACTAAGATACCAACCAGGGTGGAGCACTTGGAGCAACTTAAGTCACAATGTTTTCATGCTAGATCTGCCTCTATCAGTGTCTAATGCCAGAGCATCATGTTACACATGCTATTTAAATCTAAAGAAAATGCTATGTGCTATCCAAGAGCGGAGCCAGCCATGGTCCTAACCTCGATCGGGTTTACTGTTCTTAGACCGAACTTGTAGTTTGGTGATTTTTCAGGTTATTTTTCAAGAACTTTTGATCCTAGGTCTCGGACAATTACCCTAACGGCCGGACACATAGCTCTGCCACTGATGCTATCTATACAAGCTAAATCCAAAAAAAAAAAAGGGTAGAAAAAGAAAATACGGCACTTAATTGGCTTCTAGACCAAAACGTGCCATCACCATTCACTAGAGCTGGGACTTGGGCCGTGCTTTTTCGGGCCGGCCCAAAGCACGGCCGGCACGGCACGGTATAAGCACGACACGGCACGGCATGTGATGGCGGCCGGTCGACGCAACGCACGAATCGCGGGCGGTGGGCTCGAGAATGCGGCCGATGGGGCGTACGCGACGCGGCACGATCAGTTGGGCCGTGTTTGGGCCGGCCCGGCACGAAATAGGCCCAATATTTCCGTTCTAGCTTAATCCCTCCCTGTCTCAGCTTGGCTCAATCACTCCTCCATCCCCGCCTGGTTCAACCAATAACCCTCCTCTGCCACCCGATCTAGTCCAACCAATAACCCCTTTGCCACCGGCCTAGCCCAACACCCTCTCGAGCCCCCAACCCCATCCCCAACCCTTCTCTCGAGCCTCGGCTCCCAAATTCTCAATCCTTAATCACAATCTCTGATTCCCCTCCCTCCAGCTCCAACCACCTCCCTCCCCATGCGCTGCCGATCGCCGCCCTCCCTCCACTCCTCCAACCACTTCCCTCTCACTCCCTCTCTTTCCCTATGCGTCGCTCTATAGTTACTTAGGCTGGTTTGGTGCACGCACCGCGACCAGACACGATGGGCTTTGGGCGTGCTTGGGCTGGCCGGCGGGGGGGCGACGACGAAGACGGCGGCAGCGGGGGTGACCGGCCGAGCCGGGCACGGCACGACGTGGCTCGGCAGCGGCTGGCTGGGCAGGGCGGCGCAGACGCGACGCCCAATGCCCAACTTCTACCATTCACCAACCTATTCTTGTCAAATGCATTCCCGCGCGGTCAACTCCCACCCCAACAAGAACACCCCTCCCCGCATTTCCCTCGCGCCACACGCTCCCGAACAATGCAATGGTGCAACCAACCCGGCCCCTTCAAAAGCTCGGCCACTTCCACGCATGCGTGCATGCACCACCTATTTAATTTACCTCACGCGCCCCGCGCGCCATGCCATCGCGACCACCGCGTGCGTCTTGCCGCGCCCGGCGCCATGCCCACCGACACACGCGAGAGAGACGCGGGCTGCCTCCGACCGGCCCCGCTGCCGTGCTCTCGGTGAGCTCACCTACTCCTCGCACCGCATCTTTTGCCAAGCGCGCGCCGCTGCACCACCACGTCCTACATCGTCGTTCTTGGCATCGACCGGGTCCTCTCGCCATCCTCCTCATCCTATGTATAATCCGGTGGTACCTCCAGGCGGCGGTCCGCGCGCGTGGCGAGGAGGCGACGCGGCTGCGGCGGACGCGCGCCGGGCTGGCCAAGCGTGTTAGACAAATATGGCATGCACCTATGTTTAGTCCGCATATCACGCCGGCCGCACCGCTTTCATCATCCCGGCATTGTTTCCATAAATGTGGATTGGAAGGATACGCGTGTGTCTGGCCTATATACATGTACCCTTGTGTTTAGAGCTGGGACTTGGGCCGTGCTTTTTCGGGCCGGCCCAAAGCACGGCCGGCACGGCACGGTATAAGCACGACACGGCACGGCATGTGATGGGCCGGGTCGGCACGCACGACGAATCTGGGCGGGCTGGCTCGAGAATGCGGCCGATGGCGACGCGACGCAGATTTATCGGTTGGGCGTGTTTGGCGGCCCGCACGAAATAGGCCCAATATTTCCGTTCTAGCTTAATCCCTCCCTGTCTCAGCTTGGCTCAATCACTCCTCCATCCCCGCCTGGTTCAACCAATAACCCTCCTCTGCCACCCGATCTAGTCCAACCAATAACCCCCCTTTGCCACCCGGTCTAGCCCAACACCCCTCTCGAGCTCCCCCAACCCCCATCCCCAACCCCTTCTCTCGAGCCTCGGCTCCCAAATTCTCAATCCTTAATCACAATCTCTGATTCCCCTCCCTCCAGCTCCAACCACCTCCCTCCCCATGCGCTGCCGATCGCCGCCCTCCCTCCACTCCTCCAACCACTTCCCTCTCACTCCCTCTCTTTCCCCATGCGTCGCTCTATAGTTACTTAGAAATTTGGGTTTGGGCCGCACGGCACGACCGAGACGATGGGCTTTGGGCGTGCTTGGGCTGGCTGGCGAGGTGGGCGGCAGACGCGACGCACGGCGGGTGACCGGCCGAAACGGCACGGCGACGACGTGGCCCGGCACGGCTGGTTCGGGCCGCGGCCGACGCGCACGCCCAATGCCGGCTCTACTTGTGTTACATCTAATCTATTGCGTGATTAAGCCCAAATCCTACGCTTTCATGGTATCATGAGACGTCGCCCCGCGACCTACCCTTCCATAGAAACCTACCTCTAGACAACGCACGGCGCCATCCATGGCGTGCCCCGAGCTCCTCCGCCGCTACCGCACGCCGCGGCCGAGGCCGCCGCCCACCGCGACGCCGATCCGCCGCCGCCTGCGCGATCGAGCGAGGCCGCCGCCGCCGCGCGCGTTGCACGCCCCGGCCGAGGCCGCGCCGTCGGCCAAGGCGATGATGCGCCGCCGCCCTGCGATCGTGCGAGGCCGCCGCCTGCCGCGCCGCCATTGCGTCGCGGGTCGGTCGCCGCCATCCACCGCGACGCTGGTGCGCGCCGCCGCGCGACGAGCGAGGCCGCCGCGGGTGCGAAGCCGAGGCCGCCTCCCGCGCCGCGCCAGAGGCCTCTTCGCGGAGGACCGCCGTGTGTACGGTGGCCGCCGGCGGCACCGCGCCCGCGGCGCCGCCTATCCGTGACCGACGCGATCGAGACGGCTCGCGCCTACTGGCCTTCTCCGGCCGCCGCGACGCCTCTCCACGCGCAGCGAGCGCATGGCCATCAACATCCGGGCACTTGTTCCTGTCGTCCTCGACCTCGCCTCGTCGACCTTCACCAAGTGGCGCGGCCTCTTCCTTATCACCCTGGGCAAGTATGCCTTGTCGGATCACGTGCTCGCCGACGCTGTGTACCCCGACGTCCCCTCGTGGCTGCGCATGGACTGCCTTGTCCTCTCCTGGTTGTTCGGCACCATCAGTGCCGAACTCCATGAGATCGTATACAGCCCCGCCTCCACCGCACGCCACGTTTGGCTGGCCCTCGAACAGCAGTTCATCGGCAACAAGGAGACGCGCGCGCTCTACCTCGACGCCGAGTTCCGCAACTTCGCGCAAGGTGATCTCTCCATCTCCGACTATTGTCGCAAATTGAAGGCCATGGCGGACGCTCTCGGCGATCTCGGTGAGCCCGTGCATGATCGCACACTCGTCCTGTCCGTCTTGCGTGGGCTCAACGCGAAGTTCTCCTACATGGCGGCGCTCCTCAAGCGGCAGAAGCCGTTTCCGTCATTCATCGACGTCCGCTCCGATCTGCTGTTGGAAGAGCTCACCATGGGGCCCCGCTCGTCGACTCCTTCCACGGCCTTCGTCGCCACCGCGCCCGCCGCACCCCGGGGCTCCGTCCCTCGTGCACCCTCGGGTGAAGGTGGTGGCGGTGGCAACGGCTCCTCCCGCCGCCGCCGCACGCGCAGCGGCAAAGGCGCCACGGCGGCAACGCTCCATCGGCACCTAGTGCGCCTGGCTCCTCGCCCGCCAAGACACCGGCGCCGCGCCACCCACGGTCTACAACCCGTGGACGGGGACTATTCAACTATGGCCCGGCCAGCTTCACTCGCGCCCAGTGCCCGGCTTGTGCCCACCTCAGCGCCAGGGCGCCGCGCCACCAGGAGGCGCGCCCCAGCCCCATGCGCTGACCGCGGCACACACCTACGGCAACCTGCCGCAGCCCGCGCCGACTGCTGGTTACACGCCCCCCCAAGTGTGGTACCCAGCACCTGGCACTACCGTCGCTCCGGCGGCACCATGGCCCATGCCGGCCCCAATGGCGCCCTCCTGGGATCGCGCAGCGTTGGCCAACGTTGCAAAGACGATGACCTCGCAATTTCACCGACGACGGACTGGTACATGGACTCGGGTGCCTCCTCCCATATGACATCCGACACCGGTACTCTCTCCCGTTCTCTCCCACCTACTACATCTACTCCTTCCTCTATCATTGTAGGTGACGGGTCACTGCTACCTGTTGTCTCCACAGGCTCTACTTGTTTCGGTTCCCTTAACCTTAACAATGTTCTTGTCACTCCTAAATTGATTAAGAATCTTATTTCTGTGCGCCAATTCACTACTGATAACTCCGTTTCTGTCGAGTTTGACCCTTTTGGCCTCTCTGTGAAGGACCTCACCTCCAGGAACGAGATCGTCAGGTGCAATAGCTCCGGGCCGCTTTACCCGTTGCACCTTCCGGCGTCGGCGCCTCGCTTCACCGCTCTTCTCGCCGACACCTCCTCGCTTTGGCATCAACGTCTCGGTCACCTCGGTCATGAGGCTCTTTCTAGGCTTGCTAGTGCTTCTGCTATTTCCTGTAATAAAAACAACAGTAGCCCTATTTGTCATGCTTGTCAGCTAGGACGCCATGTGCGCTTACCTTTTGGTACTTCCCAGTCGCGTACTCTCAAGATTTTTGATTTAATTCACTGTGATCTTTGGACATCTCCTATTCATAGTGTGTCCGGTTACAAGTATTATCTTGTCATTCTTGATGATTACTCGCATTACCTATGGACGTTTCCATTGCGCCTTAAGTCCGATACTTTTGCAACCATCTCCCATTTTTTCTCTTATGTTGCAACCCAGTTCGGCACCACCATCAAATGCGTCCAAAGCGACAACGGGCGTGAGTTTGACAACTCCAGCGCACGCTCCTTCTTTCTCACCCATGGCGTTGCTCTTCGCATGTCCTGTCCATACACCTCCCAGCAGAACGGCAAGGCCGAACGCATTATTCGCTCCACCAACAATGTTGTTCGCTCTCTTATGTTTCAGGCGAGTCTTCCTTCCTCCTATTGGGTTGAGGCGCTACACACTGCCACTTATCTCCTCAATCGCCAACCCTCCAAGACCCTGAATTTTGCCACGCCGTTCTTTGCCCTCTCCGGAGTCCATCCCTCCTACTCGCACCTACGGGTTTTTGGGTGTAAGTGCTACCCCAATCTTTCCGCCACCGCACCTCACAAGCTTGCTCCTCGCTCCACCTTGTGTGTGTTCCTTGGCTACCCGTTGGAGCACAAGGGTTATCGATGCCTCGACCTCGCCACAAATCGAGTCATCATCTCCCGCCATGTCACCTTCGATGAGTCATCTTTTCCGTTCGCTGAACGTGACACCCCTGTCTCCTCCACTAACCTTGATTTTTTGATGGAGTTTGACTATGCACCAACGCCCATTGGGCCCGTGCATCTTGCAGGTACCGGCAGTCCACTTGGCGCCCCTGTCGCATCCACCGTGCCCGCGCCCCCTGGCCGTGCGCCTGCCAGCAGCGTCTCACCGACGCGCTCGGTCCAGGCCGTGTCCTGCGCGCCCGTGGACCACGTCGCCTCGTCACCTGGTGCGCCTGGTTCCCCACCGACCACTGCTCCACCGGCTCCCCCTGCGGATGTGGTAGCCCCGTGTGCTCCTCCACCGCGAGTCCGCGTCGGCATCGGCCTCCCACTGGGTGTAGCAGCGCGTATGCTCGATCGCCGGTCCTATACGGCGCCTCCCCGCTGTGGTCATGGCGGCCCGGCCCAGTGCGGGTCTCTCTCCGGCGCTGGTGCCCATACCCCCTGTGACCAACAGCCACACTATGGTCACCCGGGGTAAGCGTGGTTTTCGGCAGCACGTGGACAGACTCAACCTGCATGCTGCCGCCCTCTCACCAGTCCCCACGACTTATCGTGGTGCCCTTGCGGACCCCAACTGGCGACAGGCTATGGACGAGGAGTTTCTGGCTCTCCAGTCCAACAACACTTGGACACTTGTTCCCCGACCGCCCAATGCCAACATCGTTACAGGCAAGTGGATCTTTCGGCACAAGCTCAACTCTGATGGCACCCTCGATCGCTACAAGGCCCGCTGGGTTCTCCGGGGTTTCACGCAGCGACCGGGTGTTGACTTTGATGAGACTTTCAGTCCAGTTGTGAAGCCCGCCACAGTCCGCACGGTCCTCACTCTGGCACTCTCCGGATCGCTTTGTTCATCGGTGGGCGTGAAAATGCGTTTCTTCATGGGACCTTGACTGAGACCGTTTACTGCTCACAGCCATCTGGTTTTGTTGATTCTTCCAAGCCCGAGTTTGTCTGCCGCCTCAACAGGTCTCTCTATGGTCTGAAACAGGCGCCTCGTGCATGGTATAGCCGCTTCGCCTCCTACCTGCTGCAGCTTGGTTTTGTTGAAGCCAAGTCCGATACTTCATTGTTCATCTACCGCCGTGAGGGTGAGACGGTTTACTTGCTTCTCTATGTTGACGACATTGTGCTTACTGCCTCCTCCACCAGCGTTCTCCGCCGCACCATTGACGCACTGCAGCGTGAGTTCCCGATGAAGGACCTTGGCCCTTTGGAGCACTTTCTCGGCATCTCTGTCACTCGCAGTTCGGGTACCATTTTTCTCTCTCAACGGCAGTACACTCTTGAGATCTTGGACCGTGCAGGCATGACTGCCTGCAAGCCGTGTAGCACTCCAGTTGACACTCAGTCCAAGGTCTCGTCTGATGGCGCTCCCGTTGAGGACGCGACCTTCTACCGGAGTTTGGCTGGCGCTCTCCAGTACCTCACGTTCACGAGACCTGACATTGCTTATGCTGTCCAACAGGTCTGTCTCTACATGCACAATCCCAGGGAACCGCACCTTGCTGCGGTTAAGCGCATTTTGCGCTACTTGTGCGGCACCGTTGACTACGGCCTTCGTCTTCACCGCGCCCCCGTGTCCGACTTGGTGGTTTACTCCGACGCCGACTGGGCGGGTTGTCCCGATACGCGTAGGTCCACCTCGGGCTATGCTGTGTTTCTGGGCGACAACCTCGTCTCCTGGTCCTCCAAGCGCCAACACACGGTATCGCGTTCGAGTGCGGAGGCCGAATACCGGGCAGTGGCCAATGCCGTGGCCGAAGCCTCCTGGCTCCGACAGCTGCTACAGGAGCTCCTTAGTCCCCTCCGCCGAGCCACTCTCGTTTACTGTGACAACGTCAGTGCTGTCTACCTCTCGACAAACCCGGTGCAACATCAACGCACCAAACATGTTGAGATCGACTTGCATTTCGTCCGGGAACGCGTTGCTCTTGGCGAGGTTCGGGTTCTTCATGTTCCGACGAGCTCCCAGTATGCGGACATCTTCACCAAGGGCCTTCCTACCACTGTCTTCACCGAGTTCCGTTCCAGTTTGCACGTCTTGAAGGGCACCGACGATCAAACTGCGGGGGGGTGTTAGACAAATATGGCATGCACCTATGTTTAGTCCGCATATCACGCCGGGCCGCACCGCTTTCCATCATCCTGGCATTGTTTCCATAAACAGGATTGGAAGGATACGCGTGTGTCTGGCCTATATACATGTACCCTTGTGTTACATCTAATCTATTGCGTGATTAAGCCCAAATCCTACGCTTTCAAAGCGGTCCACAGGGCTGGACGCCGACGCCATCGCGGTGCTGCCGGAGTTCGTGTACAGGAAGGAGGTTGGCGACGCGGAAGAGGAGGGGAGGAGTGCGCGGTGTGCCTTGGCGAGATGACCGAGGGGAGGCGCGGCGGCCGCCCAGTGCGTGCACGTCTTCCACCGGGCTGCGTCGGCGTGTGGTCGAGGGAGTGCTCGACATGCCCGCTTGCCGCGCCGAGGTTGTCGTGAGCCGCCGCGCGGTGTGCGCGCGAGAAGGAGGAGGGCAGCGTCCACGGCTTTGCGTCACCAGCGCCGCAGGAGAGAGGTGGACGACGGGAGAGGGACCGAGGCGCAGATAATGTTGTGTATCTAACGCTCATATAGGCGGGGTAGGAATTGTTGTTGTGCCTTTTTTTTTTTCTTTTCTTTTGGGTATGCTGTAGCTTTAGGGATGTGGAATTGTAAAGAATTTTTTTTTAATATGGTCCTATGCTGTCACCGTAATTCTAAAAATAGCTCTTATACTATAGAAATTGCAAATCTAGCCCTCTGCCGAGCGCGGAAGAGCTGGAAACCGACGTGTGGCTCTTCCCGCGCTCAACGGGCGCGGAAGGCGGTGCTTGGCGCGGGAGGCCGGCGAACGCGAGAATGAGCAGCGCGGCGCGGAAGATCACGGGGCGAGGCGTCTTCCGCGCTAGCGGAGCGCGGGATGCTGCCGCTGCCTTCCGCGGCAAAGGAGCGCGGGAAGGGCTTCCTGCGTACATGCATTTAATGCGTACAAAAAGAATGCATACAGCGTGCTCAAATGCAATGCATGTATTCGGAAAGGTAAATGCTCACCAGCAGACGTCCGATTTGGACGTGTTCCATCGGACGCTGGTTGACTCGCACAGAGCTAAGCGTCGAGTCCATAAAGCGCGCCACACTCCACGCACTCCCCCTGGTTCAAGCCCCCACCCTGCCCGACAAGGAAAAGGTAGTTAGGTTAGCTAATCACGGCTGATTACTTGAGTATATATATGGGAAACCATCCCACACATACTCCTATTTGCAAACGGGACGGTGGTTTTCATAGCACTCTACTAATTGTTACGGTAGTCAATCTCATGTATACATACATGTACACGCATGAGCTGGTGTCTAGAATTGCATGATGGTTAGTATCGGTGGCGGACGTCAGACTTAAATGTAGCCGGTGATCGCTAAGGAAGATAGAATTGCCGAAATAATTGTTGGATGTATTGATTGAGCCTCGGGGTATATTTAGTACAAGGTGACTAGATATGAAAGGGAACCATATTGGATATAAATCCTAATCGATTCTTATTCTATCTCTAATAATCTTGCCACACAAGACATGTACTCAAACATGCTTTTTTGTTTTTTTTTTATTTGTGATGTTGCAACCGTTGTTCGGGGATGTTGCAACCGTTGTCCAGGGATGTTGTAACCATTGTCCGGGGATGTTGCAACCATTGTCCTACGATATTGCAACCATTGTCCGAGGATGTTGCAACCATTGTCCTAAGATGTTGTAACCATTGTCGTAGGATGTTACAACCGTTATCCGAGAATGTTGCAACTATTGTCCAGGGGATGTTGCATGCAACGGCGTAATTTTAGAATTATCTTCTAAGGTGTAACTGTTGGTGGGGCCGTTGAGCTATCTGCCATCTTTGTTCGTCCAATTTTATCCCAACTTCCCCTTATCCAGGACAACTAATCAACTTGTAGTAGCTGGACTAGGTTCTTATGACGCTCCACCACGCTACACATAATTACATAAACTTGGTCCTAATCTTTTTTTATTATTTCTTGTTGATACATGAAGCCAATTCCTTCCAAGTTTTTCCGACTCGAACACATGGCCACTACGCACATGGCCGGGCGTACGGGGAGATTGATTTAATCGGACGTACGAGCCCAAGTTGCACCCATATCATAATAGCCGACGCGGCTAACCACTCTCGTGCCTGTAGAAAAAAAATATTGCATCCGTAGAAAAAATATGTTGTGTACTGTTTACGGTGATGTTGCAATTTTTTCAACACATTTTTTTCTAGATACTTTGTTTTGATTTGTGATGTTGCAACCATTGTCCAGAGATGTTGCAACCGCTGTCCGAGGATGTTGCAACCATTGTCCGGTGATGTTGCAGCCGTTGTCCGGTGATGTTGTAACTATTGTCCGAGAATATTGTAACCATTGTCCGGGGATGTTGCAACTGTTGTTCGGGGATGTTGCAACTATTGTCCTATGATGTTGCAACCGTACGTTGTCCATAAATGTTGCAACCATTGTCCGGGGATGTTGCAACCGTTGTCCTAGCATATTGTAACCGTTGTCCGGAGATATTGCAACCGTTGTCCGGAGATGTTGCATCTGTAGAAAAAAAATGTTGTATCTGTAGAATAAAAATATTACGTATTGTTCACAGCGATGAACTCAAAATCAACACGGGAGGACCGTACGGGTGGGAGCTCCCACAAGCTAAAAAAAAAAAATCAGCTTTTGTCACTTAGCTAAAATAATCAAGCAGGTCATCCCAAATTCTAAATTCTTACCAGTAGCATCATCCACCCTGTCGTTGCCACCTCCCCACCACACACGCAAACTCACATCCATCCATGCTTACATATGCCTCTTACACACACTTGGGCACAAGCAGCTGATCTTTTGATTCAACCACACCCGCAACAACATGCATTTGGGATCTTTTGCTCGTTAATTTTCGAACCGTACGGGTGGGAGGCTCCATCCGTACGTCCGACTCCTAACAGCGCCCATTCGGAAATGCATTCAAATGGAATGCATGCATCGATGAGCATTAAATGCAGATAGAAAATGCATGATGCTGCGCGGGTGGTGCGGAAGGCAGCTGGGCCCGCGATCTTCAGCGTCCATGCCGCTCGTTCCCGTGCTATGCATCGCCCTTCCACGTCCATGCGTCAGCCTCCGACTCTTCCGCGCTCGGTAGAGGGTCAGATTTGCAATTTTTATGGTATGAGAGCTATTTTTGGAATTACGGTGGCAGTATGAGGCCATATTAAAAAAAATTCGAATTTCAAATTAGTAATCCGGATGGTTTATTGGTGGAGGATGCTTGTGCTTGTTGTAGCAATATTGTATACAAGAATAAATCAAAAGGCATTGCCAAAATGGATATTTGGAATTTTCACGTATCATATTTCGTGTTGCTTCATGCTTTAATTTTCAGTGAAACGGGCCTTACATGTATGCATGTATGATTCCGCCGGTAATTCTAGAAAATTATAACGTAAGGACTAAGGACGGTGGTAAATCAATCAAGCACTGCAACACGGAGGACCTTCAGAGGCAGCCAAAATAAGTTAAGAAATAGCAAAGTCACCCTCGTAAGAGATTTTTAGGCCAAAATAAGCTAAGAAAGAGCGAAGTCACCGTCGTAAGAGATTTTGAGGCTGACAGTGCTCGCCTCGTGTAACCTTGCCGCAAAAAGTATTCTGAGGCAAACTGAGTGCCTCAGAAGGCTTTCTGAGGCAAACTGGGTGCCTCCGAAGCCTTTCGAGGCAAAGCAAACCACTCCTGAGGCCAACCAAACAAGTTGCCTCAAAGGTTTATTGAGCTACCTCAGAAGCATTCCGAGCAAATCAAACAACCTGCCCCGAAACCTTTGAATAGATAAAATAATTAATAGAAACAAATATTATTTTCATGCACTTCATGTAATAATTCCGACACAATCAACAAAGACAACAAAACATTGGACTCTAATATCTGAACGAATTCATATATTGCCAATATATGCTCATAATGTGCCGGCACTTTACAAAACACAGATTCAATTGTACATATATGTAATATATGGATCAATCATTGGGTTCAATATTATAAGACATCATATTCAGCACAAAAGTTGTAGCTAAGGCCGCTCCCAATAGGCTTAGTGCAGTTTCTTAGTGTATGAGGAGTGTTAGAATACTATCTTCCTAATATATAATTTCTTATGGTGTAGTATCTTAGACTGTTTCATTCAATTATATGCATGATCTTTACTAGTATTTGAGCATTGTGGTCTATTTGTGGCATGTACTAAACGCAATACATGTTTGTTGGCACCGCACGGGATAGATCACAATAAATTTTTTGCGTTGGATTTCGAGACCGAACCGGTATCCAGATTAGATACTAGAGTATCATCTTTCTTCATTAACTATGGTGACAAATCATCATTTTACCTACATGGCAGGTTTAAGATATCAGCCAAGGTAAAGCACTGGGAACAGCTTATTCGCTAATCGATTGTAACTCTTGGATAGCTAATTGATCTGCCAAACGAATGTGACCAACTGCAATTATTATACAAAATGAGTTCAAATAGAATATACATGTAACGGTTTCCATGCATGATCTGAGTAAATTACAAGCTCCACTAGAATTTTGACAGCTAGTATTAACAGTGTGAAGGAGCATCGATACATTTAAATTTGCAATTCAGCTTTACATGCATGTAACTATAGTTAATTATAACTTCCATGCCAACATCTGCTATGCAAGTTGTCAGCACTATTAAATTAATGAACCAACTCCAAATAGATTATCATAGCACATAAACCTGAAGGACCTAGACAACACATTTGATGCACTAGCCCTATCAAAGCATTAACTTATTGAACTACAAGATTGTTCAGGAGATAAAGTTTAGTTTTATCTCTAATCATTGGTAGGAAAAGTCAATACCTCAATTTTTGTTAGCTAGTTCAGGACGAAATTATGAATCTTAGTTACCTACCTCAGTTACAGGGTCCCACGAAAAGATTTGCAGACAATATATGCTCATTTGTACTAATCATACCATGACATGCTCTAAGTCAATACATGACATGTTTTAGTTATCGAATTTGCTCCAGGGATCCTTTATAATGCAATCCATAAAAAAACAAAGGATCTATGATGAAAAGCCATTTCTGCAGATATAATATTCAACGAGCCAACAAATTACCCGGACAACCCTATTACTCCAATAAACCTTAATTCAAACCCCAACAGAAACATTCAATTTAGTCTTTAATTAATAAGTTGCCAATAAGCCAAGTAATTTTGGCTCCATAGTTGTATTTCATCTATACAATAATGGCACAAGTACAAGATGTGCCAAAATGTGAGAACCCGAACAATTAATTTAATCTAAACAACGCAAATTGCTTTTTAGCAGTGAATTAAAATTTTCTAATCAAGAATAAATCATAATCGCAGTTAACTTTGAACGCACCACCACGCATATTCATATAAGATAATGCTATCAAAATTCAACAATAGAATTTACAATGTAAATTTTTGCCACAAGAATAATTCATCAACATTATAACTCAAAGTCAATTCCAAGATTTCTTTATCCACAAAAGTAATACAAGAATTCATCTCTAGAAATTATAACATGAACTTAAAAGTAATAATGCAACGTAGTTAATTACCTTCTCCAATTAAATTACAATAATCCCTTGCATCGAATCAACATACAAAAAATTATTACAAACAAAAGTGAAATATCAATACCACCTCAAAATTATTTACAAGAATTCGTTATAAACCGAATTAAAACAATAGTGTAGTCTCTGAATTAATTACAAGAATTAATTACCTCAAATCACAATATAAATTACAATCCTAAGTATATTACAAAAAGAATGAAATAAAAATCTTCATGCATGTCGCTGAAGCCCTTCCTTCGCTTTTGTCCACATATCGCCAGCAGTCAAAACAATTCCTCAGCAATCCGAACCCTCGCCATATTTTCATCGACGCCAATCAACCAAAGAGTCAATATCAAACCAAAAGCTAGAAAGAAAATTAGAATTAGAATGAAGAAGGTTGTCACAAATTCCTGAAGTTCAAGAGGATTCCCATATCAACTTAAGTTAGTCGACCCCTTGATCATCAAGATTCCCAGACTAACTAAAGTCAATCGGCACCTTTCACTTCCGTGGGTTTCCTCACCCGGCATTTAATTTAATCCGACACTCATGTCGTACAGACTTATCTTCGCCGCGAAAAATCCGAGAATAGTACCCGAGACTTCCTTTAGACCCAAAAAGCCCATGAGCTCACAGTACAATGAGAGGGGGATATGCATAAGGGCGAGGGCATAGATGTCATAGATAATAGCAGTATAAGAACTTCTGTAGGACGATGGGTGTACGTTCAAGAAAGTTCGGTTTGGATATATCGGTAAGATGGAACTCTACTTGATGCTTAAAAGTCTTTTACCATATAAGAGCATTTTTTTGTTTTTATTCAAACACACTATCAGAGCACTGACGATAGTATAATATCGACTGTAACATTGGTTCGTTGCTGAGAAGATACTTTAGTTTTTAGAATTTTTTTATGAAGCCCCTGTTGCTTTGTGCACTGTCAATTATCCAACATCTCCTATTATTATACATAGTATTTTACAGATTGCTAGTCATTTAAAAACTATTAAAATGACACAGTTTTAAGAGAGGTTGTTTTTGCTATGAAACTAAATACCTTTAAATATTAGAAAGAAACCCCTTTCCTACATGCATTTGCATTTATTTTAGATCCTAGAGCTAAAATTGACGGAGTTATTAATGTTTTTTATCTTCTTAGTGATGCTACAAGGCTAGACTATTCTAACAATTTTGCAGATGTTCGTTCTCGATTATATGAGGTTTTCAAAGGTACAAAAATAAGTTCTAGGGAGTTTGTTTTCAACGATCTCCAGTAGGACCCACCTCAAGTAACAAAACAAATCTGTAGGGCAAGATCTGTGGTGCAAGCTGTTCCTCTAGGTCCAGGTCTTCTTCTTCTATAATGACACCTTCTCAACAAAGTCCAAGACTGTAACATCCCAAGTTTGGACTTGTGTTTCAAATGTAAGAAAATGAGTAGAAATTAAAACTTTTTCTTACATCATGTATTTCCTGTATGTTGTAAACAATTCCTGTAGAAGAATTATGAAAATACAAAGTCACAAGTCTGTTGATTCAAAACCCTTGTCTTCCAAAAACAATCATGTCAAATCTTGTGATCATCTCCTGGAAATATTTTTCCTAAGTTCTAGGGATGGTATGTGACCCCTCTGAAAAATTTCACAATTTTTAGAAATTGTTTGAATACTCTTAGAGGGCAGTCAAACCGGTTTGACTTTCAGTCAAACCCTAAACCAGAACCTTGCAGAGTTTTTGGGGAAAAATGCACTGCATAAAAACCTCTGTAAATTTTATATAAGGTTAATATCTAAGTTAGCAAGCTCCTGTAAAAAATTTAGAATTGTTGAAGTTAGTTTGCTACCTTTAAAAACCTTTGAAAGCTCTCAACTCTTATTTTAAAACCCTAAGTCAAACTTGTGTTGGACTCGAGTCAGACTCGAGCCCAACCTCACTTCCTGGTTGAACCCAACTGCCTAATTGCACCAGCGGGCCAGCCAAAGGGCGCGTGGCTTTTCCGCCGTTAGACTTAAATCGAACAGCCCGCGTTGATTGGGCCGTTCGAAACTCGCGGATGCGCCATCTAATTTGCACTGTTGGATTAAGATCCAACCGTCCTGATTCATTGGGTTGTCCGGGTCGCTCGAATGCCCCAATTGATCTCAGCCGTTCGTTCTTGATCGGGCTGCCATGATTGTCTTGAGTGTTAGAAACCCTCAGCCGACCCCTTTTAATCGTGACCGTCCATCTTGAATCCAACTGTCACAGTGTCTTCTTCTGTTCTTCTTCCTCCTCGCGCTACCAGACGCTGTGTGCGAGCCATGGAGAGAGCATGACGCTTGTCACCGAGCTCGCCCTTGTCAATGTCTCTCTGCGGGGCATTAAATGTGCCCCAGGCTTTCGGCTCCCATGTCCTAATCTTCACTTGCCCCCATGATTTCTTTGGTCCATGGCAGCTCCATGAACCGGGCTCACCTTAGGGCTTTCATTTTGCCAAACCCTAATCCTTCCTCTATATAAAGCCCCCCAAGACCACTCCTGGTGTTCCTTTACACCACCCCTAGCTTCTTCTTTGTTTTTGGAGCTCAACACCACTGAAATTCTCAAATCACCATTGGAGGCCGTGGAGCTCCATTGTGAACTTGGGTGCTCCAGTGGTTCATCTTTAAATCTTTTTGCACCCTTTCGAGCCCCTTACCCTCCTATGCATTTCTCCTAACTTAATTTGGTTTGACATTATCAGGAATTGTCAAATTTGGGGTTTGTTCAAATTCGGCCGAAATCGTCCCCTTTCTTCCTCAGCTCTGGTAAGTGGTTCTTTTTGCAATTATTTGCTTGTGGAGCTTCTATGAGCTTTAATACAGCTATTTTGACCACCCAGTGGTGTTCATTTTGCTCAGGTTATCATTTTCATATCTTCTTCCCTAACTCCGGTGGACTCCTTCGCTGTCAAAGTTTCTCCATTTATCTTTGAAGCTCATCTTGCTTAAGGTAGCTTCTTATTAGTCTTTAGATGCTGTGGTACACGCTTCTTTGGACAATGCGGAGCTTTTTGGCTATTTTCATTTTCGGTCGAGTTGGTCACCATCGCTATTTTCCGGCTCGCTGGCGTTTTAGGACGCCACCGTCGGCAAGGTCATCACCATCAGGACCGCAAGCCTATTGCGGACCCATTTTAGCCTTTAGGTCGTGCCGCCGTGGCCGAAGCCGCCGACGGCGAGCCTCTTTTCTCGCTCGGGTTTTGCTGGTCGAAAACCTCCTCTGTGCCATTATCATTAGGACATCATTAATGGCCTAATCATTGGTTAGTAATTAATATGTCTTAAGCCGTCTTTTTCAGTCACTGCCTTATGGGCCCGTTGGCTTTAAACCACAGTCACGGGTTCATTAGGACAAATCTGGGGTCATTAATTGCTAATCATTGGTTAGCAATTAATGTGTCTTAAGTTGGCAAAATGTCTCACTGCCATGTGGGCCTCCAGCCACTTAAACCCTCTCCGTGCGAAAATATTAGGACATAATTAATGCTAATTATCACTAATCATCGGGTTTAGCATTTATTAGTTGTCCTAATGCGCCCTCTGTCTCACTGACATGTGGGCCCATGCACTTAAACCTCCCCCGCACTTAAAATCCACCTATGTAGTTTGCGCTAATCGTGGACCGTCGATCTTGTGATCAACGGCCCAGATCTGTGGGACTTTCGGGCCCCTGAATGTCCCAATCACTCGGGGTCGTCCATCTTTAGATCTGTGGCTCAGATCGCGTGTCCGTTCGGACCACCCGAAGGGCACAGCGCTCTGAGCCCTCCATCTTGAGATCTACGACCGTGGTTGTTCGTGGCAATCGCGTCACCCGAACGGCCCATTTCGCGTAGACCGTTGGATCTAGATCCAACGGTGACTCTCTTTAGGTTCGTGCGCGTGCGCTTTTCTCCGTGCGCGTGGACCGTTAGATTTCACATCTAAGGCCCACGTTCGTCCACGTCACTTTATTTACGATAAGATTGATTATGTTTCGGTAAGCCTTCATTTATTTACTGAAAATTGTATTAAACTTTGAAAACTCATAACTATTGCATTTTAAATCCTTTTTAGGTAATTCCAGCTAGAATAAATTCATGGTTAAATAGAGTTTAATCTAAAAATGCTTTTAAACAATGTTCTGTGCCAGGAAATTTTGTAAATAATATTAACTTATTTTCAGCCATTTTAGCATATTTCAGAAATTGAATTGAACTTTATTAAATGCATATCTTTTTCTGTATAACTCCAAAATGTGCAAACTCAATTTTTTTAAATTCCTCTATTAGCAAACTTTAATATGAAATAGGTTTTGATCATGATTTCTTTTCTGTAAAGTAACATGTGCTAGGTTTACAACTTAGAAAAATCATAAGTAATTCATTATAACTCCAAATTTAGTAAACTCAGCTTTGCTGATTTTATGATGCCATTATCTACCTAGCATAAAAATTTCAGACCTTAGATCATTCTGGAATTTTTCGCCATGAACAGTATCAATAATTAATTACATTGGATTTAACAGGCTGAAAGAAATTGTTTTAGCTATAACTTTTTCACAGTTAGTCCAAATGACCTGATTCTTATTTCTAAATTCATTTAAAATCATAACCTTGCTGCTGTATGAATTTTATAAGTTTTGGATATCTTTTGCTGTTGAGTTTTGTTTAGTATTCTTCGTTCTTATTGGTTTATCGCCTTTTCGCGTTAGGTTCTGAAGATATTATTGATCTCGATTCTGAGCCTCAGCAGCCAGACCCTGCCCTACAACAAGGCAAGCAGATTTAGCATCATTTGATCATGTTGTTCCTATTATTTTTAAATTATAATATATTGTTTGCAAATTCTATGTATGCATTGCTATCTTGTTTTAAACTATTGTCGATTAGTTGACCTATTAGATGCATAATCTGTAGGCCATTGTTTATACTCTACTACTGAGCCTAGGAATATTTGCTGTGATTTTGGGTTCGATGGATGAGCCCTTGTCACTTAGTAGCTTTCGAGAATGTTGTTTAGCCATGCTTATCTACTGGTAGAAATGGGCGGTTATCGACTCATCGATAACCTTGATCACACAAACTTATTATGATCCTTATGTTTCAGTTTTGTGCTATGTCTAATTGCAAAAACTAAAAACTGAAAACAAATGATTTGGACTTGGGCACAATGGTATGTTGGTGTGCTTTTGGGTGTGACTGGAATGGTGCCTGAGTCATTAAGGACCGAGTTACTTACGCCACCGTACTGAGCAATTCGCGTGCTAACCACACTAGAGATATATGGGGCCTCTCTTAACTAAGTACTTTGGGGGGTGTTAATTAATGAGTCGCGTGTGGGTTGTATATTTAACTATATGCAACATGGACATGTTTGTGGGGAGTGGAGCACCCGCCAAGGCCGGTGTCTCCTACTCCACGTATAGGTCCTTGTGATCCATATTTCGTCGACAGATCACTAAGGGTTAACCCCCATACGTGCGGCTCTTGATTAGCTCAATCCATTGGAAATATCTCGTAGGACTTAGCCGCGCCGGCATACCAAAGGAAGTGTGCTTAATAGCTTGGCAAAAAGGCGGTCTGAAGTGTGGGTACATTGGTACACCCCTGTAGGGTTATGAATTATTCGAATAGCCTTGTCCTAGGTTATGGACACGCTCGGATACGCCCCGTGAGAACTAGACTACAACTTTTCAATTAAAACTTGATGGGTGGTACGAATCGGGGATTCGTGCTATGTTGTGGTGGCTATTGGGTTAGTCACCTCTAGGTGGTTACTTGATTATCTATTGCTACTCGCTGTTATTTCAATGATTAAAAACTGAGTTGTTAAATTGCCTTCAATCTATTACATTATTGCAAATGAAAATTGCTTTATGCGTCCAATCAACCATATAACCATTTCCTTTGAATTCAGCTCACATGTAGCTATGTATAGGCTTGTTACTCGTAAGTCTTGTGAGTACATTATTGTACTCATCTGCATTGCTTGTGGTGTGCAGAGGATGAGGGTGAGCCCCAAGGGCCTTACTTTTGTGAAATGTGCGGCTTTTGAGACGACTAGCTCGGCGGTCCGATTTGTTGCCTTGTGGGTTAAGGCACACTAATTGGCTTTTGTTCATAGCCATCTTATGGCACTTTTGCTTCCGCTGTTACTGTTACTTTAATGTCATTTGGCTGGTCAGCCCACCTTTTGTAATAACTTATATTATGTATGTCTTTTGGTAGACTTGTTATAATGTGATGTATGGAATTGATGCATGATTTTGTAATGATGTATATGTGCTGCAATTCTGGAAAACACATGTCCATCGAGACACGGTGTATTTTGTTTATGATGCTAGAGCCGATGGAAGGCGTATTACAAGCTAAATAACCCGGGGTCTCACAAAGACCAACCTCTCATTCAAGGAGTAGGGAACTATTCGCTTATCTGGACAGTGATATGGTGAATTTCAACTGAAAAAACTTTGCACTAGTGGTATGACCATAAATTAGCATACCTGTGCTATCCATACTTGTACGTGACGTGTTAACTGTTCTTGTCTCGACGGTTTCCTCCGAGCCTACTTTCAGTCTTTCTAGAAGAATATTGGAGGAGAGAAGAACATGTCTCACAAGTGAGATGGTGAAGATACTTCTAACTGTGAAGGACTAGGAACAAGCTAATTCACGAACATAATACTCTGTGTAAAATCCAGAGTTGTCGGAGGTGTTTAAAAATCTGTACCTAGATAATGACACATAAAACAAGTATGTATGTAGAGCTATAGTATGTACTCTTTTTTCTTTGCCAAGGTTTTCTCATATTGAGTTTTTACTTGACAAATATTTTAACGAGACGACCATTTGAACGTTAATAAAGCTTTTTATTATATTTTTAATATATTTACCTTATATTTTTTTACTATTTTCATAGATATTTCTAAATTCTACATATTTTTTTAATTTTTTAAAAATTTTATTTGAATTTTTTCTAATTTTTTTGAACTTTTCAAATCTAACCGACCAAGGTCGTAACTGACCGATCGAGCCAAATAGACTCGTGCTAGCACGACACGGCACAAAGTGCCTTCGAGCCATACTTGGTTCGTCGCCCAGACACATGGCCGACACAGCACGATCTGTCCCATTCGCAGCTCAAAACGGGCGTGCCGTGCCGAACTGTGCCCCCTGACCGTGCCGGGCCAGGCGTGCATGGTCATGCCCCGATTTGGCCACCAGTAGCAAGAGTAAAACCACTAAACCAGACAGTAAACGGAATCAGCAAACCGCACCGCAGAACCAAACCCCACCTCCTTCCAGAAGCTTCTAGAAGCACCCTCCCCCACGCGCGGATGAACGGCGGCTCGGGGCCCCTCCCCTACTCGATGCGCGATGTGGACGGCGGCGCCTACAACAACGCCAAGTTCCGCCACCGATCTCGCCTCAAGGTGCTCCGACCCAATTCCCCATTTTCTGCTGCCAAAAGGAGTCGTCGAGTCGTAGCTTTAGTCGCTGTGAAAACTGAAACCTGATCTCCGTGGCGATTGCTGCGGTGATCTCGAATCTGTGCGGTGCGGCGGCGGCTCGATTCGTTGCGGTAGCGATTTGGTTTGATTCGATCCGTTTATGTTTGTTTGAGGAGCTGAGATCGCGGAAAAATTGGTTGGTTTGAGGGGTTCGTGGCCTCGGATCCGTGGGTTTCTCTACTGCCGAATTCGTTTTGGTTAGTATGAGGGCGGCCGGCTCGTCTGCTCCTTGGGGTGGCTGATCGGATTGGACGTGTTGATGTGGTTGTTTTGACCTCCGTCGCGGGTCTTGAGCTGCTTCTCTAGGTTATTTCGATCTGCTTGATGTCACTAAATTAAATAAATTAAGTGGTCGCTGTGTCGTGATCCAGAGTTGTGCATTGAGGATTTATCATTCCTGTTAGTTTTGTTGACCTAAAAGAATTAAACGGCTGTCACGTAATTTTTTTTTTTTTTTGGTATTACCCATTACTGGATATAGATACAGCCAGTTAATTGAATGCTATGACCATCTCAGATCAAAGCTTGAAGTACTTATAAAGCGTGTCATACTGTCATGAAACTTTGACCTAGTTTTATCAAATCTCCAACGTATGAGCATGTTTAGTGCTCCATAAGATTTACGATTACTAGTTATAACCAATAAATCACAATAATAATCTTTCATGTGATTTTTTGGGTAGTAAATATTAATAGGACTATAGGAGTACTAATTAAAGTAATTTTGATACTCTGGACTATACATTTGAGTTTCGTTTGCCTTAACTCATATCTACGACTTTATAGCATGTGTTGATAACCTCATTTCTAGCAACAGTAGGACTATGCGTGTTCAAGACAAACTGTAGTACTTTAACAACCATGTGTGTGCCCTTTCTGATGGAGTTATATAGCTAGTATATGCTAGTTTACATCAGTTGTTTTCCATTTTCTTGCAATATGTAATTTGTATTTAAGGTTATTTGTTTATTAGTTCTTTCCTCTGAGGTTTCTTATTTCTCATGTGTAGATGGTTACTCGGGCTCTGGTTACTAATAGCAGCAAGTGCCAATGTGGAAAGTTTACCATTGGGAAGTTTTTGAGTCTTTTAATGGTTTCTAGCTTAATATACTTACTTGTGCACAAAAGTTCAGAGGGTTTTGTATCTGGTGAGTTCCATGACAAAGAAGTAGAGAATAGACATGCCAAGAAAGATTCTCCCAATATTCGTGCATTTTGGAGAAAGCTGCCAAGGCTACCTCCACGTCTCCCTCCAAATGAAATATATAAAAATAGTTCACTACTTCACCAGTCTCCTCCTTCTGAATGGACATCCAGGCAGAAGAAAGTTAAACAAGCATTTGAACATGCATGGTCTGGCTACCGAAATTATGCAATGGGTTATGATGAGCTTATGCCTTTGAGCCACAGAGGTATAGATGGATTAGGAGGTCTAGGTGCTACTGTTGTGGATTCTTTGGACACTGCAATAATAATGGGTGCTGATGATGTTGTTTCTGAAGCATCAAAATGGATTGAAGACAACCTAATGAAAAAGATCAGCGAGAAAGGACAGGTTAATTTATTTGAAACTACTATCCGTGTCTTGGGAGGGCTTCTTAGTGCATATCATTTGAGTGGTGGAGACAAAGCAGGAGGAGGTGACTCTGGGATACCAGTAACATCTAAAAAGGCTAATCCAACGCGTCTTTTGGAAGTTTCAAAGGATTTAGCAGACAGATTATTATTAGCTTTTACATCAAGCCCAACAGCTATACCTTTTAGTGATGTTGTTCTTCGCGATCGCTCTGCACATGCGGCTCCTGATGGCTTAAGCAGTACCTCTGAGGCTACAACATTGCAATTGGAGTTTGGTTACCTTAGCAGAATATCAGGAGATCAGAAGTATGACTTAGAGGCAATGAAGGTGTTAGAGCATATGCGAACACTCCCCACAGTGGAAGGTTTGGTGCCTATTTACATTAAGTATGTGCCGCTTCAACCCTTCTATCTTTTGTAACTAAATAAAATTTTCCTTCCATCTTATTCCATTGCATTTTTCCTGTCATCAGAAACATTAAATTGTGGAGGAAATGATTATGTTCTCATTTTTGCTTTTCGTATGCAGTCCCTACTCTGGTCAATTTAGTGGAGAGAATATTCGATTAGGATCTCGTGGTGACAGTTACTATGAGTACCTATTAAAAGTTTGGGTTCAGCAAGAAAAATATCGTGACACTAGTTTGAAGTATCTATTTGATATGTATACGAAAGCGATGAGAGGGGTCAAGCATCTCCTTGTTAGAAAAACTACTCCAAATGGATTGATCTTTGTTGGGGAGCTTCCCAATGGACAAAATGGTGGTTTTAGCCCTAAAATGGATCACCTGGTATGCAACTCATTGAGTATATATCCCCTTTTTTTTCAATCTAATAAGAACCTGATCATCCTTTTAATGTTTCTTTTCCTGAGCAACCCTTTTGACCCATGATGTGCACTACTCAGTGTTCGTTGATAATTAATCATGGGATATCTTCATAATGTAGGTTTGTTTTCTTCCTGGTACCCTTGCTCTGGGTGCAACAAAGGGTATCACCAAGAAAAAGGCTCTCGAATCTAATCTGTTAACTGATGAAGACATAGAAAATCTACAGCTTGCTGAAGATCTGGCCAAAACTTGTGTTGACATGTACTTTGTGACTTCTACTGGACTTGCTCCTGAAATTGCTTATTTTCACATTGAGGTAAGTAGTTTTGTGAGTTATGGAGTATCCTGACATACTCCTTAGCTATCCACATAACCTTTTATTTTTCTTATGTTTCAACTTTTATTTTGATTTTGCAAAGTGGTGGCATGTGGTTTTTACAGGGCAATCCCCAAGGGGGACCTGATGGTGGGAACAAAAGTTCTGAATATATTAATGATATCATAATTAAACCGCTTGATCGTCACAATATTTTACGCCCAGAGACTGTGGAATCCCTATTTGTTTTGCATAGAATTACAGAGGATCTGAAGTAAGATTCTGCAGTCTTTTATAATCTTCAGGTTGCCTGCTTTTCAATTTGCATCATGCCAGTGTTAGCTCATCTTTTTATTTTCCATTTCGTGCACAGATATAGGGAGTGGGGTTGGCAAATTTTCCAGGCTTTTGAGAAGTATACGAAAGTTGATTCTGGTGGTTATACATCATTGGATGATGTCACAAGCCTACCTCCTCCTAGGAGAGACAAGATGGAAACTTTCTTCCTTGGGGAAACATTGAAATACTTGTATTTGCTGTTTGGCGAAAGCAATATTCTTCCACTAGATAAGTATGTATTCAATACAGAGGCCCATCCACTTCCAGTCATTCGGTCTGCGGAACAGGCCTCACATTCTGTATAGCTTCCAGGTGTATTACTCGTGTACTTAGTGTACTTCCATGAAAAAAGTCAACTAACAGACATGTGAGAAATGTCAGAAATATGTATGCGGGCAGCATGGTCGAAACAATGAGAGCCACTTACTAGCCAGTGGCCTTCTGGATGTTTGTGCTCATGCTGTACGGGCGTGAATCGGCATCAGAATCATTTAGGAAGCAAGCTCATAGATGGTGTTATCTTCATAGTCGATTTGGAGATTTGTACTTGTAGTTATCGGAAGGTCATAAAACTTCTCTAATCTGTTCAATCCAAAACATACAGTTTTGAAATTACGAAGTGTTTTATTACACCATGATTTTATCTTCATTAAATCTACTATCCTGTGTCAGCCATCCCACCCTGTTCTTCAATGTCCTGCCATATTGGTCCATTCCTACCTGGTGAGTGCAACTATGATTCTTAGGGCCTGCTTGGTACTGCTATAGTTTTTTTGAAAAGCAGCTTTCGGCTGAGCTGAATGGCTGCACGGCTGGGACGAGATTTGGTATTTGGCTATTTGGTTTTTAGGTTGACTGGTTAGAGCTTCTGAGTTCGGAAATATCTGAAATGCCTCTAAGGTAAATGATGGCTTGTTTGATGTTGTTTAACGGCAATTAACGGCAATTGACGGTATTTTATGACAATTAACAAAACTAACCACAATTAACGACATTAACACAATATATCGTAATTAATGCAAATTAACGATATTTAATGCAATAGACGGCAATTAACGATAACTAAAGAAATTGATCGTAATTAATGATATTTAACCGCAATTAATGACAATTAAGGTTGCCTGTCTACGAAAACATACCAAACCGTTCTCTTGAGGCCCATCTGTTTCGGAGTAATGGCACAACCTTGAGTTGGAGTACTTGATATAAAATAGCACTTGGTGTTGCTAGAGGATTGTCCTACATGCACGAGAATTGCCAGAAGTGCATCATACATTGCAATATTAAGCTGCAAAATATTCTTTTGGATGCATCATTTGTTCCAAAGATTTCAGATTTTGGGATGGCGAAGTTCGTGGCGATATCTCACACCTGAAAGGATTAGTGGAGTGGCCATCTCACCAAAAGTGGATGTTTACTGCACACTATAAGATTCCAAACCCTACTCTTGGATTGTCCACAAACTACTGGTCTGTAATGTGAGGACACAGGGTTTGAACAAAGATACTGTCATTTCAAACAAAAGAGTGTCCATTATACCTAGAAACACAAAGTAGCAATGACTAATGATCGTTGGCAAACTTTTCTTTTAAAAAAATCATTGTTAGGGCCCTTATGGTCAATCAATTCATGATAGAAATATAAACACACTGTGTGTACTTCTAGAAACATCATCAAAAGGTAGTGATATATCAGACACACGCATACAAAATACCTTGTTGGGTCAACTCCGGCACAGCTCAAGAAAAAAAAATGCCAAGGAGTGTGGAACCAAAACAACTGGCGCTAGATTTTGTCTGTTGCCATCAGCGTCTTGATCCTCATCATCATCGCTAAAATCAGAATCACTGCAATAATTAGAATCCCCTGTGCTTAAAGAATAAGAAGCCTTTCCCAAAACTTCTAATGAATTCCAATCAGGAGGAAAAATTCTCTGAAGTGCTTCTGTTAGTGCCCCTTCCGCCCTCTCAATCTTGTGAAGCCATCTAGACCAGTGAACAGCGGTGCGTAGATCAACAGTCAAATCATTATCAAACATCTCTCTACAACCACTCAAGATTCCTGTATAGGTGCTTCCCTCCATTACAGTTGCCCTTGAGAGAAGTGAGGTTACCAAGCAATGATAAGAAGCCTCATTAGGCGTCAGCCCAGCCAATTTCATCTCTTCAAAACATTTCAACGCTCTGTCTGGAAGTGACGCCCTTGCCCAACCTTTAATCACAGTAGTATATGTCTTGACATTCGGTTTCAGTCCAACATCTGCCATTTCTTCAATCACCTTTTCTGCTCTCTACAAATAAATCATTTAATGAAATAAATTAATGGATATCGTGCAAAGAAGGGCCCAAGAGAAATACTTCTCCATTTGCAATTCTCAAATTATAATAAGATGAAGCAATGTAGGATAAAGTTCATTGTGCTGAAATAATTTGCAAAGCTGGTTTTACACGGACTTACAAATGTTTTGCTACCTGCCTTTAAAAAAATGTGAACTCATTTTTATCACATTGAATTGTACTATCACTGTCAGGCTATCTCCACTATGCGGTCACAATAAGGTAATTAAATATTTCAATGCAAAATTCTCATACCTGCATGTCTTCTGCTTTGAAGCATGCATTTATGTAGGACATATGTATGGATGTTAGGAGGGACTCCGTCTTCTTTCATCTGCTTCATCAAGTCCGCTGCCTCCCAAACATGTCCTCTCCAAGCCCACCTGCACAATCGATTAGTGATGAAACAAGCAAAAGGAAAATTATAACAAGCTTTCTAGGTAAGCCATAAAATCAGTATGCAGTATGCACTGCCAAAAATAGTGCACAACTAATTCAATAAAGAAGTATCGTAGTAGTTTCTTCGTATCCCTGAGTTTTCAGCTAGCCAAGTAGTTCACTAGTATAGAAAAGGTATTTACAGATGGTTCAAAAATATCATTACAGACGGTTTTGTGAGCCGTTTGAGTTTATAGGTCAGTAATGACATGAGGTCATCACAAACGGTTTTCGAACCGTCTGTGATGCAGACTATCACAGATGGTTATTAACTCAGAACCGTCTGTGCTAGTCGACTATCACAGATGGTTTGTAGATGAAATTGTCTGTGAGAGATGATGCATCACAGACGGTTTATAAATGAAACCGTCTGTAAGAGATGATGCATCACAGACGGTATGTCCTAAGGAACCATCTGTGATATTGTTTTGTATTGCTAAATCTATTTATGTTTATTGGCTAACCTCAGAAAATGCTAACCATGCCCTCTGAAACAAGTTGAAACACAACAAATTGTATACATCCAATTCACATTCATTCAAAAACAAGCACATCCAATTCGCATTTATTTCAGAAACAAGCACATCCAATTCACGAATCAATTAACTAAAATTAACCATTCATATGTACATTTACACACATATACCATTAAGTTCAATCTTATTCCAATCAAGTTCAATCTACATTGTGGAACTTTCCATCTAGATTTATGACCTCATGGTTCAAGAATCCCGCAAACTGTCTTTGAATGTTTATGAGCTGGCCCAGTTCCAACGCAGTTCCCGCGATGGTCGCAACCTGTTGCTACGAAGATTAAATTCGTGCATATATAAATTGATAAGTATGAAATAATTATTGAAAGATTAACAAACATGAGGATCATTGGTCATCGCGGAACCGACGAGTAGTTCCATGTTGTGGCAAACATAGTACCACAGAGGTTGCAGGACGGTGGCTGCTGGTGGCACTGGCAAAATAGAATTGGTTAGTTCAAGAGGCATTGCTATGAAGTGTTATATAGGATTAATGTGTACTAGCTAGCGAGTACCGAGAATTTTAGATCATGTCGCAGCATCCTTCCCTTGGATTTCCCTCCTTTAGCAAAGAATACGGTGAACGACCTATGTGATTCCAAGAAGTTAGCCTTAGCCATTGCAAAGGAAGGAAAGACTACAATAGAATTTCTATGGAGGAAATGTGTTTACCTGTCGATTAAATGTTGGACAACTGCGTAGTCATGTTTGGCCCTCTGTAGGGAATCTAGGTATACTACCATGTTCTGTTTTGGTATAATTACAATTAGAATCCAGTGGTACCTACATAGGTGTGTTACCATGGTCATTAAACCTAAGTTCGTGTTGCTTATAAAGTACAAATCAACAAGTATAGCCACTAGTGCAACACTTACCCCTGGTTGTAGGGAAAAAGTATGAATTCCTTGTCGTAGTGAGCCAGCAATGACTCTGTCATGTAATCCTCGATGAATTTTGCATTCTCCTTGATGGTTTGCTGGGAGACCACGTGTGGGTCGAGGAAACCTACTGGTGAATTCCTTAATTCGGCTTCAGAAATCATGTATATATATATACAAAAGAAAGGAGTTATATATAATATTTATCGATATTACACGAACATTTACCGTGATTGTACACATTTACAGTGTCCAGCATCACATGAGTGAGACATCGAGGGAGTCGAGGTTGAAGAGACAGAACAAGTCCTCGAAGGTCACCGTGAAGACACAGTGTTGAGCCTCATGGTTAAAATGATCCTTCTTGAACTTGACGGTGACACTTGAGCGTCGTTGTTCATCCATCTTGTTGGCATGTTCCATGTACTATATATGCAATCTCGTGCAAGCCAATCCTAGGGTAGGGTTGTCGTCTAACCTCTCGACTAACGGCCCGCCTAGCACTAATTTTTAGGCCAATGACAAGAAGGGGATATCAGAATAGGAGTCGACCGTCTTTGATTTGCCCTTACTGCCTCGCTTTGTAGAGATCGACTTCACGAGAGTCGACCGAGCACGAGGTGTAGATACATCTGATGCAATGGACCCTTGCCGCTTCGGTGCAGTCAGCTCCCGTGGACTTGGCACCGTTGCAGGACATTCCCGTGAAGTTGACACCGAAGCAGGTAGCTCCAGGCAGATATCCCTCTTAGGCCACTGGATGAATGCTCCAATGGCTTGCTTTAGAGTCATGACCTCGTCATTTTGGGGAATATGCAGTGGGACGGCCGTGAAATTGCCATAAACATCGTCTACATTCACTTTTATGAAACTCGGCATTAGATTTACACCGTGCACCAAAGCCCCAACACTGAATGGATACACCTGGCCCCAAGTAGCATCTAGGGCAATAGAGGCATATCTCACTTGGAGCTTGCACTTCGTAGCTGTCATCGCCTATTGGGGTAGGGACAATTTCAGTACAAGACTATTATCATCACAGAGCATTCATCTCAAGTCAACCACACTACATTGCAATATATTCCAGCAACAGTATCAAAACAAATACCATATGAATCACCGACTAGAACAAATACAAATTTCTAAAACAAGTACAACACCTCATACTACTCAGTGTTTGAACCAGATACCAGTGCAATTATCATGAGTCCATGAGGACTATGATAGCATGACAGATTATTGATAGAAAGAGTGAGGGAAAGGGGTGCCAGGGTCGGCAGCTTGGCATTGGTTACCTTTGGGCATCGAGGAGAAGGACGAGCAGGGAGTAGTACCGGACCAGCAGGGTGGCATCGAAGGGGAGGCGCGCTGGGCTCAGGGGAGGAGGAGGCAACGTGTGCCTAGGGGAGGGGAGGAGGCAGCGGGCTCAGGGGAGGAGGCACGCCAGGCTCGAGGAGGAGGCGGCATTGAGGACGGCGACGACCAGCTCGGGGGAGGAGTCGTGCCAGGCTCAAGCAGGAGGCAGCATCGAGGATGGTGGCGACGGGCTTGGAGGAGGAGTTGCGTTGGGCTTGAGAAGGAGGCGGCGTCGAGGACGGTCGCGACGGGCTCGGGGGAGGTGTCGCGCTGGGCTCAAGGAGGAGGCGGCGTCGAGGACGGCCGCGACGGGCTTGGGGGAGGAGTCGCACCGGGCTCGAGGAGGAGAAACTTAATCGTTTGAGTGGGGGGTGCGGGCAAATCCTAGAGTCCGAATATAAATAGGGATGGATATCACAAACATTTTTAAATTAGAACCATCTATGATAAATAATATCATAGACAGTTTCAATAAATAACCTTTTGTGATATATGCTGTATCACAGACGGTTCCAATAAATAACCGTCTGTGATATATGATGTATCACAGACGGTTTATACTAAGGAATCGTCTGTGATACCTTATGTATCACAGACGGTTTGTAGATGAAACCGTCTGTGATATTGTTTTGTATTGGTTAATCTAGTTCTGTTTATTGGCTAGCCTTAGGAAATGCTAGCTATGCCCTCTAAAACAAGCAGAAAACACAACATTTATTTCAGAAACAAGCACATCCATTTTACAGTACAAATCTATTAACTCAAATCAACTAAAATTAACCATTCAGAATGTAAATGAACTCAAATCAACTAAAATTAACCATTCAGAATGTACATATATACACACACATTGTTCAATCTTTAAAAATTAGCCCTTCATGATGATCGACACATATGTAACTAGTTTCATCACGTTATTCTTCCTCGACCCTTATTCCGTTTTCGAAAGGAGGCAACTCGTCAAATTGATTGTATTCTTCCTCGTCCACTACATTCTCAACTCCGATAATCCTCCTTTTTCTATGAAGAACTATATGGTATTTCTTATTTGTTTGGTCGGTTACATAGAAGACTTGAACAATTTGGTTAACGAGTACGAATAGTTCTTCTTTGTATCCGACACATTCGAGGTCCACGGTAGTGACGCCGTACTTGTCGACCTTCACCTGTGGGAGATGGACCCAACAACACCAAAATAAGGGGATCTTGAAAAGCACGTAGTCGAGCTCCCATATCTCCTCTATGAGCCTATAGTAGGAGCTCCTCAGCCCATCGGTATTGAACGCATCTATGCAAACACCGCTGTTTTTGTTAGTGCTCTTTATATCCAGAGTCTGCGTATAGAATGTGTACCCATTTATGTTGTATCCTTGCCATGTCACAACTGTAAATGCTGGCCCTTTTACCAACCATATCAACATATCACTTGACGTGCTCCTACCGAGTCGCTCCTTCAACCATTGGTTGAACCGATTGTTGTGCTGTTTCGTGATCCAAACATCCAGTCGCTCCAGATTCTGTTGCCGAAGCACGTCCTCGTGCTGGTCGATATACGGGGACACTTCAGCCATGTGTTGTAAGACCGTAAAATAGGCTTGAGTATACGCTCTCATCTCTAGAGTGATTGCTTTCCTTCTGATGGTCCTGATACCCTCGAGCCTCCCCTCATGGCGAGATCGAGGCACACCTATCGGTTTGACCTGAGCCATGTAATCGATGCAGAACTCAATGACATCTTCGGTTGCATAATCTTCGACAATGCTGCCCTCCGGCCGAGATCGATTCCGTACATAGGACTTGAGAATTCCCATGAACCTCTCGAACGGGTACATGCTACGTAGGAACACAGGCCCGAACATCTTTATCTCCTTCACAATGTGAACAATGAGATGGGCCATGATATCGAAAAACGGCAGAGGGAAATATATCTCGAGATCACATAGAGTCGTCACCACCTCGTCCTGCAAAGCATCTAGTCATTCGAGATCGATGACCTTCTGAGCAATTGTGTTCGAGAAATAACACAACCCCATGATTTTCTGTTGGACCTTGATCGGCAAAATATTTCTAATTGCAACAGGGAGCATCTGTGTCATCAGCACATGACAATCATGAGACTTCATGCCAATTAACTTCAAATCTTTCATCGAAATAAGTTTCTTCATGTTGGCGGAGTAACCGGATGGAACTTTCACACCATGCAAGCACTGGCACAGTTCAGTTCTCTCGGCCTTGGACAGAGTGTAACAAGCAGGGGGGGTACGTTCATCCTTTATCGGTCTTTGTCGGTGCTAACTCAAGTCTGATGTCCATATCAACCAAGTCAAGCTTGCGTTGACACCATCCTTTGTTTTGTCACGAATGTTCAGTAAGAGACCAATAAAGCTGTCACATACATTCTTCTCTATATGCGTGACGTTGATGCAGTGGCGAACTTCTAGGTGCTCCCAATAAGGTAGGTCCCAAAATATTGATATGTTCTTCTAGATGTTCTTCTCACGGGTCATCGATTTACATCCCTTTCTGAGCACAACATCTAAATCCTTAACCATATCATAGACCTCTTTTCCGCTTAAATATATGCCTTGGAGCTGAACTGTCCTCCTTCTCTCCGTCGAATTATTTCTTCATCCTGCGGTATGGGTGAGCCCTCCGAAGGAACCTACGGTGACGCATGTACACGGTTTTGTCCGAGTGCTTCAGCCACACACTCTCGGTATCATCTAAGTAGTGAGTACATGCTTCGGACCCTTTTGTACTCTGGCCCGACAGGTTAGTAAGGGCAGGATAATCATTTATGGTGTAGAACAACAAGGAGCGTAAAGTGAAGTTCTCTCGTTTGTACGCATTCCATACCTGTACCCCTTCGATCCACTGTATTTTTAGATCTTCCATCAATGGTGCTAGGTACACATCAATATCATTCCCAGGTTGCTTCAGCCCTTATATAAGTATCAACAGCAAAATATACTTCCGCTTCATACACAACCATGGAGGAAGGTTGTAGATATAGAGCGTCACAGGCCAAGTACTATGTCGGCTGCTTATGTTACCGAAAGGATTCATTCCATCTGTACTCAATCCAAACCTTATTTTCCCCGGTTCCACACCGAAGTCTGCAAACCTCCTATCGATGTTTCTCCATTGGACGGAATCAACAGGGTGTCTTAGCTTTCCGTCATTCTTACGCTCCTTCGAGTGCCAATGCAGCAGTTTTGCTTTCTTTGGGTTCACAAAAAACCGCTTCAAACGGGGAATTACAGGAAGATAGCACACCACCTTAGTAGGAGGTCCTTTCTTCACCTTGATTCCCTCGCCGTCATCTGATTGATTCTTACGCTTGTATCGGGATGCGTTGCACACCGGACATATATGCATGTTTGCATACTCGTTACGGTAGAGGATACAATCGTTCGAACATGTATGTATTCTTTTTACTTCCATTACCAATGGACAAAGAACCTTCTCGGCTTTATAGGTGGTTTTGGGCAACTCGTTTCCCTCCGAAAGCATGTCCGCTAAGAGACCTAACACCGCTGTGAAACTCTTATCGGGCCAGCCATTGCTTGCCTTCAATTTTAGCAGTTCAAGCACGGATGACAACCTTGTGTATTCTGGCATGTAGCCTGGGAAAAAAGGTTTCTCTGAGTCCTCTATCAAGCCCCAGAATTTAACATACTCGCACTCATCACAGTTCCCTTCTGCATCGCGAAGCATCTGATCTAGATTGTCATCGTGCAGCCTATCCGAATCGGAACCACAATCGACATCATCTGGCGGCATATGGTTGGCTTCGTCGGCAATGTCGTTATTACTACCTTCCTATATAATCTGCTCTTCACCATGACTGGTCCAACGTGTATAACCCTTTTTGAAACCCTTTCGAATCAAGCGTGCTTCGATCTACGCTCGGTTCTTAAACATCTTCGGATTTTCACAGTCAATGCATGGACAGTACATATATTCTGCCCCTTTATTCAACATATCCTCTTCGGCAGCTCTTGTAAAAGCAAACACACCATTAATGTACTCTTCACCACACGGTTCTCAACGTATATCCAGCTTCAGTCCATCACACGGTTCATATTGAAAACCTTGGAAATAAATAAAAGGGTGACTTCGAAAGCGCATTTTCTGAGGCTTGTGTTTTCCAACAGAGAAAGCGTATTTTTCTCTAAACTAAAGGTGGCTTTTCTCATTTTTATATTTTTTTTGTATTTTATTAACTTACATTTGGGCCCTACTTGGTCAGTGACTTATTTTTTATTTTATGATTTTATTTATAAAATCTATGGCAGTCCCACATGTCATAGACTCGTTAGTTTATTAACTAAATGATTAAAAATAGTAGGATTTGAAGCTCAAATTGGGCTCAGGGTGACATCACATTGCTAATAGTCGTCGCTTAGGGCCCTAAGGTCGCTTGAGGCGAGCCGACGGTGATATCCCGTGGCGGCGCCATGAGATTCACTAGCGATTTCGGTATAAACGCCTAAAACTACTCAAATTAAAGGAAGCTTATGCTCCAGTAGCTCATCTCGAATGAAATCGAAGAAGGTTCAAGGCGGCTGGTTGTCGGTGAACAGAGGCGACGGCAGCAAGCTCCTCGGTGACAGGTGTTCTCGGTGGAAATAAATTGAAACCAAGTAGATGCACAGCTTTAGGGGGACATATAGGTGTGGAAATCAACCTTGGTGGGGTCGAGGACTCATCAGAGAAGAGTTGGCGTCGATGGCGGTGGCGGTGACAGAGAGGTACACGGTGACAGCTTGGCGTGGGCGACAATAGCTGAAATGGACCACACGAGCGAGCTCAGTGAGGTGAGGCAATACTCAAACCGGGCACGGAGTGGCGATGGACTCACCGGGCTTGGAGATCTCCCACGGTTACCGTAGCGCCAGAGATGGAGAAGAAGACTCTATTGGGGAGCTACACTGCACCGTCTGTGATAAGTTAATTATCACGAACGGTTTTCAACAAAAACCATCTGTGATATGTAGTAATATCACATACGATTATTTTTTAAAACCGTCTGTGATACTTGGTAATATCACAGATGGTTTTTTGTCAGAACCGTCTATGATACTTCACAGACAGTTTTAAATATAAATCGTTTGTGATATTACCTCTTCACAGACGGTTTTTAGCACGAAAAGTAACACAAACGGCCGCGAAACAAAAACTGTTTGTGATTGTGTTTAATACAGACAGTTTCAATGAACCGTTTGTGATCAGGCGTCCAATATTATTATTTTTGTAGTAGTGGTTCCATCCACTCCACAAGTCATGAAATGAATGCAAGCGTCTCCGAGTGACTGATCCAGTAAAAAAAAATCTGACCTAGTAGGACTGCAGAAGAATAAGGTTAACATACATTGGCAAAAGAGCTTATCTAGAGCACCTACCCATCAATCAAAATGTTATACACAAATGTATTCCTTGGTAAATTCTGAAAGCTCATCTCATGTGTGACTGCTAAAGCACTCTGCATCCTCCCTGATTTGCAATAGGCCCCGAGCAATATTTTGTAAATGTACACATCGAGTTTTAGAACACTCTCTTTGATTTTCGAGAAATATTCAAAAGCCTTTCCAATATCTCCATTAGCAGCATAACCTCTCATAATGATTGTGTATGTATGCTCATTTCGTGTAATGCCAGCAATAAGCAAAGTGTATATATCAAGTTTAAGACCTGATTTTAGCATTTCCTCAAATATGCTAAAAGCATTTGCAAAGTCATGTAAATGGATAAATCCACTGATCAGCATAGAGTAAGTTTTGTTATTATGCTTGATGCCAGATGACTCCATTTCTTTACTAATAGCTAAGGCTTTGGCAACCTTACCAATCTGCTTCAGTAGAGAATGTTAGAATTAATCTTGTTATTTGTATTATGATTTGGCATGCATTTAGCTAGAAAGTGCATGTGCACGTGTATGATCAGAGAATTTGGGTTTGTTAGTTGTGAGCTGCATGTAGATGCATGCATGCAAGGAGTTGGAGCGCGTGTGCAGGCAGCTGAGTTAGTGGTGGGTGCGTGAGTTAGTGTCTAGCTGAAGAAACGGTCCAAGTGGTGGACTGAGTTGTGGAGTTGCATGCATGAGTTAGTGGAGCGTTAGTGAATTAAGATAGTTAGTGGGGAGGTTACATGGGTTAAGTGGAGCATTTCTTTGCACACTTAATGTCTTCAGCTTCCTCTGTGTTATGGTAGTATTTTACCTAAAAAATACTTAGCATCTCAAAATACTGTAATATCGTGAAATTGGATTATCTTGATTGACCAACACCTTTTTCACATTAGTGGCCAAACTTCTGACTGCTGGACGTGCTTGACAAATAGCATTAAGATTAAAAAAGAATATTTTATAACTTTCTGAAACCCTAGTTTCGCTGTACTATATCTTGATACTGCTGGCTCATTGCATTAACATTATCTAGGGAGTTGACATTATTTTCATAATTATCTCTGTCGTGTCCAGATTTGAAAATAATGGTCATGCACTTCCTTAATCCAACCACATCGAGAGGTCCAGAGATATCTCTACCGTTAGATAGGAGGGACAAATTTCATATTGATCGCTCGCATTCCTTCGCATGTTTCATAGTAAACTCGAAAGCTACCTTTATGACTACCCATGTAGGAAACCACGACGATCTCAGGTCTAAGGATCCACATACACTATGTATAAGACCAACTGATGAAACTTAAGAATATAACAATTCTCACAGTGTCTCAAGGTGGGTCAATCCAACATTATGTTCTCCAACATATGTCCACATTATGCCGAGACCAGATTTCAACATCCAACCTCTCTGTGCATTTCTATACTAGTCTAAGATCAAGCTGGTACACACAATCAACATCGATGATAACACAATCCATATCACGATTAGACAGTAATAAGGTACCGACCTTATAGCCAATTATTACAATATCCTGGTCTCATGACCACCAACAAAATAAATTAGCCGCATAAGCAATAAAAAATATTAACTTGAGTGAGAAGCTATAACATCCCGAAATTTGGGTTTTCAAAAAAAAAAATTGTGTAGTTTAAGTCCCTAAAAAATTTCACCAATTTTATTTGATAATAAAGCTTAATTGGGAATTTCTGAAATTTAAAATATTTAATTTGACTAATGTAAACATCAATTAAATGAAAATTTGTGTAGTTTTCTGTAGTTGGGTTCCTTGTGCTCCAAGAAATTTTTCTGTATTTTTTTTTGGATTTTTCCGAATTCTTTTACTATTTATTTTTCCTCATTTGAATTTCAACCTTTTTCTTAATTCCGAAATCCTCTCTTTTTCCTTCTTCCTTCGTGAGCTGATTTGTTCTAGACTACTCCATCCTCTCTCTCTCTCTTTTGGGCTACCAGTCCAATTCCTTCGGGCCGTCCCCGCCATCCATCCCCGCTTGGCTCCCTGTTTCCCCACCTCGGCCTGGGCCCGCCGTAAGCAACACGCGTGCGGGCCCCACTCGCCAACCACCGCCCACGCACATGTGAACCCATGCCGCTACTCCCATGTGTGCACTGCAAGCCTCTCTGCCTAGGACTCTGCCTCCGTGTCGCCATCGGTGTCCGCCTCCACACCTCCCAAGGCTATAAAAGCCGCAGCCCCTGTGCGCATTCCGCGTCTCTCGTCGTGCAACCTCCCAGTGCCCTAGCCGCCTCAGTCGGGAAGTCGCTGTGGTCCGCCGCCCAAGATTCTTCTCTAAAGATGGTGCCACGCCTTCCTCGCCGTTCTCCACCAAAAAAGCCCCTCAAGCCCTTCCGCATGCGTCATCGACTCTGCCTTTACCTCCTCCGCCTTTTGTGTCCCATCACCAAAGGTCTCGAGCACCCGACAACTATCACCAACTTCATCTTCCTCACTTCCGGCCACGGCCGTGGCACCTACGCCATGTTCCTCGTCTCTCCGGTGAGTTAATCCCAAAACCAACTGTGTCACTGTGTATCTCTCCTCCCGATCTACAATTCCCCTACCTTTATTCCAAGTTTGGTTCACCGTACGCTGTGATTCTTCCTTTCTCTCTTATCTCCGTGCCGCCTTTCCCTGGCCATTCCTTGTCACTTCGATGAGCTTCTGCCTTCATTGACCCCGCCATCTTACCCTCGCATCGCGTTCTACGCCATGCTTCCCATCCCATCACCAGGGCATCCACCCTCGTCGTCGCCGTCGAGCAAACCACCGCCGCTATTCTCCTCGCTGCTGGTGATTGCCGCTGTTTCCCACTGCCGCATCTGCGTCACCTTGTTCGCATCGTTGCCCTCTTTCCGTTTTGCCACTTCACAGCCGCCACTGCAAACCCTAGCTCCGGCGAGCCCTTAAGCTCCGTACGCCATCATGCCACGTCGCCAGCACCATGTCATCCACCAACTCTTGCCACCTCATCTTCTCTCTGTGGCGTGGCCGCACCGTCATTACCTACGTGTCATCCACCTAGCCTAAACCTAGATCCAAATCCATATAGATCCGGTCCACCATGAGCCGTGTCTATGCCTCGTGGACCCCATGTGTCAGGCACTGTTCCATGAACCTAATCCACCGTACACCGTAGACCCAACTTCGTGGACTTGGTCCATAGACTAGTGGTCACACTTGTCAGCCACTCTACCCTTTTCTAGAATTCTTTTAATTCTTGAAAGTCCATAAATATCATTGGGCCCCACATGTCATACTCACGGCTATTTTCTGAATTTTGAAAATAAAGATTCTCGTGAATATTCCCTTGGCCCTACCTATTAGTCTCACATGTTCTCTCTTCCTTTTCTTTTTCAACATTTTCCTTCTCGATCAAACTTTCGAGAGCTCGTTCTCCCTCAAACGAACTCCAATTGAACCCATTCAAGTTTCTAAATTCATATAAATTCAATATCTACCTTTTAGTACCATTAAATTTCAATTTGGAGTTTATTTGATTTGTCCTTTTGAATTTTGGTTGTTTTGCGTTTTCTTTCTTGTTAGACGTTGAAGTCCGGAATTGTCCGAAGGAGCTGAAGGTCAAGGAAGTAGAAGATTGAAGTTAAAATAAGAACATCATTGCTATAGTAAGGCAAGTTATACCTTTGACCATATTGAACCCAGTTTTCCAAAATTATCTTGATTCAAATTATTGCATTCTACTTTAAGTATTTATTAAAATATTTTGGCTCAGCTATTCACCTATTTGATTTTATCCACTTTGCTCATTGTATTACTTTGATCTTTTGTCACCTTAGCTTGGTTAATTATTAATTGGTATTATCATAGCACCAACGTGGGTTGGTTAGACATGAATAGTCTGCTTAGCCATTATTGACATTATTTTGAGTTGCAAGATATAAACTTGACTAAATGATTATGAAATATGTTATGAAAAGATTGGGTGTTGTATGTTGTTACTCGTTGATGGCATGTGATGCACGTAATCAACAAGGTGGGAAAAAGATTTTGACCGAGGCGAGTGGAAAGGATTGATGATATGGTGGATGTGTGATTGGAAAAAGTGAAATGTGATTAATTAGTAGAATTCTGGCAGTCTCACCTTTTAAATTAAGGACTTAACTTTGTACACTATTGAACAGAACCACAATTGTATAACCACATGCCTGGTATGGAACAGCCTAACTTAGAAAGTTATGGAATTTTGACATTGACTACTCAGGTAATAGGCTAGTGATGGGTGGAGGTGTGGACTATTCTGAAAGTTACATCTATGGGCGGTTCGCCATCTCTAGGTCCAATGGTATGCGTCGGACCAGTGAGTGAGGTTGGGGTCGACGGTATGCACATCGAGAGAGTCAATTGTTGAGATGAAACCTCTGGAAGGTTTTGTTGTGACCAGCTCCGCACAAGTTGATTGCATCTTGTGGGTAAAGTGTACATCCTCTGTAGAGTGTTAATCAATCTATTCGTATAGCTGCGTCCTCAGTCGTGGAAATGCTCAGGGATTTCACATGAGGGGTAGATTTTCAAAAAATAATTGGGAAGGGACAGTTGTGTGGAGAAACTTATGCAACTATGTGAAAGAAACTGATTAGGTTATGTGAGTTTTGTGAAAACTATTGCTAAACTATTATTGTTAATTGTTTTAAATTACGCTTTCAATCTATTATTTGTATTCAATGTCAACTGTTGCTTTTATGCAAAAGAACCATAGAAGTCATTTCCTTTGGAATAAACCATCATCTATAATTGCATTATGTGATGTGACTTGCTTAGTACTCGATGTACTCATTCTTGCCATAAACAATGTTGTTTAGTTGAGAAGGCTACACCAGTCCATCGTCGGTCCAAAAGGTCTACTTCAAGAATCATGGAGAACTAGGTCGCGCTACCCCAGTCGATTGTCTGTGGGCATATGGATGAGCTCCACTGAAGTTATTCTGTTTCCTTCTGTTGCAGCTTATTTGAGTTATTCGCCTATGAGGCATTAATTGTAAGCTTTGACCTTAAGATCGTTCATCTGATAATTATTGTTATTTGCCTATTTATTAGCCATCTTTGCATATGGAATGATATTTTATCGATGTTGCCACTGTGTGCACTAGCATAATCCTAGACTAGTGCAGTATACACAAAGGGTCCATATTTGTATATTTGGGTCCCGATAGAAGCTCGTCCATATGTCCATAGGCAATCGACTGGAAATGCGTCCTAGACATCCAGGCGATCTCCTTCAAATCCACTAGCGTAGAAGTTGAAGTCTTCCTCGGCATCATCGAATACTTCTGAGATTTATGTTGAGTATAGCATGTGAGTACATAAAGTACCCTGCAAGTCTTGGAAAAAATACAATATGCAAGGCTTATCAAGGATGGCTCAGTAAGTTTTATTTGGCATAAAGCAATATTTTGTATTTCAAAACCAGTATTAGATGACAAAGCATTTAGTTAATCAAAATAACAACAGATCTAGTGAAGGTTCCAGCTATCTTACACAACTTTCAATTCATAAAGGCTCCAACTGCCTTGGATATCAAATACCTAACTAGTTCGAACTGCCATAAAGAATCGAGAGTTTCAACTACTCCCTAATTTCCCAAAAAGAGATTATTTGAAAATCAAAACCAAAGATCTACCATGTGAAAGTGCACTTTGCCCACCCTTGACCGTGGACATGGTTGTTCGAATATTTTTACACTCTACAGAGGTTGTACAGCTTGACCCACATGAGATAATCAACTTGTAATATCGGTCATGACAGACTTCCTTAGGCATGCGACTAAGTAATTATCACAAGGTTTTTATATTATTTTGTTCTAACATCAGCCTGCCCGATGAGTTTTGCCCCCAAGTCATGGATGTCCACTACCATCGACTTGAAACTCACCGTTGTAGGGGAAACCTACCTGAACATAGACATCTACTACCATCGTTCGGCACAAGGCCTTAACAGACATGGACGTCTACTACCATCGTCTACACAATCCCAAAAAGGAACACCTAGCAAATACTGCATGCGGGCATGATGATAGAACTTAGTAACTTAATTGGCCAGGGTTGCGCACTCCAGCCATGTGGTTATACGGTGAATGCTTAGTTTGAAATAACACAAGTGTCGGTCCTTAATTAACCAAGGCGAGACATTCAATAACTCTGTCCACTCGCCCAGCCTAAACAAGTTTTCCACCATTTTATTTTATTTTCTAAACTAATGGCAATACATATTGCCAAACTTTTGTAAACAAAGTTTCATAATTTGTAATAATTTTTCCCATAACCGACTAGCTTGACTAAGCAATTCTACTGTAATCATATAATCCAACAATAATGTATCCCTATAATCCAACAGTAATGTATTTATTAAATTTCTGCTAATCATTTAGGGTGACAAAGGAATAAGGGTAATAACATTCAAGGATATAATAATTCAAGTAGGTTTGACTTATCAATCCTATAGATTGATTTCATCATTTCATTTAAATAGCTATGCATCATAATTTAAAACAACATATTTGAATTTCAAAATCTTGGATCAAAATGATCAAAGGAGACTTGCCTTCTTCAAATGTGGATGGTGCTAGCTGCTCTTGAAAGTCCTCGTCCACTGAATCAACGTTCAAGTCTAAATGCAAAAATATGAGCACAAATAAATAAATAAATACAAATAAACTCCTAAAATTATAAAATTAGTACTGATGTATAGATATTGAATTTATATAAATTTAGAAATTTGAATCAACTGAATCAGAATTCGAACGAAGGAGAACATGCATCTGAAAGTTTGTCAAAAATGGAATACTGAGAGGGAAAGGAATATTTTTTCGTTGGAATAATAAAAACTAACAGAGAATGACATATGGGGTCCATTTGGTAGAGAGACAAGGAGAGGAAGAACAGAGCATGGGCATGGTGGCTCGGGTCAGCAGCGGCGATGACGAATGGTGGAGCAGGGAGGCGGGGGGTGACGGTAAAAGTGGAACGACAGAGTGGTGGCGGTCCTCCTGGTGGCGACGTCGTGGGTGGAGTGGCATGGCAGCGATGTTGGTGATATGCCCTAGAGGCAAGCATAGAGATGACTGTATCACGTCCATATTTATGAGTTATTAAATAAATGCTATTATGTTTCTTGGATGAATTATCAGTTATAAAGATTAACAAGTATACGACTTGTTGGTGAAGCTCTTTAACTTATATGATGCCATTCTAAAAGTATCCCTAGTTAGATGTAATTGGTCGGAACAACTAGTGATTTATCGACCAGCACATGTATTGATTGATGACCATGTTTCACCGGTCATGGATATGGGGATATTGAATCAATAATGTGAACACATGTTAGAGAACATGGTGTTGGATTGACCCATCTTGAGATACTATTGATATTGTTATGATTTTATGTGTCATCAGTTGGTCTCAAGCAATGATGATGTATAATCCTTAGATCTGAGATCAGCATGGTTTTCTACATGTGTAATAATACACTTAGGGTTGCCAAACGCTACTACATGATTGGGTAGTTATAAAAGTAGCTTTCGAGTATACTATGAAACATGTAGAGAATGTGACTGGTCAGATATGGGATGTGCCCCTCCTAACATAATAGCAGAGATATCTCTAGGCCCCCTCCATGTGGTCGGATAAAGAAAGTACATGGCTATGCCACTAGTGATCGAAGAGTCAACCACATGAAGTTATTCGTCACTTTATCGGGAAAGTATTGAACAGTCCATGGATGATAAAGTATCTCACATAGAGTTCAACCAGATATCATGAGGCAAAGGGAGAATACACGGGCAGGTCGTTCAATTTGATCAAATATGGACTAGTCGTATGGAGATACGATCTAGCCGTAGACTGGTCGAACATGATCACTAACTGGTCTTGAATTGGTCATAAGGAATTACGAACTGGCCATGACTAAATATAAACTGGTTGTATAGAGATACGGGCTAGTCGTAAGTGATAAGGACATGGTCGTTGATCATATTGCATTATGGTTCATCCGATATAATTTATGTTTTTTCGGGAATCGTTATATCTTGCTAGGAACCACTAACGACTCATGGTCGAAAAGGGTTTCCGAGTTACAACCGATTACGCATGAACTAACAGGTCACACACTTAATGGGTTGGAATAAACATGTTCGGATAAAATCCATCATGGGACCTATATAAGGGGATGCATGAGGCTGTTGGGAATAGAGGCGAGAACGCCGTGAGTTGCTCCACCGAAACCCTAGCCGCCATCTTTTCAGAGAACCCAACCATGCAAGTTGGTGCTAGCACATCGGTGTACAATGTTCCATCCCTAAATGTGTGGATGTCGTAGAGGCGCTACTGCGGTTACTGTTACGCTCGAGGACGATCCACGATCTTCAACGAGGAACGTGATTAGTTGCCGGAGGAGACGATTAACATCGAGGACACTGGACGATCGACTACAACCACTTCATCGACGCGCTCTACGTTGGATCAAGTTGCTCCAACTCTTCTTTCGCTGCACTGCGCATCCAGTGATAATGATCTATGATCTCTTGCTTGCATGACATCCTGGTTTACGTGGTAAAATTTTTAAATTGCCAGCTAATGTAGCCTACCTGTATCCCTTCAGGCGGTGGCTCAGGTGCACGGGCGAACGGCGGTGACGGCGCTCCGACAACGATCTTCGGGAGGAAGTGCGTGCATGACCACGATGTTGGCACGAGGGTCACGTCGGGTCATACGACAAGGCTGGAGGGGTTTCGAGGTGGCGAGTCTGCGGTGGCCGACGGTAGGGAAGAAGGGACAGTGGTGGCTGTGCTCCACTATGGCGTTTGGCCGAATCAGGGCGGGGAAAACGTGGAGGGAGTTCGGGAACACATGGTGACGCGCAAGAAATGGCAAGAAGCTCACCGGAGAGGGAGATAAGAGCAAGGCGGTGCGGTGGCCGACGACGGGGCAGCGATCAAGCCTCGGGGACAAAGAGAGATTGAGGAGTGTAAGGTGATGGAACGCAATGCTGATGCTCCCCTATTATAGGCGAGGGTGGCAACCGACTGGGCGTGGGCGACAACTAAGTGACGGTTTCGGGAATTCAAGCGATGAACAACGGCAAGGAGTGAATGCTTGTGATAGTGGGGCATTGATGGTGCATGGTAATGGCGGTGGTTCCTTTCGGCGTCGAGACATTTCAAATGGTGCATGAAGACAACAAGACGCGGGCGTGGCACATGACGCGATCAGGAGCAGAGAAGGCGTCGAGAAGAAGAAGAGAAAGAAGAAGAAGAAGAAGAAAGAAAGAAGAAACAAGTGGGTCGTGGGCCAGGAGAAAGAAAGGAATTGGGCTCAGCCCAAAGCAACAGAGAAACATGTTTTCGGCCCAAAAATAGAAATTGAAAAGGATTTGAATTTTGGAGAGAATTGAGATGGCGTTTGAATTTGAATTTGGATTCTTTTATATTTTTTATTTTCATCAGAGAATTAACTCCAACTGAAAACCAACAATTTAAATTATTATTTTTTAACTTAACAAAAACTGGGTTGTTGCATATTATTGATTTGATATCTCATATCTATGATCCATGAGATGTGATCATCAATCAATACATGTGTTAATCCATAAATCATAAGTGTCCTACATAATGATATAAGATCAGGGATGTTTAGAATGATATCATAAACATAAATAGAGAGTTTCACAAATAAGTTACATACTTGTCAATCAATATAAATGATATTTCATTCAAGGAACAAACTAACATATTATTAAAAAGTTCATAAACATAGAAACCATACAATCATCTTTATAATCGCTTCTAGGGCATATCACTAACAAATCATAGGGCAGAACTATAAGTCTATAACAAGACCTCTTACTAGTAGTTGGGACATGGGAGTGCCCGCGGATTTAACCATTACTCTATGAGTTATTGGTGAGACCCTTTCCTTGAATGACCAGCTCATTCATTACATCCTCATGAGTCGCGAGGTATGCTGTCATCTTAAGTTAAATACCACAAGCATATGGAAATTATGTTTCTGTTGGCTGGTCTCCATAGCCGGTTGTTAGTATTGTAATGGATCGTTAATTGGCCAATTGCTTTAACGTATCAGCTCGATCAGACTTTCTTATGTTTGGCGCACTGCACCCAACAAGGTTCTTTCTGGATTCGGTTATCTGTTTGCCATTTAGTGACTGAAGCGTCCAGGAAAATGTACTTTAGAAAGACTAATACCATACCATAGTAACCATACATAATAATAAATTGTGAGCATCTAAGGGCATAAAATGTTTGATTTGTTTCAGAATCGAGATTTAACATATGTAAATTGTTACACAGCTGTGCATGTTATCCAAGTAGCAGCCCAATCGACTATCCTTGTTTAACCAATTGAGTATATATCGTGCTGGTTTCTTTTCTGTTGTTTCAAATCAGACCATTTGATCCAACCTGACAAGTAACGCATTGAGGTGTGGTTGTGGAAGGTGCCTTAATTTAAGCATATCGAGTATCTCAAATATATGCCATTTCCATGTTGTTTAACGTGTATCCCCATTAGATGGATTATTTGGTTAGTTATGGGAAGGACATGATTCTAATTTGGTTCGTCACTTTGGTGCACAAAGTCATCTGAATGGAGGTAAATAATTAAATTTAGTAATATTAAATAAGATGATATCATTTATTCATTTTTTGTTGCTGCGGTTGACTATCTCATTTAGCACTTAATCTGTTAACCATCTCTCGGTCAAAATCCCCAATCATCTCCTCAGCCCCCGCTAACCCTAAATCCTCAATCATCTACCTAATCATGCTTTCGTGTGAGAGAAGAGGAACTTCATATATAAAAATTTAGGATTTCACATGAATTTTGTTGGTATCTATCACATCCTAGTGTGCATCCCCTCATCTCAACCACCTATCAAAACCCTAGGGTGAGCCCTTAACTAAAACTCAACCAAACCCACACTATAGAGAAATAACTTTTGAAGTGGCTTTACGAAGCTTTTATATATATATAATTATAGTGATAGATAAAGCAGACCGACTGGCATATTTCAAAAATAAAAATAAAAGGTTTTTTTTTCTACTACCGCAAACCCAAGCCCGACACCAGAAAGAAAAATTGAATCAGGCACATTTTGGAGCACTGAATTGTGTTGTGATTCATGTGCAACCTCTCCCTCCCTCCCCAATTCCTACCCTACCTCACTGATGTTGTCATGAGCTAATGCTTTCCAGTTCCACCACCTCCCTTGGCTAGATTAGCTAGCCACCCTTGCATTATGGAGTACGAGCTACCACTACCTGAAGAAGCTAGAGCAGTGCATCCTGTATAGAGAAATTGGAGCATATTCCCGTAGCAAAAACCTCGAATAAATAAACAATCTAAAAAGGAGCTCACTGCATACGATGAGTCCGGGCAAACCCGGATTGAAGAGTCCGGCCAAGTCTGCGGCGGAGAGGTTCCTCGAAGATGTGACAAGTTCGGCTTCATGGGCGCCGGACGGGTACGGCTTTGTAACTACTTTTTATTTAGGGAATGGGTGGAACTAGAGTTTTGGAATTGCGCATTTTGCTTAATATCTCTGTGGAATTAGGGTTTGCAATTGTGACGTTTAATTGCATTACTTACGGTAGACGGTGCTTTATTTATTTCTTGCAATGTATTTCATTGTTGCGGTAGGATGGATCCTACCAAGGCTATACGGCTAAGTGTTAGAGTTGGCGCCTATATGTCAAAGCCCGATAGGAATAGGACCGAGTACTGCCAGGCGAAGTGGGTGCACAAGGTAATAGATCGTGGGAATTTCAAAATGGGGGATTTAATTGCCATGTTGCGCTCAGAATTCAAGTGGGGAAGTTGGCAATATCTCTCTGTGTCCTGTTGGAACTATTTCCTTAGCGAGCACATCGACTTAAGCTCTCATGCAGACTTGGAGAGTGCACTTGCATTGGAGAAAAATGGAAGGGTCTTGCTGAATATGCAGGTGATGGGCGTAGCTCCATATTGGGAAGGCGGCCCATTGCTTGGCATGGAGGTATCACAGCCGGATTACAGTACGGTTGACAACCTAGCAATGAATCCATGTAGCCAAGCTAGCAATGAATTGCAGCAGGCTCTAGTTCTTTCCCGCAGTGAGCCACAAATTGAGCCTGCAACTACTAGTGAACCCAATAATGTTAGTGAGGCAAATAGTGTGAGTGAGCAAGACACTGAGGGTGAGCAAGACACTGAGGGGTGAGCCAAATAATATGAGTGACCCAGAAAGTGAGGAGGAGGACCATGTTGGAGTGGATGATGAGGGTATGTACAACCCTTCTGACCCAGATGACAATGTATCAGAATATGATCCTGCTGAGGAGGAGGAGGAGCAGCTCGAAGAGGAGGTTAATGATGAAGCTCTATTGGAGCCTCTCCCTGTGACTGACCTTAATAATCCAGTAATATAAGTGGATTCTATCTTTGCTGACCAAAGTACTTTTAAACGAGCTATTAGACATTATGCAATTTTAAATGAGTTTGAGTATAACGTTGACTATAGTGAGCAGAAGAGGTTTGAAGCATCTTGCACCCATCCAGACTGCAACTGGAGAATTCATGCATCGAGATTGCAGGATGACAGAACTTACAAGGTACTACATTTCATAGTACTTCAAACTTTCTGCGACAATTTTGGTTAATCTTTTGTTCTTTTGCAGGTGAAGGTAATTGGAGCACAGCATACTTGCTCCACCACAAGTTTTGTGGGGGACAAGATGTCGAACCCGGGAGCGAAGGATCCCGAATTCTCTGTGTTCAAAAACCAGTCCAGGATTTCCAGTGTACACAGTCTCACAAAAATGAATATCACATTCATATCACGAAAACGTAAATGGCATTAAATAAATAACTGTTTAATACAAATAAGTCTGAATAATAATATCAAATGTCAAATGATAAACACAGCGGAAATAACATAATAGTGGAAGCCACACGATGCGCCACAGGCAATCGTCTGGGTCAGAAGGCCTACTCGTCCGGGTCCTCACCGTCAAGATAGCAGTCTTCTCCTGAATAAGATTTATTCAGCAAGAGTGAGCACTACTACCGTGCTCGCAAGTCACACCCAATATTGAATTTAAATGCATGCATAAGGAAACAAGTGAGTATGGCCGGGGTTGTTTTGCATAAACAGCATTTTCAGTTTGAATAAGTATAGTAGTTTCTAAGGCAATTTTATACTATGATAAAATCATATTTTGAAATGACAATGATATAATGTGGATAACCTCCAATGATAAAGTGAAGGATCCCCTCCTAACACTTGGCTTCCCGCCCAAATTTTCATAAGGATTAACCATCCTCAACATTTAATAAAGCATTTAAAAACCAAAAACAATTCTAACTTTAAGTGGCCCTGCTAGCATGTCCATGACCATGACGCGCTATTCGAATAGTTTCTACTCTGCAGAGTTGGTACAACTTTACCCACACAAGGTGACATGCTCGTTATGTCGGCCAATTCACGCTCGTAGGCGTGTGGTGGCGATTACCATGAGGCCTTTACAATGTTTTATCCTAGTACATTCATGCCCGCTAAGGTTTCGCTCCTTTGAATCGACCGTCCTCCAGGAAGCCCCTCTGCGCCAAGTGGGAATAAAACGCCTAACCGACACCCACAAAATCATATGACATAAATATACTAGGACATCACAAATTAGTTAGCCAAATCCCGCCCATACAGGACATGTGGTGGTACGTTATGGCATAGCAATAAGCGGCTCAAAGACCGGTCCTCAATTGACTTGGGCATCATTCCTACAACCCATGGGCTTTGATCTTAACTAGATCAAACCGTGCATGAACTCGCACCCACCACTCCGACCATTTCGCCCAAGTCCAAACCCATTTTGATTTTATTTTGAATAAAAACTTTATTTTTAAACTCATGTGGTAAGACAATACCACAATGTCAAGTTTGAAAACAATTTGTAGAAATCGTATAAACCCTCCCAAATTTGTAAATGTGGACTAAGCTTGGCTAAGCATATATTTGAATTTTGGTAATATCTTGCCTATGGTATCAAGGTAGTCAGATACAATATTCAAATTTGGCCATACAATAACATATGGAATTAACTATATGTAAAGCAGGATATTAAAATATTTATAACAACATATGCATGCAATAAGGAATTTAAAAACTGAAAATAACTTTAAAATAATAGGGCAATATGGTCAATGGTGTAACTTGCCTTGTTCGATGTCTTGGAATTCTAAATCTTGATTGATCGAACTCTCCGAGTCGTCAAGTCTATACGTGAAAATATGACAAATTCAATATTCAAATTCAAATAAATTCAAAACATAGTTCAAATTAACTCCTAATTGAAATATTTTGGTTTAGTTAGCTAGATTATAATTTTATATAAATTTTGCAATTTGAATCACCCAATTTGGAGTTCATATGCAAAAGTTATGAATTTTAGAAATTTAAACCTAAATCTGAAATTTAATTGATTTTCCGAATTAATTTTCTCTGAGAAAAAGCTATTTATCGCGCAATGCTGACATCAGCGTACGGATTTCCGGAAATAAAGAAAGTAAATCTAATTCGACGGTGGGCCTCGTGTCATAGACACGGCTCGCGTGGACCAAGCCCACGCGAGCTTTGAACGATGGGCACGGTGGACCGTGCCACGTGTATGTGTGTGTGGTGGTCGATCGCGCGCCACATCGCCAGTACACGTAAGCCTTGAGGGTGAGGTGGCGCCACGGTGGCAAGGCCACGTCAGCTGGAGGTCGGTAGTGCTCCGGTGATGGCCTCGCCGGCGTTCTACGCCACGGCGAGACAAACGGTCGTGCGCAAAAGGTAGAGGAGGGCGATGCGAACTCGCGCTTACCAAAACGGCGCGAGTGGCTTGGAATGGTTGTCGCGACGGAATCGCGGCGGCGGCGTGCGGGTGACGGTGAAGTAGGAGTTCCGGCAGTTCCCAAGCGAAGTGGAGAGGACCACCGTGTTCGCGAGGAGATGCTGATGCCGAAGGTGGCGACGGAGAGGATGCGGCGGCGTCGGCTGCGGCGGAAACGAAGCTCCAAGCTTCACGGTCGTCGGCGATGGAACTTCAATTCCGGGCACTAGAGATGATAAGCGTGGCGATGGGTGGTGGCGTCGGGACCGGTGGGAATGCGCACCGGGCGCCTTTTATAGGCGTCGAGGTGCTCTGGGCGGCGTGGAGGAGGTGGAGGTCGCGGCGGTTTTGCGGTGATCGTGGGCGCACCGGTTGCGGAGACAAAGGGAGATCGTGGGGGAAAAGCGGCGGTTGCGGACCCGGTCTTGTGCACGCACTCACGAAGAGCGGAGCAGTTGGCAACTAGCCGTTCTGAAGCTTGAACGTGGGCGTAAATGGCGGCGGTTGCGCGAGCGACGCGGAGAAGAAGAAGGCGAGGAAGACGACGACTCAGGGTCGTCCGATTTTCAACGTACGGTCGAGATTAGATTCGCGAAGCGGTAAGTGACTTTCGGGCGCAGCCGTTGGATTAAGATCCAATGATTGAGATTAGACCGAGGGAAGCGGTAAGTGCGTTTTGGCGCGGCCGTTGGATTAAGATCGTGCGGCTCACATTGATGATGTCATTCGGACCGTGCGGTTGCTGTGAGAGATCTTGACCGTCGGTGCATGATCCAACGGTGGAGAAAAGAAGAGATACGCGGAGAAATGGTAGCCGTTCGATTTTGATCGGACGGTGGGAGAGGGCGAGAGGCGGTGCGGAAAGCGGTCATGGTGGGCTGCGCTGCGAGTGTTTGGGCGAGGCCGAGGTTTCGCCCAAAGCCATTTTTATTTTCTTTTGATTTCTCAATTGTTTTAATTTGTTAATTCATTTAGGCTTTAGAAAATAGCAAATACTTCCAAAAATTATGGAAAAATTCACAGAAATTCCCATACTCATTCTGGACTTAATAAAATTATTTCCAACTATTAGTTGGCTTTTAATTTTGTAAATAAATTTGTTTTAGCTTTAAAATATTTATGAAAAGCTTTTGAAAATTCAGGAAAAACCACAAACATAAATAAACTTTTAAATTTTCTGAAATTGAAATTTGTTTGTTACAAACCTACCCCCTTAAGGGAATCTCGACCGAGATTCGAGGATTGGTTAGCAAAGAGATCGGGTAGTTGGTCTTGAGGTCTTCTTCTTTTCCCATGTGGCTTCACTTTCCGGGTGATGACTCACTTTGCACCTTGTATGATCGATGATTTTGCTACGGTGACTCGCTCTGCGACATCCAAAATCTTGATTGGTCGCTCCACGTAGGTGAGATCTTCTCAAGATCGAAGCTTTCCAGAAGGTATGGTCTTCGCGCTTGCAAGCATTTCTTAAGCGGGATACATGGAAGACATCGTGCACGGTGACAAGGCTTCGGTAGCTCAAGCGATATGCCACTTCACCTCTTTTGGCTAGAATTTGTATGGCCCCACAAATCACAGGTGCGAGTTTTCCTTTGTTCGAATCTTCTTACTCCTCTGAGTGGAGTGACCCTGAGATAGACCAAGTCTCCTATCTCAAAGTTTAGATCACTCCGACGGTTATCAGCATAACTCTTCTGTCGGGTTTGTGCCACTTTCAGATGTTCCCTTATGGTTTTGACCTTACTTTCTGCCTCTTTGATTATCTCAGGTCCAAAGAGCTGATGCTCTCCTACTTCATCCCACAGAAGTGGAGTTCTGCATTTTCTGCCATACAATGCTTCAAAAGGAGCCATTTGCAAACTAGCTTGATAGCTATTGTTATACGAGAATTCCGCATACGGCAAATTCTTGTCCCAACTTTGTCCAAATTCCAGGGCACAGGCTCGGAGCATATCTTCGAGGACTTGATTGGTGCGTTCCGTCTGACCATCGGTTTGAGGATGATAGGCTGTACTGAAGTTGAGTCTGGTGCCTAAGGCTTCATGCGAACTCGCGAATCTTGATGGCGAGAGCCTCGTCGGACACGATCTTCTTGGGTACCCGTGTAGACAAACAATCCTAGCCATATAATGCGCTAACCGGCCGCCGGTATGTAGTCTTGGCGGGAATGAAGTGAGCTACTTTGGTCAACCGATCAACTATCACCGGATAGAATCATATCACGATTGGGTCCTAGGAAGTCCGGTGATGAAGTCCATGCCAATCTCTTCCCACTTCCATTCTGGAATTGGTAGTGGTGCAACAATCCAGGTGGTCTCTGATGTTCTGCCTTAACTCGCTGACACACATCACAGTGGGCGACGAACTCAGCAATTTCTCGCTTCATGTCGACCCACGATATTTCTCCTTGAGATCTGGTACATCTTGGTGCCAGGGTGAATGGAGTAAGGCGTTTCATGAGCCTCCTTCAGAATTGATTGTTTTAACTCCTGCTGGTTAGGTACGCAAATGCGGTTCCCAAACCACACAACTCCTTGTTCATCTTCAGCGAATCCTGGAGCCTTGCCTCTTCGCACATTCTTCTTGATCTCCTTGATGTCATCATCTTCTAGTTGTTTTTCTCTGATCTGACTTTGAAGAGTCGGTTGTACTTCCAAAGCATTCACACAACCTTGACTGACAATCTCCAAGTTTAGACGCTTCAATTCTTCATGTAGTTCGCCGTTCCTTTCGCACCATCATGGTATTGCAATAGGCCTTTCTCGCTCGTGGCATCTGCAACTACATTTGCTTTGCACAGGTGATAATGGATTCCAAGATCATAATCTTTTATCAACTCTAACTATCTTCTCTGCCAAGGTTTAATTACACTGTGTGAATATATACTTCAAAATCTTGTGATCCGTGAAAATCTCACAAGTTACCAATGAGATAATGCGCTTGAGATATTCAAGGCATGCACAATCACCGCTAACTCGGATCATGGGTTGGATAATTCCCTTCATGTGGCCTCAATCGCTGGATGCATACGCTACTACCTTGCCTTCTCGCATCAATACGCATCCGAGACCTTGACGGGATGCGTCATGAAGATCTCGAAATCTTTATGGATATCGTAAAACTAACACAGTCTTGAGACCAATCTCTTCTTGAGTCTTGAAAACTTTCTTCACAGCATCCTGTCAATCAAACTTCTTCTCCTTCTTCGAAGTTGAGTCATGGGTCTTGCAATCTTAGAGAAATTTTCAATGAACTGCGGTAATAACCCGCTAGTCAAGGAAACTTCTCACTTGGTGGTATCTGGGTTGCTTCCAATCGACATCGCTTCAACCTTGGCGGGATCTACGCAATTCCTCCCCCCGACACAATATGTCCAAGGAATGCCACTTGACTTAGCCAAAATTCACTTTGCTGAATTTAGAATAAAGCTGATGTTCTCGGAGCTTGTCCAGTATCATCCTGATATGCTTCTCGTGTTCTTCTTCATCCTTCGAGTAGATGAGAATGTCATCGATGAAAACAACCACAAACTTATCCAGGAATTCCATGAACACTTTGTTCATCATATTCATGAAATAAGCAGGGGCGTTCGTCAAACCGAAAGACATCACTGTAAACTCGTACAGTCCATATCTGGTGGTGAAGGTTGTCTTCGGAATATCTTCTGGTCTGATCTTTAGTTGGTGATAGCCAGATCTCAAATCAATCTTCGAAAAGACACTTGCTCCTTTCAGCTGATCAAACAGATCATCTATCCTGGGTAAAGGGTATTTGTTCTTGATCGTCACCTCATTGAGTGATCTGTAATCAACACACATCCTCATGCTATTGTCCTTTTTCTTGACGAACAACACTGGTGCTCCCCAAGGTGATGAACTGGGTCGGATGTAACCTCGGCTTCGCAGTTCTTCAATCTGTTTCTTCAATTCCGCTAACTCATTAGCTGGCATTCTATAGGGTCGCTTCGATATTGGAGCTGTCCCTGGGACTAAGTCAATTAAGAACATGACGTCCGTCCGTGGCATGCGGGTAATTCATCGTGAAAGACATCGACATATTCTCGGACTACGGTATGTCTTCAAGTTTCACTTCCTTCATCTTTGGTGAGGATAGAACTTCCATTGGTGCAGTCTTGGGTTTGAACTCAATGAAATTCCTTCTCCATTTGTGAGTAATAGACCTATTGGCACGATCTATTTGTCCATGATTCTTGGCTAACAGATCCATTCCAAGAATAACGTCCAGGCCTTGGGAATGCAAGACTATCAAGTCTGCTAGGAAGGATACTCCGGATATTTCAAGGGTGAGGTTCGGGCATAAAGAACTAGTTCTCATTTCTGAGCCCGGGGAATGGATTATCATGGGATTTGCTAAGGAAGATATTGGTAACCCATATTTGCCCACAAATTTATTTGACACGAAAGAATGCGAAGCTCCGGAATCAAATAGCACTGAAGCTGGTATTGAATTGACAAGAAACATACCAAGCACAACATCCGGTGCTGCCTGAGCTTCCTCGGCCGTGACGTGGTTCACACGTCCCTTGATGAAGCGGCTCGCGGCTTTGCGCATCGCCAGTCATTTGTGACTCGTGATGGCTTGGAAGACGCCACGCTCACGCTTCTTGGGACACTGTTGGCATAGTGACCTGTTTCATTGCGGTGGAAGCAGTGCAGTCCTCCAGCTGATTGAGGCGGAGCTCTTCGCTGAAATTGTCCTCGGTTGATGCACTGCGGAGTTGGAGGTGTTGGGGCGCGATTCTGCACCGGCTGGATGTGGAAGACCGGAACTTCCCACGCCGAGGTGGCTGCGCTGAATGAAACAAGGCTTGGGAAAGCCTCTGCGTTGAACTCAGGCGGCCATCCTCCGCTATGTTCTCCATCTCATGATGCTTGGCCTCTGACGGATCGCCTTGTCCACTAACTGTTGGAAGTCGGTGAAGTTCTGGGAGATGAGTTGGACAGAGATATCGTCGTTGAGTCCCTCCGGGAACCTTTCTTGCCGTTCTTCATCTCGGGCCACATCGGTAGGGGCATAGCGAGCTAGCGGTTGAAGCGGTGGAGATACTCGCCACCGAAGCGATTGCCTTGGCGGAGTGCATGAAACTCCTTCTTCTTGGTGTCATCATGCCGGCGAGGATGTGGGCATGACGGAAGGCTCACAAACTCGTCCCACGAGATGGCACGGGCATTGGCGTGGGAGATCTGAAATTGTCCCACCATTCTCGAGGCCGGTCCGTTGGTGATGAGTTGCGCAGGACCCTCTCGCGATCTGTGCATTGCGCGATGTCGATTTCTTCCGATGGCACGAAGCCAATCGCCGCATCCATCGGCTCGGTCTGCTTTGGAGAATGTCGGAGGACGATACGCATGAACTCCGACATTGTCACACGCCGAGAAAGGTGTGCTGGCTCGAGTTGCGGCGGTACGTTGTTGCTCGGTTGTTACGGCGTTGTTGAGCGATCGAGCCAACAATTCAATAAGGTGAGTTTGATTGGCCATCATCCATTGCCAATCCGGTCCTTCTTTGGTGGTGGGGAGGTTCTTTGAACATGCTGCTCCGATGGTCGGTATTTCGTTGTTCGACCTGGATGCCGCCATTTCTGTGCGGTGTTCACCATCTCGCTGAATTTTCCAAAGACTTAGGAAAGGGAAGAAAAGGTTGCACTAAGGGGAAGTAAATTTATATTAGCCCAAAAGCACACCAAAACAAGACAAAGGATCCAAATTTCTTTTTCAAAGTAGTTCTTTATTTTATTCATTTGATTATGGCTACCACAAAGGTTAGTAGCTCATAAACGCAGCTAATCGAATAACTAGGGAAAGCAAACATCTAAAATGGTGGAAGTAAAACATCTATGGGGTGGATGGGGTGTAGTCGGGAGTTGCGGTCTTTGCCTTGGCCCTTTTTGTACCGAGCCAATTCACCTGCACGCCTTGACCTCTCTCACGACCTCTAGCCTCCCACGAACGAGATCTGACTCGTCCGGTGGTGTTGCCATAGGCGTAATCCATCGCCTTGGCTAACTCCACCTGGTGGGTGATCTCCGGCATATCCTCATTCTCGACTGAGCTGAAGGCACTGCCTAGCCGAGTGGGGATGTGCATGGGATAGTACTGGAATGCAGTATCCCGAAAATGGGCGTCGTAGGTGTAGCGAAGTCGGCGTACGGCTTCTCTTGCCGCATCTTGGATGCCGTCCTCGAAAGTCTCCCGACGCATTGGGGCGTCGAAGATGTGGAAGGATGTATCCGGCGCTAAATTAGAGTAGAGGATGACCTCCACTCTCCAGCGCTCCTGCTGTCCCACGATATACTTGTATCCTTGGTATGTGGGTCTCTTCGTGAAACTCAGATGCTGCATCATTCTCCAGCGTAGACTCCATGGGAGATACGGGTCAGTCTCTCGGCCATCTACAATTTTTAGACAAGAGTTTAGAAATCTTTTAATAGAGAAAGGAAGAGTAAGACTCGGAAGCAGGTAAATAGTTTGTAAATTTTGAAAAATAGTCCTTAATGGTTTTACCAATTCTACAGTAGGCCACGACCTCTGATCGATATGGCTCGATACCACTTTTGTCGAACCGGGAGCGAAGGATCCCGAATTCTCTCGTGTTCAAACACTAGTCCAGATTTCCAGTGTACAGTCTCACAAAAATGAATATCACATTCATATCACGAAGCGTAAATGGCATTAAATAAATAACTATTTAATACAAATAAGTCTCGAATAATAATATCAAATGTCAAATGATAAACACAGTGAAATAACATAATAGTGGAAGCCACACGATGCGCCACAGCAATCGTCTGGTCGAAGGCCTACTCGTCCGGTCCTCACCGTCAAGATAGCAGTCTTCTCTGAATAAGATTTATTCGACAAGAGTGAGCACTACTACCGTGCTCGCAAGTCACACCAATATTGAATTTAAATGCGTGCATAAGGAAACAAGTGAGTATGGCGGGGTTGTTTTGCATAAGCAGCATTTTCAGTTTGAATAAGTATAGTAGTTTCTAAGGCAATTTTATACTATGATAAAATCATATTTTGAAATGACAATGATATAATGTGGATAACCTCCAATGATAAAGTGAAGGATCCTCCTAACACTTGGCTTCCGCCTAAATTTTCATAAGGATTAACCATCCTCAACATTTAATAAAGCATTTAAAACCAAAAACAATTCTAACTTTAAGTGGCTCGCTAGCATGTCCATGATCATGACGCGCTATTCGAATAGTTTCTACTCTGCAGAGTTGGTACAACTTTACCCACACGAGGTGACATGCTCGTTATGTCGGCCAATTCACGCTCAGTAGGCGTGTGGTGGCGATTACCATGAGGCCTTTACAATGTTTTATCCTAGTACATTCATGTCCGCTAAGGTTTCGCTCCTTTGAACTGACCGTCCTCCGGAAGCCCCCTCTTGCGCCAAGTGGGAATAAAACGTCTAACCGACACCCACAAAATCACATGACATAAATATACTAGGACATCACAAATTAGTTAGCCAAATCCTGCCCATACAGGACATGTGGTGGTACGTTATGGCATAGCAATAAGCGGCTCAAAGACCGGTCCTCAATTGACTTGGGCATCATTCCTACAACCCATGGGCTTTGATCTTAACCAGATCAAACCCGTGCATGAACCTGCACCCACCACTCCGACCATTTCGCCCAAGTCCAAACCCATTTTGATTTTATTTTGAATAAAAACTTTATTTTTAAACTCATGTGGTAAGACAATACCACAATGTCAAGTTTGAAAACAATTTGTAGAAATCTGGTATAAACCCTCCCAAATTCTGTAAATGTGGACTAAGCTTGGCTAAGCATATATTTGAATTTTGGTAATATCTTGCCTATGGTATCAAGGTAGTCAGATACAATATTCAAATTTGGCCATACAATAACATATGGAATTAACTATATGTAAAACAGGATATTAAAATATTTATAACAACATATGCATGCAATAAGGAATTTAAAAACTGAAAATAACTTTAAAATAATAGGGGCAATATGGTCAATGGTGTAACTTGCCTTGTTCGATGTCTTGGAATTCTAAATCTTGATTGATCGAACTCTCGAGTCGTCGAAGTCTATCTGAAAATCGACAAATTCAATATTCAAATTCAAATAAATTCAAAAACATAGTTCAAATTAACTCCTAATTGAAATATTTTGGTTTAGTTAGCTAGATTATAATTTTATATAAATTTTGCAATTTGAATCACCCAATTTGGAGTTCATATGCAAAAGTTATGAATTTTAGAAGTTTAAACCTAAATCTGAAATTTAATTGATTTTCCGAATTAATTTTCTCTGAAAAAGCTATTTATCGCGCAATGCTGACATCAGCGTACGGATTTCGGAAATAAAAGAAAGTAAATCTAATTCGACGGTGGGCCCTCGTGTCATAGACACGGCTCGCGTGGACCAAGCCCACGGGCTTTGGAGCGATGGGCACGGTGGACCGTGCCACGTGTATGTGTGCGCGTCGATCGTGGCGCCACATCAGCAGACACGTAAGCCTTGAGGGTGAGGTGGCGCCACGGTGGCAAGGCCACGTCAGCTGGAGGTCGGTAGTGCTCCGGTGATGGCCTCGCCGGCGTTCTACGCCACGGCGAGACAAACGGTCGTGCGCAAAAGGTAGAGGAGGGCAGTGCGAACTCGCGGCTTACCAAAACGGCGCGAGTGGCTTGGAATGGTTGTCGGCGACGAATCGGCGCGGCGGCGTGCGGTGACGGTGAAGTAGGAGTTCGCAGTTCCCAGCGAAGTGAGAGGACCACCGTGTTCGCGAGGAGATGCTGATGCCGAAGGTGGCGACGGAGAGGATGCGGCGGCGTCGGCTGCGGCGGAAACGAAGCTCCAAGCTTCACGGTCGTCGGCGATGGAACTTCAATTCCGGGCACTAGAGATGATAAGCGTGGCGATGGGTGGTGGCGCGGGACGGTGGGAATGCGCACCCGGGGCTGCCTTTTATAGGCGTCGAGGTGCTCTGGAGCGGCGTGGAGGAGGTGGAGGTCGTGCGGCGGTTTTGCGGTGATCGTGGGCGCACCGGTTGCGGAGACGAAGGGAGATCGTGGGGGAAAAGCGGCGGTTGCGGACCCGGTCTTGTGCACGCACTCACGAAGAGCGGAGCAGTTGGCAACTAGCCGTTCTGAAGCTTGAACGTGGGCGTAAATGGCGGCGGTTGCGCGAGCGACGCGGAGAAGAAGAAGGCGAGGAAGGCGGCGACGTGGTCGTCCGATTTTCAACGTCGATCGAGATTAGATTCGCGGCGTAAGTGACTTTCGGGCGCGGCCGCTGGATTAAGATCAATGATTGAGATTAGACCGAGGAAGCGGTAAGTGCGTTTTAGCGCGCCGTTGGATTAAGATCGTGCGGCTCACATTGATGATGGCATTCGGACCGTGCGGTTGCTGTGAGAGATCTTGACCGTCGGTGCATGATCCAACGGTGGAGAAAAGAAGAGATACGCGGAGAAATGGTAGCCGTTCGATTTTGATCGGACGGTGGGAGAGGGCGAGAGGCGGGTGCGGGCGAAAGCGGGCTGGTGGGCTGCGCGCGCGCGCGAGGGTGTTGGGCCGAGGCCGTAGGTTTCGGCCCAAAGCCATTTTTGATTTTCTTTTTGATTTCTCAATTGTTTTAATTCTGTTAATTCATTTAGGCTTTAGAAAATAGCAAAATACTTCCAAAAATTATGGAAAAATTCACAGAAATTCCCATACTCATTCTGGACTTAATAAAATTATTTCCAACTATTAGTTGGCTTTTAATTTTGTAAATAAATTTGTTTTAGCTTTAAAATATTTATGAAAAGCTTTTGAAAATTCAGGAAAAACCACAAACATAAATAAACTTTTAAATTTTACTGAAATTGAAATTTGGGCTGTTACACAAGATGGCCTCATACAAATGGTGTGCATGTCATATCAAGGATTGGCTGATTGAGGATCCATCTCTTGGTCCTAAAGAATTGAAGAGGAGACTCCAGGAGAAGTTTCATATCGATGTTAGCTACTTCAAAGTTTGGGCTGCAAAGGAGGCTGCATTAGAGGAAATACAAGGCTCCTGGGATGATAGTTTCAACATGTTGTACAACTTCAAAACAGAGGTTGAGAAGAAGTGTGCTGGTAGTATGGTTGACATAGAGTATACACTGGTGAAAGGGAGGCATCTCTTCAGTAGAGTATTTGTTGCACTCAAGCCCTGCATTGATGGGTTTTTGTATGGATGTAGACCTTACCTAGGAGTAGACTCCACACATTTGACAGGGAAGTATAAGGGTCAGTTAGCATCTGCAACAGCAGTAGATGGTCACAACTGGATGTTTCCAATTTGTTAGGCCATATTCGACTCTGAAATACTACAAAATTGGGAATGGTTCATGGAGAGGGTGAAGGTAGCCATTAGTACACCATCTGGCTTGGCAATCCATACTGATGCTTGCAAGGGGCTTGAGACAGCTATCAGCAATGTTTTCACGGATGGAGTTGAGCACAGGGAGTGCAAGTTACATCTCTGGAGAAACCTGAAAAAAAATTCAAAGGCCCTGTCATTGACAAGAACATGTGGCCAGCTGCAAGAACCTGTAACCAAACAATATTCCAGGGTCACATGAGTTTGATTTAATCTTCTTGTCCAGAGCTCATGCAGTGGTTGCACACATATCACCCACACAAATGGAGCAAGAGCATGTTCAATGGAATGTGCAAAGTTGACTACATCAACAATAACATATCTGAATCCTTCAATAGCAAGATAAATGCTTACAAAGGACTTCCAATTGTAGAACTTTTGGACAGGATTAGACAATTTGTGGTTGCCAAAATGGAGTTGAGGGGCAGAATTGTAAGAAAGTTAGAAGGGAAGATATTGACACAAATTGTGCAACAGTTGAATGCCAACAGTAGGGGCTTGAAGGGATATAGAATCACTAGATGTGGTCCTAGTGGTGCTGAGGTTTCCACTCTTGAATCTGCAACAAATGACACAAGATATGCAGTGGAGTTGGATGAGAGGATGTGCTCATGCAATCAATGGCAAATCAGTGGTAAACCTTGCAATCAAGCAGTAGCATTCATATGCCACACAAGGGGCAAACTCAAGGACTTTGTTGATGATTACTTCGGAGTTGATAAGTTCAAGGCTGCCTATGCTGGTGTATTCAGGCCAATTCCTGATAAATCGCAATGGGAAAGTATTGACCCTGGTTTCAAGTTTTACCCACCAAACTTGAAGAGGCCAGCTGGTAGGCCAAAAACACAGAGGTACAAGGACCGTCTAGAGCAACCCTTTAGAACAAGACAGCGGTGCAAGCGGTGTGGTGAACTTGGACATCGGCAGAAGGGGTGCAAAAACAGTGTACCAACAGTAGGGGAAGAAGCTCCAGCTCAAGCACCAACTAACAAAAGGTTGGACTGCTAAATTGTTACATTACCTAAATTATTTGGACTACTACTTACATGAAGTGTCTGCAGGAAAAGAGTCTACCAGAAGAGGACTACACAGGAGGGTCAAGTTCCACTACCATTACCAGCTACAACAACAACTAGAAAGAGGTCATTTTTTCTCTTTTTCAGCTACTTCAGTCATTTCCCTGTGATATATTTGCATCCATGGAGGTCCCTGGCCACTTCAGTCATTTTCTCTCTCTTTCATGCATGCAGGGCAACCAAGGGAAAACAAACCATGAAGAGGTCCCTGGGCACTTCTAATCCCAGTGAAGAAAGGCAACCTCCCACTACCAGGGCCATGAAGAGGTCCCTGGGCACTCAGCTTCCAACAGCCTCCTCACAAACCAGGAGAACATCACCAAGAAAGGCAGGGGGCAAACAGACCTCACACAAGATTTGATGATGCTATGTTATGAGGATCCTCTGTAATCTGATGTTATGAACCCAAACATGTCATTTTGAGAGGAGGGTTCTTACTGCAATCTGTTATTTTGTACTCAACCTACTGTAATATGTTGTTGTGAACATGCTTTGCATTGTGGCTCTGGTTATCCTTGTGCTGAAACATTTGTTATGAGACATGTTATCTGTTAGGCTATCTGTTATGAGACATGTCATTTTGAGATGATGATGATTCTTATTGCAATCTATTATCATTCTACTGAGATAACATATGCATGTTATGAGACACCACAAGCTCATTCAATGCAAAATCAGTCATTTTGAATTCATGCTTCTTACTGTAATTTCAGACCAACTGAAACACCACAATCTCATTCAATGCAAAATCACAAACACATTCTTCTTCATTTCAACATAACAATTACATCACAGTTTCAAAATCACAATAACAAGAAGAAACAAAATTACAACAATCATCAAATTAATCTTGTATTCCAACCTTCCAACAACATTGGCCTCCATTCTCTCAACCCTATCTATTAGCTTTCCAACATCCACCATTACACTTCTTTCATCACGATGTGCACGGTCGGTAGCCCCTTGCACCGGTTCTACCTCTTCTACCCATCGCCAGAACGCACAACCAATCCCAGTTTCCTTCCAAAATTGGGTGAAAGCATATCAACTACAAAATTCAAATTTCTTCACATACAACAAAGACAACAAAACCCAAAATCAAATGGAATTCTGAATCCAAATACTTACTGAATACATAGGGCATTTGTAGTACCCACGGCCATGATTTTTCCGAGAGTTGGACGTCCTGCGTCTCACCACCAAATTGCAATTCGGGCACTTCACAGATGGAGTGGAGCAATATATGTCCCCTCCTTGGCTCATTTCCACAAATTAGGAGCTCGACCGAAGGCAAAGGAAACCAAAAAGAGAGGGGGAGAGCAGTAGGCAAAATCACCCGAAGGCAAGGATAGAGTAGCAGCCAAATGGGGAGAAACTAGGGTTGCCTTTTGTTTATATGGGGTGACGCTGTCCATTTCACCTCTGCAGCCGGATGAAAGGGCAATTTAGTAATTTCGCCAGCCAAACAGCAGCAAACGTGACGGTAACGCCGGGACAGTGACGGCAGTGTTATTCGGCATAATTTCGGCTCTTCACGGGGTTGTTTTTCAATGCGTGACGAAGGCGATGTTAAACCTCTAAATACGCCCGAACGTAATGTCACTGACCCAATTTTCCCTAAAAAAAATAGTCCAAGTACCAACTATCCAGTCCTGTCGAGAACCTCTGCTCATGAACAAAACTTGAGATCTTCTATACTGCACGATGTATAGTCCGCATCTCAAGAAAAAAAAAAGAATGTGTAGTCCACGAGTAGCGAAGTTTGGAGATTGGAGGGTAAGGAGCTTTAGGCGGATCTGGTGCCCTCTCTCTGTCGTCTACATCTCACGTAAAAGATGTAAAATCACTTTGGTTTTGAATTGACCGTGATGTTCTCTGGAACGCTAACGAGTAGTGCGGCACATATCGCTGCAGTCTCTGTTGGAACTGCACAATACTGCACGCAATCACATACTTGTCCATTTTATGATTCTGCGCCCTTAGGTTAACTGGGCCGCGCATGAGCTACAATACCCCTTGGTTCTTGGACGTTGATCTAGCGTACGACAATGCCAGTGTGACTGCTTAAGTTGCTGCTTAAGTTGCGATCAAACTAGTAAATGCACAAGAACCTCGATCATAGGGACTAGTTGGCACGGCTGCAGCTTTTTTTAAAAAAACAGTTTTCGACCGGGCTGCAGAACTGAACGGCTGAGCTGAAGAGATTTGATCTTTAACTATCTGGTTTTTATGTAGGTTGGTTGGAGCTTCTGAGTTGGAAAATATCTGAAATACCCATAAGGCAAATGATAGCTTGTTTGATGTCATTTAATGACAATTCACAGCAATTGATGGCAATTAACGACAACTAACAACAATTAATGACAATTGAGGTGAATTAATGGGAACTAACAACAGTTGGTAGCAATTAATGATAATTAATGGCAACTAACAACAATTGACGGTAACTAATGATAGTTGACGACAATTAATGGCAACTAACAACAATTGATAGTAATTAACGATAATTAACAACTGTCGTAGCAAAAAAAAGGCTAGATAGTGGGTACAGAGTACCCTTTATCTTGGGGGAGGACCAAAGGGAGGAGCCAAAGACACAAATAATATGAATGAGAGGGAGCCCCTTTATTACATGGGGTGGAAGGTTATTTATAGCCTTCTCTTGGGGTACATGAGATTATAATTTTACCCTGTATAGGGCCCTACACTAATAGGGGTTGCAGGCCTTTTCTCCCCCCCCTAAGTGCAGCCTTTGGTCCTTGGTGGACCCTCTTGGTCTCGGTTCACCATGCTAGTGCACCCGATCCAACGGTACTGTGGCACCCTGATGGGTGCGGGGGTACCCCCTGCCCAGAGGTCCTTGGGCACCTGGGTGGCTATAGCCATTCGGGCCCCTTCGAGCCCTTCGGCACACCGGTATTCCTGACGACCCTAGGTGCGGGGCACCCCTTGGTGCCCAGCTACGACAACTCAGAGAGCACAAGTTGGCATATTAGATATTTCAGAAATGAAAAGGGAAAGGGAATGGGAAAGAACGTGGGGAAATCAAAAGATTCTTACACGAATCATTCTCCAATATTAAGAAAACTGCAAGTGCTGCACCAAATGCCAAGTCCAAGAAAGCAGGCTGCAAAACATAAACAAATTGACCAGAATAAACTTTGAATGTTCTGACGGGAATTAAATTAAGAAAACATATACATTACCTGAAATATAACAGCAGGAGAGAAAACCAGGACAACAACAAGATGATAGTACTTGCGCAAAAGAATCCTCTCCGTTTTAAGCGGCCGCAACGCGTCCCGGTGTACGAGCTCCAGTGGGAGGGCAGATAAGTCCGTGCCGACGCCGGTGCCATCGGGGGCGTTCTTCGGCGTGGGAGGCGGCGTCACCAGCTTCTGCTTCTTGGAGTGGCGGCGCCGGCGCTGGCGCCAGTGTCGTCAGGGGCATTCTTTGGCGTGGGAGGCGACATCACCAGCTTCTGCTTCTTTCTTGGAGTGGCGGCGGCAGTGGGGATCCGAAATTCTGAATGCACTCAATGCAGGCTCTAGTCATTTCTTGGACTCAATTCAGCTGAATGCACTCAATCAGGAAAAAAAACAAGAGACAAGACATCCCAGTGGCAAGGTGCTGTCGTTGTTTTTCCACGAGTAGGGATCGAAACCCCCTTGGAGCATTAATTTTTGCAAAAGTTTTAGATTTTAAATTCATATTTGATCCAAAACTTTGAACGAAATTCTTTCAAAATTATTTTCAGTCCTTTCGGTCCCCACCAAAAAAAATTTTAAACGAAATACTTTTCCTAGAGCTGTAGAGGCACATTCTAAAACGTCTCAAGATTCGTCCCTATAACTAAAATTTTGTCCTCTTAATTCTTAGACATATTCTCAAACGTCTCAAGATTCGTCTCTACATAAATGTAAACGTATATGTGCCTTCCTACAGTAAGATTTTGTGGCGTCATATAAAACATCTTGAGAAACGTCTTTACATACGAGGTGTTTCTCAACGTAGAGACAGACATAAAAGCGTCAAAACAAAAGTGTATCTACGTGATAGTTTTGTTGTAGTGTAGGGTTGCGTGTTTGAGCGTGATATGAAATATCTCTGCTGAGGCGACGCCTCGAGACGGGAGACTCCCTAGTCGCCGAGGCGTGGCCATCGAAACGACTAGGGCTTAGCGTGAGAGCACGATGTGCGAGGTCTCTCCACCGAGGCGACGTCTCGAGACGGGAGACTCCCTAGTCGCCGAGGCGTGGCCATCGAAACGACTAGGGCTTAGCGTGAGAGCACGATGTGCGAGGTCTCTCCACCGAGGCGACGCCTCGAGGTGGGGGACTCCTTAATCGCTGAGGCGTAACCGTCGGAACCACTCGGGCTTAGCGCGAGAGCGCGATGTGTGAGGCCTCTCCGCCAAGGTGACGCCTCGAGGCGGGAGACTCCCTAGTCGCCGAGGCATGGCCGTCGGAATGATTATGGTTGTGCGTTTGAGCGTGATATGAAATCTCTCTGTCGAGGCGACGCCTCGAGGCGAGAGACTCCCTAGTCGCCGAGGCATGGCTGTCAGAACAACTAGGGCTTAGCGCGAGAGCACGATGTGCGAGGTCTCTCTGCTGAGGCAACACCTCGACGCGGGAGATTCCCTAGTCACCGAGGCATGGCCGTCGGAACGACTAGGGTTCCGTCGGTGTGCGTCAGGGTCTTTCTTGCTACGGTGGTGGGCTTATTGATAATGCCACCCTTGTGGGCTTAACATTTCACACCTGGGACAGTGTGTGTTTTTTTAATCAGCGTGTCGCACGAGAAGGACAAGATAGGCCCCGTGCTGCAGTAGTTCTGTGGAACCGCAAATGCATACTACACACGAGAAGTGCCAATGCTTATGGAAAAGAGAGAGAGACGCACCGCTCTTTGGCGGCTGCGGGGTGTGTGTGACGAGGGTCCTGGCCTCACGGGATGGCTTCGGGTGTAGGTGGGCTTCCTTCGGGTTCTGACCGAAAAAAATATGACGAAGTGGGCTTCAACCAGGATTGCTTCTGCCAAAGGATGCTCCGGAGGCGGGAAGAGGCTTCGGCTCGAGGCGAAGTGTGCTTCGGTCGGTGTGGAGGTGTCCCCAGCTCATCCCGTGTGTAGCTTCTTGTTCGGTCCCCACGGACGGCGCCAACTGTCGTAGCAAGAAAAGGCTAGACAGTGGGTATATAATATCCTTTGTCTTGGGGGAGGACCGAAGGAAGGAGCCAAAAACACAAATGTATGTATTGCTTGAATATGAATGAGGGAGCCCCCTTATTACATGGGGTGGAAGGCTATTTATAGCCTTCTCTTGGGGTACACGAGATTACAATTTTACCCCATACAGGGCCCTACACTAGTAGGGGCTGCAGGCCTTTTCTCCCCTAAATGTAGCCTTTGATCCTTGGTGGACCCTTCTGGTCTTGGTTCACCATGCTAGTACGTCCATCCAGCGGTACTGTGACACCCTAACGGGTGCGGGGTACCCCTGCCTGGAGGTCCTTGGGCACCCGGGTGGCTATAGCCCTTCGGACCCTTTCGGGCTTCTTCGGCACACCGGTATTTCTGACAACTCTAAAGTGCGGAGCACCCTTTGATGCCCTACTACGACAACAACAATCACATGAGCTGGCTGCCCATCTGTTCCAACGAAACCAATCTACATGGCCCCTTCAGGTATTTGTGCATTATACAGCTAGATGCTGGACATACTCCACTTTTGGGACCTATTTTGTCTCCTCCGTAGTCAAAACCATTTGCACCAATCACGAAAAGAGCGGCAGTACATGGTACAGTGAAACTCAGTTGCATGGAAACCAACGAAATAGTACTATGATCATTACTTTGTTGGAATAGTAACACACACCAATGGCAAACAGGCCATGAGATTATGGATATTCAGATTTTTATTTATTATTGTACGACATGATAGAAGTGGTCTCTCTTCATACATTAGAGCGGTAGAGCCCATTGAAATCATATATGCACCAAGTGAGGCGCTCACTAGTTCTGCAGCAACTCGGAAGGTGTCCAGAACTTCTCTCACATCAACAGCAACCTAAAAGACAGGAAAGGAAATACGAATGTAAATATTCCCACTCAGGTAAAACAGAACTTTTATATAATGCCTAAATGAACTGACAACTACAAAATTGCAATCAAAGCAGTATGTAACATCACAACAAACTCCAGCAAGACAGTCCCCAGTGTCATACGGATTTAATGTGATGTTACATACAAGGATTACTGCCTACATCACCCAACAGCTTAAAAAAAAGGGTTAGCAGTTAATATATTATAGAACTCTGCTAAGACGATATTACTGCCCTACTGAGATGAACTAAATAAAAACTATTCATTGCATTTTTTTGATTCAGTAACAAACCAAATTCATGACCAATATTCCTTCCAGTCTAAAAAACTTGGTATTGTTTTGACTTTACACAGTCTACTAGATCCAAATTTGTTTATCGATGTTCAACAAAATATGCTAGCAAAGATTTGCAATATCGTGTTATAATAGAACTTTTTACAGCAAATATGCCCGTACAACTGTCCTATGACCAATCTAGATAAATATGCCCATACAAAGCAGTTTTTTTTTAAAAAAAAATAATTACATAAATAAATAGTCAAAGAAAAAATTACAAAACTAAACATATGTCGTCAATTCCAATGGCGACAGGGAGTTATCGTCATTTCAATTAGCGACAGGGACCCTATCGCTAATTCAGCTCCCTGTCACCAGTTGAATTGGCGATAGGACTAACCACCACAGGGCATGCTAGGGTTGGGGTCTCTCCACGCGAGCCTAGGCAATTGGAGTGAGGAACAGGGTGATTGGGATGGCCTCCAAGGTTTTATAGTTGGTACGGGGCGGGTAATAAACACCCAACTCTAGAGGCAATTTTGGAAGGGAAACCTGCGGAAGCCACGGGAAGCTCCTCGCGACGGCGGCCGGCTTCCACGCGTTGTAACAGCTTCCGGGTTTAGAGAAAAGCGGGGGAGAAAGCCGTTCGTTTGGAACGGCTTCCGGCTTTTCCGTGCGAAAAAGCGGAAGCCGCCCATAATAGTGCTATGTGGACGGTACTTTTGGTAGTTGATATTCCCTTTGTGGTACAAAGCTAAGGGCCTTTTTGTTTCATAAGATTCTAAAACATAAGAATAGGATATGAACACGTGTGTAAAACAGAGGATTGAAAAAAGAAAACAGGATTATAGAACAGAGGATTGAAAAAATAAGGTTGAAGTGGATGTTTTGATTCCTTTGAAAGTCCTGTGATTCATGAGAATGCTACTGTAAACCCAAGGAATTCATTCAACTGGTTCCTTTGCATCAAACGCAGGTACAGTGGAAAATCCTAAAGGAATAGGATTAGGATCGATGTGTTTTTACTTTGAAACCCTTTCAATCAAAGTTGACCTAAGCCTATTGCTAATCCCTAAATGTGATTGCATGTTTTCATAAATAATCATGTTTTCATAAACACTAACTCAAATAATATAACGCTAAGGGTGGTACATGGCTAAGAGTGTCTTCCGGCCCATGAACAAAACAGGGGTAAAAATAACGAAAGATCGAATTTTACGTTTCTATGTGGCATAAATGCATAATTGAGTTGAAAGTTCATGAGTCCATACGAAGGTTCTTCAAATCCAGTTGAATGTTCTAATACAATTGAAAGTTCTTGAATCAAGTTGAAAGTTCAATTTTTTTTCTCGAAATCATGCCATAAATAGGGCGTGGGTGGTATTGGAGCCTGCGGCTAATGCGTCAACTAGAAAAACGCATTACACATCCATGACGAATTAAACGTCCCCACTTCTCAGTCAATATATATTTCCTTGTGATTTATAATACAAATAGTGGTTCTTCCTTAAAAAAAAGTAAGAGAAATAGTGGTCAAAGTGGTTTTACACCCTTTTCTCAATGTCTAAAACAACCTACGTTTTGAATATAGTACGATTGGCACATTAATTATGTTGTACAAACTAATAATAATAATTATTATTATTTCTTATTTCTAGGGTCCTTTCTATAAGATATAAGATATATATGTTATGAAACCTAATTGTGAGGAAAAACTAAACCGTCCCTTGGAGGGGTTCACCCCTTTGGCTATAAATATGAGGACTCCCACGTACAAAGACATACAAGACTAAAGATATTAGATTGTCCTCTACATTCCGTCTCTATCTTGTGTGATTGCTTTGGGGTTTCCTACCGATGAACTCTATTACTCAACACATTATCAACACTTATGCTCTTCAATGGCAAAAGTGATAGCACAATCATATCAAGGTATGTTTATTACAAAGGGCTGCGGCCAAAAGAAAAGAAATAACTCACGGAAGAGTAGTAGAAGTAGTAGGCCACACGACACAGCAATCGTCTGGGACGCAGCGACCTATTCGTCCAGATCCTCACCGTCGGGACGTCTTCTCTGAATAAGATTTATTCTCTTGCGCGGTGGGACTAATGTCGACCAACACCCACACATACAACATAGCACAAATAACACTAAGACACTACAGATTATTTAGCCAAATCCTGCCCATACAGGACATGTGGTGGTGCAGTAGGCGAGCAAAATACGCTCAAAGACCGGTCCTTAAGCGACTGGGCGACTTCAATTTAAAACCCGGGTCGTAATCCTAACAGATTAGACCGTGCATGAACTCTGCACCCACCATCCATCCATCTCGCCAAGTCCAAACCCATTTTATTTTATTTAGAGTAAAATCCTTTCGTGATAAAACAATACCACAGAACACATTTAAATTACATTGTAAAGATTTGACTAAATTCTCCCAAATTTGTAAATATTATCTAAGCAAGGCTAAGCATTTGACAAATTTTATCTAAGGTGTCAAGTATTCAGGTTTGATAAACAAATTGGCCATACCAAGGAGTTTGGAACAACTATATACATAATCAGGTTATTCAGATATCTTTATAAACATATGCATGCAATAGTAAATTGTAAATAGTAAATAATTACTTTAAAACAATAGGAACAATATGATCAATAGTGTAACTTGCCTTCGTTGAAGTCTTGGAACTCTAAATCGTCGGAAGGATCTAACTCTCCGGAGTCGTCGAAGTCTATACGTGAAAATACGACAAATTCAACTCAAATTCAAATAAATTCAAAAACTCAGATCAAACTAACTCCAAATTAAAATATTTTGCTTTAGTTAGCTAGATTATGAATTTAGACAAATTTTGCAACTTGAACCACTCAATTTGGAGTTCAAATGCAAAAGATATGAATTTTAGAAGTTTAATACCAAAATCTGGAATTTAATTGAATTCTCTGAATTATTTTTCTAAAGGAAATTCTATTTATTATAATCTTGGACGCCAATGAAGGATTTCGGAAATTAAAAGAATTATAATGATTTTTCCGACAGCGGGTCCCACATGTCATAGACTCGGCTCACGGTGGGTGATTCCACCGAGCGAGGGTGATCTGGCGCGTGAACGACACGCGGTGCTCACGTGGCGATGAACGGACGCCACGCGCACACCATGCTGCGGGGTTGAGGTGGCGCCAGGTGGCTTGCGCCACGCGGCGTGACACGTCCGGACCGGCGGACGGTGGCGCACGGAACCAACGGCAACGCGAACGGCGAGGTTTCGCGGTGATGGTGGTACCGGTGTGTAGCTATGACTATTGTGAACTGTTGGACTAGCTCGGGTGGTCGAGGTGGGCGGTGGTGGCGGCGAGGTTGAAGCGGCGAGAGGTTCGGTGTTGGCGACAACGCGATTCGGGCGTCCTCGCGAGCGAGGTGAGCACCGGTCGGCGATGATGTGGCGGCCGTTGGTGGTGGCGGCGAGGCGGAGGCGTCGTCGGCGCCGAATCGGGAAGAAGGCGATCGCGGTGAAGGAGCTTCCACGGCGGTTCGCGGCGAGGCTAGGCGTCGCGAGTAATGCGTGGGGAAAAAGGTGGAGGAGGAGAAGGGCTACCCATGGCTCCTATTTATAGGGCGGGAAGGCCGGGGCGATGGCGATCGCGAATTTCATGCGGCGGCGGCTTTACGGTGATCGTGGATTAAACCGTGCGGAGAAGGGGAAGCGGCCGGAGGTGGGGCGGCGAGGAGGTGGTGAGTCGTGCGCGCGTTGTGCGGGATGCGGACGATTGGCGGCCGTTACGAGTTCGCGTCGGTTTTAATGGCGGCGTGCGTGGTCGCGCGGAGAAGACGACGAGGAAGACGACAAGCGGGCACGTCGATTTTGATCAAGCGGTGGACAAAAGATTGGCGAAGCGGTAAGTTATGTCGGCCGTAGCCGTTTGATCTCGATCTAACGGTTGAAATAGATCGCGGGTTGCGGTGAATCATTAAGTGATCGATGCGTGGGCGTTGGATTTAGATCTAACGGACCGATTGCATAGAACATTGAACATTCGAATGCTTTGTGAAATCGACCGTTGGATTTTAATCCAACGGTTGGGATATATCGTGGTGGGAGAGAGAAAGAGGCGGGTGGACCCGGTTCGTCAATCGTGAAGGAGGAGGAGCGCGGCGGCGGGCGTCTTGGCGCAGGGAAGAACGTGGGCCGAGCTGGGTTTCGGCCCAAACACTGTTTTGGAGATTTCTTTCGATTTCGATTTAATTAAATGCTGATAATTCATTTAGGCTTTAGAATATAGCAAATTAATTCCAAAAATTATGAGAAAATTCACAGAAATTTTCTGGAGCATTTAGGATTTAAGAAAAATATTTCCAGCTATTATATGATAATAGATTTTGCACATAATTTTGTTTTAGCTTTAATTTGGTTAAGGAAAAGCTTTAAAAAATTCCACAAAAATCCAATAAAATAATTAAACTTTATTTTCAACTGGAAATTGAAATTTGGGCTGTTACACATTAATCCCGATGATTATTTTTTTGCTAATTACTGAGATTAGATCGGATTACTCTTCATTGTTCTTATCGATCACATATCACAATCCATGTTACAGTATTGATTGTTCATGATTATGTAACACCCTGGCCCAACACTAGGCCCATAATGTCACCTAAACTACTATAGTTACCAATTTAAAACCTCAACGAACAACAAATTTCGGCAAGCATACATAGAGTAAAAATCCACCAATGGGTCACAAGATATACAAATAACTCAAAGTATCTACATAGAAAATAATAGCTCACATCTAGGTAATATGTTACCAAGACGGCTCAGGGCACATGTGCCTGAGAAACGCTCGGGATATCTGCACCGCTAAACACTTGGGATGTTGCACCCAATTCACACGGGAACCATGCTCCCGGTACATAAGATGACAACAATAATAATAATCAAATATTATTAACGCTGATAAGAAACCAACCGATCAACTAGGCAATTAATAGATAAAACTAAAACAAAATAATAATAAATCAATCCAAGTTCCAGCTAACAGTTCCAAGTTAATCAAAGTCAATCATGAATAAGTCCTGAATGAAGTAATCATGTCACTGGATTATATAAAGCAGTCTAATTGATAAAATTGGAGTGATAGATGCGAGTGATGGTCGTGTGCTACTCCACCCATGCATGTCGTTATCAACGGTTACCTAAAAGCAACAACAAAGCAAGAGTGATTCCACGACTCTACAAGTACAACATAGAATGATAAACAATCAGTTTATTATTCATTTTAATCATCATAATTATCATAAACATGTTCAACTATCATCAATGTCATTCTCATCTTTCATATTCTCAAATCTCATCAATTTCATTCTCATGTACTCAAATCTCATGTATCCAAATATCAATGATGCACTCAACAGCCGGTACCAGTATAGTGGAGTGTTCACCCGTAGATGACACACTCTTCCTCCACCTTCTTGTGGGTGGGGTCCCTACCTCTATAGGAATTTAACATGGAGCACGTCGGATTACCCATAAACATGGCAATACTCACCGGACTGGCCCTTATGAAAGTAAATGATACAATTGTTCATTATTCATTGTTAACATTACCATATCATCTCTATGGTAATTGCATCATCATAACATAATCTCATTAAATCATCAACATTTCATGTCATAACCTCACTGATTCATAATCATCATAATAACATGGCATTTAAATAAGCAATAAAGGTCATAAATATATGTCATATTAATTCCATGGTAGAGACAAGGTTTGACAAACCGATGTCCATCGCTTTACCAAGTACTTGCCTTTTAGCCTCTAGAAATCGAGTGATGCAATTGTGGCACTGTGATTGAGGCAATGCTCCTTGAATAAACAATCAATAATACACTCAAAATATGCCACAACGGTACCAATTCATCAAACAATATACTATCGCACCTACACGCAAAACCGATACTCTTAACTCAACTTCATCGGACGACCTACCCATTGTCCCAATGATCAAACGACCATAATTTTCATCTCTGAACTCCAATTATAGTAAATTATATGTTTTCTGAAAACTACACAAAATTCCCCACAATATTATAGCTATGCATAACTTCTGAATTTCACATTTAGCTTCTCATTTCCAACCCTAAAGGTTATACTAAAAATTATCAGAATATTCAACTTCACATATTTTGTATCTATTTTTCTACAACATGAAAAATAGTAAACCATAATATTTATGGAATCTACTGCGAATTGTATAGCTTATTATAGTTATGACCACAATTAAGCTATTTCATCTGATGCACGTAATTAATCCATCTATACGACTGCTGCCATTGACAATGGATTTCTAGACAGCATTATTCCCAAGGCCATATCTTTTTACTCACTTATCCAAATTTAGTGATCTAGGGCTTCCTGGAAAGCTAAGGAAATAAACTACAACTTTCCTAACCAGATGAAATCCTGATTTGGGGCGTAGATATCATAAATTTCCCGCGTAAGGTTCTGCAGCACAGTTTAACGAAGTAGGGCGTAACGAAACACCTATCTCCCGTGACCAAACCAATCTACCATATGAATAAACATTACACAAGGATCAATCTAGGTACTATCATATCGTTATCCTCGAAAAACCGACGACGTCACGGATGGATCACGTTGCCCTACTTTTCCTTCTTTTCTTTCCCTTCTCCTTCCCTCCTTCCTCGTTGTTCTTCCTTGGCAGCACAGAAGATCCCAGGAGCAGCACACGCCACAGCATTCATAAGAACCCAGCAAAGCCTTCCTCTCTCTCTCTCTCTCTGGACGAATGAGCAAAAGGCAGTAGGAGGATAGCATGCAGCTAGCACAGCCACTAGGAGGGCATGTAGGGCAGCGCGGGCACTAGGGGACAGCATGCATGCCTTGCATGCAACCAGCATGGATAGTCATGCATGCAGACAGCAGAAGATTAGGAGGGTTGCGGCTCAGAAAAAGAAAACAGATAATTGATTATATGCCATCGAATAACTCCATTCCTCACGATTTTCTCTCGAATAACTCCTTTCACAATATGTCATCGGGTCCTATTTTTTCACAATATGTCATCGCCGTCACTTGCCATCCAAACTCATCTGTTAACCTCGTTAGTTTTTATCTAAAATGACAAAAATACCCTTACCTTCTCTCTTTCCCCATCTTGTCTCTTTCTTTATCTCTCCCCTCTCATTCTTCTCCGGCACAAACACTCTCCTATCACCGGTGAGTGGCGATGGTGAACTGACAGCTGGCAAGCACGCATGGGTGAGGCGACGTAGGCTGGAGCCAAACGAGGAGGTAGTGCGACCACCGTCGCCGGAGAGAGGGGAGGAGGCTGGATCCGGTAGTTGCGTGGTAAGGGACGGTTGGATCTAGTCGTGGCATGGCCGGGGACGACCAGATCGGGCGGCACATCAACGACTGTGATCCGATCACTGCCATCTCTGTCGCTATCTCTCTCTCTCGCTGACTGAGATGTTCCCATTTTTTAAAATTGAGTTTTTTGGGTTCTTGATTGTGCTTGGGGTGAACTGAGTTGCTTTATGTCCAAAGTTAACATCTCTCCTTTTTCTTTTGAATCTGAGCTGCAATAGACGTAATTCTTGATTTTGAAACTAAGATGCAACACATATTTCTACCCTCCAATTACCATATGGAATTTGATATTTTCCAATATTATTCCAGTTGTAGTGCTAAATGTGCCATGTACAATGACTTTAAGTTATTTTTTTCACCTTCCCTTAATGTGAAGTCTCTAATCTGACCATAGCTAGGAAAGATTGATGTTGTATGCATAGCACATATTCCCTTTCTGCAAATTGGTTGGTGAGATACATTTTGTTGGTCGATTTTTTCATCTTAACCAATTTCACTAGCATCTCCTTCCTCACCGAATGAGGGTGGCGGTGTAGGGGGGACGAGTGGCTGGGTGGCGATGGTGGGGGTGGACGCCGGCGGCGAAGCAGCCTGCAGCTGTAGAGGGGCCTGAAGTTGACTATCGATCGCGGGAGAATGGGGAAGATGATAGACCTAACTTGCAGGTCCCTCATGCAGAGATAGAGTGATGAGAGAATGGCATGTGTGACTTAGCTGTTACTCACGTGTTCATGAGGGTAATATAGTCTTTGCACACTCCTCATGGCAAGCAATTGACGGGATAGTTGATAGCGATGGCATACTATGAAGAAAAACTGGAACCCGAAGGCATATTGTGAAAGAGTTATTGGATGGCAAATCGTGAAGAAGGGAGTTATTTGATGGTATATAATCAATTTTCTCAAAAGAAAAACAATGGTGCGAAAGGTGTAGAAGGCGGGGAGGCTGGTGGCTAGTCTAGGGTTTTTGGAGTTCGGCCTCCCCCCTCTCTCCGTTATAATGGGTAGTCCCCCCCCCCTTGTCGAGTCCAAGTTTGACTCGGTTTGGGCTTGGGCCGACATCCCACTAACACCCTTATTTTTTATAACTAATTCTCTTTTCTAGCTCTATTTCTATTTTAATTAAACTGGGTATTACATTCTACCCCTTAGAAGAATTTGGCCCCGAATTCTACACTCGTCAATCTACACGAAGAACAACTGAAACTAAACTAAAACAACTTTTAACACAAGGAACCATTACTCCAACACTCAATCGATAACTTCACCTTTGCAAGGAGCACCTTATTTAACAAGGGATGCACAAATAACTCACGTTAATCCAACTCTCTTACAAAAACAACCCAAACTAAAAACAAATGATACACAATGCAACCACCCATTACCAATTTCCCTCGAAAAGTGTCCAATCCAAAACCAAAAGATTCCGCATGAAACCTTTTCCTTTTTCTAAGTAGGTAGTTTGGGAAAAACACCACATAAGTTAAAAGCGAAATCACTCGAATGTCCAAATTACCATTTTCTTTCTTTTTCTGAACTGGAAAGAACCACACATACCAACATAAAGCAAATTCAATTTACAAATAACATCCATCATAAACACATAGCTCAAACAAGGACCAAGATGGTTGTGCCGTGCTAAATTGTCGGGAGCGCCTAAGGCCGCCACCGCACACCGCCTTCACACTGCGAGAGCCCGAGGAGCAATGTCGTCATCGCACGCTGCCTCGGTTGCACCCGATGCGTCACCACCGCTTCACCTCAATTTGCCTGATGCGCCGCCTCCGCCCAAATGTGAACCACCACAGCCGCTTTTGATCACTGTCCCGCTACATCGGGCCCAGCCGCCACCCATCATGCCATCGTCAGCCCGTAGTCATGCACGCCATCATCTCCGTTGCGCCGCTCACATCCGCTGTCGTCGTCGCCCTGTGTGCGGCGCACTAGCCGCCAGATTGGACCGATGTGGGCTGAACCGATATGAGGCCCAAATCGGAAATTGGCAATTTTGCGGAAAGAACCTCAAAGTTTCTGGAAATTATGGCAAGAACCCCTGGATTTTATAGCAATTCTGAGAATAACTAGTAATTTCAAAAAAAATTAATATCAAATCCTAGAAATTGACTTTTTAGGTATACGAGCTTCCATAATTTGTGACACCTTAGCATTAGCACACACTGGAAGCTTCATATCAATGTGTTTTATTTGTCATAGCTTTATTAGTGATTGATTTTCTATCATAATAGTAATTCTGAAATTTACTCACAGACCACAATAATTATTAGAAAATCATGATAAATTGCTAGGAAAATTCTAGGAAATTTGAATATTATCTACTGAATAGATACAAACCAATCTATACTAATCTAGCAATGTTCATATCTTTTACCTGATGTAAAATTTATATAATAAAATTGTATGAACAAACTCTAGGATAAGTCGAACATCACCAAGAAGGAATTCACTAAGCTCGCCCTAAATGGCAATAATTACCTCACCTGGGCTATGGATGCCAAGATCAACCTGGCAACTCGATCTTTGGGAACCACCATCGCACACCAACAGCTAATGCCCCTGCTATCACTGAGGACGCTAAGTGTCTTGCACTTCCTGAAACACCACATACACCTAGACCTAAACACTGAGTACTTGATGGAGGAGGACCCACTATCATTGTGGAATTCCCATAAGGAGTGCTACAACCAGCAAAGATCCTTTCTGCTCCTAGAAGCACAACGTGAATGGACCATCTTACGTTTTCAAGACTTCAAGATTGTTGAAGCATACAACTTGGCCATGCACAAGCTTGTCTTAGAATTAAGATTCTACAACCAGACAGTTATAAAAGCTGAAAAATAGACAAGACTCTATTCACTTTCCACCCCAACATGAGGGTACTGCAGCAACAATACCAGAATGCTTAATACTAAAAGTATTATAAGCTTATATACACTCTGTTAGAAGCAGAAAGGCATGATGAACTCGTGATGCATGACCATCATGTACGTCCCACTAGTACTATGGTTGTACTTAGAGCACATGTCAATGCTCACATGGTAGAAACAACCAAGGTTGCGGAAAATGCCCAAGGCAAAATAAGGGGAAATGGAAGAAGGTCAGAGTGCAAAAGGAACAGGGCAAACCCCAAGGTAAAGGTAAAGGGAAAGGGAAGTTCCAGAAGAATGACTCGGACAACAAGACTGCCTATCCACCACAGCCTTGTTTCATGTGTGGCTGCACTGACCATTAGTCACGCACCTGCACACCCTAAAGCACTTGGTGGAAATTTACATGCAATCAAATGGCTGAGCCAAACAAACCTAGAAGAACAAGGTTGAGACACACTTTGTTGTTCAGCCCGTTGCTGACCAAGAAGTCAAAAAGCACAACAACATGATTCTTGATATTGAGGATGAGGGCTCATATACCTCCTGGATCAAGACAACCTTCTTGGGACTGAGCTCATGAAGCTCCAGATGGACAACCAGGATCTGCATGGAGACATGAAGTGATCTCCTAGCTACACCTACAGTTGTCTGCCAATGTCTCATTTTCCTTATTAGTTTTTGCATTAGTTCAAGATAAACATTGGTTTTTATCTTTCGCTTAGGCTGAACTATTGACATTATTATCATTATTTATCAAATTACTTGTTTCAGTTCTTGATCCATTATTGTTCTATGTTTTATGGTAATAAAGTTGCTTGATATCAAATCATGCTTTACTTACAAAACAATTTTGGCACGGTCTAATGGCGTAGGAAATGTGTCATGTCGACGGTTGTACCACCTACTCTATTCTTAGGAAAACTAAATATTTCCAAACCTTAACTAAGAAAACGGGAAATATTATGACCATCACTGGAAGTGATGCTCTCATTGTTGGAACTGGAAGGGCCATCATAACTCTCCTTATGGGTACTCGTACAATTGTAGAGGATGCTCTTCTGTATCCTGAATCTAAACAGACTCGTGTAAGTTTTAAAGACATTCATATGAATAGTTTTCACGTAGAAACCAATAATGAGGACGGTACAGAATAACTACTCATGACTAAGTATCACTAATGCCAAAAACGAGTGGTTGGAAAACTTCCTTCATTCTCATCAGGATTGTACTACACATACATCAAACCTGAAGAACATGTTGTGATGAAAACAATATTTAAAAACTTATACTTCTTTTAAGATATAGCATGGTCGTTTAGGTCATCTTGGTTTGGGTATGATGCGAAAAATCATTAATAATTTTGTTTGACATAATATAAAACTAAAGACTTTCCTAAATAGGAAGATTTTGTATGCTCTGCTTGTGCTAAAGGAAAGCTGATTATCAAACCTTCTTATCTAAAAATTAGATAAGAGTCGCCTAGTTTTCTGGAAAGAATTCAAGGCGATGTCTGTGGACCCATTCATCCCCTGTCGGGCCCTTTCACATATTTTATGGTACTATTAGATGTCTACTAGATGGTCCTATGCCTGCCTATTGTCTACTAGGAACCATGCTTTTGTGAAACTCATAGCACACATTATTAAACTAAGAGCCAATTTTCCAATTAAAAATATCATGTCTATTCAAATAGACAATGCTAGCAAGTTTACCTCAAAGGCATTCAATTATTATTTTATGGCTTTGGGCATTAATGTAGAACATTCAGTACCACATGTCCACATAAAATGACCTAGCAGAGTCATTAAATAAAAGAATAAAGCTTATAGCAAGGTCACTCTTGCAGAATTGTAGGCTTCCTACCAGCTGTTCGGGCCACGTGGTCCTGCACGCTGTTGCATTAATCCAACTAAGGCCAACTGCATATCACCCCATTTCCCCATTATAGTTAGTGCGTGCAAAAGAACCAAGTATTTCTCATCTGTGAAAATTCGGTTGTGTCATATACATGTTGATTGCACCACCACAGCGTACAACCATAGGCCCTCACCGAAGGCTGGGGACATATGTAGGTTTTGAATCTCCATAAATTATTAAATACCTAGAGCTTGTGATAGGGGATGTTCATACGGCTCGGTATGCTGATTGTATCTTTGATGAGGACAATTTCCCAGCATTAGGCGGAGGAAAGTACCATTCTAAACAATGTCGCGAAATAGATTGGAATGTTACAGGCATTCAATCCTTAGATCCACACACAAAAGAAATAGAACTGGAAGTTCAAAGAATATATAGGACGCCTGTTTCATACTCCTAGGAGTATGTACTCTTACTTCTAATATACCACTTAAACAAGCATATTATACTTTTTTATCACTTTTAGTGTACTTATATATATATATATATATATATATATATATATATGATGCTCGTTCCGTACTCCCAGACTACATACTCCCACTTCTTTATCACTTTCGATATACTTAAATACCAATTATAAGATACTCCAATGCGGTTTGATTGAAAAATTTTCATTGGAGCTCTTTATTTTTGCTATATACCCTTTTCATATATAAAAGAAGTATATACACAAATTTTGCTATAAAAACTGGGCTTTAATTAAATTTTTCATGGAACTCACTTTGAGGTATCTTATAATTATTATTGGAGGCATCATCATACGATTTAAGTGATATATGAGAAGTGGGAGTACGTACTCCCAGGAGTACCATACCATTTTCATATATATACATACATACATATATACATATATATATACATATACATATATGTGTATATATATACGCCTGTTTCGTACTCCTAGGAGTACATACTCCCACTTTCAATATAATACTTAAACAAATATATTATACTTCTTCATCACTTTCAGTATACTTAAATATCAATTATAAGATACTCCAATACGACTTGATTGAAAAAAAAATCGTTGGAACACTTTATTTTTTTCTATATACCCTTTTTCATATATCGAAGAAGTATATACACAAAATTTTGCTATAAAAAGTGGACTTTAATAAAAAAAAATTATGAAACTCACTTTGAAGTATCTTATAATCATTATTGGAGTATGCTCAAATTGATAAAGATGTATTATCAATAGATTTAAGTGGTATATAAGAAGTGGGAGTACGTACTCCAGAGTACTGTACTATTTCCCCCATATATATATATATATATATATATATATATATATATATATATATATATATATATATATGTATGTATGTATGTATGTGTTTATTTTTTCTATATACCCTTTTCATATATCGAAGAAGTATATACACAAAATTTTGCTATAAAAAGTGGACTTTAATAAAAAAATTTATGAAACTCACTTTGAAGTATCTTATAATCATTATTGGAGTATGCTCAAATTGATAAAGATGTATTATCAATAGATTTAAGTGGTATATAAGAAGTGGGAGTACGTACTCCTGTGAGTACCATTTTCCCCATATATATATATATATATATATATATTTATATATATATATATATATATATACATACATATATATATATATATATTGTCAGGGCCAGATTTTTTAATCCGAACTCTCTGTGTACTTCTGCATCAGTCCTTGATCAGTAGCTAGTGTACACAATGGATACAACATTGATAACAAGTTCGAATCACGATTAACAAAAAAGTAATAACAAAGTACCAGCCTTGAGGCCACTTATTACAATAATGGTCACATGACCTCAAGTCTTACAGCAGTGAAAACAGCAAAAGAGTAAACTCTAAGATGGCCCATCGAATCGCCCGCTAGCATTCGACTGGGGAGCACAGCCTAGTACTCCGGATGTCCTTCATCAAACTGCAGGCGCAAAAGTCGTAGTTGTCCTCGGCATCATTGAAGACTTTTGAGATTTGTTTTGAGTGTAGCATGTCAGTACCTAAAGTACTCCATGAGTCTTGGGAAAATATGCATAGCTTTAACAATTTGGCTTATAGGGTTCTTTTGCACAAAACAATATTTTACATTTAAATATTTTTCATAAAGCACATTTGACAAACGTAGTTTCAATCATTAAATTAAATTTATTGTCTAGTGAAGGTTCTAACTACTAGTCACTAGTAATGTGGCTCTAACAGCCAAGTTTTCAAGAGTAGGGCTCTAGCTACCCAACTGGCTCTAACCACCAGAACAATAATCTAAGAGTTCCAACTACTCCCAGATTCCTAAAATAATTCTTTAAAAACAAAACTAAAATCTACCATATGAAAACACACATTGCCCGCCTTTAACCATGGGTATGGCTATTCGAATAGTTTTACACTATGTATAGGTTGTACAGCTTGACCCACATGAGATAATCGACTTATTATGTGGGCCATGATAGGCTTCCTTAGGAGTGTAACTAAGTGATTATCATAAGACTTTTACAATACTTTATCCTTACATTAGCCCGCTCAATGAGCTTAACCCCAAGTCGTGAACGTCATTTACCATCAACCGAGAGCTCACTGTTGTGGGGATAACCTGCCCAAATATTGACATCAATTACCATCGCTCGACGCAAGCCCTGACAGACATGGACGTTAATTACTATCGTCTACACTACCCAAGTAACTCCTACCATCTACAGCATGTGGGTTAAACATCTAGACTTAGTAAATTAATTAGCCAGGTCTTTCCCATTTAGTACATGTGGTTGTACGGTATTACTCAGTTTGAATGGACACAAGTGGCAGCCCTTAATTGACCAGGGTGAGATAGTCGGAACTCATGCCACTCACCCTAGTCTAAACAATTTTCTACCATTTTATTTTATTTTTCAATTACTGACATTACCTAATGTCATACATTTTCCAAACTATAGCATAAAGGGTAATAATGATCCCCCAAAGGTTGATTAAGACCGAAAAGCATATCTAAGCAATTCCACCATGTTTAACTATTCCACAATGTTGTAAACAATTTTGCGGAGTTACTATGCTAGGGTTACAAAGATATAAGGATAACAATTATCAAAGGAAAACATTAACAATTTTAGGTTTAACTAACAATCTACAATTTAAACTCGTCATTTTATGTGAAATAGCAATGTGTAATACTTTAAAACTAAAAGCATAATTTAAACATCATAGGTGCAAAATGTTAAAGGAGACTCGCCTTCGTCGAAGTTGGAGGTTAACGCATCCGGTTAGTCCAAATTGGTGTCGGAGGCGTTGGACACTACACACGCGAATCGAGACAAAATAAATAAAATAAAAATAAGTAAAATCTAATAATTATAAAATTACTACCAATATATATATTATGAATTTATATGAATTTAGCAACAAAAATTGATAGATTCGGAGTTCGTACGGAAGAGAACGAACTCCCGAAAGTTTATCAGAATTGGAAATTCCTGGAAATTGAGAAGGAGATGAATATTCATGGAATATTCCATTTTGATTTCATAATACAAAACATTTAGTATGACATGGGGCCTAGGTGTTAGTGCGTGAGAGAGAGAGAGAAAGGGAATAGAGTATGACATGTGGGCCACTAATAACATTGACTCATTGAGCAATACACAGAGAGCACAACACAGAGCAAAGCAAAGCAAAGGAGGCGTTGGGCAGCACGGGAGTGGCGGCACAAGAGAGGCCGGTTACCCAAAAAATGGAACCCCAAAGGGTTGCCTACCCACGAGTGGCGGCGGCAGTGCCGAAGGGGCACGTGGGTGGCGGCATCAGCGTCGGCGGTAGCCTAGGAGCGCGAACGTGCGATGGTGCCAGCGAAGCAACAGTGCATCTTTGAAGACGGTGCATGCATGAGTGGCACGTGGGCACGAGGAAGGCGCCGAGTGAGCCAGGGAGGCTCGGTGGCGGCCGAGGCGGCGGGGCGATGACGCCGACGGTGGTGAAGACGGCGGCGACGGTGGAGTCTCTCCACGGAGACAAATCGGTCGGTCGAGAACACGTCATGATGTGGTCCAATTAGCGAAAAACTCACCGGAGAAGGAGATTAAGCGATGGACGAGATTTCAGCCTAGAGGGAGAAAACGACAAAATCTGGTGATGAAGAAAGGGAAATTGATTGAGGGTAAATGATCATGGAGCTCAGGAACACGACATGATGCGGCTAGGACATCAAGATTATGACCGGAGTGACGGGAGCATGAAGCGAGTTGGCGGCCGGCGCTTGGGAAGATGACAAATTCGACGGCGACGGAGCTTCGGTGGGTATGGTGCTTAGAGGAGATGTGAAAGAGGGTGGAAGAGGTGTTGGGTTTCAATTTATAGGCTTAGACGAAGTTTGAATCGACACAGCTGAGAGCATGATCGACGGCGATGTTACTGCCTGGTTTTCAAAACTACCGAAACAGCAATGCGCTGATAATGAATTGCAGTAACGGAGGCATGGACAAGTGCAGTGATGGCGGGACTTGATGACAACATGGACGGCACGGAGGCACGATGCGATCCACATGATAGAACACACACGGGCAGCACAGGCACATGTGGAAGGCGTGGGCACGACTTGGGCGTGCGTTGGCGCACAGCGTGGCTTGGGCGTGGTGCATGATGGAGGTGGGGTACCCGATATTTCGATGAGATTGATAACCATCGATTTTGGTAGATGTGACTCTCGCGATCCGACTACAACCGTACGACGACGCTTGCGCCTTAACAATCGTTGAACCAACTCCGAGATGTTATTGACCGTGCTAGAAGCGCGATCAACCTGAACACGAGGTTCAATTCCTGCGAGCAATCGAAGAACTAGCAAAAATAAAATATAGGCAATCTGATATTACGAATAAGAATGTAGCGTAGATGGTATTGAAAATCAAAAGTGGGATCCAGAAGGTGTCTTGACAGTGGTCGCCCAACACAATCAAGAAGCAGTTTGCACAATGGCTAAACCTAAACTCAACGAAATCGAGTTCTAGCCGAACAGCGGCTCCTATATGGGAAGACGACCGGGGTGGCGGCAGTGGAAGTGGACGACGCCCTAGGGTTACAAGGCCCATGGGCCCAAGAGGAGGTGGCGCAACACCCTTTTTTACTCGGACAAAAAAATAGACGTGGATTGTTTTGTTTATTGTGGCCGGCTCGGTTGGAATTTGAAGCTGAGGTTGGATCCATTAGAAATTATACTTGATAAGATTTCAATGAAGTCCAAGAACGTCCCAAACGGAGTCCGTATGAAGAAGTTACGACCGTTTGAACTTAGTCTTTGTCGCAGCGATCCGAACTCGAATCGAGCGAGCCCAACTCGAACTCTTGCTTGGCTCAGACCCAAAGTGACGTGATGACCTCCATTATGCCTCCTATGCTTGTCTATGACTCCACATATCTCTCCTTGGTCCTTTCCCATGTTCCTAAGCACAATTAAATCACTTGCATTAGGTAGCGATCTATTCTCAGTAATATATAAACCTATGAGCGAATTCACCTGGTGATTGAGTTGGCGAGCACGAGCTCGAGTAATTGGTCCTTGTAACATTTGTTGTGGATCAGCTGTGTGTGTAGACGCGGTTGTATCCAAGTTAGGGATGTCCTCATCATCCTCCCCTTCTTGCATTTGAGTCGTCCTCGACTCAAGCTCATCCTCTGCTCCCAGGTATGGCTTCAAATATGTAATGTTAAATGTGGGACTAACCCCAAAATCTGCAGGCATGTCAAGTTTGTATGCATTATCATTAACATTTTCTAATACTTTGAAAGGACCATCAGCTCGAGGTATCAATTTTGACTTTCTCAATTAAGGGAACCTATTTTTTCTCAAGTGCAACCAAACAAGATTTCCTGGTTCAAAAGTTAAATGTTTTCTCCCCTGACTACCAGCAAGTTCATATTTAGCATTCATGCGCTCTATATTCTCCTTAGTTGTCTCATGCATTTTTAAAATCAATTCAGCACGTTGTTTAGCATTAAAGTTCAATTTATCCGAAGATGGAATAGGCATTAAATCAATAGGAGCACGAGGCACAAAACCTTAAACAACTTCAAAAGGGCACATCTTTGTAGTAGAATGCAATGAACGATTATAAGCAAACTCAATATGAGGCAAGCATTCTTCCCACATTTTTAAATTCTTTTTCAACACCGCCCTAAGCATTGTAGATAAAGTTCTATTCACAACTTCAGTTTGTCAATCAGTTTGGGGATGACAAGTAGTAGAAAATAGCAGCTTAGTCCCCAATTTAGCCCATAAAGTTCTTCAAAAATGGCTAAGGAATTTAGCATCATGATCTGAAACTATAGTATTAGGCACACCATGCAATCGAACAACTTCACGAAAAAAATAAATAAGCAATATTGGCAGCATCATTACTCTTATGACATGGTATAAAGTGAGCCATCTTAGAAAATCTATCAACAACCACGAATACACTATCGCTCCCCTTCTTTGTTCTAGGCAATCTTAAAGCAAAGTCCATCGAAATATCTTCCCACGGAACGCTAGGAACTGGTAGAGACATGTATAAACCATGAGGATTAAGTCGTGACTTAGCTCTTTGACATGTAGTGCAGCGAGCAACGTAGCGCTCGACGTCCCATCTCATCTTTGGCCAAAAGAAATGATCAGCAAGTATATCCTCTGTTTTCTTCACGCCAAAGAGTCCCATCAGCCCGCCTCCATGCGCTTCCTGTAACAACAACAAACGAACGAAGCTAGCTGGAATGCATAGCTTGTTAGCTCTAAACACAAACACGTCATTAATGACAAATTTGTTCCATGTTTTCCCGTCTTTACAATTCAACAATATATCTGTAAAATCAGCATCATGCACATATTGCTCTTTAATAGTCTCTAATCCAAAAATTTTGAAGTCAAGTTGTGAAAGCATGGTATATCTCCTAGACAAAGCATCAGCAATAACATTCTTCTTTCCCTTCTTGTGTTTTATGACATAAGGAAAAGACTCAATAAATTCAACCCACTTTGCATGTCTACAATTCAATTTACTTTGACTTCGAATATGCTTTAAAGATCCGTGATCAGAATGTATAACAAATTCTTTAGGCCATAAATAATGTTACCAAGTTTCCAAAGTTCGAAATAGTGCATATAATTCCTTATCATAAGTAGAATAGTTCAAACTAGGCCCACTCAATTTCTCACTGAAGTATGCTATAGGTTTACCTTCTTGTAGCAATACACCACTTAAACCAATTCCGCTGGCATCACATTCTAGTTCAAGTCTTATTAAAGTCAGGGAGTTGGAGTAGTGGTGCATGTGTTAACTTATCTTTCAATGTGGTGAACGCGTTCTCCTGTGCGGTGCTCCAAGCAAATGGCACACCCTTTTTGGTGAGTTCATTCAATGGTGCAGCGATGGTGCTGAAATCCTTCACGAAGCGGCGGTAGAATCCAGCAAGTCCTAAAAGCTTCGTACCTGTGTGACCGTGTTAGGAGTCGGCCAACTCTGTATTGCTTCAATCTTGACTTGATCAACTTCAATTCCCTGTGGAGTAACAACATTGCCAAGAAACGCAACTCGATCGGTACAAAAGGTGCACTTCTCAAGGTTAACAAATAAATGTGCATCACGTAAAGTATTAAAAACAGCATGTAAATGGTCAAGATGTTCTTCTAAGGATTTGCTGTATATCAATATGTCATCAAAATAAACCACCACAAATCTACCAATGAAAGCACGTAAAACCTTGTTCATTAATCTCATGAAGGTGCTAGGTGCATTAGTTAATCCAAAAGGCATTACTAACCACTCATATAACCCGAACTTAGTTTTAAATGCGGTTTTCCATTCATCGCCTAATTTCATGCGAATTTGATGATATCCAATACGCAAATCAACCTTAGAGAAAACAACAGAGCCACTCAATTCATCAAGCATATCATCTAACCTAGGAATAGGATGACGATACCTAATGGTGATATTATTAATTTATCTACAATCTACACACATGCGCCATGATCCATCTTTCTTAGGCACTAAAATGACTGGGACAACACAAGGTCTAAGAGATTCACGCACATACCCTTTAGCAAGCAATTATTGAACCTGGCGCTGAATTTCTTTAGTTTCTTCTGGATTGGTCCTATATGGTGCACGGTTGGGCAGTGATGCACCGGAAATTAAATCAATTTGATGCTCAATCCCTCGAAGCGGTGACAACCACGACGGTATGTCCTTCGGAAAGACATCGTTGTACTCCTGCAAAATGTTAGTGACAGCAGGAGGCAAAGAAGAAGGTGTATCCTCAAATGAAAACAAAGCTTCTTTGCAAACTAATGCATAGCAAACAAAATTACTAGCATCCAGTTCATTCACATCAGATTTGGTAGCAAGAAAACTAGCACCTTTCAATTTAATTTCTTTATTCTTCACATGAGTTGATTTAGGTTCTTTTTATGTTGCTCAAGTTCTTTTGCTACAATCTGATTTTCGCTCTTAGCATTCTCCTGATTCTTCTCTCTACTAGCTCTAGCAAGTTCATCTTTAACAATTTGTTCAGGAGTCATAGGATGCATCACAATTTTCTTTCCCTTGAACATAAGAGAGTATTGATTATTTCTACCATGATGCACACAATCAGTATCGTATTGCCAAGGTCGTCCTAATAACAATGAACAAGCTTGCATAGGAATAACGTCGCAATCAACATAATCATGGTATGAACCCATAGAAAAGTTTACTCTCACCATGCGTGTTACCTTCAACTTACCATTGTTGTTGAACCATTGAATATGGTATGGGTGGGGATGAGGATTGGCCGGCAAAGCAAGCTTCTCCACCATATCCATACTCGCCAAATTGTTGCAACTCCCACCATCAATAATTATGTGAATCGAGCGTTCCTTGACAACGCCCTTGATTTGAAACAAATTATGGCGCTGATTTTGCTTGGCACGAGAAACTTGAGCACTTAGTACGCGTTGCACTATAATGCTCAAATACTTGTCGGCATCTTCGGCGCCAACATGTTCCTCCTCATGATCAGATTCATCATCAAGTCCTACAGGGTCAGTTGCAAGCAAAGCATATGTTTCATCATCAAAATCACTAGCAGAGGAATACCCACCATCATCGCGTATGATCAGTACGCGCTTGTTTGGACAATCCCGCATCATGTGTCCATAGCCTTTGCACCGATGGCATTGAATATCCTTAGTTCGTCCTGTCGAAGCAACTGAAGAGGAGGTTTTTGTAGATGCTTGTGGTGCTGATTTGGTTGCTTTAGAAACTCGAGGTGCTGAAGTAGTGGGGCACGGCTTGTTGTTGAAGGGTGGCGGTGAGGGTGCACTGATGGCCGGGGCAGTAGAGGTGCGTGGTGTCCATGAGTTTGTTGGACCTGTAGAAGAGTTAGATCGTGCCCTCGTCTGGCGTCCCTGCATTTCACGTTCAGCTTTGCAAGCAAGATGAAACAATCTAGTAATGGAGTTGTAATCTTTATAATCAAGGATGTCTTGAATTTCTCGATTCAACTCTCCCAAAAACCTAGCCATTGATGCCTCCTCATTCTCATCCAAACCACAACGCAATATACCAATTTACAATTCTTGATAGTAGTCTTCCACAGACTTGGTACCTTGTCGTAAGCGTTGCAATTTATTTAACAAATCACGAGCATAATATGAGGGAACAAATCGGTGCCGCATAAGCAATTTTAAAGCCTCCCAAGTGTTAGGTATGTTATTGGGATGTTGTCGGCAATGTTCTTTCCACCAAATAGAAGCAAAATCGGTAAATTCACTAGTAGCAACCCTAACTCGTCTAATCTTAGGAACTTTATGGCAAGCAAATTTTTGATCAACAGCTAGTTTCCAATTAAGATAACCATCAGGATCATATTTACCATTAAAAGAGGGCATAGTGAATTTAACCTTAGCAAAAGAATCATCGTGGTCACGCACCTCACGTCGTGGGGGGTCTCGTCGCATACCTTATCGATTAAAACGCAACTGTCGATGAGCTCGATCGTTGTTATTGTTACCCATGTCATTGGCCTCGGTATCAGTCGCATAGTCAAATTCATCTTGTCCCTCTACCACCGGCGCAGCAGGGGGAACAGCAGTAGATGCATGGGCCAGCTCGTCAAGGCGCGCCATAATACCTGCCAAAGAAGTGTTAGTGACGCCTTGCGCTCTCTCCATCGCGGCGAGCGTGGCGTTTGTCTCAATTTGGGCGCCCTCAAGTTGAGCAAGTCGCTCATTCGTGACCCTGACATCTTCCTCAAGACCCTTCGTACGAAGGTTCATGAGGCGTCGGAAATGTTGTACGATTCCCTTCGTACGAGGAGTATGAGATGTATCCTCATCCGAATGCTCCGCGGAACCTGCCATTATTAGCAAATCACAAGTATATGTCCCTAGCAACTATTAGGATGTGGTGGTTCAAAATTCGCTCACACTCAAGCCTTCTATCGAATTCTTACCAAGCAAACAGGGCTGATCGGCAACCAACGGTGTCAATGTATCTCCGAAGATTGGATGGAGTGATTGCCAGGTGAATTTCAGCCTGTATGGTTGTAGAAAAGGTGTAGCTGGGAAGGCTCAAGTATGGCAGCAATGGATTAGCAACTATCAAATCAGAGAATGCAAGCTGAAAAATCGTTCAACGCCGGTTAGTGTTGGTCCTAGGCTAGACCGTACTAGAGACACGAGCCTAGAACACAAACGAAAGCACGGTGCGGCAGAAGCTTGAAAAAGGATATCATCTTCACGAGGAACCTTAGAATCACTTACAAAAGGGCTCTATCAATTTTGAGCAAATTCTGAGTTTTTTTTTTTTGCGCTCTTTTTTTTTTTGCTCCTCTTTTTTTTGTGCAAATGTGCACCTCACTCAAAACTCTTCAAAGTTCTCTTCCAGGCCTAGGGAAGTATATGGGTCACAAACTTTTTCTAAAATGTAGGGGTAAAAAGGTAATTAAAAGATCGCGTTGCTGAAGTCAAATGAATCTTATGTTTCCTTCTAGCAGCACGAAATCAACCTCTCTTTTTTTCCATTTTCTTTTCTTTTTTTCTCCTTTTTTTTATTTTTCTTCTCTGTCGCAAACCGAAATGAACTTTTGTTCTTGGTTAGGGTTTCCCTTGGTGTGGCGGTGGCAGGAGGATGGTGGCTTGCCGCGGCAGGAGGATGGTGGCCATGGTAGGACGCGACAAGGGATGGTGGCAGCGCTAGTGGTCACGGCAACAACTTTGGTGGTCGTGGCAGCGCGAAGGCAAAGACAGCAGCGGCTCTGCGGGCGCGGCAAGGACTGGCAACGATGGAGGTAAGCGGCAGATTGAACCCAAACGCAACGGTGTGACCAAACGTGAGCAGAACTCGAAACTCTAAAGGAACTAGACACTAAGACCAGCAAAAGACACGACGATGCAATCGAAAGTTCAACAATGCAATGCACTGAAAAGAAAGATGCAATGGCGCAATTGGTCTTGGACAGATAGGTGATCTAATCCTATAATTTTTTTTGGCTTTTTCTGGAATTTCATAATTAAGCAACCTAACTACTAAAAATAGTAAATTCTCACTGAACAACCTTGAGCTCTGATACCACTTGATGGAGACGGGGTACCCGATCTTTCGATGAGATTGATAACTATCAATTTTGGTGGAGGTGACTCTCGCGATCCGACTACAACCGTACCACGACGCTTGCGCCTTAGCAATCATTGAACCAACTCCGAGATGTTATTGACCGTGCTAGAAGCGCGATCAACCTGAACACGAGGTTCAATTCCTGCGAGCAATCGAAGAACTAGCAAGAATAAAATATAGGCAATCTGATATTGCGAATAAGAATGTAGCGTAGATGGTATTGAAAATCAAAAGTGGGATCCCGAAGGCTGTCTTGACAGGTGGTCGTCCAACACAACTGAAGAACAGAAGTTTGCACAATGGCTAAACCTAAACTCAACGAAATCCGAGTTCTAGCCAGGGAACGGCGGCTCCTATATGGGAAGACAACCAGGGGTGGCGGCCAGGGAAGTGGACGCATGCCCCTAGGGTTACAAGGCCCATGGGCCCAAGAGGAGGTGGCGCAGCACCCTTTTTTACTCGGACAAAAAAATAGACGTGGATTGTTTTGTTTATTGTGGTTGGCTCGGTTGAATTTGAAGCTGAGGTTGGATCCATTAGAAATTAGACTTGATAAGCTTTCAATGAAGTCCAAGAACGTCCCAAACGGAGTCCGTATGAAGAAGTTACGGCTGTTTGAACTTAGTGCTCTCGCAACAGTCCGAACTCGAATCCAGAACGAGCCCAACTCGAACTCTTGCTTGGCTCAGACCCAAAGTGACGTGATGACCTCCATTATGCCTCCTATGCTTGTCCATGACTCTACATACCTCTCCTTGGTCCTTTCCGATATTCCTAAGCACAATTAAATCACTTGCATTAGGTAGCGATCTATTCTCAGTAATATATAAACCTATGAGCGAATTCACCTGGTGATTGAGTTGGAGAGCACGAGCTCGAGTAATTGGTCCTTGTAACATTTGTTGTGGATCAGCTGTGTGTGTAGGCGCGATTGTATCCAAGTTAGGGATGTCCTCATCATCCTCCCTTTCTTGCATTTGAGTCGTCCTCGACTCAAGCTCATCCTCTGCTCCCAGGTATGGCTTCAAATCTGCAATGTTAAATGTGGGACTAACCCCAAAATCTGCAGGCATGTCAAGTTTGTATGCATTATCATTAACCTTTTCTAATACTTTGAAAGGACCATCAGCTCGAGGCATCAATTTTGACTTTCTCAATTCAGGGAACCTATCTTTTCTCAAGTGCAAGAAGCGCCCGCCGTCGGCCACCAGTAGGCCCATATCTATGTGGGCTTCGCTTCTCACCTGAAAGAAGGAGTCGCTCGGGGGAGGAACTCGACGCCTTAGCCATTGAGGGAGCTGAGAGGAGTCGTCGTCGGAATCGAAGCCGCTCTGCGAAGCCTCCATCGGAATCCTTTCCTCAGGAGCTCCACAAGAGAAGCGCGCCACCGAATCCTTTCCTCGGGAGCTCCACACAGCTGAAATCTTGATGTAAGGAATCGTGTTGCTATCAATGGGAGTTCTTGTGCCACCGAAATCGAGTGAAGCTCTTGCGCAACCAAAATAGAAACAATCGTACCACCCAAAAAACCGAGGTTAGTAACGCCCAGGGAAATCGGATGAAACAGCGCACTGCCAGAGAAATCGAGGTGAAGAGCGCCCAGGAAAATCAGAGGAGCTCAACAAGGATTTGAAGATTTACCATATATCTCCAAGGTGGTGAGGAGCGCCAAATCCATCCCAGGAGAATCGGAGGATGTCAACAACGAAGGGCAAATTTACCAGATAATTTTAATTAAAGAAAAAAAGCAAGATGGGACTCTCTCTTTGGCACCCGATAGCGCATCCTCTCTTCAGCACCTAGCAGTGAGCTCGTGGGACAGGTGTGATGGAGATCTACGGTGGATGGAACTGGGAGTACGTACTCCTAGTAGTATTAAGCCATTTTCCTACACACACACACACATATATATATATATATATATATATAGGACGCCCGTTTCGTACTCCCGGGAGTATGTACTCCCACTTCCAATATACCACTTAAACGAATATATTATACTTCTTTATCACTTTCAGTATACTTTAATACCAATTATAAGATACTCCAATGTGACTTGATCAAAAAAAATTCATTGAAGCCCTTTATTTTTGCTATATACCCTTTTTCATACATAAAAGAAGTATATACACGGATTTTGGTATAAAAAGTGGATTTTCATGAATTGTTTCATGGAACTCACTTTGGGGTATCTTATAATCATTATTGGAGTATACTCAAATTGATAAAGAGGTATCATTATATAATTTAAGTGGTATATGAGAGGTGGGAGTACGTACTCCCAGGAGTACCATACCATTTTCCTATATACACACACACACACACACACACACAAACACACTATTCTCTGGCCAAGCGTAGAATAACTGTTCTACGCTCAGTCAGCCCACTGCGCACGGACAGTCCAGGTGGGACATGCGCGCACAATCCTCATATGGCTGGCCCATTAACTGCAGTCGATGGGCTAGCAGCGTCAACTCCCACGCAAGAACTCGATTCGATGGTAATTGATAGAGTGTGTGACAGTAATTCATGTATAAGGTTTACTGCCACTTTTTCAAGATACGATTACACGAGCAGTAAATCTTATTTATAACAGAGCAGTAGAGGTTGCAGTAAATATCTTTTATTGATACAATAAATATTTTTTAGTAAACACATAGAATTTTTTTTATTTGTGTGATTTATATCATTATGTTACCCTCATTGTCACCAAGCTACTGGTGAAAACCGTTTGTGAATCGGAGTTTCCCATCAAAAGTTATTGTTAAAACAAGAAGAAAAACATTCATGTACAAAACAAGGATCATGTTGTTTTGCTAGTTTGTTGTCTACTTGTCGTACTAGTTGGCAAAAGAGGACAGTAAAATAATATGGAGGTTGTAGCAAATTTCTTTTAGCGATGCAATATTTTTTTAGTAAATGTACATAAAGGTTTTTATTTGCGAGATTTATATCATTCTGTTACCCTCGTCGTGAACAAGATATCAGTGAAAACCGTTCGTGAATCAGAGCTTCCAATCAAAAGTTATTACTAAAACAAAAACAAAAAAATATTCATGTAAAAAATAAGGAACCGATTTGTTTGCTAGTTTGCTTGGTTCATGTACGACACGAGCGACGGGGGATCATGTTTTACTACCGGTATGTGTGTTCTTAAACCATTTTACCGCCGAATGCAGTATGGCGCGTATGGTTTTACCACCGATCCCATGCGAGAAGCGCACGAGCTGGCGCGTCACGCGAGGGAGCGTGGGCTAGCGCACGAGCGCTGAATAGTGCTACACACACACACACACACACACACACACACACACACACACACACACACACACACATATATATATATATATATATATATATATATATATATATATATATATATATATATATATATATATATATATATATATGACTTTCTCCTAAAGAATGATTACTCTAACAATGATGATTGTCCCTGCATGCGTGTTTGTAAAGAAGTCCTAGAATGGTTTTTGCATCATCTCAGTTTATATCGATGATCTAAATATCAATAGAACGAGAGACGGTATTAAGGAAGCTAATTCTTACTTAGTGACGGAGTTTGACATGAATGACTTAGGTAAGACTAAGTATTGCTTAAGCCTGCGGCTAGAGCATTTTCCTAAAGGAATCTTAGTGCACCAGTCTTCATATAGCAAGAAGTTACTGGAGAAATTTAACATAGATAATTCTCATCCCTTAAAAAAATCCCATGGTAGTTAGATCCGTAGATGTGGATAAAAGACCATTTCAGACCAAGAGGGGGCAATGAGTTAAGTTCTAGGACCTGAGGTTCAATACTTGAGCGACATAAGGGCACTGATGTATCTAGGGAACTGCACAGGACCTGATATTGCTTTCGTAGTCAACTTGTGGGCTAGACACAGTGCAGCCCCAACCAGAAGGTATTGGGCTAGCATTAAAACTCTTCTGAGATACTTACAAGGTACACAAGATCTTGGATTGTTTTACCGAACGAACCAAGATCTGACCACGATAGGATATACTAATGCTGGATATCTATCAGATCCCTATAGTGCAAAATCCTAGAATGGATCTGTACTTCTTTGTGGTGGTGCAACCATCTCTTGGTGGTCATCTAAATAGACATTAGTGTCTACTTGTACCAACCACTCATATATTATAACACTCTATGAAGCCTCACGTGAATATATTTGGCTAAGACGTGTGATTAACTACATCCAGAAGTTGTGTGACATTAATACCAACAGTACCCCTCAATTATCTATGAAGATAATGTTGTTTATATTATACAAATACAAACGGGGTATGTCAAGAGCAACATTACGAAACATATTGTTCCAAAATTTTTCTATCATCATGAACTCCGGAAGAATAGTGAGATAAAGATCTTGCAAATGAAGTCTTGTGAAAATCTAGCTGGTTTATTCATTAAATCTCTGTCTGCAACCAGTTTCCAAAGATGTGTTAGTGGCATTGGAATAAGACGATTTAGAGAGTTGCAGGGTTCAGAGGGAGTATTTCTCTAGATCATAACCCTTATAAAATCCTTAGGATTTATTCTAAATCTTGAAGATCAGATTCTAAAGATTAAACGTTGTACTCTTTTTATTAGTGAGTTTTCTTGAAGTTTCTCACATTAAGGTTTTTAACGAGGCAACGAGTGTAATGCAACTAACGAATGTAATGTACTCTTTTCTCCATTTATGTTTTCACAGTAGATTTTTGGAAAGAGTATTTGGCGAGCCATTTGCATATCATTGTCTATTGTTCAAAGAGAGTGTTAAGAAGCCTAATTATAGGCAAAAGACTAGACTGTCCTTGGAGGAGGAACCCTTTTAGCTATAAATATGAAGACCGTCTGTATACAATGACACACATATATGAATAAAGATATTAAATTATCCTCCACCTTCTATCTCTGATTACTTTGCGTTTCCTACCGACGAGCTCTCAGCTCTATTACTCAACAATATATTCGCAACGTGCCGCAACTCGCCCGGCTGGGCTGTGGCCGGCCAGCCTTTTCTGCGCGGGGTGGATGGACCACAGGGTGCGGGGCCCGCGCAGACAATCCGCAGGCGAGGCTTCCCAGGGGCGAGGCGAGGTTCGCGCGGCGGACCCGGCGGGAGGAAGGGGGAGAAGGGAGAAGTGAAAGGAGAGGGATCACGTGGTGGTTCTCATGTTCTTCAGTGGATTCTCCAAGGGTAATCCCTGATCTTGTTTGATTCGTCATGTATTCTTGAATTTAGGCAATGTCGGTATTGGATCGGTTTAGGGCAGTCTCTAGTTTTTGACTATTTTGAGGATGTTCACTGCGAAATTTGATCTGGTTATCTCTTAGAGATTTGTAGGTCACATCTTTATCTTTCAATAGAGTCTTGGATCATGTCGTTTGGACGAGCGGTTCAAAAGTTATGAATTTTGTAGCACTGCTGTTCCGTAAATCTGCTACAATTCTAATAGTTTTTAGTAATCAGACTTAAGCGGATAGCTAAAGGAATTTCTGGGAGGTCTCACTATAACAAAAGATGTATATAATTGTCTTAGATTTCGAGGAAGCTAAAGAACAGGAAATTTGGATCATTATGCTAAAAGTTATGATAGTTTTAATATCTCTGTCCAGAAACCTGACGTGAATTAGTTGTTCTGTTCATCAGCTTGGTAGGGGTAGTAAATTGCCGAATCTGGAGGGCTCACCAACTAGGTTTAGATGAAGTATTTTATAAGCTTTCAAGAGAGTCCAAGAACACCCCATTTGGATCTCGGTAATAAAAGATATAAATTTTTATTATGTATGCATCGAGAGGACATCAGCATTTAGGATTTTAGAGTTGGGGTTGCGCGAGAGAGTATAGTTTTTTTCTTAAGTGCTTATAGCTTTGTTTTGGTCCAGTGTTGTTATCTTTGAGTGCTTGTTAACTTAATTCAGGTAGGGACTTAATTCAGGTGGGGGATTGGTTCCAGGGGCAGCGCCCTCTTCGCGTCCTTCGCTCTCGTACAGTTGAGGCAAGCACATTGATTGATAGATTTATTGTGAATGCTTGACCATGTTTGCGTGTATTTGATACATGATAGCGACGCATGGTGGTTGGCATGATATGTGTATGATGAATAGAGTAACTGTGCATGTGCATATTGAAATCATGTTGAGGCTTGGTCACGTGGTGACCAAGCATGCATATCTTTGAGGTCCCCGTCATGTATATGACGGGCTTGAGGTCTCCACACTTGTAGAGTGTGGGCTTGAGGTCCTCTTTACTTGCGGAGTATTGGGCTCTTGGTCCCTGTGCTTGCGAGCACGGACATGGGTATGCAGTGACAGTTGCATACCTTGCATTACCGGTAAAATGCAAAAAGAGTTAAAGAGAAAGGATCCTTGAGCATTGCATATGTATGTGGTATGGTTTAATGAAAAGTTTCTGGAAGTGGATGCTAATGTTATAATTTGCATTGTAATGTCTTTTATATGTACTTGCTGAGTCTGTGCACTCACTCTTGTTGTTGATGATGATGATTTTTTTAGGTACCTAATACAAGAATGACATGCATGGGAGGGAGTAGCCATATGTCGTACGCATACTGCCATAAACCTTTTATAGTTGATTAAATTTCAGATCATACCTTAATAATTGAGTAAACTGCTTAAAAGATTTATTATGGTTATGCCTCACGCGTTGGTTTATTTGTAATAGTGTTGAGTAGCACATTTTGGACGCCTATTAGTATGCTTTAGTCGTTTAGCACATCTTGAATGCCTATTTGTTTATTCTGAGAGTTGGATTCTTTAATTTTGATACTTGTACCTGTTGAAACCCCTAGTATAGTTAGCTAAACAAAGGAGGTTCTGCCGGAACTTAGTAAAGTGTCATGATTTTTAACTTGTATTGTTAATTTAGTAGCATTACAGGCTCATGCTAGGCTGGGGTGTTACAGGAAGCTAGTTCTTACTTAGTGATGGAGTTTGAGATGAATGACTTAGGTAAGAGTAAGTATTGCTTAGGCCTGCAGCTAGAGCATTTTTCTAAAGGAATCTTAGTGCACCATTCTTCATATACCAAGAAATTACTGGAGAAATTTAACGTAGATAAATCTCATCCCTTAAAAAAAATCACATGGTAGTTATATCCGTAGATGTGGATAAAGACCATCCAGAACAAGAGGGGGAAATGAGTTAAGTTCTAGGACCTGAGGTTCAATACTTGAGCGACATAGGAGCACTGATGTATCTAGGGAACTGCATAAGACCTGATATTGCTTTCGTAGTCAACTTGTGGGCTAGACACAGTGCAACCCCAACCAGAAGGTATTGGGATGGTGTTAAAACTCTTCTCGGATACTTACAAGGTACACAAGATCTTGGATTGTTTTACCGAACGAACCAAGATCTGACCACGATAGGATATATTAATGTCGGATATCTGTCAGATCTCTATAGTGCAAAATCCTAGAATGGATCTGTATTTCTTTGTGGTGGTGTAACTATCTCTTAGCGGTCATCTAAGTAGACCTTAGTGGCTACTTGTACCAACCACTCAGATATTATAACACTCTATGATGCCTCACGTGAATGTGTTTAGCTAAGATGTGTGATTAACTACATCCAGAAGTCGTGTGACATTAATATCATCAGTACCCCTCAATTATCTATGAATATAATGTTGTTTATATTATACAAATACAAACGGAGTATGTCAAGAGCAACATCACGAAACATATTGCTCTGAAATTTTTCTATCATTATGAACTCCAGAAGAATGGTGAGATAAAGATCTTGCAAATAAGGTCTTGTGAAAATCTAGCTGGTTTATTCATTAAATCTCTGTCTGCAACCAGTTTCCAAAGATGTGTTAGTGGATTTAGAGAGTTGCAGGGTTCAGATGGAGTATTTCTCTAGATCATAACCCTTATAAAATCCTTAGGATTTATTCAAAATCTTAAAGATCATATTTTAAAGGTTAAACGTTGTACTCTTTTTATTAGTGAGTTTTCTTAAAGTTTCTCACATTAAGGTTTTTAACGAGGCAACAAGTGTAATGTAACTTACGAATGTAATGCACTCTTTTCTACATTGCTGTTTTCCCAGTAGATTTTTGGAAAGAGTATTTCGCGAGCCATTTGTGTATTGTTGTCTATTGTTCAAAGAGAGTGTTAAGAAATCTAATTATGGGCAAAAGACTAAACTACTATTAAAGGGAACCCTTTTAGCTATAAATATGATGACCGACTACATACAATGACACATATATGAATAAAGTTATTAAATTATCCTCGACGTTCCATCTCTGATTACTTTGGGTTTCCTACCGACGAGCTGTATTACTCAACAATATATTCGCAACGTGCCGCAACTCGCCCGGCTTGGCTGCTGCATTGGCCGGCCAGCCTTTTCCGCGCGGGGTGGATGGACCACAGGGTGCGGGGCCCGCGCAGACAATCCGCAGGCGAGGCTTGGTTCGCGCGGCGGACCCGGCGGGAGGGGGGCGCGGCAGGACACGCGGCGGTCGCTTCGCGGGCCTCCCCTGCGGCCCGCGGCCCCCTGTCGAGCGAGGATATCGTAAAGAAATGGGAGTGTGCAGCGTTGCTCTTTTGAGAAAGGGACCGAATGAATGACTGAATTGATGAGTACTCTAATTACGAGGGACCCGAGCACGGGGGGAGTGGGGACTATTTCGCTCTTTCAAGATGCCATGCATGCATGCGAAGAATGGATCTCTCATTTCCTTCGGTTGGTGGTAGCTCGAAATGCTCGGTGTTAATTATCCCAGAATCGGTTTTTATGTTACACGTATCCCTCTCTCTGATTACACCTAGTTTGGAAAACAGCTCACCAGGAAAAGTTGAATACCATTCAGAATTTAACCACTCCACCGTGCCACTATATAACGGAAGCAGAGCCATTAATTAGGGATTAGGGTGTATTCTACATCAAAGGAATTAAGGTGGAAATCTACGATGCATGCCTATTAAGAACGATATCCACCGTATGATAAAAAAATGGAAAGTTGAGATTAATAGCTACGTTGTGTTTTCTACTGTGGTTTCACGACGGTAAAATCCATATGGTACTGTTTTTTGTCGCTGCTGCAATTTTTTCTACAGTACTGCAGCGGATGCTGTTGAACACTGTTTACATTGTAACGCCTAAGATCCGGATTCATAAATTAGGTGTGCAAGATAGCACTACAGTGCATTGTATTATCCTACAGAGACAGGTAACTGTCAGAACTCAGGACAGTGTCATACACGCATCAAGGTATCATACACCTCTCCCGGTCTCCCCCATGACTATATAAAGAGAGACTCACACCCTTCGTCTCCCTCCCGTGCCAAGCCTCTTGAGCTCAGTTCTCCTCTAATCCTCTGCATCTCTCCTCTGTTTCTTGGATACATACACGCTGTGCAGCTAGTGCGCTCTCCGTGCTGTAACCATGGTGGTTCTTGCCAAGGGCGAGCTGGAGCAGATAGCCCTCCCGGAGGTGCAGAAGGCGGCGCCGCCGCTGGCCGACGTCCCGGAGGTCGACCTGGCCGCGGGCAGGGCGTCCGCGGCGCGCGCGGTGGTGGAGGCGTGCGAGGAGCACGGGTTCTTCAAGGTGACGGGCCACGGCGTGCCGGCCGCGCTACTGGCGAGTGTGGAGGCCATGGCCGCCGCGTTCTTCGAGCTGCCGCAGCGGGAGAAGGAGGCGGCGACGGCGGCGTCGCCCGGCAGCCCGTTCGGGTACGCGAGCAAGCGGATAGGCAGCAACGGCGACCTCGGGTGGGTCGAGTACCTCCTGCTCGGCGTCACCGCCGCCGGCGCCGCGCCAGTGGCGCTCCCTGGCTTGCCATTGCCCGTGTCCAGCGAGGTGCCGCCGGCGTCACCCTGCTCTTTCCGGTGAGTTCACCATCTACATTGCGAATTGCTAACTTACGAATGAAAATCTGTTCATTTACGACACGTAATACTCACTGCGGGTGGGGCCCGAAACCCACGTGAGCATTTTTGTTTTAAGGACTTTAAGCAGCGGTTGTTCTGAATTACGTAGAATTGAATTCGAAAATACGTTCGTAGTTTTATTTTTAGTTTTCCCACGAGTGCAAAGAGAACAGATTCTGGTACATGCTGTTCGAAAGATTCGTGAAACAGACGTGTGCAAAAGCTAGAACGGCAGGCCGACCAGCACTTGGATTTTTATCTTTTTGCCTGGAGCAAAGTAGATGGGGAATGGTTATTTTTTGGCAAAATGGGTATTTCGACTTTAAGAAATAGTTACTCGGTATTCTTTTCTTAAAATTAATATTTAAAAGTATTTTAAACTCACTTGTGAAAAGCTTTTTGGCAAATTTGTCAAACCTCAGTAAAAATGCACAACTTTCCTTTTTCTTTTTCTGAAAAACAGCATGGATGGTTATCTTATGTCTTGTAGTGTAATAACCACAATAAAACCATTGTTTGAGATTACAAGTATGTCGCAGACCGGCATAGTCTTCGATTGGGCTTGGTTCACTGGGCTGTGGGCCAAGAGGCAAGTGGGGGTCGAGATGGAACTACAAAGGGCAAGCAATAGCAACTGAAGAGGGCATCGAAGATATTCAGAACCACTGCCGACTCTCCTCTTCCTCCCTGCTATTCCTTTTCCCCCAAATCCCTCTTCTCTAAATTCCCAACCTCCAGATTGCTACTTCCTCCCTTAGTTTCCCATTTCCCCAAATTGTATCTAAACTATTTGTATTTGGTGTTGGAGTGGATCATCGTGTTCCTGTCTCAAGTGTGCACTGGTGTTCTTCAACCGGGACGATAACAATTGGTATCAGAGCCGTCGATCATGGTGGTTTCGTGCTCCAAGGTGGCTAAGAGTGATGCTGAGAAAGAGAGTGAAGCACGGTGCAAGGCCATGTTGAACAAGTCTAAGGTGAAGAAGCAGACGTTGGAGATGGAAGGCTTGGCAGACCGCATGAAGGAGCTCGCGGTCGGCTTGAAGGTCATCGTCCAGCCGCTAGGAGCAACCGTTCATGCCTTGCCACCGTCCGCAACCGCACTGATGGCCACCCGTGCCGCTGCTGAGGACCACGATGTGGCGGCAAGTACTCCACGGGCAAATGCGGCGCTCATCCCCGAATCGCCCACCAGGTGTTCAACAAATTGTTCCGACGATGACACCGCCTCGCTGAAGTCCACATTCCTACCGGACACAGTCCCAGGTTCTCCCTCAACCATCGCCTTGCTTGACGTCGCCATTTCCGACCCCAACGTCATCGACGCCAAGGTGTGTGACAGTGTGCTCGATGCCAGTGGCGTAATCTTCATGAGCACCCTCGTCAACACCCATCCAGTCTAGGTTGCGCAGCTGGACACCCTCCCTGTCGGTGCTCCGTTGAGTAATGACCCCACACCGCGCAAGGACCAGTTGATAGTCGTCCCAACTCCTACCCATCCTAAGAGTTGCTGCCCGATGTTGATGGAGATCGAGGTAGATGACATCATGTTGGATTGTTACATGCAGCGACTAGACCTATTGCCACCTAATCGAGGAAGTACAACAAGGGCAAGGATGCAATGGCTTGGCGACCACCCTGGCCGCTACCGCAAACAGGTGCAATTGTGTTTGTGTTATGTGTAAATTCGTTGGTGAAGCAAATAGAGTCGAAACCATGGCATGAACAACTGAAGCATCAGAGCAATATGCCACATGATCCAAACAAATTTTCTGCTCAATTATTTTTGAAGCTTCATTGGGATAATATTGTGGACTCATGGTATAATTTGACATCACCTATGTGCAGTTCACCATGGCAACAGCAAGAACTAGCAAAAGCTCACAATCAGGTTCATTTATCAGAATCAAGAGTATCATCAGCACTTGATAAGTTAGCACCAATGGAGACTTTGGTCAATGACAGGTTGCTGCAGGATGGAAGTTCTAGTGCATACATAGCCGAGTGCATTTCCCTTGCTCCAAGTACGTCATCTACGACCCGTGTCGAAGCCAAGAAGGTCCCACGTTGGAGTCTCAATGTGTCTGGTCCAGTGAAGCCTTACAATCCCAGTTGGAGAAACTTCTGGGTGATCAGCGAAGAACAGCAGAAGTGTGGTTGGAGTTGTGGAGTTAGTTGTGTCATTCTAGCGGTTGGTGGTGGAGTTGCTAGCTTGGGAGTGTTTGATAGAGATGTGCTCACAATGTCAATTGCCCCAAAAGATGAGCATGCAGCTCAAGTACAGTTTGCACTGGAGAGTGGAATTCTAGCAATATCAGTTGTAATGGGCACCAAGAGAATTCCATATCACAGCAGGGTTTTGATGTCATTCATTGTGCTCGCTGCAGAGTTCCTCGGCACATTGAAGGTGGCATGTTTTTGCTGGAATTGAACCATCTATTACGTCCTGGTGGTTACTTCGTCTGGTCTGCCCCTTTGGTTTACCAAAGGCTCCCTGAAGATGTTGAAATTTCACATGCCATGTCTGCTCTGACAAAATCCATGTGCTGGAAAATGGTTAAACAGACAAAGGATAATATGTGCAGCAAAAGAGCATGGTTGTGGTTTCCATTATGGCCATTCCTTATTAATAATATTGGTCAGATTATAATCCATGACAATATGGCGGTTTGGTCGACAAGATTGATTGTGGGGAAGTTCAATTTCACGAAAGATAGCCTAGAGGAAGTGACCTTCAGATTCCAAGAAACTGAGCTTGACTCTGCACAGTATTGTGATGGTGCTCCCCCATACCATTGCAGCTTCTCCTAGCGCCATTGTGATCAATGCTCTGGCAGAGAGACTCGCAACCCTAGGGGATGGTGTGAGTATTATGCAGCTGGTGCAGTACCCAGTAAGTGGTTTTGTATTTGAAGGTCAGGCGAGCTTGGAAGGTTTGTCAGATGTGGTTTCAAATGTTTGCATCTTCTTGAAAGAGAATAATAGACTAGTCAATCCAGCAATCTGGGAGCTCAATGGCCATTTGGTACTGAAGAGGAAGTTGCTTGAACACATGGCAGTGTTGTCGATATTATTGATTGAGCTGAAGCCATGGGCACCACCAATGGAAAACAATTGCTATGAAAAAATATCAGAAGATAGCCCACCATTATACAAGGGAACTGATGATGCAAATGTGGCGTGGAATGCACCATTACAAGCGTGCATGCACAAATTGCCTATCGGTCCATCAGTACACAGATCAAAATGGCCAGAGACATGGCCATAAAGGTTTGAAAAGATCCCCTATTGGATAGTTGGTTCTCAAGTTAGAGTGTATGAAAAACGGGGAGATGAAGACTTTGGGGCAGATTATGCACACTAGAAACGGGTTGTAAGGAACTCAAATGTGAATGGCTTGAGAAGTGACTCGTCCAAAGTGAGAAAGGCATGCTGGAAACCCAGACAAACCAGAAAGGATACTTCAATGTTGCATCTTATGCTCCATATTTCAATGTTGATACTAATGTCGTAATTGACAGGCTCATCAGTTTAGTTTATCCAATGGGTGGGTTCTTCAGGAAGATTGGTGCTAATCCTGACATGTATGGGCCCTTATGGATCACCACTACACTGATATTCATGCTAGCTACATTTGGAAAATTTGCTACTTATCCGATGCAAAAGAAAACTGATCTGAACATATGGAACTTTGATGTTGGCTATTTCAATTGGGCGGCATCAGCCATGTACGGTTATGCTACTGTGGTACCTGTTGTATTCTTTTTCCTGTTTCAGTGTTTTGGATCGCGCCCAAGTCTTGTTCGGTTTTGGTGTATGTGGGTCATCATAGTTCTTGCTGGTGGTGCATCATCTTGGTTCATCGCTTTAAACTTAAAGGAATGCACTGCATGAGCTGAAATGATGGTGTTGATTGCTAGTGCAGCAGCGCTGCAGTTTGCCCTGGGCACTAAAATCGTCGACGTCGATCTTATCTCTAAGACTCTGATTAGTGCACCTGGAGCCACCTTTACATATGAGAGCTTGCTCATCGCCACTGGCTCAGTCATAAAGCTCTCTGATTTTGGCACTCGAGATGATTCCAACAACATTCTATCTCTAAGGGAAATTGATTATGCTACCAAGCTGGCTACAGATATCCCTGAACCTTGGTATATGCCCCGTCTCTTCACTGCCGATATTGCAGCTTTCTATGAGTGTCACTATGCTAACAAGTTTGGGAATGGCAGAGTGCTTGAAGTTGATATTATTGTGGTTGGTCAGATTTCTTCATGCTCTACACATGTTCAGGACAAACATTTACAAGTGCTAAGGGATCCCGGTGGTGTCGAGCTCATTGAATTACATCGACTTGGGGGCAAGCTGCATTTCAAGGAGGGAGGAATATCACAGACTGGCATGGCCTTCAATTGGGCTTGGTTCACTGGGCCGTGGGCCAGGAGGCAAGTGGGGGTCGAGACGAAACTACAAAGGGCAAGCAATAGCAACTGAAGAGGGCATCGAAGACATTTAGAACCACTACCGGCTCTCCTCTTCCTCCCTGCTATTCCTTTTCCCCCAAATCCCTCTTCTCTAAATTCCCAACCTCCAGATTGCTACTTCCTCCCTTAGTTTCTCATTTCCCCAAATTGTATCTAAACTACTTGTATTCGGTGTTGGAGTGGATCATCGTGTTCCTGTCTCGAGTGTGCACTAGTGTTCTTCAACCAGGACGGTAACAAAGTACAAGCCATTGTGCTTGTGAAAGCTGGAACATAGGGATCATATCTCTCATCATTTTTAGCCTTTTTGGTCGAAGACTTTTCTTAGATATATAGGCCATTTGTTCACTTGAGTAAGATTTGACTCGGTCGTTGTTTATCCTAAATTCCTAATAGCCACGATGAAAATATGCAACAAATTCAGAAATTATCACGTGACATATGTGCACCCCTAACATTGCATCAACACTCAATCGTCTGATCAGACAGTCCCACAAGTGATACTGATAAAGAAAGATACGCTAAAAATAACACGTGTTATATTCGTCTCAGCAATAGAGAATCTCAATCACTCTGCTGCAGCCTCCCCACCCCACACCCACATCCACATCCCTGCCCCTGCCTCTTTCCCTATCTCCCTACCTCCTCCACTCGAGTCTTTGGCTAAAATAGGACGTTTGTAATAGCGAAAGTACCCTAGCTCATACGGATTTGTAAAAATAGCACTGCGATAGGCACCTTCTGTGATCCTTGCATGCGATAGCCACATTCTACAATCCTCGTGCGCGCCAGGTCACCTGACGTGCTCCCAATCTATGATAGAAATGTGTCTGCCTACAGTGCCCACATGCGCATGTCATCCTGCCATGGACCGGGAGCGCGTCTGGGCCACCTGCCGCATACGGGGATCGTGGAAGGTGGCTTCAGCGCATTGGGAGCGCAATAGGGGACATGTGTCACTTACCTAACCTGCCACCGCGGCACCATTTTCGTCATTTCATTCACGGGAGGCTACATCTGCTATTTTGTTTCGACAAAGAAGCTAAATAAGTCAAAAACTCCCTCCACTCCACATCCCTCCAACTAGATCTACCAAAATCCTTTTATTCTAGATTGGATACCCATCACTCAACCTTGAGAAAATCGAGTCAACTTTTGAGTAAGTTTCAAGGCACCAAAACAAATTAAACAAATGGATGGACAAAATCTACAGCAAAAACTAATGCACCTGAAATTTTCAATTCTCATGCATACACCTCATCAGCCATCACTCGCTTACTAACTGTTCTTAGCTCCGTTTTCTCTTTTGTTCTCCTTTTGTAAAAAGGTTTTCAAAAGTGGGAAATTATATAAAACTTTTTTTTCACGAGGAACAGTAAGGGAGGCCCCTACTGTATATATATTAATAAAAATTAAAAAAGATTTTATGTACAGGGTAAAAGGAAAACAAAAAGTTACAACCCACTTGGGGCAAAGAACCTCAAATAATTGTTTGCATCCAATCAAAAAAGGGTTGTCTATGCAGAGCAAGTTCACTCTTAGAAAGATTTTTTTCAACTAATAATATTTGGCGTGATATTCTCAAACACTTTGTCGTTCCTTTGTTTCCAAATAAGCAATGCGGCCAAAATAAAGATTTCCATATAGAATATAGAATTGAAGATTAATCTCATTCTTTCCACTTTAAGTTGAATATCAGTCATATCATCCCAATTAATGCCGATAATATTCCAACAGGATTGACTGAATTGGCAACCAAAGAATAAATGGTGTAGAGTTTCTTCCTTCTATCTAGACATAGGACATAATACTGACATCCTCAATATTATAATGTCACTTGCATAGCATATCTTTTGTGTTCAGTCTGTCTATTAAAAGTAGCCATGCAAAAACCTTAAGTTTCATAACACATTTGCTTTTCCAAATCCATTTGAGTGACCGAGATGGCATGAGAGTATTACAAGAGAAATTGTGGTATTTTTTAGATAAATATTGTGTTGAGTCCATATGTATGTCCAACTATCTTGGCAATTATTAATTGGAAGAACATGCCTAATTTCTTCTTTAAGCATAATATATTCCTCAAATGCTTCAATAGACAAAGGCAGGTGAAACTATCCTCTTATACCTGGATTTTGGAGTAGATTAGCCACCGAGATTTGTTGGTTTTTAGCAAAGGTGAATAGCATTGGATATTTGCGACAGTAAAGGTTAGAATTCTAAAAATCCAACCAGAATAACACTAATGTACCAGCACCAATTATTGTCATAGCAATTCCTTTATAAATCGTAAAGCTTTTCATAGCATCTCTTCACCAAAAAGAGCCTTGATTCCTTGTGTTGTGAGAAATATTATTTCGATAATACCTTTCCTGGATCATCTTCACCCATGAAAGAATGGTGATTGTAGAAGTTACGTAGATTCTTCATTAGGAGAGCATCATTATGTGTTTGTAAATTAAGAACTCTAAGACCCCCTTTGTTTTTTGGTTTGCATACCAAATTCCATGCGGCTAGATTTCTACCTTTTGCATTTAAATCCGAACCCCTCCAAAGACAATGCCTTCAAACTCGATCAATATTATTAATGACCGTCACTGGGATCTTGAGTGAGCACATGTAAAAAGTTGGGAGGTGGGAGAGTACCGAGTTGATCATTGTCAATCGCCCTCCATAAGAGAGATAAGCTACGCAACTAGATAGTCTTCTCTCTATTCGATCAATCAATTGCGAAAAATCATGTACTCTTGGTCGTATTGTTCCCAGCGGTAAACCCAAATAAGTGAAAGGAAGAGTACCAATTTGACATCCAAAGGTGTTTGCCAGGGTAGACATTTTGTCATCAGTGACATTAATGGGCACTATAAATGACTTATTGTAGTTGACTTTCAGTCCTGTGGCGGAAGGGAATGAATTTAATAGACCCTTCAAACAAAATAATTATCTTGCATCAGCTTCTATAATGACCAAGGTATCATCCGCATATTGAACTGTAGGAAAATCCCCGTCTATTATCAACAGGATTGGTATATTGAGGAGATTCCTTCTATGTGCTCTATTTATAATTGTCTGTAGGAGATCCACTGCAAGAACAAAGAGATGTGGCGAGAGAGCATCACATTGTCTCACTTCTCTTTTACATTGAAAACATTTCCCTGATACTCTATTTAATAAAACCGAGGATGTTCTAGAACCGAGTAAAATTTTAATCCAAGTAATCTATATATTATCAAAACCTTTATTTTGCAAAGTTTGGATGATAGTACTGGGCTCCACCATATCAAAGGCTTTCTCAAAGTCCAGCTGACCAGCTAACCATGACCAGGAAAACTATATCGTTTCGAAAATTTTATCGGACCCCACCGATAGAACCGATTACCAGATAGTTCGAACGAAATTTTTTAATTGAAATTTGATTTTTTTTTTCAGATGTAAAGATGAAATTTATCTAAATTTTGAATTAAAATTTGAATTTAGATGTAAATTAGATAAATCCAAAAAATTACACGATGTAAAAAAATTATCGAACCCCACCGATAACACTGGTAGCCGCCGGTTATCGTCCAAATTTTGCCGACAGAGTTTTCCATTTTCCATGACCACGACGCTCTTCGCCTTCCAGTTGCATACTTACACAATTGGGATTTGCATCACGTGCGCTTTGGGCGCTCGAGTCTCGCGGTCGTCTGCGGCTGCGTACGCATATTTGCGCGCGCGGCGGCAAACCTCTGCCTTGTGCACGCCATTTGTGTAGCGGCTGCTGCATGGCCTACTTCAAGCTGGCGTTAAATAGTGAGGCCTTTTTGCCGTCTTCATCGCCTCCCAACCTTTTTTCCCCGGTGACGCACCTGTTCAACACGGCAAAGAAATATCGACACACAGTGACATCTGTTAATGCTAAGCTGATGTGCCTGACTTTATAAGTACTGAGAGGCCTGTTTGACACACAGAGATTTCACTAGAATATCACGGGAAAGCAATTTAATTCCTACGGAATCTCATAAAATTTCCGCGTTCAAAAGCGGGCTGTGATAAAGAAAATTGTGTGAAATACATCTTCAAATAAATTAAGTGATTGTAACGTGTGTTTACATATTTATGATCTCTTACAATGACACTACTTGGATTTTGTACCTGCAGTGATCTTTTGAACGAGTACATTGTAGCCGTGAGAAGAATGACTTGCGAGCTGCTGGAGCTGATCGCGGAAGGGTTGGGCATGAAGGAGAAAGATGTGTTCACTAGGCTGGTCTTGGACAAGGAGAGCGACTCGATGTTGAGGGTGAACCACTACCCACCATGCCCCGAGCTGAAGCAGCTGGGGCATGGCAGGTTGATTGGGTTTGGTGAGCATACCGACCCTCAGATCATTTCGGTTCTCCGATCCAACGACACGTCTGGCTTGGAGATCTCCTTGCGTGACGACAGATGGGTTTCCGTGCCACAGGATCAGAACTCATTCTTCGTCAATGTTGGTGATGCCTTGCAGGTAATATCGTAGATTAAGAAATGAGGGCATTTTTACTGAATAGGAGTAGCATCCTTTTAAATATATATATATATATATATATATATATATATATATATATATATATAGATATTCAATTTAACAAGGTTTAACACCAGTTACATTTAGAATGAATGAAAATGATTTCCCGAGCATACCAAGCTTTTCTTTTGCAAAAAGTGTTAGGTAATTGAGCTGTACGGTTCAGCAGATGACAATGTTCAGCTGTCCTTTGAGCCGGGTTCAGTGAATCGTGTGGATGCCAAAGTGGCATTTCCATCCCAATCAGCCAACCTTTTGGGGAACCATGCTGCCAGTCATTTGTTGTCGAACAGGCAAATCTATCACTCTATCAGTCGTTATTTAAAATCTTTCCAAAATAAATCATGTAGAGCACACGGCTATTTAGTGACGATAGGTCCGGCCTACATGTGAAATCTGAGAACATCGTACAATGATAATGTGCGGCACAGAAAGATAATGAGTTTTTTTCTTCTAAATAATCTAGTTTTTATTTCGAAATATAAAAATAATATTACCTTTTTAAATTTTACAGGAATAATCATCTCGCTCAACCGTTAAGCGACTAACCCAAGTAGCTCAAAGGTTGAACGACTTGGACACTTATCGCTTAACGATTGATCTAGTGTATAGGTTGCTCAGCTAGCAGGGCATGCATTGTACACCGTTGAGCGACAAATATCCAAGTCGCTCAACGGTTGAGCGACTTGAGCTAGTCGCTCAACGGTTGAGTGACAGATGATTATTTTTATAAAATAAAAAAGACAGTGTTATTTCTGTATTTCGGAATAAAAACTAAGTTGTTTAGAAAAAAAAAATCCGAAAGATGATACTGGTAATTGTGCAGTCCTGCTTTATTTAGTAGCGGGCAAGCTAACTCCATGTTTAGCTCCAGGCCTACTTCCCCTGTAGCCAGGTGAATTAAGTTACAACATATTCTTTTTTTCTTTTAAAAAAGGAAAAGTTAGAAAAGTGAAAGGGGGCACATAAGGCATGCCTTTTTTTTTTCATGTCACTAGAATCTGGAAAAAAATTTATATGGGGGAGGGAGGCCCTCCCCCACAACCGTTAGATCTTTCTCTCACATACGCATGCTACAGTGATATCTCATGGCATCCAACGGCTGTGGGGGAGGGGCCTTACTCCATAGAATTTTTTTTCCCTAGAATCTCTAGATTTTTGCGGGAATTAAACTGTTAAATGTGAAACTCGTGCGTTACAAACAAAGCCTTGTTCAGTCATGCGACGTGTCACTTGGTTTCAAATATGCTGGTTCTTGAATCTTGACCACACTTTGAATTTAACGTATGCGTATACATGTAGGTTCTGACGAACGGGAGGTTCCGGAGCGTTAGGCACCGGGTGATGGTGAACAGCGTTCGGTCGCGGGTGTCGGTGATCTTCTTCGGCGGCCCGCCGCCGCGGGAGATGCTGGCGCCGCTGCCGTGGCTGGTGGGGGAAGGCGGGCGCAGCCGGTACAGGGAGTTCACCTGGAGGGAGTACAAGGCCTCGGCGTACAGGACTAAGCTCGCGGAGAACAGGCTCTGCCACTTCGAAACCACGAGCTAGCCCTCGGTTTTTCGAAGTTTTTGGGATTTGTAAAGATGTTTGTGTGTGGTTTTGTTTTTCGCTAGTGTGTAATAGCTGGTATACATGTCTATTTTGAGCAAGTTTTTGTGTTGATATGTGGTGCAGATTAGCTTGTAGCGCTGGTTTGGAACGCAGAAATTTCACAAGAAAGGTGAGAATTAGATGATTCTCCGCGTTGCAGCGGGAAGCGAATGTAATATTTTGAAAATAACTCTTTGAGAACCCATGTGTTATTAGATAAAAAAGAATACGTAAAAACAGAATATTTTAAAGTTTTTAGAGAGGAGTTAGTTCGTACCGGGATAAAAGAATCATAGAGAGAGTGGGTTTCTAGAAACCCTAGCAGTCTTTTCTTTTGTTCCTCCGTACGCCGCCACTGTTTTATCCTGCTTTTGGCCGTGTGCGTGGGAGACGACTGCCGCACATCGCCGCTGCCGATCGCACCTGCCTGCCTGCTGCCCACTTCGGCTCCTGCCTGCTGCTGCGTGGAAGTGCTTGCCCGCGTGCGCGTGTGCTTGCTGGGCGTTGCCTGCCATCAGAGAGCCGAGCGCGTGGGGGCTTTGGTCGTTGGCCGGTGCGTGGCGGCCTTGGTGTTTTTTTGGCCAGAATTCAGTGCATGGAAGCCTCGGTTTGTCTTCTTTTTTTGGTTGGTTTCCTGCACTGCTACGATTAGATTGGAGATACATGCGTGTCATTGGAGCATTAAGGGAGAGAGAATGCATTAACTAGTCCGCATGCATCCATAGTTTTAGTAGTTTATTAGTATTGATCTTCTTTTGGCTGCTATTGGTTGGGCTAGTAGCACCACAATAATTAGTAGTTAACTAGTGGTCACGTAGCATGTGGCTGCTAGTGATAGAAACTTTCTAGTAGTGCTGCATGTGATTATTTAATTAGAGTAGTAGGAGAGAGAGAATAATTTGATAGTGCTGTTTGGGATTATTTAATTGGCATAGTAAGGGTGAGTCAATTGGCTAGTAGTGCTGCATGCTTTATATGCATGCTTTTCTTTGGAACAGTAAAGGAAGTATTAGCATATTTCAGTTGGGGAAAAATCAAACAGTAAATTGGATTAGTCTGTTGTTCTGTTGTACGATTTATTCGGATACCTTAATGGCGAATTTTGGGAATATCATCTATTAGTTAATTGTAGATAATTTCAGTATCTTTCCGTAGAATATTTAATCATGTTGAGTAGACAACTAGTTTTCAAGCTATGAATTTAGTAAGGCTCGCTGTCTAGAAGATGGCAGATTAGTCTTCTGGGATAAAAACGGGTGTTAGATGATTTAATTAAAGGTCATGGTAATCTAAGAAAATATGAGAAATTTTGTGTAGATTCCAGGATGGGGTGGTTTGCCATGATCGGACGTGTGAATCAAAAGTTACGCCCTTTTTGTACTAGGTCAGCAAGGGGTGATTGTTCGGTATTGGGGGAGCGATGTGGTTTTGGGGGACTTGTAGGAGCGATGTCAATTAATTGTTGTTCTGGTGATGTTGTAGCTTGTATTGAAATTTGAGTATTTATTGTAGGAGAGACGTCGTGCTTGTTGCCATCTTCTAGCCAAACCGTGAGTTGCAACTAGTAAAGGCAAGTGCATGGTAGACAACGATCAATGATTGATCTCTGTATTTCTTTATCGTTCATACCATTATTGTTGTGATTTTATTTGTATTTAATTGCAAGCAATAAAATGGTATGACTATGTCTTGTTGACGAACATGAGAAAAATTGGATATGATGAATATGATGAAATTATGTATTTTTGCATTCATAAGCATCTTTGCATATGAGCAGGTGATCATAATTGATCACAACTCCACGGGAGTGGAGGAGGTCCCCGATCCTTGAGGAGGAGCGGGCTTGAGAGTGAACGTTGTCGCGAGCGTTCACTCATGCTATATCGGTATACGCGAAAGAAGTGCATATAGACATGTAGAGTAGAGTTGCATTGAGATATGAGATGAATGTGTGTGAAAACAAAGAGAAGAGGATGGCATGAGAAAATTAATAGAAGGACATGTGATGATAATGAATTTGTTGAATACTGTTGATTTATCATTGTTCGTTGTATATTGATGTATTTGCTGAGTCGTGGACTCACCCTTACTTCTTTGTTGTTTTTAGGTGATCATTGAGGGCGCCACGATTGAGAGGGACTAGATCACATGGAATAGTTTCATACTTCAGTCACATGATTATTTGTCATGAGAACCATTTTATTCATTATCACTGGACCACTGTTAGAACATGTTAGAAATTGAATAAGCTTAGATGAATGTTTTGGATTGGGTGGTTTGGTGCTGTTTTAGACTTATTCTCTTACTATGTTTCTCTCGCTTATTCATACATATTTCACAAGTCTTTATTCATGATCTATTGTGACCCGTTGATGGACCATATTGATGTTTTGGTTGCCGAAATTTTATAGTGTGCTAATGACTATTAGTTGAAAAGGTAGTTTAGTGGCATTCCAGGCGTCAGTGTTGGGCTAGGGTGTTACAGCGAACACGCCTTTTGGGCTACTGGAATATGGCTTATTTTACTGCAATGAATTAATAACTCTAAGAAAATATAGTGCTCCTTCTTTACACATATAATGGTGTCTTGTTCCCGTCTTCTTGTAGACATGAAAAAACATAGTACATAGACATTGAAAAAATCTCACTAACAAAGAAAAGTTTGTAGGAAAATATAGCAATTTCTTGATATACTTTGTTGGGGCCTTCGAGCCGTCTTCCACACAAAACATATAACTTTGATAAGTTAATCAAACCGTTGACATAACATGAAGATCCAACTAACATATCCGAGGTTTGCACTCATGCTTAATTGGTAATTGAACGTGAATGTGATGAGCGTTTGAATTCATATGAGGAAATCCTCCAACAAAAGTTGGGTAGAATGGACCTATCAATTAACATATTCATAAAAAGGTATATCATCTGCAAAATTAGCAAAACATGATGGCTAAATAGGAAGTGCAGAAGATTGGAGAAAACTAATGTAATAAAGAGTAAGTTTGAAATAAGAAGAATCAATTATTTGTGTCAGCATCAATTGGACATATACATACCTATGTACTCAAAGGGTTTGAATACTATAAGCTACATGTAACTATCTTAATAAAAATTACATAGAGATATATAAGATGTACACTTGCTATGAATTTTTTTTTTTGAAATAATATTAATTTAAAAGATAATTACAAAAATAAATAGTAAAAAAATTTACAAAACTAGGCATCTGTCACCAATTGGAATGGCGACAGTTCCTGTCGCCATTCCAATTGGCGACATAGGCCTAGCCACTAGCGATAGGGGCTCAACAGTATAGAGATCTCCCTATCGTCAGTGGAATTGGCGACAGGTCCCTGTCATCAATTCAAATGGCGATATGGCTCATTTTGTACTACCTACCTTTTGTACTGACTATTTTCGAGTACATATTTTGTCAACAAATCACACTAATATTATATAACATTTAGCACAACATCATAATATCTTTAGTCAATAAATCACAATGACATTACATAACATTCAGAGCAACGTCGTCACATACTTTGTGGACAAATCACACTGATATTACATAACATTTAGCACAACGTTATAACACCTAATTTTTAATAAATCAAAGTGATATTACAAAGCATTGGGCACCACATATTTCAACAGGATGAACCTTTCCCATGGCCGCGACCTCAATGTTCGCCATGTGGACCACCTCGAGTGGGGCGGTCGGATGAGGTCCCCGTGGCGACATCCGGACTGCCCATGTCTTCTTCATCCTATGGAATTCTCGTATGGCATTTCTTGAAGGTGTGCCCAGACACCGTGCAAATGGAGCACTTCTTCGTACGACGCCCGCTTCTGCTTCGTCCATGTCGTTCCTGATGCGCCGTACCTGTCACCGGCCAACCTTTCCCTTCAACTTATCAATGTCCACGGCCTAGATAAGTTGCTCCCAGGTCGGATAGCCGGTGAAATGACCAACCACGGCATAACCATACATCTCTGCATTTCAGGTTTGCATTACCTCCTCTTGTTGAAATAGTCAGAGAGGTAATGGCCGGATGCTACACCACCGTCGAACATGCGGCCATGACATGGGAGCAGGGCCTATGTAGAAGAAGGGGCTTGTTGCAAGTGCATACGCAACTAGCGCGTTATAGCGTGCACTCGTGGGTGATCCTCTCGCGATTCATCCCATGGCATTTTAATCCCTAAACATTATCTCGAAGCGAAGCTCTCTTGTGCTTATCTTGAATGCCCGGTGCATCTCACTCTTCTTGCTCTTCTCCTCCATGTACTTGGTGATCATGGCGGAGTAGAGTACTCTATCATTTGCCTTGCTGAGTGATGCCTTGTTGCTTCTGTCAACAAAGTAATTTATTGTACCGTCAAGAATTGCCTCCACAATACCAACCAAAGGGGAGCACCTTGCGCTGCATATGACCCAGTTGTACACCTTGGCTAGATTAGTTGTCATGATACCATATAGAGCACCACCCTTGTCATATAGTAACGACCACTTATCTTTAGACTCGTGCTCAATTCAGTCCAAGAAGTATTTCACCTACGCCACCATCTTCCTCACCACACTAGGACCATCTGTGGGTAGCTATAGTAATGCTTCGAGGGCATGTTTAGTACTTAGAGCGGTATTTTTCGCTGCCTCCCTTCTGTGCGTCTCGATCTGTTCATCTAGAATATTTCAGAGTGTTTCAAACTTTCGTTGCTGGTTCTGGTTGCATAGCCGCTTCAACAGGTTCATCAAGTCCTTGTTGCAAAAATACATGTAGAAGTTTGCAACCAAGTACCTTATGCACCACCTGCTCTGCAGATTCGCCCATGGAAGTGGTTCATACTCTTCTTGTTGTAGCTGAGTTATTGTGACGGCCCTGTACAACAGAAATCCTCAAATTCCTCAGGAACCACAACCAGTTGTCCGTGTTCTCGCTTTCAACAAAAGCGAATGCTACGGGAAGAACTTGATTGTTCTCGTCCATTGCTATTGAAGTTAGTATCTGACCCTTGTACTTTTTAGTTAGGAATGTGCCATCCACGCATAAGATTAGACGGCAATGCCAGAATGTATTGATGTATGGACCAAAGGCGAAGAATGCTCGCTTTAGTATCCTCTTATTGGCCCATTTCGGATGCATGAAATCTTGAATGTCAACATGAGTGTTGGGATTCCTGTCTTGTATCACTCAGAGTAACCCGGGGAGGTTGTGGTAGGAGTCCTTGAATGTACTAAACCTTGATTTCAATGCCTTTTTTTTTGCCCTCTATGCCTTGGCATAGCTGACTCTGTACTAGAACCTTGCCTTAATTACCCGAATGATGGATCGTGGCTCAAAATCTAGATTATCCACGATCTCACCATACATGAGGTTCGTGATGAAGCCTGATGATAGGTTCATATGAGACTGCACTGACTCAGCGACGACACATGTGAGGGACCACTATATAGTATTTCTAGTAGGTGTCCTACTTAGACTAAAATGCGTGCACTCGCCAAGAGCATCTCTCTATGTCGCACTTCACGTCGTGGCATCTTGGGCTAGACTTAACGACTGTGAATGTACGTCACACCGATAAGGCCTAGAATTTGACTGCCTCCTGCACAGCCTCCTTGCATTTATACATAGCTCCTTACCTGACCTCGCTCTATTCATACTCCTACAGTAAACGAGATCCTTCGTTAACGATGAGGTTGTCGAACTGGTATGTGTCCCACTCGGATGGAACCGCCTGCTGGTCCACATCATCCTCGTCGTTGGATCCTTCTGATAATTCCATGTAGTCCCAGTCTTCGAGATCTATCATTTGCACTAGGGCTTCCATCTCCTCACCCTCATCAGCAAGCCCACTAGCTTGCCTGACTGAAGAAGCTCCTTGATACGGGCAAGGCCCGATCTTCTCAGTGAGGAACCGTGGATAGTTGATGCGAAGTAGACAATGTCGCTAGCCGAACACTCACGCCAATGCACGAACCCTCAACTCTTTGGATAACGCCCAAACGCACCAGGTAATTGTTCATCGCGAGACCACGAACGACGAACGCCAAGTCCCCGATTCCCAGTGGAACGACGGCTTGACCTTGAATTGCAGAACGAACCAATGGATCACCTAGTCCTCTCTCAAAGTCCCCGCATGAACTCTGGTTTTAGAAAGAACAAGCAATAGCTATGTTTCAATTCTTATGCATAAACTGGTCTAATGGATACAAAGGAGGGGCAAGGGAACTTAAGGTGCCCTCCATGACTCACGCATGGCCTAGGGCCGGCTACACACGCCGAATCAAACTCTAATTCGGCTAAGACCCAAAAACACACAAAAAGGAAAACCTAACTTAAATCCGTCACATTGTTTCGGTCATAGCGGCGCGACCGTACGTCTTCTGAAGTTGGAGCCATACCCATTGTGTGGGCCTTGGAATAAGCTTTCAAACAAGTCCAAGAACACCCCAATCGGACTCTGTATGTAAAAGTTATGGCCTTTTTATTACAGGCCTGTTGGGCTGTCCCGAACCGAATCTGAATTGAATTCTGAGTTGATTCCGAGATGAATTCCGGTTGGACTTGTGGAAGATCCGAATTGGGCTTGAATTCTTGGGTTTTTCTCCTCTTGCTTGACCCACGTGAGCTTCTCCTCCATTGCTTTGGCTCCGGCCTCCCTCTCGGTTCCAAAGGCTTCACAATGTTCAAACCTGAGAATGCACAAAACATTTGCATGAGGTAGTACCCAATTCTCATCAATGAAAATAGAAGATTCATTCAGAAACAAGAGCACCTGTTGATTTAGAAGTTTAGCTCTTGCTCTAGTCAGTGGACCAATATGCACTTCTGCACTTGTATTATTTGTAGCTTCACTTATGACGTCCATCTCAGTATGTGTGTGACCACCAATAGGGAAAGATGTATCAGTGTTAGGGATGCCCTCATCATCCTCCCCCTCTTAAAAAGGCGTCGTCCTCGACGCTGGATCGTCACCACCAAAGAAAGGTGATAAATCAGCGACATTGAACGTAGAGCTCACGCCATAGTCATCGCCAGAAAGCTTTTTCTTGTAGGCATTGTCGTTGATCTTCGCAAGCACCTTGAAAGGCCCATCACCTCGCGGCAGCAATTTGGACTTGCGGCGTTCTGGGAAACGATCCTTGCGGTAGTGTACCCAAACCAAATCACCTGGTTGAAAAATTATCTTCTTCCTCTTCTTGTTCGCCTTCTCAGCATAGGACTTAACCTTGCGCTCTATCTCTTCTTTTGTTTTGAGATGCAATTTCTTCACATATTCAGCTCGCTTGGACGCCTTCATATGAACACGGTGTTGACTTGGAAGCGGCAGCAAATCAAGCGGCGTAAAGGGTTTGAAGCCATACACCACCTCAAAAGGACACAACGCGTAGTGGAGTGCACGGCCCGATTATAAGCGAATTCCACGTGCGGCAAACAATCATCCCACTCGCGCATATCCTTCTTGATCATGGTCCGGAGTAGCATCGAAAGTGTGCGGTTCACCACCTCCGTTTGACCATCAGTTTGGGGATGACAAGTTGTGCCGAATAACAACCGCCCCGGTTTACTCCCAAAGCGTCTTCGAAGTAGCTCATGAACTTCACGTCGCGATCGACACAATAGTGCGTGGCACGCCATGTAGCCTCACGATCTCCCGAAAAACAAGTTAGCAATATGCGACGATCGTCGCTCTTGTGGCATGGAATAAAGTGTGCCATCTTGAAAAACGATCCACAACGACAAAAATGAATCACTTCCCTCTTAGTTCTAGGCGGTCCTAAAACTAAATCCATACTAATATCCTCCCACGGTGCATTGGGAAGCAGTGAGGGTATACAAACCGTGTGGATTCAACTTCGATTTTGCTTTGTGGCATGTAATGCATCGCTGCACATACCTCTCCACATCTCGCCTCATCGTAAGCCAATAAAAGTGATCGCTCAGTATAGACAACGTCTTCTCACGTCCAAAATGTCCCATCAATCCACCTGCATGTGATTCCTGTAGTAATAGCAAACGCACGGAGGATTCTGGAACGCATAATTTGTTAGTGCGAAACAAAAACCCATCATGGATGTGAAATTTATCCCAGCTTTTTCCCTCTTTGCAATGTGCGTATGGAATGGAAAAATCATGGTCATAAGCATATAAATCACGCAAACTCTCTAAACCAGGAACTTGCACTCCTAATTGAGTTAAAAGCACACTTTTCCTAGAAAGAGCATCAGCTACCACATTTTCCTTTCCCTTCTTGTATTTCACAATGTAAGGAAACGACTCAATGAATTCGACCCATTTGGCATGTCTACGGTTCAGATTTGCTTGGTCTTTTAAATACTTCAATGCCTCATGATCAGAATGAATAATAAACTCTTTAGGCCATAAATAGTGTTGCCAAGTTTCTAATGCACGCACTAACGCATAAAGCTCTTTGTCATAGACCGGATAATTCAATTGAGCACCATTCAGTTTCTCACTAAAATAAGCTACCGGTCTACCCTCTTGCATTAAAACACCGCCAATATCCAATCCACTAGCATCACACTCAATTTCAAAAATTTTAGTGAAATCAGGTAAAACAAGCAACGGTGCTTCAGTCAAGCGTTTCTTAAGTTCAGCAAAAGCATTGTCTTACGCTACCCCCCACACAAATTCAACACCCTTTTTAGTAAGTTCATTCAAAGGGGCAGCGATGGTGCTAAAATCCTTCACAAAGCACCGATAAAAACCAGCGAGACCATGTGATACGGGGGAGGCCCTATCTTCTCGGTGAGGAACCGTGGATAGTTGATGCGAAGTAGGCGATGTCGCTAGCTGAACACTCACGCCAATGCATGAACCCTCAACTCTTCGGAATACACCCAAAACACACCGGGTAGTTGTTCGTCGCGAGACCACGAACGACGAACGCCAAGTCCCCAATTCCCAATGGAACGACGGCTTGACCCTGGATTGTAGAACAAAACAATGGATCGTCTAATTCTCTCTCAAAGTCCTCGCATGAACTCTGGTGTCGAAAGAACAAGCAATAGCTATGTTTCAATCTTATGCATAAACTGGTCTAATGGATACAAAGGAGGGCAAGGGTACATAAGGCGCCCTCCACGACTCACGCACGGCCTAGAGCCGGCTACACACGCCGAATCAAACTCTAATTCGGCTAAGACCCAAAAAACACACAAAAAGGAAAACCTAATTTAAATCCATCACATTGTTTCGGTCATAGCGGCGCGACCGTACGTCTTCTGAAGTTGGGGCTATACCCATTGTGTGGGCCTTGGAATAAGCTATCAAACAAGTCCAAGAACACCCCAATCGGACTCCGTATGCAAAAGTTATGGCCTTTTTATTACAGCCCTATTGGGCTATCCCGAACTGAATCCGAATTGAATTCTGAGTTGATTCCGAGATGAATTTCGGTTGGACTTGTGGAGGATCCGAATTGGGCTTGAATTCTTGGGCCTTTCTCCTCTTGGTTGACCCACGTGAGCTTCTCCTCCATTGCTTTGGCTCCGGCCTCCCTCTCCTCCCTCTCGGTTCCAAAGGCTTCACAATGTTCAAACCTGAGAATGCACAAAACATTTGCATGAGGTAGTACCCAATACTCATCAATGAAAATAGAAGATTCATTAAGAAACAAGAGCACTGTTGATTTAGAAGTTTAGCTCTTGCTCTAGTCGGTGGACCAACATGCATACGCACTTGTATTATTTGTAGCTTCACTTATGGCGTCCATCTCGGTATGTGCGTGACCACCAATAGGGAAAGATGTATCAATGTTAGGGATGCCTCATCATCCTCCCCTCTTGAAAAGCGTCGTCCTCGACGCTAGATCGTCACCACCAAAGAAAGGTGATAAATCGGTGACATTGAACGAGCTCACACCATAGTCATCGCGGAAAGCTCTATCTTGTAGGCATTGTCGTTGATCTTCGCAAGCACCTTGAAAGGTCCATCACCTCGCGCAGCAATTTGGACTTGCGACGCTCGAAAACGATCCTTGCGATAGTGTACCCAAACCAAATCACCGTTGAAAAATCGTCTTCTTCCTCTTCTTGTTCGCCTTCAAAGATAGGACTTGACCTTGCGCTCTATCTCTTCTTTTGTTTTTAGATGCAATTTCTTCACATATTCAGCTCGCTTGGACGCCTCCATATGAACACGGTCTTTGACTTGGAAGTGGCAGCAAATCAAGCGGCGTAAAGGGTTTGAAGCCATACACCACCTCAAAGGACACAATGCGTAGTGGTGTACACGGTTCGATTATAAGCGAATTCCACGTGCGGCAAACAATCCTCCCACTCGCGCAGGTTCTTCTTGATCATAGTCCGGAGTAGCATCGAAAGTGTGCGGTTCACCACCTCCGTTTGACCATCAGTTTGGGGATGACAAGTTGTTGAATAACAACCGTCCCCGTTTACTCCCAAAGCGTCTTCGAGTAGCTCATGAACTTCACGTCGCGATCTGACACAATAGTGCGTGGCACGCTATGTAGCCTCACAATCTCCCTGAAAAACAAGTTAGCAATATGCGACGCATCGTCGCTCTTGTGGCACGGAATAAAGTGTGCCATCTTCGAAAAACGATCCACAACAACAAAAACAGAATCGCTCCCCCTCTTAGTCCTAGGTAGTCCTAAAACAAAATCCATACTAATATCCTCCCATGGTGCATTGGGAACAGGTAGAGGGGTATACAAACCGTGTGGATTCAACTTCGATTTCGCTTTGTGGCAAGTAATGCATCATTGCACATACCTCTCCACATCTCGCCTCATCTTAGGCCAAAAAAGTGATCGCCAAAGATAGACAACGTCTTCTCACATCCAAAATGTCCCATCAATCCACATGCATGTGATTCCTGCAGTAATAACAAATGCACGGAGGATTCTGGAACGCATAATTTGTTAGTGCGAAACAAAAACCCATCATGGATGTAAAATTTATCCCAGCCTTTTCTCTCTTTGCAATGTGCGTAAGGAACGGAAAAATCATGGTCATGAGCATATAAATCACGCAAACTCTCTAAACCAGGAACTTGCACTCCTAATTGAGTTAAAAGCACACTTTTCCTAGAAAGAGCATCAGCTACCACATTTTCCTTTCCCTTCTTGTATTTCACAATGTAAGGAAACGACTCGATGAATTCGACCCATTTTGCATGTCTACGGTTCAGGTTTGCTTGGCCTTTTAAATACTTCAATGCCTCATGATCAGAATGAATAATAAACTCTTTAGGCCATAAATAGTGTTGCCAAGTTTCTAACGCACGCACTAACGCATAAAGCTCTTTGTCATAGACCGGATAATTCAATTGAGCACCATTCAGTTTCTCACTAAAATAAGCTACCGGTCTACCCTCTTGCATTAAAACACCGTCAATACCCAATCCACTAGCATCACACTCAATTTCAAAAAATTTAGTGAAATCAGGTAAAACAAGCAACAGTGCTTCAGTCAAGCGTTTCTTAGGTTCAGCAAAAGCATTGTCTTGCGTTACCCCCCACACAAATTCAACACCCTTTTTAGTAAGTTCATTCAAAGGGGCAGCGATGGTGCTAAAATCATTCACAAAGCGCCGATAAAAAACAGTGAGACCATGAAAGCTCCTAATCTGACTTACGTTCACAGGAGTTGGCCAATTTTTAATCGCTTCAATTTTAGATTCATCTACTTCAACTCCCTGTGCAGAAACAACATAGCCCAAAAAGATGACACTATCTTTGCAAAAAGTGCACTTTTCTAAGTTACCAAATAACCTAGCCTCACGTAAAACTTGTAGAACTTGTCTAAGATGGTCTATGTGTTCGATTCGGTCATCAGTAAATCAGAATATCATCAAAGTACACAACCACAAATTTACCAATGAAATGCCTTAAAACATGATTCATTAAGCGCATGAATGTACTATGTGCATTAGTTAACCCAAAAGGCGTGACTAACCACTCATACAACCCAAATTTTGTTTTAAATGCTGTTTTCCACTCATCCCTTCATGCATCCTAATTTGATGGTAACCATCACAAGCAAATCTATCTTAGAAAATAATAAAGACCACTCAATTCGTCTAGCATATCATCTAAGCGAGGTATAGGATGACGATATCGAATTGTGATATTATTAATCGCTCGACAATCTACGCACATACGCCATGAACCATCTTTCTTAGGAACTAAAATAACAGAACAACACAAGGGCTTAAGCTTTCACGTACATACCCTTTGGAGAGAAGCTCTTGTACTTGTTTCGAATTTCCTTTGTTTCCTTGGGATTGGTGCGATGCGGTGGTCGGTTGGCAATGACGCTCCTAGAATCAAGTCGATCTTATGTTCTATCCCACAGATTGGTGGTAGCCCAGTGGTACCTACCGAAAGACGTCAAGTCTGCAAAACACAAGCAACACCGCTAGGAAGAGAAGACAAGTCGTTAGTCGAAAGCAAGGCGTCCTTGTACAGCAGTACAAAGTGCACCAAATTGGGATCTTCGTTGAATTCTCTCATCTCTGATTTGGTGGCTAACATCACTAAATTCTTCTCTCGCTCTTTGGCAGCCTCAACGTGCATCTCAATTTTCTGCATTGAAGAATTCACAATCTGTTGTGGTGTAAGCGGCTTCAAGATGATATCCGTATTGTTCCATCGAAATGTGTAGCGATTTGTACGCCCATCATGAACAGTAGAACGGTCATATTGCCATGGCCGTCCCAAGAGCATGTGACACACCGTCATAGGCACAATGTCACAGTCCACAGTATCGGTGTACTTCCCAATAGAAAACGTCACACGCACCATATAGTTCACCTTCACTTTCTCTTTGTCACTCAACCATTGCACATGATAAGGACGTGGATGCGGCAAGTACTTCAAACCCAACTTATGGCACATATCTTTGATAGCCAAATTGTGATAACTCCCGCCATCAATGATCACTTTGCACACCTTACCCTTATCAAGCTTTGCCCAAGTCTGAAACAAATTGCACTGCTGTTCGAGTGACGGCGATGGCATAACACTAAGCACCTTGGGTGTGCAAACAATGGAATACTGCTCAGTGTTAGGAAACTCAGGATCGCACTCACATTGTTCTATGTCATCAGTGTGCAAGACTGGCTGCGCATCAGGCGACTCGTCATCACTAGCTGAAACATAACCGCCATCCTCTGTGATAAGCATAGTTCTGACATTTGGGCAGTCCCTCTAAAAATGACCAACGCCCTTGCACTTGTGGCAAATAATATCACGTGAACAGCCTGTTGACCCCATAGACGAGGCCGCACTAGCAGCAGGTGCCGCAGGTCGACGTACCTGTGATGGTGTACTCTCCAGCTTCTTACTTGCGGAACTGCGCATCACCGAATTGTTCCCGGCCAGAGTGCTCTTGTTTGGCAGGCTGCTGTTATATGGTTGTCCTGGACTGGCTGAAGAATGTGAACGGGCAGCGAACCGTGCGTCTTCAATCACTGGTCGCTCGGCTTCGCGTGCTTGGTGCAGCAACTCAATCATATTATTATAGGGATGGTGATTGACAATGCGTTTTACAGCGTAATTCATGCCAGCTAGAAATCTCGCCATGGTTTGTTCTTCATTCTCACGGACATCTACATGTATCATGATAGTCTCCATTTCCTTATGATATTCATCAATTGATTTCATACCTTGTCGCAGCCCTGTCAACTTCTCAAATAGTGAGCGCTTGTAGTGGCGAGGTACAGAGCGTGCCCGCAAGTGCTGCTTCATCTGCTCCCAGGTGATAATCGGCAACTCATGGCGCTCCATGCGCTTACGGATGAACTGCTCCCACCAATGTGTGGCATAATCATCCAAGCCATTGACGCATAGCAGACTTCTTCTCATTGGAGTAATTGTTCGTCCGAAATAACTTATCAACTTTCAGCTCCCATGTGAGGTATTGTTCCACATCTGTACCACCTGAAAATATAGGAAGATTAAACTTGGGCTTAGCGACAAAATCGTCGTCGTCGTCGTGTCGAGGACGCTTCACATTGTTGCGGTGGTGGCGCTGTCGGTCATCGTCATCGACGGGGAAATCGTCATTCCATTGCTTGACCTCATCAACCCAGCTACGAGGTGCACGATGCACACCTCCTCCGTGGACACCCTGTGGTGCGCCTCCACCCTGGCCGCCGTTGCCTCGGCCACGCCCATGTGCCTGAGGGCGTGCCGTGGCTGCCATCCCGACGTTTGGCGGCACCGCCATGCGCCGCGCTTGCCGCTGGCGTCGCTCCTCATCCACACGAATAGCACGCTCCTCCTCGGTCTCATTGTGCAAAACGGCCGGAGGGCCGTGCACACTCGTGTCATCAGCTTGCGCACCCCCACGTAGATTGTGTTGTGCGAATATGGCACGCAGCTCTAGGAAGTTATTGTTGATGGCGGTACGCAATTGTGTGACCTCCTCCCCGAGGGTGTTCATCCACCGAACTTCCCGAGCTCATTGCGCATGCCATTTTCACCATCATGAAGTTGTTTTGTAGCATCTCGCGCAACCGAAAGTGTACTCATCCACGTGAATCGGCGCCTCCAGATTAGGTGGATCCTCTCGTGACGACATGGCAACAACTCACAAACAAGAAACGAGGTTATATCCGGGTTAGTAAAACAAAAGCTCTCTACTACGCCGCAACTCACATCCCGAAAACAAGACAAGCTTACCGTTCCAAAGTGAATCAAGGACGGCAAATCGACAGCCAGACAATGAGCGACCTTAACCGTAATGTATGAGCGTAACCAAGAGCAAGGAGTACACAAACGGGTGTAGGTGGAGCTTGGACGGTATGTGTATATCCTATGCAACTGATATTCAAGGTATTGTAAAGCTAAGCAATGATCCAAGTTAGAGTATTTTGCACGTGTCCGATCCAATAGGTTTAAGCGAAGTGTATGAACGCACATGCAAAGATAAATGAGACTGAATGCAAACAAAGGAATGAGCTCAAACAGAAATAGAGATAAAACAAGCTCGTTTTGCACCAAGTACAAGGATAGACGCTAGCCAATTGCAACAAAATATACTAGGGCACAAGATTGCTCAAAGAAAATTGAAAAACACAAGTGAAACTATGACTGCATCAGAGTAGCACCCAAATTAGCGCGATCAACTCGAAAAAGGATGTCGTCTTCACAGGGAACCTTAGAATCACTTGTAGAGGGTCTGTGTCAATTTTGAGCGAATTATGAGAAACTTGAATTTTTCTCGGTTTGCGGGCCCGTTTTGAGGCCCTAAACGACCTTTTTTGGGGTCGAAGTCGCTGCGCGTATGCCCAAGTGCTTACGCAGATCTAAAATCCCCAGATTTTGGCTCTTCCTATATGCGCCTGCCTTTTGCTCTTCTGTTCTCTCTTCTTTCAATGGCCGAATGTATTTTGTGCTACTCTCGTGTTTGCGTAATGTCCACAATTCAGCAAAGTGTAAACAAAGTTCAGTGAGCAACCCAAAGCAATATCAATAGCTAGTCTCAAGATGAAAGGATATATAAAAGATACCAAATGTGATTCGGCCGGTGATGATGTAGTGGCTGAAACACAAGATGGAGCAATTGGACTCGGATTGAGTTTGAGCTAGAGGTTGATTCGGACGCTAGTCCCACCAAGGAGTTCGGATAAGGAAACAACACCGTTTCGGATTACAGTTTTTGGGTGCTAATTGAGGGAGTTCTGTAATACTCCGAAAGTGTGAGAAGTCAAGAATCGGATTAATAAAAATTAATCGGTAGAGAATTATTATTCGGGGAAGAGAAATTTATTGAATTTTCAAGTGCAATATAGTTTAGAGAGGGATTTCTCTTAACAGGAAAGTATCCATCAGTGATTATGTAATATCCTGTTTAACATTAGAGAATTAATTGAAATGAGAAAGGTATTTAACAGAATTAAAAGAGAAATCAGTTTTTAGAGGAGATTTAATCTTGGGCTTTGCCCACGTTGTTTGGCCCAAGTGGGAAGTTGGTTTAAGAAGGGGCCAACCAAACCCTAGGTCTTTTTCTTGAGCACGCAGCTACAGCACCCGCCGCCTGTAGCAACCCTCCTCCCTTTGCTGCCACGCTCCATGTCGCCCTTTGCTGCTCCTTGTTACTGGTCTTGGGAGGAAGAAGAAGGGAGATAAAGGAGGAGAAGAAGGATCTTCTTCATGGATTCAACCAGCATTTCCCAAGGTTCTACAAGGGTAACGAGATGCCTTCCCGCTGTTTGATCCTTAGTAGATGCGAAACCGATTAGAATTGTTGGTTAATTGTTGGGCTGCAGAAGATTCAATTCTGTCCAGTACCTTGCGTGGGTTTTTCGTGTATTTAGAGGCTGAATTTTAAGATTCCATCTCCTAGAGATATGTGGGATATGTTTTTATCTTTCAGTAGCCGCGAAGATCACTCGATTCCGAGGTCTGAGTCAAAGTTATGATCATTTTATTATCTGCTGCCAGAAATCTGACGAGAATAATCTGTCTGGTTATTTCTTAAAATATGAAAGGGAATTTGGTAGAATCTGAAAGTTCACCCAACTAGGTTATTGTAGGTAATTCGATAACCTTTTCATATTGATAAAGAACGATCAATTTGGAGTTACCTATTAAAAGTTATGGTCATTTTAGTTTTGCTGTTCGATTGTGTAGGCAGTTTCTGTACTGAAAGTTCAGACAATGGTTAGCCTAATATTATGGCCGAATTGGTTTATCGTGTCAACTAGAGTATTGTAGATTATTCAGTTAAGAATTTACAGAAATAGGGTTTACCTCATTTTGACTTCCAGTTCATGAGTTATGTCATTTACCGTGCTGCTGTCCAGAATCAGTATATGGTAGGAAACGTTGTTTTTCGGTTTCAGCTTTGTAAACTCGTTTTGAGTCGCAAGTAGCGTTGTAGAATGCCGATTAGTAGCGCTGAGTATATTATGTCTTAATTGAAATTATTTTACCTGTTTAGGAGGTGAAGCCTCAGGTTTAGAGTATCAGCTTTGTTGGCCAACGCGCCGCATCGTGGAAGGCAAGTAAATGTAGCGGTTGTGCTACGGTTTAACCCGTTTTCTTACTATTTGCACTATGCATGATTGACGTAATGTTAAATGATATGCCATGGTTACATGTTTTCCAAGTAAAATGTGGTGGCAAGATATTAATCAATTGCTATGTTTGGATGAGTTTGGGTAGTATCGTGGTAATTCGCTTAATGAGCCAAATGCGGAATATGAAAATAAACTCAAGGTGGACATGTTGTTAATTCTTTGTGGTTATTTTCATGATGATCATGTGGTGGTCTATGTGATAGAGTTCCATCTATATCGATTGATTTTGATCTTGGTGAATCGTGTGGGTTATGTGGTAATGGTCTTATGACACGATGGTATTGTGCTTAATGAGACACATGTGGATTATGAGAAAATATTCATGATGAGTATGTTGTTGACCTTCGTGGTTAAATTCTTGTGGTTTATGATTATCATATCATTCATGACATATCATGACATTTGCATTGTGGATGTCGCCGCTTATAGCGCGATCAGTACGTACAACATCGTGCATTGTCAGAGACGATGCATACCTTTACCTTGTTGGGTAAAGGTGCGATGGAGCATAGCATACATATGCATTACATTGTGGAAAGATCATTTGCATACTTGTGCAAGATATTGAGGTGAAGTTATTTTTGCAAACAAACGCAACTTCACAGTTGCAATGTGGAAATTGACTCATGAGAGTCTCTTGTGGTATGAGTAATGTGGTTGTGGTTGTGGAATGGGGTTCACCCTTGTGGTATGGTAGAGGTTGTGGTTGTGGCATGAGATTCTTCTCTCTTGTGGTAATTGTGGATAGCAGATTGTGGATGCGAGAAATAGTAAAGTTATGAGGTAAAACACGCTAATACTTTATTGTCATTGGTAGTGGTAGTGGTGATTAACATGGAGCAGTTGATCAAGATTCAATTGTTAATATTTTACTATCTTTGGTAGTAAATATGGTTGAGGCTATAATTGTGATCATTATGGGACTGGATATTGATGCTTAATATCTTTGTAGTTTAATTGGTGGTAAATGAATGTGGATTCACATTATGGGTGTGGACATTTGGATACTTTAATGATGTTGTATGTTTGTTTGTAGTCCGAATAGTAGGTTAAACAGTTTGTTTGCCGAGATTTTTATCTCACCCTTGTTTTCTTTCCCCTACAGTGATTGTTGAGCATTCATGGGATGGGTAGAGCGGCACCACAATAATGCACATGGTTCATCAACTCATGTTGTAATAAAGTCGATGAAATTCTAGCCAAATGCTTAACTATTTGTGGAGGATTATGTTATTTAATAAGGATGGACTTGTGAACCATTCTTTGATTAATCTGCTAGAGGTTGTTTAATTATTGAACTTGTTACCGTTATCTTTATTCCCTTAGATGTTTATGCTTCCGCTTAATGCTTTTTGTCTAGAGATGTTGCCGAATTAATTTATCTTGAAATTATTGGCTAGCTGTAGAGTGGTTTAGTAGCATTCCAGGGTAATGTGGGTCTTGGGGTGTTACAAGTTCAATCAGCAATTTTCGACAAAGATTAAGCTAAGCAATGGAAACACAAGGATCAGCACTAAAACAAAACTCTAATGGATGAAAACTTAACTAAATGCACAAGAAATAACATATTAAACTACGGTTTTTGTATTGCAATTTTCGGTTTATTGGACGATAGGAAAGAAAACGAATCTAACTACGGGTAAAGAAGTTCTCACCGAGTAAACCTAGAATCTGATACCACATGATACGGGGGAAGGCCCAATCTTCTCAGTGAGGAACCATGGATAGTTGATGCGAAGTAGACGATGTCGCTAGCCGAACACTCGCGCCAATGCACGAACCCTCAACTCTTTGGATAACGCCCAAACGCACCAGGTAATTGTTCGTCGCGAGACCACGAACGACGAACGCCAAGTCCCCGATTCCCAGTGGAACGACGGCTTGACCTTGAATTGCAGAACGAACCAATGGATCACCTAGTCCTCTCTCAAAGTCCCCGCATGAACTCTGGTTTTAGAAAGAACAAGCAATAGCTATGTTTCAATTCTTATGCATAAACTGGTCTAATGGATACAAAGGAGGGGCAAGGGTACTTAAGGCGCCCTCCACGACTCACGCACGGCCTAGGGCCGGCTAGACACGCTGAATCAAACTCTAATTCGGCTAAGACCCAAAAACACACAAAAAGGAAAACCTAACTTAAATCCGTCACATTATTTCGGTCATTGTGGCGCGACCGTACGTCTTCTGAATTTGGGGTCATACCCATTGTGTGGGCCTTGGAATAAGCTTTCAAACAAGTCCAAGAACACCCCAATCGGACTCCGTATGTAAAAGTTATGACCTTTTTATTACAGGCCTGTTGGGCTGTCCCGAACCGAATCCGAATTGAATTCTGAGTTGATTCCGAGATGAATTCCGGTTGGACTTGTGGAAGATCCGAATTGGGCTTGAATTCTTGGGCTTTTCTCCTCTTGCTTGACCCACATGAGCTTCTCCTCTATTGCTTTGGCTCCGGCCTCCCTCTCCTCCCTCTCGGTTCCAAAGGCTTCACAATGTCCAAACCTGAGAATGCACAAAACATTTGCATGAGGTAGTACCCAATTCTCATCAATGAAAATAGAAGATTCATTAAGAAACAAGAGCACCTGTTGATTTAGAAGTTTAGCTCTTACTCTAGTCAGTGGACCAACATGCACTTCTGCACTTGTATTATTTGTAGCTTCACTTATGGCGTCCATCTCAGTATGTGCGTGACCACCAATAGGGAAAGATGTATTAGTGTTAGGGATGCCCTCATCACTCCTTTCGCAGGGTCTTCATCGATAGCATCGGCAACTCCAGGACCTTCGGCCATTGTGTGCGCCACGCTATGACTGGAGTTCCCGACTTCTTCTTTGACATCACCACCCTTTTCTTGTTCAGCCATCGATGCAGGAGTGGGCTTGGCATATGCCTGGGCCAGAATGACCAAATCCCACCGTTTCGCCCTCGCACTACGTACATATGACCGCCTTGACCCTGTTCCCTTGAGCTACACTAACTCCTAATATGTGCCCTGTGCTGGTCGGGGGGCAAGGTAACTCAATCTCAGCATAGTCCAAATCAAATGAGTGAAACAACCACCATATCACAGCGCCCTATGTACGATGCTCTGGTATTATTAGGGGCATATTCGCTGATTGGAAATAACACAAATCAATCCCCTCGAGACCCTCAAGAATAATCCCCTAACCATAGTAAATTTTGAAGTTAGTAGCATCCGACATATTTGACGTATTGCACCGTAAACAAGATTCTCGCGATTAACCACATATCTAAAACTAAACTACCCACCGAAAATGATTATGTACAACATACTATACTATGTAATAGTACATCTAAAACTATGCAATCCATTCGGTTAAAAAAACTACCTGGCAGGTGGGCAACTACACGGGAAACGCTTTGCTAGCTTCTCTCCTCCCCTCTACTCCTCTCCCTTTCCTCCCCTCCTTCTCTTTTTTCTGAATAAAAGTGAGTTTTTCCCGAATTTTATGGTTTCAAGGGTCTTTTATAGGGGAGATAGTGTCGCCATTTGGAATGGCCACAAGGACTCGCGGGATCCCTATCGCCATTTGAAATGGTGGTTTTCTAACTTTTAAAATTAAAAAATGAAGGACCCCTGTCACCATTTGAATTGACGACAGGGACCTGTCACCATTTGAATTGGCAACAAGAAGCTCTCTGTACTGTTGAGCCCCCTGTCGCCAGTGGCTAGGCCCTAGTCGCCAATTCGAATGGTGACAGGAGCATGTCGCCATTCCAATTGGTGATAGGCGTCTAGTTTTGTAAAAAAATCGACTATTTATTTTTGTAATTATATTTTAAATTAATATTATTTCAAAAAAAAATCCACTTTCTATATAGAGCTTTCTAAGCAGGTAATGTGTACCTTATCCGCTCCTTCCAAAATCAAGATTGTTTGATCTTGGGCATCTTGTTCTTTCACTTTTTCAAGTAAAAGCAATTTGCATCAAGACAAATGCAATTGCTTGGGATAACCTGGCAATATAAAAAAGATCAAATGAATAAAAGACACCCATTACCTCTATAAACATCTTAAAAGATTCGGGAATATTAAACTACTTCGAATAATAAAGCATTTGTACATACTTTAAGACACAAGCTTTTCATGAACTGATGACACTGCACCATGAGTTATAAAAGCATTTCCAGTAAATGTATCAGGGCATATTGATTTCAATAATACAAAGCATATAATCTTCAGATAAATTACTGATGTACAATACGTTTATTACTGTAACATCCCAAATTTTGGCCCTTTTCAAAAATTTATTTCAAATTAATTAATTCAAAGTGTTTGTCTTCTTTTGTAGTTTTTTTTATTTAAATTCCAAATCCGTAATTCAAATCCAAATTCCATTGTCTCAATTCAAAACTAATGGCCAAATTCCAAATTCAAATATTATAATTTGATTTTTTTCCACAAAACCACTTGGCCATTTTTTCCTTTTCCTTCTTTCTCTTCCCTTTCTTACTTTCTTGCCTCTACCTCTGCTCTTTGCTCCATCCCGCTGTCAATGCCAGCACTGTGCGCCGCCTGGCTCCTGACCATGCAGCCCCGCCCCTTAGCCCTTCCCCGCACCGCTTGCACCAGCCCCAGCCAGAGCAACATGCACTCCAACTCTCATACTCACCCGTGCACTGTCGCCGCCAAATTCCCCATCTTCCCAAGCGCCGGCCACCACCTCGCCTTGTGCTCCCATCACCCCGGTGAATTTTGAATCCCAATCCGTGTCACGTCGTGTTCCTGAGCTCTGTTACCATTTCCCTCTATCAATTTCATCTTTTGTTGCAGTTCGTCACCAGATTTCGTCGTTTCTTCCTCTATCTTTACCCGATCTCTCTCTCTGATGAGTCCCGAGCCAAGCTATACGCGTCATCACGTGTTCCCGAAGACTACCTACCTATTCCTCCCATAAATTCGGCCTCTCCATTGCCGTGGAGCACCGCTGCCTCAATTCTGCCACTGGTCACCATCGCCCCGCCTCCACGGAGCCCCTCTGGCCTCCCCGAGCAACCCTACACCTTTCCCGTGGTTGTGCACAGCCCGTGCACATGGCCCCTGCCTTGCCGCACCGCCGCCACCACCATTGGGACCACAACCCCGCCGGGGTCCCATTTTGCCAGCCGGCCGGCCACCCCGCCGTCGCTCACTGGTGCCGCCGTCGCTCCCATGTCACGTGTGCCTCATCTGTTTTCTCATCTGTGTTGTCTTTCCTTTCTATTAATGACACATGGGCCCCCTTTGTCATACTCAGAATTCTTTCTTTCTTTCTCTAGCAAGTGGGCCCAAGATGTCATACACTATGTCTTTGCTCTATAAAAACAAAACAAAATATTCGTGGAATATTCCCTCCTTCTCAATTTTTAGGAATTTTTAATCCCGATAAACTTGGGAGTTTGTTATCTTCCATATGAACTCCGAATCAATCGATTCTTGTTCCTAAATTCATAATATATCTACTGGTACTAATTTTATAATTTTTAGATTTTATTTGTTTTTCTGTTATTTATTTTCTCTCTTTTCACGCGTATAGAATCCGACGTTACTGAAGCAAGTTTGGACCAACTGGATGTAGTGCTCTTAACCTTCGGTGGAGGCAAGTATCCTTTGATCATATTGTACCTATATTTTCTATAAAAAAAATTAAGTTTCAAAATTATTATACATTGCTACTTACATAAAATGATAAGTTTAAATTATAGGTTGTTAGTTAATCCTATCTTAATATTACCGTCATTTGAAGTTGTTATCCATGATCCATAGTCACCCTATCATAACAAATCCACGATATTGATTACAATATTACTGGAATAGTTAAAATGATAGAATTGCTTAGACATGTGTTGTCGGTCATAATCACCCATTAGGAGGAAACTATTATTACCGTTTATGCAAATCTTTTTGATAAATATATGGCAATAGGTATTGCCGGTAGTTTGGAGAATAAAATAAAATGTTAGAAAACTTGTTTAGACTAGGGCGAGTGGGTTGAGTTTTGACTGTCTCGCCTTGATCGATTAAGAACCGACGCTCATGTCTATTCAAACCGAACAATACCGTACAACCACATGTCCTAAATGGGAAGAACTGATTAAATAATTTACCAAGCCCAAGCATTAAGCTCGCAGGCTGTAGTGATAGATGTTCTCTTGATTATGGTAAATGACTTTTATATCTTAAGATGTGCAGGTTATGGTAAATGTACTTCTATATCTTGGGTTGTGCAGCATGGTAAGTGAACTTCCATGTCTGTTGGGACTTACACCATATGTTGGTAAATGAACTCTACGTTCGGGCAGGTTATCCCTCACAATGGTGAGCTTCGGGTCAATGGTAATTGACGCCCATGACTTAGGGTTAAGCTCATCGGGCGAGCTAATGTGAGGATAAAGTATTGTAAAAACCTTGTGATAATTACTTAGTTGCACATATTTGAAAGTGTGTGAAGCGGATATATAAGCTGGTTATCTCATATGGGTCAAGCTGTATAACCTCTGCAAAGTGTAAAACTATCACTACCAGAAATTGTGCAGTTCCCGAGTGTCTATATCTTTCCTGAGTGTCTGGATAAAAACACTCGGGCAGATCCCGAGTGTTTCATAGGACACTCAAGACGAGAAATTAACACTGGTAGAATTAACTTTTCCGAGTGTTTTCTATAACACTCGAGAGATCAAAGTATAATCCCGAGTGCATCGAAACAAAACAGTCGGGACCTCTTTTTTCCGTCATGCTCTTTTTTTCCCGTCACTCTCTTTTCTTCCCACCTCGTATTTTTTTCGCTTCTAACCCTATATCCCCGATCCCGCAGCTGCCTCCCCGTCCTCCTCCCTTCTCCCTCCTGCTCCCCCTTGGCGCCCGGTACCTTCCCTCCTCCTTCCGTGCCCGCGCCTCCCTCCTCCTCCTCCACCGCTGCGGCGCCTCCTCCCCCTCCTCCCTCCTCCCGAGCGCCGTCCGACTCCTCCCTCCTCCGGCCCTCTGCGCCTCCCTACGCCGCCTAGGCCTAGCCCCCTCCTCCCCAAGAACTCCTCCCTCCCCGCCGCCAACGACGACGATGACAAGTGCCATGTCCGCCCCTTCCACCTCCACAGCCTCATTGCTTCTCGGCAGCGGGAGGCTCCCGCGGTTCCAGTCCCTGCGCGGCCCCACCAAGTCCTCCTCCTCTACTCGGCTCCGCAGCTGCGCCGGCGCCAGGCCCCACCTTCTCGCCCCAATCTCCGCCTCCGCATTGCCCCTGCGGGTGACGACCGCTCCCTCGCCTGTGGTGGAGGCGAAGGATGACGCCGGGCGGGCGGCGGCAGTGAGGAGGGTTGCGGTGGCAGTGGCAGTGGCGTGTGGCGCGCTGGCGATGGCGTGGTCCCACCGGGCCTTGGCTGTGGGGGCTGCCACGGCGGGAGAGGGAGCAGGAGCGTCCGGCGCGATGGAGGCAGCCGCGGGGATCGGCGGGATGGCACTGCGCGGTAGCTGGCCCAGGGTGCTGCAGATTCTGCAGCTTCTCAGGGAGCAGGGACTCATTCTCGCTGCGTTGCTCGGCCTGTCAGCCTTCTTCTCCATGGCCGAGACCTTCATCACCACGCTCTGGCCCTGGAAGGTGCGTGTATAGCAAGTACTTGGAAATCCATTTTTAACTTCACTGTTACTACTTACTAGTATTTGGATTTTGCGATTGGTGCCGAAACACGATAGAGTTAGGCTCATCTTATATGAATCATGATGCTCATGCTGCTTATTATGCAATCAATTTACTTCACCGGGTGATGGAGGTAGGATATGGTTAAGGTGACTGGGCAGTTGTCTCTGGGAGATGGTTAAGGTGACTGGGCAGTTCCAATGACAGGAGTGACATCGGCAGCCAAGGATTACATCTTACACTAGTAGCATTTACAATTCAAGTTTACAATCCATGAATGTTGCCTCCATTGGAACCCTCTAGCGCTCATATGCATCAGCTGGTTTAGAATTGCTATGAATTGGTCCTTGGGATGTTAGAAAGTCAACCAGATTGTTCTAATTTTACCCTACTTTTTCCTGATAACATCTTCTGATTTGTTATGGACTTCATTGGCAAATGATACAAGCTGCGAATCAAATGTGACTACCCCTCAAAACCCTCTAAGGGATGCAAGTAACCCTTCTGGGTAAGTATGGCTGGCTGTGCACCTCAAAGTTTTGCCATCTTAATGTATTTGAGATGTTATAATTTGACTGCTAATTTTAGAATTCTTATTCAATTGTTGCCATAACTATTGTTAAGAAAAGTGGTTATTATAGACAGTTTTGGTCTTCATAAAGACATTGTACACTACATATTTGAGTGCTTTAAAACTAGCTTTCCCATTTTCACAAGTTTTAGTTAGTAAATCAACTGTGTTAAATCCTTACATCCTTCTTCCTTTATTTGGTATTCTAGAGTGTTCCACCAGCGGTACTGGTTCGATTTCTGAGGGAGCATAGATCTGAATGGGCTGATTACAATATTGATGTGTATTTGGCTTCAGCACTGAAAACAAGCGCGTGTTCGCTTCCTGGGTTGCGGCCCATGAGATTTTCTGGGAGCCAGATCATCATGCCACTTGCTCACATAGTGGAGGATGATGAGGTATATTTATTGTTGTTTCTGTGGAAAGCCTGTGCTGTTCGTGAGCATGTTAGATTGTTGGTATTATTACTGAGTCAAAATAGTGGCTCATAGTAAGCTAGTTATTTTCATTCTCACTTATGTTATTGTTACATTGCCATAGTGGATAATGCTAGCACGAAACTAGTTAGATTCATTCTTGATGGACTTTTAATTATTATCTTTAACGTTTCATTCTCTGTGGCTTTTTAATTACTGTGTTTAACTTGAAAAACCAAATAATGTGCAGATTCTTGAAGTTGTTCGCCTTGAAGGACAACCTCTTACTCATGATGAAGCTCTCGTTTCAAGGGATATCCACCTGCTTCAGGTAATTTCGTACTTAACAATATGATCAATCTATCTTATCTTTAGTATGGTGGCTTGTTAATATTTGGTTCTGTTTCATCACGTTAACGATGTGGGGGGTAGTAAGAGTTAATGGTCCTGATATTTCCTTATGATCTTGGTGCTATGTGACTGAACTCCAAGCTTATACCATCCTCTGGAACTGTAGGATCTAGGAAGGTGACCCATGTGCATCAGTTTGAATGCATCTCATGTGGTTTTCAGTCAAAAGAGTATGTATTTATGAACTACACTTAAATGCGAGTCGTACTTGACTACTACAGCTTAATTATCAAATCATCTCCTGAATTGTACAGTATTTCATGAATGTATAGTAGATTGTATCTAAACCCTCAGACCTTTGATGAGTAACACGATTTGATGGTCTATTTAAGGATAGAGAGCGTAACATCATATTCATATGTTGTATCATATTACTTGGATTGGTACAACACTGCAAGCAAAAATATCAGGAGTTGGTCTTTTGCACTGTAACAGGCAGGTCATGTGCTTAGACTAAAGATGAAACCTGATCATCTTGTCATCATGCCCACCTGAAATATAGGAGTAACTCAAACTATCCTATACATGTTGATTAGTCTACAGAAACTTTCATGGAACATGCACCGAAGTTCATATAAGTACTAGTGCAAGTGGTGAAGTGAATATCAAATACAGAGTTTCATAGCTTGTATTGACTTACTGAAGCATTTTGTCTGCTCACGATGCAGTGAGGATTGGTATGGTTTATCTCATTTCTGGTTTTGGTGGGAGCTTGATGTCTGCTCTCTTCATTCAATCAAGTATTTATGTTGGTGCATGTGCATCCGGTGCTTTGTTTGGATTGATTGGCTCTATGCTTTCCGAACTCATAACAAATTGGTCGCTTCATGCAAATAAGGTTTTTTGGATTTTTCCCTGTTCTTCTCTTACATAGTACTAAAAGCAGTGTTATAGTGCCAGCACATTCATTTTTATCTCCATTTTTAGGACTTTTTATTCGATTAAATGGTGTGATTTTTTCCTTTTTCAGGTGGCAGCGCTATTAACTCTGGTATTTGTAATCGTGGTGAACTTGGCTATTGGGATACTTCCCAAGGTGGATAACTTTGCTCATATTGAGGGCCTTATATCTGGGTTCCTTCTTGGATTTGTGTTGTTTATTCACCCACAGTTTGCGTGAATCAACCAGAAAAGAGCAGCATCTGGACAACAAACTGCTCCTGTGAACAAACTGCTCCTGTGAAACGCAAGCACAAGACATATCAATACATATTGTGGTTAGCTGCTGCTACTATGCTCATTATCGAGTAAGTTCACATATCTTCCTCTTCAGGCTCTAATGGATATATAGGTAGGTTATCACATGTTTTCTGCTTGATGAAACCTCTCATTTAAAATTTATAGGTTTACCGTGGCTATAGTTCTGCTTTTCCATGGATATAATGCAAATGATCACTGTTCTTAGTGTCACTATCTCAATTGTGTTCCTACAAAAAGATGGAAGTGCAACTCATCACCAACATATTGCACGGTAAGATAGTCCAAACTGCCTTCTTGCTTGGCTCTCCCAACTGCTTTTATCACTGCCAACAAATGAAACACAACAAGCTGAAGAAATTACAAGCATAGTGTAAGCAGTTATGAATAGTGTTGTTTTGGCATGCTTATTGCTGCTCACAGATTTGTGATAATATGTATGCTGCTTGTAAAGATCCATAGTTATCATTCTCTGTTTCTAGAAGGATAACAAGCAAGTTAAGCCCACTAGGTAGTGAACTAAAATGTATTTTTGGAACTAAATGAACTACCCTTTTGACTGATTGGCTCAAAGCCAAATCTATGAATACTAGACCATTTAATATAGTGTCAAATATTGTTTTGGCTAAATGCTGAAGCCAACTGTGTAAGAGATACCCCTTTACAGTTCAACATGCACGCTGTTGTTCGCTTTGCTATGCATATTACCAAATTCTTTTCCCTTGCAGGCAATTCAACGAGCGAATACCTTGAACTAGACCTGCGAAGGTACATGCATAAACCAGAGCTACATTATAACTAATGCTACAGAAGATAAGATCAACCAACTCTGCATCCAGCTTTGCAGTTAGCAGAATCTGATTCCCAGTGTTTTTCTTGTAACATATTCTTTATTCTTTGTGTACATGAACAGATACATCTTTTACAGACAAAGAATAGAAATTACCTCTCAAGAAAAGAATACAGAATTGAATTTGTGCAGTGCCATATAATTGGTGCCTTGCCTCATCTTGAGAAGTATGCGCATAAACTGTTGTTCATACATATAAAAAGAATTGCATAGCTGATGTGTTGTCATTGATGTGGTTCAATACTGAAGAATTGTGTCAATTGTGAACTCGAACATTACATCAATGTTATTGTCGAATATATATATATATATATATATATATATATATATATATATATATATATATATATATATATATATATATAAAAATACTTTCTACTAGGGAGTAGTTACTCCCACCTCTGATATACCACCTAAAAGAACTTGACATACTCCATTATCACTTTGGGTATACTCATATACTAATTATAAGATACTCCAATGTGAACTACACGAAAAATTTGCAAGAGAGTCCATAGTTTTGAGCATATTTTGTAAATACCTTCATATTCGCGCATAAAAAGGAGTATGTCTAAAAAATTGTACATACCACCTCTGAAAAGGTGTAAATATCACCTATGTGGTCTTATATACTCGTATACTACATATACATACTCTCGGTTCATAAGATATCCTTACATTGTGAGATATGTGAGATACTGGAATAGAGAGTAACTACTTAGGAGTAGAAATATATATATATATATATATATAGGAAGCATTTTCCTACTCCCGGTGTAGTTATATATTTATATATATATAGTATATATATATATATATAGTATATAAGACTATATGGTATCACATTTGTGTGTGTGTGTGTGTGTGATATGTGCTTGTGTGTGTGAATATGAAGGTATTTACAAAATATGCTAAAACTATTGACTCTTTGCAATTTTTTCGTGTGATTCACATTGAGTATCTTATAATTAGTATATGAGTATACCCAAATGATAAAGGAGTATGTCAAGTTCTTTAGGTAGTATATCAAAAGTGGAGTAACTACACGAGAGTAGAAAGTATTTTTCCTATATATATATATATATATATATATAATGATTTGTGCATTGGTGATACATTGTGGTGGAATATGCATTATATGAAATACGCATTGTATGTATAAAATTGACCTGCATTCGCTAGGAAACATGTTTCCTGTGTGGCTATTTCCCGAGTGTCATTCGTTGAAAAACACTCGGGACTGAGTGTCCGTTGAAGAACACTCGGGACTTAAACTTGACTCCCAAGTGTCCTTGGTTGAAATACACTCGGAAAAGTATTCCGTTACGGTGGGAAAACCCGTTGTGTGAACTATTCTCTCAAGTGTTTTATGTTTCCCGGGTGTAAGCCAAAACACTCGGGACAGTTAATTTTCCCGAGTGTAAATCTCAGAAACACTCGGGAAACCATTTTTCTCGACTAAACAATCCCGAGTGGTGTTTCCCGAGGGTTGACCTTCGGGAATTTTTTTCCCGAGTGTTTTTTGTATTTTCCCGAGTCTTTGGGGCACTCGGGAAAATACTGGTTTATGGTAGTGTATTTGAATAGCCATGCCCACAGTCAAGGGTGAGTAATGTGCATTTTCACATAGTAGATTTTAGTTTTATTTTCAAAGAATTATTTTGAAAATCCAGGAGTAGTTGAAACTCTTGGATTGTTGTTCTAGCAACTAGAGCCCTACTCTTTAAACCTAGGTGGCTAGAGCCTCGATACTAGTGACCGGTAGCTAGAACCTTCACTAGTAAATCATTTAATTTATTTATTGAATCTGCATTTGTCAAATGTGCTTTTATGTAAAATATTTAAATATAAAAATATTACTTTGTGCAAAATAACCATATAAACCACATTTGTTAAAGCTATGCATATGCATTTTTTTCCAAGACTTACGGAGTACTTTATGTACTCACGTGCTACACTCAAATTAAATCTCAGAAGACTTCAACGATAGGGAGGAGGATTACGACTACTTCGCATGTAGCTTTGATGAAGAACACCCGGAGTACTAGACTACGATCCCGAGTTGAATGCTGGTGGGCAATTTGATGGGCCATCATTCGGAGTTTATCATTTGTTGTTTCCGCTACTGTAAAACTTAAGATCATGTGACTTTTATTGTAATAAATGGCCTTAAGGCCGGTACTTTGTTATTACTTTTATGTTGAATCGTGATTCGAACTTGTTGTCAACGTTGTATCGGCTATGTATACTAGCTACTGATCAGAGACTGGTGCTAAAATACACAGAAAGTTCGGATTCAGAAATCCTGTCCTGACACTTACCTACAATCATTTGTTAACTTAATTGATGAGCACGTCAAAGACCAATTGAATCACATTCCATTAATCTGTTATCAAATCTTGTTACAGCATGCCAGCAAAAAACAGTATTGTTAGTTAGGTACTTACTGAAACTGCTTTTCTTAATCCTCACCGTAAGCGAATAGCGATGTACATGTTTGGACAAAGACACATCATGGAAAGTAATCACGGACATAGGGACTTCACACGCTTCTCTTCTGCTTGCTTCACCTGCTGCTCATGGTCAGATACCAACTGAAAACAAAGAAACCGTACGGACAAAACTGCAAAAAATGATGCAGTCCTAGGAAATAGAGGGAATTGTACAATTAAGGGAGGTCAAAATGTACTGGTGGTAGGAAGTAAAATTTTAGGGTAAAAGAATATCGAACATTTATAAATATAGCAATCAATCGAATCTGAAGGCACTTGGGAATTTTGGTGTTGACATACATACCATCCAAACTTGACGTCTTGTATTACAACAAGCCAATCTATGAAGAAACCTTGTCCTATAAGGCGGATAGTACAGGGGATACAATAGGCTAGGCAAAATTTTATGCAGCACAAATGGGTAAGAACACTACACCACGGAAATGATTCAACGTGAACCGTATGGACAAACCGGGGGCGATGATGCAGTCCTGCAAAAAAAAATTGAGGGAACTGTTCAAACAAGGGAGATCCAGATGTACTAATTGATGGCAGAAGAAATTGTAAGGAAAAGAATAATGAACCGAACATTCACTAATCACTAGTAGGGTACCGTGCGTTGCAATAGAACTCTAAACTTTACACAAATAATATTTGTCTTTAACACATAAAACAAATCAACAACAACAACAACAAAGCCTTTATAAAACAAATCAATCAATTAAAAGATAGTGATGCATATATCTAGTATCACATTGGCGCAACATGATAGAACAAGCACTCCATACGGCAATTCTATAAATGAACGGACAAATCAACATTTTCCTATAGGATACTTCAATACATACATAAATGCCAGACTATCATGTAAAATAATTACAAATCAATTGATAAAGTAGACATCATGCATTAAACATAAACATTAATGAAAATTTAGAAATGAAATTGATGCAGCAGTCTTATGAAGATTCATCATCATATCTAGCTTGTCAAGTAAACCTCGGCCGCCCGTCGCCCGCCAGAAACCTTGTTTGTGCCGCTGGAAAACCCCATTCTGAGGTCGAAGCTAGCTAGAAGTATAATGGTGCTTCACCAAAACCCTAAGGTAAATTATCAGAGGAGTGAACTACGGTGAAGCTACAATAGAACTAAGTTCAGGATAATAAGATGGCACTCACAGGGAAAAGAAAATTAATGTATTCCAGGCTGCATATCGTACAGCTCATGTTGGGTAAGTAGGGCCTCCAAGAGAAGCGAAGCTGTACAGGCATGCCTTCAGTCTATTGCTGGTACTCATCCTCAATTCCAAGCCTACATTAATTAATTTTCTTTCAGAATAAAATGTGACCTTCTAGTGGAGAAATAGATATGCAGAATTAGTGTTGGATTTACTATAGAAATATGTTTTGAATAGCTTCCTTGAAGGATGGTCACGGGGAAAAGCAGTACAGCGGTACTGGCTCCACTTTTAGCTTCTGGAGCTAGAGTAACAAAGAAAAAAATATTTAGTTTGAGAAAATGATACAACACATTAACGCGTTATACGAAGATAACACCGTATAAACTTCACTTAGAATAACCTGATCAATGAATTCAATTACAAAGTAATCTGCAGGGCCACCAACCAAGAAAGAATTTGGAAAAGTAGGGAAATGCTCAAGGAATATCGCAAGCAAGTAATATGCATATGGAACATTGTAACACTTTAGTGCAAACAATCAGCACCAGGAATATGGAGAAAAGTAACCTACCACTACCAGAAAATATGTATTTCCTGAGTGTCTATATTATTCCCGAGTGTCTGGATGAAAACACTTGGGAAGGTCCCGAGTGTTTCACAAGACACTCGGAAAAGGACATAGGCACTCGGTAGAAATAACTTTTCCGAGTGTTTTCCATAACACTCGGAAAATCAATGAAATATAATCCCGAGTGTTTTAAAACGGACAACACTCAGGAGAAAAACGCGCCCTTTTTTTTCCCACCGCGTCCTTTTATTCCCACCGCTATCCCTACATCCCCGATCCCCAATCCTCCTTCCGCGCCCGCGCCGCCTCCTCCCCCATCTCCCTCCTCCCGAGCGCCGCCCACCGCCTCCCTCCTCCCCGGCGACCGGCCCGCTGTGGCCCGGCGCCTCCCTGGCTCCCTCGCCCAGCGCCACCGGCCCGTGCTCCCCCTCCAGCCTACGCGCCCCTCCTCCCTACGCCACTACCCCCTAGCCGCCCCCTAGTACTCCTGTCTCGACCCCCTCGCCGGTGGCCTCCGGCCTCTCTCATCCCGGCGCCACCTCTCTCTCACTCTTCTCTCCATGGTGCCTCCCCTAGCGCCTCCGGCCCTTGAGGCTCCTACTCCGGGTCCCCGGCGCGGCCTGGTGGCCAGCGCCGCCACTCACCTCCTCCGACTCCCTCGCACGCGTCCATGGCCGTGCGCCGTCCCCTTCTGCTCCTGCGCCCCGGCTCGGCCGCGCCACTCTATGCCTCCCACAGCCCGCACCCTGCTCGGCTCGCTCGGCCTTCGACCGCTCGCCATGCCCGGTGCTGGGCTCGCGCCCTACTGGCTCGGCCACCCGGCCCTCGGCCTGGCTCGGCCTGCCCGCATCATGGCTTGGTTCTAGAAATTAATCCCGATAACTTCACTGCAGCTACCGTAGCTTGATCATATAATGAGCTGGGTAAATACTGTCTTGTCCAACTTAAACCCTATTGGTTTTCTAAGCTATTAGGGATTAACAATGTGCCGACCAGGTGAGACTGGAGACATTGGCAAACCACAGATGGCCCATAACTTCATATTATAGGGATGCTCTGCACAAAAAAGCAAAAAGTATTGTTCTTTTTTCATGTTATTTTATAAGATCCTGCAAGAACATGGGACTTAGCAAATGTGCAATTAGATGTTTTAGAAAATGTGCAATGAGATGTACTAAATAAAGTGTGTTAGGAATTGTATCCATTTGCTGGTCCATACAATCACTTCTTTTCTGTAGGTCTTCCAAATTTGCTATCCTGTTTCACTCTCTAATACTCATTCTGAGGATAACATTAGTTGTTTATTTATTAAAATTATTCTGCAGCTGCACTATGATCACTTGGTACTCGTTGATTATCTCATATCTAAAGATGTAGGTGTGCATTGAGCTCAATATCTGTTAAGGTCAGTTAGTAGCCTCCATATTTTTCTGATGTCCTTTTTTTAGAACTATTTTTCTGATTTCTTTAAATGGCACAAAAGACACATGTATGCTCTGCAAAATGTCCAGCAGGTTGACCTCTGACACAAGAATTTATGCAGATAAGGCGAAGGATCTCAATCACCTGGTATGGTCCCCTTGATTGCATTTGCTATTTCATTATATGCATCCAGGCAGTTAAGCTGAGTTGAGTACTTCTATAACAGATGAATTTGTATTGGACCTTCCATTCCATGAAGTATGTCTTATACTCTTATTGATGGAAGTTTTGTGACTTTGTGACTTTTAGCTTTTCATTAACCTTCTGAAAGGAAAGGAGTTTTGAGGTGGATCTACTAGTGCTTGTCTGGTTTGTAGCATCGCTGGCTTGTCGAGTTTTGAGCTATATAGGGATCATAAGTTGGTGATGTTTGCTACAAACTTGTCATACCTTTCAATGAGCCATGTCAACTAAATTGATTCTCACAGTTTGGTGCGAACTTATTGTTTTTGGTCCAGAGATCACAATCACACTATCAGTTGAGTGCTGTTAGTTGAACAGTTCGTGTATGTAGGTCTGCTAATATACGTACATCTATTAGTTGAAAAAGGGTTAAGATCACAGATCGTAGCAAAGTAGATTCTCAGGACTGTTATCACGTTGTTTAAGGCTTCTTTCCCTAAGTCACTACTACAGAACAGACCTTTGGTCGAACTGCCAAATGGGCAATAGTCTCGGAGAAAATTGCGTCCGGGACCAAAATATCTTTAGTCCCGGTTGGTAACACCAACCGGGACTAAAGTCCCCGCCCAACGGCTCGTAGCGAGCTTTTGCAGAGGGACTTTTAGTCCGGTTGGTGTTACCAACCGACTAAATGTCAACCTTTAGTCCCGGTTGGTACTACAATCCGGGACTAAATCTTTAGTCCCGGATTGTAGTACCAACTCGACTAAGGTTGACATTTAGTCCGGTTGGTAACACCAACCGACTAAATGTCCTTCTATTTAAACTCTGTTTGGCGTTCGTCACAGAGAGCGGAACGCCGTGGTCGCCGCCGACACGCGCCGCCATTCTGCTTGTCACCACCACGAGCCGCTCATTCACTCAACCGTATTCACCGGCGTGTTCGCGGTAAGCTCCCGATGCTAACCCCGCCGTCCATTTGACATCTACCGAGACCGCCCATTTTTCTTTTATTTTCGATTTTTGAATAGTACAGAGATTTGTGATTTTGTATAATTAAATCTAGAGCTCCAAAATTCTGAAAGTTTTTGTGTATGCTCTCTGACATGTATACTATCTATGAAAAATATGAAATGTGAAATTTGAATAATTTTTATATGTTATAAAATTGCCAATTAATTCATAAATGGAACTTTCATGATTTTTGTAGGCCACAATAAATTTCCAAAAATCATGAAATTTGTTTTTCCACTAAGTTACACTGTGAACAGTCCATATAAAAATTTTGAGGCTATTTGGACAAAGTTGAATTTATACCTATTTTATGCTTATTTATTTAATTATTATTCCATGAATTTTGTAGGCTAAATTAATGATCCAAAATTCTGAAAATTGTTTTGCCATGACACATGATGGTGTTCCATGGCATGTTACTCAATTAGTTCATTAGAGAAATAGAGAATTTTGGTGTATTTTTAATTTCATTTGTTTACAAAATGAAATTTAATTATGTGATATGTCATATAATGCGACGATGACACGCCATTGGATGTACAATGCCGATCGCCGCTCCAAAGAGTTCATTGATGGTGTGCATTATTTCTTAAGAGTGGCCGAGGCAAACAAGCGGATGGTTTCATGTGTCATCCATGTGCCCTGTGTAAGAATTTGAAGGAATATTCTAGCTCAAGGAGTCTTCACTCACACTTGTTGAAGTCGGGTTTCATGCCAAACTATATTTGTTGGACCAAGCACGGAGAAACCGGGTTATAATGGAAGAAGGTGAAGAAGAACAATTGGACCCCGACGACATTATTGTTCAATACGGTGACTTCGATGATACCGCAATGGGCTAAATCAAGAAGAGGCAAGGGTAAGACACACTCACAAGATGATGCTCTTGGTGATGTCATTCGTGATGCACAAAGAGATTGCGAAAGTGAAAAGGAGAAGGCTAAGTTTGACCGCATGCTAGACGATCACAAGAAATTACTATACCCGTCCGCCAAGATGGGCAAAAAGTTGGGTACAACATCGAGTTGCTACAATGGAAGGCACGAGAATGGTGTATCCGACAAGGCATTTGGGCAATTATCAAGATCCAAAAAGATGCTTCCGAAGCCTAACGAATTGCCCGCCACTACGCATTTAAGCAAAACAGTCGTCGCCCTTTGGGATTAGAAATCCGTAAGATACATGCATGTCGTAATGATCGCATCTCGTATCATGGCAAGGACTACGAGAATTTGGATGAATGCCCCGTATGCAAAGCGTCGCGATATAAGATCAGCGAGATGACCCCGCGATGTTGAGGGCGAAGAACGCCCCAGAAGAAAATCCTCGCCAAGGTTATGTGGTATGCTCCTATAATACCACGCTCAAACGTCTGTCGTAAAACAAGGACCATGCAAAGTTGTTGCGATGGCACAAAGAAGACCGTAAGGTAGACAACATGTTGAGACACCGGCGATGGGTCCCGTGGAGAGCAATAGACAGAGAATTCCCGAGTTTGCAGATGACGCAAGAAACCTAAGGTTCGCTTTAAGCACGGATGGTATGAATCCTTTGGGGACCAGAGCACTAGTCATAGCACTTGGCCACATTACTCTATGTATCTACAACCTTCCTCCATGGTTATGCATGAAGCGGAAGTTCATTATGATGCCTGCTCATCCAAGGCCCGAGGCAACCCGCAACGACATCGATGTCACCGAGGCCATTAGTTGAGGAACTCCCGCTTATGGAGCAAACCAAGTGTACGTGTGTGGGATGAGTACAAACAGAACACTTGACCGCGAGCATTGTTGTTCGTAATAATCAATGATTGGCCTGCTCTAAGTAATCTTTCAGACAGATAAACAAGGGATACAATGCATGCACACATCGCTTTGATGACATTGACAAGATATATTTGAAAAAATGTCGAAGGTCGTGGTACCTTGGCCATCGTCGTTTTCTTCCTATGAATCACCAACTAAGAAAGAAAGGCAAGCATTTTAAAGGTAAGGCGCACCACCGAACCAAGCCTCGCGAACCGAATCGGGAGGATGTACTTGATATGGTCAAGGATGTGCAAGTAGTCTTTGGAAAGGGACAAGGCAGCGAACCTGCTCAAAAGATGCTAAGGGACACGCACCCATGTGGAAGAAGAAGTCCATATTTTGGGAGCTACCCTATTGGCAAGTCCTAGAGGTCCGCAACGCGATCGACGTGATGCACCGACAAAGAATCTTTGTGTGAACTCGCTAGGATTCATGGATGTGTATGGAAAGTCTAAGGATTCACTCAAGCACGACAGACTTGCAAAGACATGAAAGAACGAGACAACTGCATCCAGAGAAGATGACGATGGACGCCATTACTTAAGACCCGCTAGCTTCACTCTTAGCAAAGAAGAGAAGGAAAGCATGTTTGAATGCCTAAACAAAGATCAAGGTCCCATCCGATTCTCCTCCAATATAAAGCGTATAATAAAATGCCGGAGAAGAAATTCCTACACTTAAAGTCCCATGATCGCCACGTGCTTATGACGCAATTGCTTCCGTTGCTTTAAGAGGAATTCTACCTCCACATGTACGTCGCCACCGTGAAGCTATGTGCATTCCTCAATGCAATTTCTCGTAAGGCAATCAATCCAATGGAACTAGCTACTCTGGCGAATGATGTGGTTCAATGTCTTGTCGACTTTGAGTTGGTGTTCCTCCATCCTTCTTTAATATCATGACACACCTCCTAGTTCACCCGGTCAAGGAGATTAATATTCTCGGCCCGTGTTCCTACACAACATGTTCCCCTTTGAGAGGTTCATGGGAGTCCTCAAGAAATATGTTCACCGGCATGCTCGGCCGTATGAAGCATCACCAAGGGCTACGGACAGAGGAGGTCATTGAGTTCTGTGGTTGACTTCATTCCCGACCTTGACCCGATTGGTGTTCCTGAATCGCGACACGAGGGAGACTTAGTGGAAAGGGAACACTAGGGAATAAAACATATATCGGCACGGGGACGATTATTTCAATAAAGCGCACTACACGCTTCTTCAAAACTCCTCCGTGGTGGAGCCGTATGTCGAGGTACACAAGGAATTCCTACGATCCCGCTTCTAGGGAAGAATGAAGCTTGGATTAGGCGTCATCACATGGAAACTTTCAGCGGTTGGTTGCGTAAAAGAATGTCGAGTGATGACAATATTGATGAGCAATCAGATTTGTTGGTTAGGCAACCGTGCGTGGCACATCCTCACGCACAAAGGGTACGAGATAAATGGAAATACATTTTACACCGTAGCCCAAGATAAAAGGAGCACGAACCAAAAAAAGTGGTGTCCGCGAGATGCCACTGCACTCCAAATGGAAAGAGGCAAACATATTATGGCCGCATAGAGGAGATTTGGGAACTAGACTACGCACCTAATTTTAAAGTCCCTTTGTTCCAAAGGCCAATGGGTGAAGATGACCTGAGGCGGGGTAACGATCGACAAGGAGTATGGAATGACAACAGTGGACCTCAACAATATTGGGTACAAAGACGAACCATTCGGCCCTTGTCTGATGTGAATCAGTGTTCTATGTGAAAGACATGTCTACAAAACCCAAGAGAGGGAAAATGACGACAAATCAACCAATGAGCTAAAACGCCACATAGTTCTTTCAGGAAAAGAAACATCGTGGGAATTGAGGACAAGTCGGACATGTCGAAGATTATGAAAGGGATGATCGAATCCCGCCTTCAATGTGACCAAAGACCCAAGCATCTCGCTAAATGCCGAGGACACTCCATGGTTACGGCATGATCATAACCAAGGGTCATACGTCAAGAAGAAGTTCACCACTATGCCCGCTTGATATATAGTGATGTTTAATAAATAGTGTGTATTAGAGATTTTATGTAATAATTGTAACTTCAGATGTTTCTATCATATTTTTCTTGTTTTTATCGCTTCAAATGAAATTCCTATTCGATAAAAGGACACATGTACCTCTGTGAAGCATGTCTTTCCATCGTGTAAAAATGACTTGAAATTTTTTAGCAAGTATTTATGCCTTCAAATGAAATTCCCAACTTGTGGTTTGAGCCCTTCATTTTGTTTATAGTTGGCTCTTCACTTCCAACTTGTACCTCCGTGAAGCTTGTGGTCACTATAAAAGTCGTTTGAAATGTCAATAAGATCTCTGTGCTTTCTGGGACATGATCGCAAATGTTCTCAAAGAACATTTGATGATTCTTTTACACAAGAACTTGATCAAGATTAAAACCTCAAACTGAAAGTTTCCATTGTATTTGAATACGAGGAAGTCACACACCTTTATATCATTAGTGCCGACAAATGCCTCCCAACCCGCTTCGAGGACTAACTTATTCGGATATCCGTGACTACAATCAGGCAAATGCTTCCATTACATGCTTTCAATTTTATCTTTCCCGGATCTTGTCTCCAAAACGATGCAAATTTTTTGGTATGATCTGCAAACATAAGGGGGTAAACTCATATAATGTCGAAATGGTAAAGTGCAACTACTATGCAAAGGAAAAAATGGAAATTTCTCCTTAGTGGGTATTGCTACATAAGGATTAAATTGCTTTTGGGGTTTTAAAACGGTTAGTCGAAATTTATCGCACTTTAAAACAGCCTAAAACAAGATGATCAAAGTAGCACAAAGGCTAATCAAGAAGACAAGAAGAGTAAAACCGCAAAGTCGCGAATAAAGTACTAGTAGCATTAGTAGTTCCAATCTCACCTATAGTTCCAATGAAATTCTATTTGATGGTGGATTTCTCGTCACGCATTTGGACAATGAATGATGGAAAACCAAAAGATTAACGTTAAAATGATGCAAAAACAAATTTCCTATCGAAACCAATAGTTTTATTTTTAAAAACTATTATTTTTAAAAATTTATGCCTAATATTTAATTTATTATGCATTTAACAAGAATTAGCATATTTATACAAATAAACTTAATACAAAACCCAGCCGGGACTAAAGGTTCTCTGGAAAATAGTGGCGGGAACTGAATAGTGGGACCTTTAGTCCCGGTTGCTACACACTACCGGGACTAAAGGTTCTCTGGATGTAATTGAATAGTGGGGACCTTTAGTCCCTGCTAACACAAACCGGGACTAACGGTTCTCTGGAAAATATGTCCTCGCAAAAATTCACCTTTAGTCCCGGCCGTGGCACCACCCGGGACTAAAGGTTCTCCGAAAATATGTCCCGCGCAAGAAAATTCACCTTTAGTCCCGGCCGTGGAACCACCCGGGACTAAAGGTCCACCTTTAGTCCTGGTCCAGATACCACTGGGGACTAAGGTCTTTAGTCCCTGGTAAAACCGCCCGACTAAAGGTCCCCACTGTAAGCAACGATTTCGTCTTCCATTCTTCCTCCACTTCTCCTCGCGCCTCTCCCTCACGCCGCCGACTCCAGCGCCTCCTCCGGTCCTCACGCCGCCGCTCCAACGCCTCCTCGGTCCTCCCTCACGCGCCGCCGACTCACCACCTCCACATCGGAGCCACACCGCTAGGCCTCCTCCACGCGGAGCCACCATCGTGAGTATCATCGTGAGTATCTCGTGGCAATTGCTTCTCGATATATCGTTATTACGGCAATTGCTTGCACACCTGCATTGTGGATGCCTGCATGCACACATGATACTTTTCTTGCTTCCCCGTCTTCTTTTTGTTAAAAAAATATGGTCATGTTCTAAATAGTTAGCACGAGCTCACTGAGCTTTTGAGACCTTAGCAGCGATGCAATTAACGCCAATAAAACCCGCAAACATAGCTATAGCCACGAAATAGACCATTGTTACATCATCAAGGTTATCATAATCTCAATTAATTCGAGTCTTAAAGTCTTAATATTCTTTTTCAAAGAAAAAGAAAAATATTAAAATTCTATAATCTATGATTTAATGGAACAATCAATCTTAGGTAGAGTCTTAATTAGGAAGAATATTAATTTTGTAAGATCCTAGCAAAAAAAAAGGTAGAATCATGATGACAATTTACATACAAATATGCCAATTCTAGAAGTTGATTATAAATAGTTACTTAGCATGCCCTTTTAATTATAAGTTTCATCTTTTATCTGTCGATATATATTATTATCTATATAAATTCAAACAATTGGTAAGATTCAAGACATCTCATTCGCTTTGAGGGCAAGAAAATTCCACAATAATCATAAAAACTAGATATTCTCATGTTAATAGAGAGAGAGAAAAAAGAAGGGTCTACACCACTTATTTTAGTGGGGCCAAATTATAATGGTGTCGACTAATTGTATATATATATATATATATATATATATATATATATATATATATATATATATATATATATATATAATTTGCACTACTATTAATCAACAGTGCATCCAAGACATGTTACGTGGTTTCAACAATATTATGTTATTTATAATATAAATTTTGTTGAAAAATTCCATTAGCAAACTTTAGTTCTCACAATTTCTAAAACGACTTATATTTGGAATCGAAGGTAGTACTAAATAGACATAATTATGAAGATAAATTAATAGTCGGAAACTTTTCCTTATAGAGCTTGGACTTCCCTAACGTGGTTGCCGGACTCCTGGTTTTTGGTTACTGCTATCCAATTGGAAAAATTATTTAATCAATGCCGACATCATATTCCATATTAGCAAAGGATATGTTCCATAGTTTGAGAGCAAACCGTGTTGTACTCAAACACTCGTGCATGTTTCGGATGTGTTTAGAAGGATCCAAGCCGTCACAAAGTTCTATTTCTAGTACAAACTCTTATGGATGGGTAGGATTTTCCCTTTTTCTCTGATTAACGTGGGAATTTATAGTATTTTTCTTTTTCTCTGATTAATATGGAAATTTCTAATCTTTTTACCTCCTAGAATTAATATAGGGGCTTCTAGGAGAGCCTCTAATTAGTATAGATATAGATAGATACTTTGGTAAGTAGAGGTTTTGAAAGTATATTTAAAAGCATGACACCATAACTTTTTTTTTGTTGCAAAAGATGACATTATATATAGCCAACCTATGCATGGCAATAGGTTAGCGATTATTCATCCAATTGGGGTGTCAAATGATTAAATAAAAACTAAGATCACTGTTGAAAGACATGGCGAAGAAATGTATTATTTGATAGAATTAGGTAGGTTTTAAGGTTCTACTATTCGATCCTACTGGATTATATTCGATTTGATTCAAGATCCGGTCCGATAACCTTGTATGCTATAGCTAATATAGCTTCTAGCGAGTAAAGTCTTAATTTGGTAGAATTTAATATGGTTATGATCCATAGTTATACAAATAACATGTTGGGAATTTTAATATGGTTAAATTCATGTTGGGGAGAAATGTGCGTAAGAAATTGGAAATCACAACACCCCATCACGAAACGAAAAATGGACAAACCTTCGTGGTGTCTCCGTGGACGCGCCCTCACCGCACACTGGTCGCCTCCATCACAACACCCCATCTTAACTAAATGTAGGCGGGCCTATCATCGTGACTTTATCGAGATAATTACATGAATGTAGAGCAACTTTTGGGGTGAGAGGAACTATTTTTACCTTTATTTCATTCACAACAGTCTACCTTGAAGGTAGTGAGAATCTATCAACATTTATAACCTGGAAATTCATATAGGTATGCAGTTGTTGTAAATTTGACACATGCATGAGACTTGCGAATTGAGATGGCTCAAGGGGAAAATGGAAAGGCCAATACCTGACAAATACTTACAAAAGTTTTTCCCACGGAACAAGAGGAAAGGATAAATCGAAGTAACGTATGTTCAAACAAGAATATACATAGGCAGATGAAATCACTATGCTCTTCCAGGAAGATATATCCTTCAGATGGTAAGTGGGGAACGAAAACAATATAGTGAATATCAATAACAAAGAAAAATTCGAGCACAGTAAGCTCGTTTGTCATGTAGGCAAAACGTATAGCACAACATATCTAACTTCGAACCATTGATATAAGCAAAAGGAAGCAAGGATGCTTGCCCTGTCATATCTATCTAGCTTTGTGTTTATTTAAAAACATTTTGCCGAGCGGATGTCAATAAATCACGCCATGACATTAGGTTTAAATCACGTCATGACATTAGGTTTTAACTTAATGGAAAACAAATGGCAAACATTTGGTGCAACCTCTTTTTCAGTCCACAACAATGAGTGCCGAAGCGATAACTGATATGTCTCAAAAGAGAAGATTAGAAAATATTTCATTAGCATATCAGCTGCAAGGCAAACCCAATCATAATGTTTACCGATTGAGTTTTGTTACCATTTTGATACCGACAAATTAATAGCATGCCAAATAGTACAAAACAATACAAAAGATCAAACTAACCATCGTTGGTGGGAATACTTGGAGTTCATACATTTTGGACAAGTGCTTTGGGACACAAATGCTACTTTCAAATTTCAAAGATTGTCCTCTCGAGTTTAGTTGATGTTTTGTGCAATCTTGTGCCCTAGATATCAATTGCGCTGTGGATATGTGCTTCCCTTCGTAAGAACAATTTTATATTCTTGAATGATAAGTTTTATATTACGCCGATATATTTGCGTAAATGGCCAACCCGAATGACAACATGGACGATGCCATCATGGATATTATCAACAATGGCGCCTTACAAGGTGCCCAAGTCGAAGGTGATGACAACAATCAAGAAGTAGATGACGGAGTCGATGATTTTGCCGATTATGAAGATGAGGTCTATCTACAATCTCTTATGTATCTACAATCTCTTATGTATCTACAATCTCTTATGTATCTACAATCTTTGTGTTTCTACATTCGTAGCCCTCTGGATCGACGACAACAACGGGAAGAGTAGAAATGTACGAGGCCCAAGAAGCCGTTGGAGGGTCGGTTCATTCTCTCGGAATTCGAGGAGGATACAGCAAAGTACTTGGACCACATGCACAGAAATTTGTCACCACCGTGGGTGCCTTGTAGGGACAGGATCCCGATCAATGCTCGTGGAATGGAAGCAAAAGAAAGAGGCTCCTCATATTAGTTTTGTCTCTGATCGTGACAAGGCACTAGTTTGGCAAGATGTCCTTCAACATTTCGCGCTCGATCTGAGAAGATGAAGCTTTGAAGGAGAGAGTTAGAACTGGCTATGAAGAAGATGGCCACACAATTCCAGTGTTGGAAGAAGAAATTGTACAACACATTTATCAAGAAGAACTCGACGCCAGATTTCAACACTAAGGCCTACGTCAAGTTGAGGCCGCTTTGGGATGAGTTTATGCAGTTCAAGACATCGGAAGAGGGTGAGGCACGGGTGAGAAGGAACCAGCAGAATGCCCGACAAAAGCAATACCACCATCACTTGGGATCGGTGGCTACGGAGTGCCATTCCTAAGTGGGAAAGAATGGAACGAGATTCTTACCAAAGGATCGAACAGAATCAATCAACCGCCCGAGCGCCAAGTATTGGTTTTTCGGTCATGGGGAAGCTGGACCTAGAGACCGGAAAGATAGTGTATGGCGCAAAACTCCAAAGAGCAAGCAGAAAGATTTGCTTATGCTCGAGGCTTGGCCGAGAGTGGCGGTGTGGCAACAACAGAGATAAGGATGAGTGACATACGCCTGGAGAGTACTGAACACGGTGGGCGAACAAGAGGCTATGGGGAGGTGTCGTGGGAGCATGCCTTCCCTAAAGACAAAGCCACCTATAGAAGCCGCCAGAGAAAGAAGGACGAGGAGGCAGAGCGGATGCGCAGGATGGAGGAAATGGTTCTTGAGTCACGGAAGTGGCTCGTGAAGCAAGATAATGAGAAAAAGCACTTGAAGCCAAAATGAATGAGGAAATCAAAAGGCAAGTGCGAGATAGCGAGAAGTTCCATCCAAAGGCAAACCGCATCGAGCCGGAGTCAACATCGCCCCTCATCGGTTGAAAAGCGGCTTGCGCTTCCGCGAGGTGCCATGATTCAAGATGACGCAGGTGCGCTTCCCGTGGATGACATCACCGATCCTCTCACGACATGTGAGTTGCACATTCCAGAGGAATGCCACCGTCATGGTGGCTATCGGTGTTGTATCTCGTACGACCCTACGAAGACACCAAGATGCCATGGGGCATTAATACCTCCCGGATATGCTAGCGTATCGGTGGATAGAGTTGTGAAAGGTTATAGCAATGTGCGTCTTGACATTGAAGGAGGTGATGGGAGAAGACTTTAGGAGAAGCGGAGAAGACATTCATATGTTGGCGCAAGCGCTATATCATTATTCTGGGCGCCACCTCCTCCTCCTCAACAACCTAACCCTAGGTGCGGATGAAAGTGAACGAAACATTTTTCACTAATTATGTATTGGCTTAAATAACGGTTTACTCATACCACGTTGTTTTCACAACAGAACCTCCCAACCTAAGTCCAATTATCCATTCACCACCGGTCACGGTGTTGCGGGCGATGACAATGAAGTGGAAGACACGGCCGCATCCCCACCGCCCCATCTCCTCCACGACGGGATCCAATGCCGCCACCGCCCCATCGCCTCCACTGGCCGGGCTCCAACGCCGACACCGGTCGCCCCATCGCCTCACGGCGGGCTCCAACGCCGCCATCGCCCCATCGCCTCCACGGCGGGCTCCAACGCCGACACCGCCCGCTCCATCGCCTCCACGGCGGGCTCCAACGCCGACACCGCCATCGCACGCTTCCACGGCGGGCTCCAACGCCGCCACCGCCCCATCGCCTCGGCGGGCTCCAACGCCGACACCGCCGCCCTCCGCCAAAGAAGAGGCCCACCCCACAAGCGGCGCGGCCCCACCGCCGCCAAGAAGAAAGCCTCGGGAGAACACCGGCTATTTCTAAGACGACGAAACTTTCCTATGAGAAGATCGCGAGGAAATAGATGCTTGAAAACAGATGTGGACGGTTTCTTGCAAAGTCAAGGCTAAAAGTGAAGCGGCGAAACCTCGAGAAGCCGTGCTTCTTCGACGCCCGTAAGTTCTAAGGCAAAGGGTGGACGCTCACCGTAAAAGTTACGCCATGCTCGTAAGGATTCGCCACTATCGACTATGACCGCACTCACCAAGTCAATTGAGGAGGCGAAGAAGAAAGAGAAGAGAGCACGGAAGGGTGTTGCACACTGGGAACAATCACAGCAATCGGTGCCCCCACTAGTTATTGGGAATGAATATGGTTCAAACACGAACGTGCTAGAACGAGATATCCGAAACGTGCATTTGGATCAACTTGATGAATTTTTAGCGAAATCGGTCTAAGCATTTCCCAAATGCTCGCAGAGCACACATCGAAAGTGCTCCGAAGTTGATCATTGGAAGAAGGAATATGTATATGGCAAGAGTCTATACAACCCCGAGAAGCTCATGGAACTTCAGACGCAAATGTACTTGTTAAACAAGTGGTACATGGCGGCATGTCGCAGAAAAGCGGATGACTTTATTTGCGCTAAAATTATAAACCATCATTACTTCCGTGGCGATGACATTATAATGGTTCAGTTTAATGAGTTACACCACTATGCCACATGGACGCTCTAGACAAATCTCTCATCACCGCTTTTGTCTCAGACGTGATTCTTTCTTTTAATAATCTCACTCTAGCATATGTATATGTATAAGTAATTATCCTCACACTAGCTAGCATGTCTATACATATGCAGAGACATGATGAGAGACCTCACACGTAGAAATGACAAGAACATTGGTTTCGTTGATCCATATATCGTATTCAAGGACCCAAACACTCCCACGATCAATGGAGACCTCAAATGGAGAGGAATTTTCTGAGGTTCTTGATCAACCAAAAGAACAAAAGATTTATACTCTTCCCTACAACTTTGGGTGAGTGTTGTTATCGTGTGCACATTTTACTTTACTTACTCAATCCAACATAAAGATATATATGTTGACTCTATAAACAAATGCGACTTTCATCGGATACCGATTGTCTTCGATCTCTCCGACGGTCATTTGCTAATCTATGACTCGTTGAGAAAACCGCAGAACATTACCAAGATATGATAGACATTATCCGGGGTAACTTCGATCTTTAAATATTTATTCCCGCTCTTTAACTCGCAATAGTTAATTAACGATCCAATTATTGGCGTGGTTTGGGCTTGGTTCGTTCACTACACCGTCCGGATCCGAAAGCGCCACTTCCGATCCACACCGATGGATGTAAGTTGTACTAGCTCCGCGTCTTTACCTTATCATGCTTCACTCACGCGGGATGACGAGAGTAATCTTTTATATCGCATGTTGGTTCTACTGGCAAACCACCAGCAACAATTTGTGTGGATACTACGCTTATGAAGTTCCTCATGGTGTATGCAAAAGAACCCATCTACAGATGCGTAAAGTACGTAACAAGTATATATAATAAATCCATTTTATTTATTTGTTGCTATTAAATAAATCTTATGTATATTAATACTTCTTTCGTTTAATGCAAATTGAAGGAGATATGGTTGAAGGAACAGGTGTTGGATATGGACCGCCTCAAAGGAATTCAAGAGACAATCGCAGATTTCTTAATGAGCATGTCCTCAAGCCCTGCACCGAGTTCTACTTTAACCTGATGAACCATTGAAGCCAAACCAGACGAACATTTGTATGACATTTAAGTGGAGGACAACATTTGTGTTGTAAATACCAAGGATGCATGAATAATTTTGTAAATTTTTGTGCATATATATATATTATACATATATATATAGCTCCATAATATATATAGTTTCATACTTTATTTGTGTGTAATAATGTTCCAAACTAAATTATATGTAGCAGATACATATATTAGCGTGAAGAATACGCATTTGAAAACCTAATGTAATTGTAAAACCAAAATCAATAATGAATTGAAATGGAAACAAAAAGAAAAAAAATTTAGTCGGTTGGTAATACCAACCGGGATTAAAGGCCACCCGTGGCTCATCTGGGGATTTTAGTCCCGGTTGGTATTACCAACCGGGACTAAAATCGACCTTTAGTCCCGGCTTGGGACCCGGGACTAAAGGTGAGACATTTAGTCTCGATTTCCTAGTCCCGCTCTATAACCGGACTAGAGGCCCTTAGGCCGGGACCAAAAGTCTGCTCAGAGTAGTGAGTAGTAATTATCCATGACTTGGTGATCTACGGTAATTAGTGATGATCAGTATTACTTACTGGTGGTTAGTGACTATGCATTGGTTCCTTTGGAAGGATTATTATCATTAGTACTAGTGATCAATTGTAGTTTATTGTTGGAATTATTGCACTTCTAGATGAAGCTTAGTATGGATCAATGAAAATATATCTTTTTTATTGTTTATTCTGGTTTTGATACAACAATTGAATCTTACAAGTAATTAATCCGTCTACGTATGATTTTGTGTTGCAGTATGTTGCCAAGATCGACACATGAGACATTTGCTCAGAAATTGTACCAAACTTTCAAAAATAACAAGCTCTTTACTAAGCCAAAATTATCTCGGTCAGACTTTACAATATGTCATTATGCCGGAGATGTAAGTATGAACTGCCTTTGCTTTTGTTAGCTAGCTAGCAATGTTCTTAGAATCAAATCTAATGTGAAAGTATGTTCGTGTACAGGTCACCTATCAAACAGAGTTATTTCTGGACAAAAATAAAGATTATGTAGTTGCTGAACATCAGGCTCTCTTGAGTGCTTCAAAATGTTCATTTGTTTCGGGCCTTTCCCCTCTTCTCTTCGTGAATTACTTAGAACTGTTATATGTCTCTTTCTTTTCATGTATATATCTGAATTTGAACTCGAATATGTTGTGGATGTCCGATCTATATATATGAATGTTGTACTGTGAACTCGAATATTATGTTAATGTTGTCGAATCTATATATGTAATGATTTGTAGCTAATTGATGGTATTTTTTTTTGCTCTGGAATGTATGGTTTGTTTGATTGCCGATCGAGTTTTCTGTTAGCTTGAATCTTGTTTAAAATGAAATGCATTGCACATACAAAATTGGTTTATACGTTGTTCGGGTAATTCCCGAGTGTTTTTATTTGACACACTCGGGAAAATTACGAATATGCAGGCAGGCTGAATCGCCACGTGGCTAGATTTTCCGAGTGTATTTGATATACACTCGGGAAAATGTACCTACTTTCCCGAATGTCCTTGGTTGATATACACTCGGGAAAGTATTTTGTTACGGCGGTGACCGTTGTGCGAACTATTCTCCCGAGTGTTTTATGTTTCCCGAGTGTAAGTCCGAACACTCAGGAAAGTTATTTCTCCCGAGTGTAAATATCAGGAACACTCGGGAAACCAGTTTTGTAATGATCCTGAGTGGTTTTTCCCGACGGCTGACCTTCGGGAATTAGTTTCCCGAGTGTTTTGGGGATTTTCCCGAGTGCCCGAAACACTCGGGAAATTAATGGATTCTGATAGATACCCTGATCATAGGAGGAAAAGATTTCTACCAGCCTGTTCACAATGTTAAATTAGTGACATAAAAATATTATTAAATATGTTTATGAGAAAAACATATACTAGATTTCAATGCATGCGCGCGTGCGCGCACACACACAGAGAGACCTATAATGATATCGTACTCAGTTGATCTGGGACTAAAGCGACGTCTTCAAGGAGATACTGTCCAAGAAACAAATCATATTCCGAATGGTGTAAAAATACATGCAGTGTAGTTTCCAAATAAGGTAGAGCAAGTGTAAATAAACAAATTCTTACATGATACAATGAGAGGAAGTGCCTTGTATTGGTTTGAATGTCAATCCTGTCAGAAAATAATTCTATCAGGTCCGAGAGGTTCCGGGCAAAAGAAAAAAAAAAAAAAAGGACATCATAGCAATATTCTGCTCAGTAAACACAAATAGCCTCAAGTTAATTGACCAACAGTTCTAAGTTTTTATGGTTGCCATCATACCAAAAAACGGCCTCATGTTATCTAGTCTTGTTGTTGCATGTAGATGAAGACGTGTTCAAGTGCATAGTGGGCACGTCAGTTTACTTAGTCGAGTACGCAGCGTGAGAACCGGTCAGTTGGTCGTGCGTGCGTTGAGGGGTTTAGCTGCATGTACGTGAGTTCTGGATCGCAGCGTGAGAATCGCTGGTTGTGGAGTTCTGGATCGTGGCCAGGAGTTTAGCTAGGGAGTTAGTTGACCTATTAAAGGAGCCTATTATCTTGTAACTGAGGCATCTCCAATAGTTTGTATTTTAGTTTGTCTCTAATACCCTTCATGTCATCTTGAGATAATATTAGAGACAACTATTCCAATAGTTCGTCTCTTAGGTTGTCTCTAAACACCTTCACAAGTATTTAAGGTTTGCATGAATCAAATAACCATACTGATCAACACTAACTTTAATCTTTGTGACCTACATGTGTTGTTTAGTTACATTTACATATATAAACAAACAACAATTCTAACACAAGCCTCACAAGTATTGAAGCTTTGCATGATTCTAACCCTAGAACTGAACAACAAATCGACGTATCATGTCATACATCATCCAAGAGACAATAAATCATGCAAAGTACATATCAATGGCTCATCACATGGCATATTGATGTATGTAATAAACCGAAACAAGTACTGCATGAAGAATTCATAGAGAATTCTCTTGATTGGCAATAAACCGAAACAAGTACTGCATGGAGAATCAAAATCCCCCAAATAACCAATCTGAATTCTACCGAAAAGAACAAGCTCTTCTTTTCTCGGGGTCGGACCAGAAGGCCGGCGTGAAGTAGCGGGAGAAGTTGGCATGGCAGTACTCGGGCGCGGCAACCACGGCGGCGGACGGCAGCCGCGTCTCCCACAGCCTCCGCATGTCGTCGGCCACGAGCACGTCGGAGTCGAGGTATATCGCCCGCGGCACACAGCGCGGAAGCAAGTCGGCGAGGTGGTTCCGTGCGTAGTTGAGCGGCGCCTCCAACGCGACGCGCACGGACGCGGAGATGAGCCCGGCCACAGCCTCGGCGAGGAACAGGTAGATCTCGAACCGCAGCGACGGGAAGGACGCCGCCACCACGCGCCGCAGCTCCCCCTTCCCCGGCGCGGCGGCCAAGAAGTGGAAGAAGAGCGACTCCGGGCAGGATGCCTGCTTGGGCAGCGAGTAGATGGACACCATGGACCCCCGCAGGTAGTGTGCGCGTCAGCGTCATGGCGATGTACACCAGCCCCGGGTCGCACACCCCGCCGCCGCCGCCATGGACCACGCAGGCGCGGGGAAGGAAAAGGCTCGCGGGCACGGCCGCGGGGAAGGAAAGGAAAGGCTAACGCACGAGATCCGGCGAGAGAGAAGAAAACCGCATGAGCAAAGGGCGAGGCGCTCCAACAGGGAAACAAATCATCGTTTTTGTCTCGTTCGCTGTGAAGCGACGGACGTTTCGTGAGAAGACGATTTAACTCTCTTTCTTCTTTAACTCTCTGCTACATCATCAAAAAAATCTACATGGCATTTTTTAGAGACAAGTAAAACAAGTTATTGGAGATGCCCTGAGTGGCAAGTTTTCTCGGAAATGAAACAACAGAAAATTGGCCCGCACTGAGTCTACCGTACACGCGTGTGTCTGCTGTTCATGTTCTTGGGCGTGTGATCCAGAGCGTTCCAACGGACCGCCGCTCGCGCGCCTCGGCGCCGCCACGAGTAGGCTGCGCGCCGCCAGCGCCGCTCCGGCCCGCGCGCGCGCGCGCCGCCGCGCGTACTCTACCAGCCACAACGCCGGTGCCACTACGTGTGCCGTCACCCTGGCCCGATGGGCTGTGCAAATCTACCGCCGCCTGGAGCGCAAGCTGCCACCGCGCGCACCGCCGTCGCTGCGCCCGATGCACTGTGCAAGTCCACTGTCGCCTGGAGCGCGAGCCACCACCTCCGCACACACCGTCGTCGCTGCGCCCGATGCGCCGCTCACCGCGACACCGGAGCTGCCACACCCGTAGATCCCGCATTGACCCGTTGGTACGCGCCTGTTGTCACCCGCCTGCCGAGCAACCGCCGCCTCATTGTGCCCGATGCACTGCCCGCCGCGCACACCTGCCACAGCCTTCGCGCAATAGATACACGCGTCCATCGCCACGCAACAGATATCGCGCGCCCGTCGCCGCGCAATACGGCTCAGCCGCAACCACCCCCGGGCGGCGGCGGTGGCGGAGGAGGCGGTGGCTCCCATGACGGCGGCGGTGACGGTGAACACGATGACCATTTTTATATACCGGCTAAACGGTTTGACTTAGCCTATCAGATTAACCGTGTTTAAACCGACACGACACGGTCTATAAGATCAGAGTGTTTATCTGGGTCTGCGGCAGAACCACAGGCCAGCCCAACACGGTCCGTTTAACTTTCTAGGCCAGTTGGACTGTGTCATGCCGCCCATTTGAAGACCTCCAGCAATGTATCTCGTATTCTAGTATGGACCGGGCTAATGGTCTGACATTTTGCTGTATACACTCTCAAGATTCTTCTCAACTTGAACAACAAATTGCCCATGCACCCGTAGGTTACCAGTACTGTAACACCTGGTAAAATCTTTCGCAGACGCTCGAGTCACATACCAGCCGAGTACTAGAAAATCACGAGAAATAGATTTCAAAAATCTGTATAAAATCTGGTCCCATTCAATTCAATGGCACAAGCAGGTAGTATCCACTTCTCATGGGCCAACAAAAGTATGTCCACCCAAAGAATTGCCCCAATTACAAATGATACGATTATTGTAACGTCACAAGTACCACAGCAACATGTAAGCTACGGTAAAATTGTTTAAACTTTGTCTACCAAAACAAACTACCGGGTGTGCAAAGCACCTGGGCTACTATTGTCTGACTCGAGCAATGATAGTACGGCGCAATCAACCGTTTCCGACTGAGGATCTTATATGCCGAGCCTCTTCTCAAACTTCTGGATTTGATTCAAGAATATCCATGTCATCTGCATGCAAAATATCATTTGATGAGCATGCGACATTGTTACGGATTAAAAACAAAAGGTACAAGTCGTCTATCCTGTGGGGAATTGCTGGGTATCCTTGCGTTACCATGACATGGGGAGCGATCCTGACACAATATACAGGAAACCCAGTGTAGAACTTGAATGGGCCGCCGCTCTTGAAGGTCTTCATGGCACAGTCTAATGACCCGGTGTACGGGTACTTCCCATTGGCATCAGGTTGCATCTTCTGAATCTGTGTCTTCACATAATCAAAAGGCAAACTGCATGCCGACGCAAAGAATCCAGAAACAGCACTAGCTCCTGTAAACCAAGTTGAAGATTTCATAAGGACTATATAGAAAAACAGCAGCTAACATAATTTTTACAATGATTTGTAACTTCAAAAGCTTATTATTTTATACAAGCTGAGCTGCAGCAAAATCTTGATACATGTAAAGCAAAATGCCAGTGGTATAAGTTACAGAAATGGATAAACAATCACTACAAGTTTAACACAAAAAAGATGAAGAATCCAAACAGTAGAATCTTACCAATTACAGTCGAAACTTCTCCAGCGCCAAATTTGTCTCTGAACAGCTCGACACTCTGATCATAGGAAGCAAGCATACCCATATTCAGTGACATAGCTCTCACCACAGTTGGGCCAGCACCCTTCCAAAGTGCAAGTACACCTTCATCAGCGATAATACGGTAGAGTGCGTGGAAAGCATTCTTGTAGTTACGCCGCTGTGCTACTGGCAAGGTCGAATCAGCTTGCATCCTAATGAGTGCCAAATCAGCAGGACTGCCTACACATGCTCCTATCGCTCCAGCAGTCAGACCAATAAAAGCTTTCTGAACTAGTGGCAACGGCTTCCCGTCATTTGCTTCAACTGCTTTGTTTGTCAGGACCCTGAGAAAATAGCCTAATCAAATATTGAATAATCATCACATTCAAGATCAAATTTTATCTCATAAATCATCAAAGAATAGCTCAAAAATCATACATAGTTGATTCTTAGATATTTCTTCATGATTACAATAAAACAATGTAACTTAACTAATCCAATTTCACACCGATAGTGCTTCTTCACACTGTAAAATGGAAACAATAACTACAACAATGATAACAACAAGTATTATAGTTAACAATTTACTCCTTACAACTCCAAAAATGAAGGATCTGCCGGTCCCATTCTAGATCAAAACTTTACAATAATATCGTATTCCTTCTTCCAAAAATATTTAAAGAAAACTCGGTATTTCACGAAAGAAAGAACCATAATATCTCATGATCCTACGAGGGATAATTCACTTGGAAGTCTGTGCAGCGCAGCTCATCAAGCAAAGCTGTATCGTAAGCATATTTCTGTCAGATATTCATCAGCACAAACAACATAATCTAAGGGAATGTTTGGCTCTGTTGCCCACTCAAGCAATTGCTCATTTACCCTTGTTACGCAAGGACATGTAGACCTAAAAAGGTTTGCTTTGCTTCCATGTAATATATACGTGACAATGACAACAGCAACTGCACGTTTTTCTGCATTTAACTGAAATTTTGAGTTGCTGGTCTAGTACATTAGGGGAAGAAAACTAGCTTTATACAACTTGGAATGAGTAAATTTAATCATTCGATTATAAGCTTTTCCCTGATAAGTGCAACAGCAAGGAAATCCTACTAAAAAACTAGAATACATTGGTTCACATATTATTGTGCAAGCAATACAATAAAAGTAGTAACCATTTACAATACTTTTGTCCATAAAAGAAGCACACTATGCAAACCTGAAGGATCCAAGACGAGCAGTTGTATACGTTGCTTGCCTTAGTAAACCGGCTGACAAACCCTGCCAAGAAAAATGTACTAGTCAAGAACTTGAAGCAACATACAATCCAAGATTGTCAACCGAACAAGATCTGCACAACCCAAGTACAGAATAGTGTATTTGTGCAAGGTGAAATGCTACCACCATATCTTTGAGGCATTTCAGATCAAACTAAGATACCACCATTAACAATACAAACATCATATGCTGGATTAAAAATGTAAAATTTGGAACCGGGAAAAAAATGTCCAAAGACCAAAAACATAGCTATAAAACACATGTTCAAATCTAGTACATGGTAAATGCACAGAAACCAGCACCCAAACACACAATAGGATGATGGAAAATAGGAATCTCAAGCACGAACCTTGTAAAAGGAACCGATCCCCTCATTAGCAAGCATCTTCTTTGTGACCTGAGCTGCGGAGCCCTCGCCCAACTGGATCTTCACCTAAAAACGAAACAACAAGAAGAATTATATATAGGGCTGGATCCGGAGCACAAGTGCCAAGAATGTACACATCTCCCACAAGACGTGCCACAAGAGTCAAAACATTGACAGTTACAGCTACTAGCCAATTTCCATGTTCCAACAAAAGTTAATAACGTGGTTTTTTTGGTGATCCTAAGCAATAACAGGCCATGAAAAAGATTCCAACAGGAGTGCATCTTCTCCACTCTGCAGTAAATCGGCCAATTGAACTATGATCATGTTTACTCGACACCACCCAAACACAGTGCCATGGACTAATTTCGCAAGTGATGAAATGTTCCGTGGGCAAATACTATCAGAACAACATCTCAGGATCAACAAACTACTACCAACTCAAATCCATTCAAAATTAAGTTAAGACTGACACAAGACATACAGATCTTACGATAGAAAACAGAATAGCACACCTGATGAGGACAACCCTAGTACTTACCAATCTTCTCCTCCATCAAGTACTACCTCACATGCAAGCATCCATTGGACCAATCAAGAGCCAGAGCTAAAATAATTAATCAACAGTTGAACCTTCTCCCAACTAAGTAATTTACATGAGGATTGGGTACTACTAAATCGTATGCTCTATGTATTATAAAATTTGAAAAGGAAGAAGCAATGGAGGCTAAAGAGAGCTTGATCCAAGAGGAAGGAACAGAAAGAGAGGAAATGGAGACCAAAGAAAAACAAAGACCAAAGAAAAACAAACACTCAAAAATGCATGCTACTTGTTGGTGGAAGGAGATGAGCAGTGGAACCCATCTATAGGAAAACAACTAGTGAGGCCCACTAGCAAATATCAATATCAAGATGAGGTCACCGCGTATGTTAGCACACATGTCAACATCAAGACAAGGCTGCCGCATACGTCTCATCAGGTTGCACGGGTCCAGTTATCTCCAATCCTACGTCGTGAAGATCGTGCCAACCCCTCTCTGCATCTTCACGACGTAGGAGGGTAGATAACTGGACCCGTGCAACCTAATGAATAACAACACCAACCACCGTCTCTATTACGGCAACTTATGACACTCAATGCACTCAACTGCATGCTTCGTTCCTTTTGTCTACTCACTCACATGGAGTAAACATGTTCTTGCAATCGCATAGGCAAATGCAAGAACGATGGAGACAAGAATCTCAGATATTTCCCTATTCTAAAGGGGTGGAAATGGTTCACTCAAACCCTAGAACAAGAAATTTACTTCTGAAAATCTCAAAGTTTACGTTACATGGAGGGGTACCCTTCTGTTTATACAAGTCTAAGTCGGTGCTACAGTGCTTAATAGTATGTCAGTTGCTACAGTATTGTTGACGTATGCGGTGACCTTGTCTTGATGTTGCATGTGCGCTGACATATGTGGTAAACTCATCTTGATGTTGATATTTACTAGTGGGCTCCACGGGTGGTTCTCCTATAGATGGGTCTCACTGCTCATCTCCTTGCACCAATAGGCAGCATATATTTTTGAGTGTTGGATTTTCTTTGGTCTCCATTTCCTCTCTCTGTTTCTTCCTCTTGGATCAAGCTCTCTTTGTCCTCTAATGTTTCTTCCTTTTCAAATTTAATAATACAAAGAGCATACGCATTTGGTAGTATCCAATCTCTACGTAAATCACTTAGTTAGGAAAAGATTTAACTGTTGATTAATTATTTTAGCTCTATCTCTTATGATTGGTCAATGAGTACTTGCATGCTTGAGGTAGTGCTTATGGAAGAAAAGACTGTTAAGTACTAGGGTTGTCATCAACACCACAGCTTTAGTACAATCCACAGTATACACCACCCCCGATGTCCACGGATCTAAGCGACCACAGCAAGCAAATTCCATCATAGATAACCATAGCAGATTGGGCAGCGAACAGAACGCGTCGCCTCAATCCCCACGCATCCATGTGCCGGCACACCAATTCCCACAGATCTAAGACTAGCCACTCTCAAACCACCCTCCAGAAAGGGAGCTCACCCGGGGCCGCCCTCGTTTCATCAGATCCAACCCACACATGCGTAGACAGGCACCCACCCGATCCATCACTCCGCGTCGCACGCACACCTCGTTACCACAGATCTAAGCCTCGAGCGAGCAACCTAACACAATCCGATCCCGCCGCTACCCCCGTCCTCACCCCTCGAGTGGGTCGGGAGCAGCAAGCGCACGGTACTACACATCCGTACCTTGACCATGTCGATGGGCTGGATGATGCAGGTGGCGAGCATCCCTGAGGCGCCGCCGTTGACGAAGGGCTTGACCGTCTTCCAGATGCCGGTGGCGGCCGCCGCCGCCTGCTGCGGCTGTTGCTGGCTCTTGACCTTCGCGTCCGCCATCCCCTCCTCCTCCTCGACTATTCCCGAAGCCGGCGAGATCTGGGTTGGACTCGGGAGGAGGAAGCGGAGGAGACGCGGCGACGAGAGCGAGGAGGACGGTGAGGTGGCGGGCTGGCGGCCTAGATCACTGGGTGCCGCTGCGCTATTAATAGTACTATTATTCGATTTTTTTCTCCTTAAAACAGTCTAATTTTAGTTTATTTATAACTTTATTATACATAAATTGCACTAATTTATTTATGTAATTTTTATTCTTAATCACTATAATTATTATCGAAAGTCTTAATAACTCATATTATCATCATATAATTCAAAATCTAACATATAGATACTTTGAGAGGTTGAGCAAAAAAAAAAAAAATAAAATAAAATTCTATACCAATAAAATATGATAATGTGTTAAACTCGTTATGTTTTGAAGAAAAAATCATAATAAATTCGGACCCAATTCATCAAATGAGAAGAAGTACAAATCTAAAAGCATATCGGACAGATGAAATTTCGATTATTTTGACAAAAGAAAACGGTCGAATGTTGTTTAACAAAACCGTTATTATTAATAGGGCAATTTGATCCTTTGTCTTATGAAACACGTGGTTTCGACTATTTAGAACTAAGTTCTATGTAATTGATCTTTTGCCCTATCTTTTCTGCATTGTTTGTTTTTTTTTTTTTGCCCTTTTCAAAAATAAATATCAATTTTGCTAATGTCTTCTTCCTCTTCGTCTCTTCCTTTCAACCATGTTTTCTTGCTCCGGCCATGGCCGATCCGACGACCTCCCTAGTGACTCACTGTCCTGTGGGGACCCCGGAGTTATCTCCATAAGACCGAGACTAAGCATGGTCTTAGAGACATAACTCTAGGTCTCGGTAAATGAATTCCAACAACTTTCGGTCTAAATGAGAGTCTTGATCGCAAACTAGAGCCCCGACGATCATGCGCGCGCTCCTTTGCGAGCACGCATGATTGTCGGTTCTCCAACAAGCCAAGCACGACACTTAGCGAGCTAAATGGGAACCCATGAGCAATGAGTATGACTTATATTGGCTCCCAAGATCGACCAATATAACCACTCTCATTCAACGTCGGTTACATCCATACAACCTTCAAACACCGATAGTACAAAAGACATACAACATAGTTCCAAGTTTACATCTAATACAAGTGGCCGATGGCCAAATTAAACAAGTTCATAAAGTAGCAATGAAACAAATAAGTAAATAAACCAAAAGGCGGCGGTGGTATGCCCTATAACCCATCGACAGCGATCGGGATTAAAAGATAGCACGCTACTCATCGGTGTCGCCTAAATCGACACCGACGAGCTCGTCGGTCTCATTATCCTCCTCACCTGTAAAAGCCAGCAAACATCTGGCTGAGTACAAAGAGTACTCGCAAGTCTTACACAAATAAAAAAATAGTTATGCATAAGGTCATTCAAAGGAAGGGCTCATATTGGCTTAATTTTGCGAAAGAGACACAATACTTAACAACCTACACATACTAGTTTTTCAAGTGCCATTTCAAAATCAGATTTGAAGTAGAAGTATAGCATGTGAATAAGTAATGAATTCACTAACAAATGAATCATACCAACAACAAAGTGGCGGTCCACTTTGATACAACAACAAGCATGAACATCTCATTCATGTCGATACCAAGTTATAACCACAATTTTAATTCCAAGTCTAACAATAGCGACCACAAGTTTCAAGCGGTCGTCCATAGCAGTGGACACGGCTATTCGAATAGATTATACCTGCGGGTGTACTACTTACCCACACGACTTGATTAGCGTAAGCCTCCGGATGCCTCCGAATATAGCATACTTCCTATGGTATGCGGTAAGGGTAAATCAAGATACGATCGTTTTAGCAAGAAGATCCCATTGAGCTAAGTCCTCAACCCATGGCTCTAGGAAACACAAGGCGTTAACGCCTCCATCCTATATATCCTAGGAAACACAAGGCGTTAACGCCCCATCCTATCGGCCCAAAAGGAACACGGATTTCACGGTCCCATGCCCTTACAATTTCACCACCGTGGGACTCAACACAATAAAATCTTCCCCTACTTAACCATACGGCACCCATATACGCGGCGTGATAGCACGAGTTTTGCTTGAATCGCAACAACCCAAAGTTCGGTCCTTAATTGTCGGACAAGCCAAACCACATACCCAAATCTCGTGCACGAAGGCACCATCACTAACCAACACTTGTCCAGACCAAAAGCTCATTTGAAAATGACAAAATTTCACTTAAAAAAACAGATCGAAGATCGAAACAAAACATATAATGAGAGTTGTGTTTAACCCATAATTGGCGGGTTATTCGACAATCGAAGCTACTGGTTCTAGACTTGCATGGCTAACAACTCGAACAATGATATTTCAAACATCCTATCATAATTAATTCAGTACTGGGGTAATTCATGGATAGCCACAATGACAAGATAATAGGATGTGTCTAACTATTCATCACAAAAATAGCGACATTATCAAAATAGCATGCAAGCAATTATCATTGCATCTATCCTAACAAATTTGGGATCAAATATGATGCAAAAAGAAAGTTCAAAGGATGCTTGCCTTGCTGGTAGTTCACTTTCTCACTCTCGGTGGCGTAGGAATCAATATCAATGGGCTCGGTATCTAGATAAATGCAATACCGAATAAACGTCGAGAAATAGCCAAAAACTCAAATTGCTCAAAAATGCATGAATTTTCTACAGTAGATAGATTATGATTTTATATGAATTTAGGTGAAATAATTATTCCATTTGGACTTAGTATGCAAGAGTTATGAAGGTTTGAAAAATCAGCTTTCGAGAAATTCCAATTTAATTCACTTCGGTTAGTGTTCGCTTAATTTAATTATTTAACCAAAATTTGTAGAGCAGTGGTGAGGATGAGGATTATATGGATGGATAGAGAATAATAACATAAGACCAAAATAACTTAGTTCATGTCATTTGGAGTTTTTTTATGAAATACTTATGTATTTTCAAAGTTAGAAGCATTTCTAGTTGTAAAAATAATAATACGTTTATGAACTTCCTATTGCACATAATACTTTTGCACTCAACTTAACTTAGCCTCTGCCATGATAATTGAGGCCTACGTATATTCTTTGCTATTCCATTTAAGTCCTAACGTAAAATATCTACCGGCAAATCTAATATTCTCAATATCATTGACTTAACCAAATCTATGGTGTTGAATCCCATCACATGCATAACACTCTTTGATCATATTCTCATATCTTGATCTAAATTCCATACTAATCTTCACTAAGGCATAATCAAGGTAGTCAATCCAACAAATAATTCCTGGACTCATAAACTTCCATATACACAATCCATCGAGTAGTTATATGAAATCCACCAAGTAATAAGCATACGACCATGACTAAGTTCATCAATTGTTCTCTGATATACTATTTAAGCCAATGGTAACTATCTAGCTCTACTAGTCTCGCCTCGGCAAATCACAATCGCATACACTCAATTTTCCACCGATCAAGGTTTAATTGACTACCCGATACCTAGTGAGCTCTACAATTTAAAGGCATGTCCAACATTTAACAACTCACAAATCAGTCAACTTATATCCATTTCACCGGACTAGTCGTGTACGACAACCACTAATCCAATCACATATATGCGCCTCTCTGATCAACTAATAATCATTCATCCACTAATCCAATAGAGGCACAATTCCATCGACTCGGTACGTAGGACTTTTCTATTAATTACATGGCAATCCGAATATTTATCCACAATCAAATAATCTATGCTACTATCTCCCAAATTCTAGCATATAAGATTCACATAACTATCAGTTAAGGCATCCGATCAAACAATCCAACAATATACTTAATCCGACATCCAACGAGCAACAATACACATATATAAAAGATATATCAGTAAACATCCACACATACGTCAGCCACCAAGTAATAAATTACAAAAATCTTTAGCGTACTATCTCCAAAAATTACTAGTCCAAAGTGAGAAGAAACCTCTAATTAATTTATCCTCCAAAGATCACCACTAGCGTCCATGTGACTTCACAACAATATCATCCGATTAGATAATCAACTCATATATATTTAATGTAGCATCTACCGATCAATAATGCACACCTTTCGCCACAATAATCTAATTATCCGCATTCACCAATATATCAACACATAATCACGCCTACGAACAAATAAGACATAACCAGAGAATTATACCAGTCTTAAGTTACCAAATCATTTTTGCAATTAAACATGCATAAATAGATGACTGTACATGACTAATATGCAACATGCAAAAGTAATTATCGTAGCGTGATTTGACACTAAAGATTTTACGCGGCACTAAGTGTGCGAAATATCACCGGACGTCGTCTCCTCGGCACTCATCGCGTCCGCGTAGTCGTTGCGAACTTGTCGCGTCGGCTCCTCGTCCATGTCCGTCACCTCGGTACCCGCGTCAGTGCGAGCCTCCATCGCCGCATCCGTGTCCCGCCCGCATCGTCGGCGTTGCTCGCCACGCCACGGCGCGCCTTACCGACGCCGGCGCTCAAACACGACACACCATACCACCTCGCCTCGCTCGGGCGCCACGCCGCTGCATGCATGGCGGTCGCATGCATGCGCCGCGCTCTCGGTCGGCTCCTACATGCCGCCGTCTTGCTTGGGCGCCACTTCACACCACTCGATTGCCTCGTGAGCCGCGCATAACCTCGCCCGGCCGCCGCCTTGCCCTCACCTCGGACTCGGTTGTTGTAGCCTCGGCCTCGCCTTGTTGCCTCCATGCACGCCGCATGCGGCGCTGGCAACCGGGTTGCGACCGCGCTGCGTCTTGGCTCGTCATCTCCGCCCGTGCCTCGGCCTCCTCGGTAGTGCCACAACCGAGCTGCTGATGCCGTCGATGCTTTGCTCGACCGTCGCCAAGACGCCGAGCTGATGTTTCCTCCCTCGGCCATCTTCTCCACACTCGCCACCACATTCCTCGGCCCCTCGGCGCCCGTGCTGCTGCGCTGCGTCGCTACTCCGCCACCACATTTTCTAGCCACTCGATGCACTGGTTTGGCTAGCCTTTCTTGCTTGCCTTGCAAATACATGCATGCCTTGATGCATGGGGAGCCGAGCTTGAGCTAGCTACTAGTTACGGGCTCGTGGTAGGGTGGTGTTGCTTGTCTTTGTACACTTACCATGCCTGCTGCTGCTGCATGCGAGCCTCTCTGTGGGTGAACCGCCAGGCTGCTTGCCCGATCGCCATGCTTAAGCCGGCTCTGAGGTGCATTGCTTTGCATCGCCGCCGACTCCTTCTTCTTGTCCAGCCACAGCAAACCAAGGTATGCAGTACACTGCCTCTCCCTCAAGAACGCCCATAAGTCTATGCATGTGAAATCTAAGAGCATGGATGGGAAGCTTAGGTGATGGGGAAGGCGTAGATATGACATGCATTAGGATATTTCAGTTTTTGAGTTGGGATCTAGAGGAGAGAATAAGGGAGCTTGAGCTAGTGGAGAGAAAAATGGTGTTCTGGTGTGTTGAGGAAGAAGTGGCGTGGGATGCTTTGTTGGGAAGAGAAATGGCGAGAGGGCTCGCATGTGCTTCAGTGAAAAAAAAATGAGCGAGGAGATGAGATGGTATTCGGTTGGGAAGGAACATAAGTGGTAAATAAAGAAAGATGGCGGTGTGGGTGGGTGGCTAGGGAATGGTTCAGTGGGCATTAAGAAATGGGTGGAAAGGGATGGTAGTGAGAGAAATTAGCGATGGAATAAATAGCGTGTATTTCTCTCATTTTCCAACTTGCTCATATAACCTTGCATGCGAAAAACGATTGCGAAGCAGGCGCCTCGAGATGATGATCGCAAAGGTATAACATGCGTTGTATGATTTTGATTTTCGGTTGTGATTGCGAGGAGAGAAGTTGGGAAAAGAAATAGACTCACAGCGCGTCTACGCTGCGATCGGTCGGATGAAAAAGCGATGATACTAATGCATGCATCATGATTTTTTTAAATGCATGCCAAACAATATATGAACAAAACTAAATTTTAACTACAGTCTTTCAACCAATGCGATTAAATATTATTTGTTATTATTTTCAGTTTGTTATTATTATCATTATTATTACTATTATACAACTTCTTGAACTACCCGATTCAATTTTTGAAGCAACATTTGAATTAACATGGGAAAATTTTTTTAAAACATTGCCAAATATTTATTAGATCGCCTACTTAAATATTAACATCTTGATTCTAAAAATCGGGATGTTACATGTCCCCTTCTCACCCTCTCTCTCCCATCTCTATATTTCTCATCTCTAGCCTTCGCTGCCCAACTGTGTCGCGCCCATCTCTCTCTTCTCGGTCCAAGCTATGCCGCCACCTCCTCCCTTGAGTCGCGCCACTGACATCGGGAAGAAGCATGCAGGCGGTGTCATGGCAAGGGACAACGGAGAGCACAGGACGTGCAGATTCGATGGCAGCAAGCTCACTAGCGTGATTATGACCGTCTCCTGTCATTGACAACCGCCTCTTGCCACTCGTCACTCACTGCCCATGGTGGGGAGAGAGAAAGGAGAGATACACGGCAACGCAGTCTCTTGGCTAGCTTCGGAGCGTGGACGGCGGTTGGGACGAAGCGTCGGTCGATCTGCCATGGCCAAAGCAAAGAAGATGGGGAAGTGAAGAGGGAAAAAGACATAGGTAAACATGTCCAAAGTGGCATATATGCTATTAGCTCTTCAACTATGTAGCAAATGATCTAATACAACAAACATAATGGCAATTAATTGAAACCACATCAAATGGAAGCAAATTATCAATTTTCTATTATATTATTAACGCCCACACGACGCGAGCCAAAAATAATAAAATAAGGGTGTGTCTAGAGTAGACAACTCCCGGATGTTTTGGAGTTTGGGATACTATTGGCCCTGTAGACCACTATAATTCCAAATCTAGCCTTGTTACGTCCGAAATTCCATTTTTGGCCCTCTAGCCCCGCCTGCTGCGTCGTCGTACCACAGGAATGACCTGCTGCGGCCCCTACCATGAGAGCCACTGCTGCGAGCCGCCTAACGTGACAAGTCATTTGCCTTGTAGCATTTTTTGTAAAAATCCATTTAAGTATATTTTTTAGAGGAATTTCTAAATATAGCAAATGAGCTCGAAAAATTATGAAATTTTTTGTAGAGCCTCCTGTCACAGTGTGATTTCTTGTGTATTTTTTTCAGAATTTGTCGAGCTCATTTGCTATATTTAGAAATTCCTCAAAAAAATATACTTAAAAGAATTTTTCTGAAAAATACTACGAAGTAACGACTTGCTGCGTTAGGCGGCAAGAAGCAGTGCTCGCGCGTAGGGAGCCGCAGCAGGTTCCTACGATGCGGCGCGCAAAGACGTCACTTGTTGCGGTGTGCGTGGCGCGCGGCGGGGCTAGGGGGCCAAAAATAGAATTTTAGACGTAACAGGGTTAGATTTGAAATTACAGTGGTCTATAGGGCCAATAGCGTCCAAACTTTCAAAGTAGCAAACCGCCGTCTGATCAAAATCAGCATCTCACTCATGTTTGTAGTTTTGTCCATTAACGGGCCCACCAAATGAACGGGTATGGATCCAATAACCCATTAATTCGGCCGCAAACGTGGGTTGGTACGAAAACCTCCCGACTCCCTTGGACCAAAAATTTATGACCCGCAGGCACAGCTCGAACATGTCCAAGCTTGGTTGAGCTTTTTTTATTTTTTTAAAAAAAAATATTTTAAAGATTATATACCCTTAACTTTATTTCTAATTCTGACTCTTTTGATCATGCTATGATCCGTGGTGTGACTAAATTATGTTGCCACGTCACTAACCGTGACATGATCAAACCTGCCCCGATAGCCTTCCAAGCTTTTTGAGCTAAGTCCTGTCACGTCACTCCTTTTGACGTGACAACACATATTTGCCACGCCGAGAGATCCATGATGTGACAACGTACTTTTGCCATACCACGCTTTGCAGCTTTGTCTTCAAAGGAGTCAGAATTGAAAATAAAGTTAGGAAAATATTATCTTCAAAATATTTTTAAAAAGAATTTAATAATAAAAAGAGTTCGTTTGGTGTCCCATGCGCAGGAGACTGTGGGACCCACATGCCATTGGGAAAAAATGGCAAGGGCCAAACTGTGTGACAGAGAGGCTCGATAAAAAAAAATGATTGATCTATCAGAAAAGAAAAAAAAACAAAGAGATACAGCAGAGGCGCACAGGAGAGGATTCACCCAAATCGATCCATGGAAGAAAAAAGATATCCAGAAACATGAAACGTATCATCTGACATTATGTAGTAATATTATGAGTGAATAGTATCATAACATTACGTATGAGTCGCGGATCGAAAACAAGAGGATAAGATTAAGATCTGCACTGCACATAAAATATTGTAGCATCAGCACTGTTTATGAACAATGTAGCACAGCTGTAGCGCTTGATCCGGTCTGTTCTTCTCGAATCCGATGACTCAGATCTATAGAATGTCATGGTATTGTCTACCCGTGACATTCGTACTCACAGGATTCCAATCGCGATAAACAATGTTTGTTCTGACATAAAAGAGAATCCTACATTTCACTGTTAAGCTGTTAAGCTCTTTCCTGACTATCACTGTTAAGCTCTTTCCTAGAACGATCAGGGTACTTAAAGCAGCAATAGGCATTACTAGCGTTGCTTCTTTTTCAGCTTAAGAAACAGTCTTGGGAACAACCAATCTCTTCCGAGGCCAGTCAAAGCTAGGAATAGCAAGACAGTGAGCCAATGGCACCGCAAAATTTCTATTCTAGAGATGCATAACACTAGCATGTAAATCCCGAGCACATCCAAGCTACTGCACTCAGGAGTAGGGATAGCAATTGTGCTTATTTACCCGCGTACCCACGGGCGAATACCCTAATGGAGGTGGGTATGGGCGTCTTTCTTTTCCCACGGGGTATAAAAATGGGCACAATTTCTTACCCATCGGGTAAACGGGCGTGGGTATGGGTAAGCTCCACCCGTACCCGCTTCGCCCGATTACCCGCCATCTTACACTGACAGGTGGGACCCTCCTGAATAAATAACTAAAACCCAAAGTAACTCTCGCTAGGTTTCACATATTCATAGCCCCAGGCCCCAGCCGCCGCCAAACCGCTCTCCCCTCCTCATTTCTTCTCCGCGCCAGATCTCATCGCTATCCCCTCCTCAGATCTCCTGCACGCCGCTAGACTGCTCTCCCCTCCTCAGATCTCCTCCGCGCCTCCCGGCCTCCGCCCACCTCCTGGAGTCCTGGTCCACCGCACGAGACGAGGGCCACCGCCGTCCTCCTCCTGGAGTCCCGGTCCACTGCGCCTCCCGGCCGTCGTCCTCCTCCCGGCTGCCGCCCTCCTCTCGGTCCACCGCGCGAGACGAGCGCCACCGCCGTCCTCCTCTCGGCCGCCGCCCTCCTCCCGGTCCACCGCACCTCCTCCTGGTCCACCGCCGTCCTCAATCCACCGTGCCTCCTCTCGGTCCACCGCGCCGCCTCCTCCCGGCCACCACGCCTCCTCCCGGTCCACCGCACCTCCCGTCCTCGGCCGTCAGTTCTTGATCCAGTTCTTGATGTTGTGATTTATGCTGTATTTGGATATGTAGATCTAGTACTTATACTACATGCTAATAATAGCTGGTAGATCCAGTTCTTGATGTTGTGAACTTGTGATTTATGCTGTATTTGGTGCTGATAGAAAAGTTCTTGATGTTGTGATTTATGTTGTAGATCCAGTTCTGTCATCTGTGGTATAATGCTATAATGTTATAGCTCCTGGTAGATCTAGTTCAATTACATATGAAGTGGCAGATGCAGATTACAACTACCATCAATTGTTTGGGTAAAGCACTTTAATTAGCGGGTAAACGGGCATGCCCGCGGGTGACGGGTACCCGTGGGCGACGGGCATGGGAGAGATTCTTCGCCCGTTGTCCTTCGTGGGCATGCCCGCGGGGGAACATTAGGGTCGCGGGCATGGGTATGGGCGAGCACTACCCGTGCCCACCGCGCCCAATTGCCATCCCTACTCAGGAGACATGAGGCTACTGAATAAATTCGAACACAATACTTCAAACAAAATCCATGCCTAGTTACACCACCTTTAGTGAATTAAAAACAGAATCCTACATTTCACTACACTAGACAAAAGGAAATATGTAGGGAGATTGAGCAAGACAAAACTCAGATAAATCATATCGTTGGGTTGCAGTTAACTTTGAGCTCTAAAAACAATGTTCAAAAATCGTAAAATGATGTTAAAAGTGAATGATTATTTTATTAGTGAACACGAAAAAAAGAGAGTGACAAATGGTCCAGTTTTTTAAAAAGAGAGGGGGCGGGGAGTAAAGAAAACAAAAACATAGAAGATGAGAAAAAAATATGCGATGAACACATCCAACTAAACATTTTTAATAGTACAAATTCAACTAGCGTACTTTAAGTGCAAACAGGCAGTCTTCCTTGCTTCCATTATTATCCTGGCTCAGAGTACTCAATTGTTCATACCTGTAATATCCTAAATTTTGGTCTTTTTAAAAAAAACTAATTTAAATTAATTAATTCAAAGTGTTGGATTTCTTTTGGAGATTTTGCAATTACTTAAATCCAAATCCGAAACTCAAATCCAAATTACATCGTCTCCAAAATCCAAATCCAAATCCAAATTTTGTAAGTTGATTTTTTCCCGCGAATTCTCTCCTGGGACGAAGCCCATTTCTCCGGCCCATTTCTTTTTCCACTTTCTTCTTTCTTTCTTTCTTTCCTTTTGACGAGGATATAACAATCCCTATTTAATTATTTATCTGTAATTCATATTATAGATAGCAATATCTTCATATTACCCGCAAGTATACCCTTTAATATTTATAAGGGAGAAGCTTAGTTAGGTGGTCGTAAGTCTTACTACGGCCACCCCCTGGTCATAAGCCTTTCTACGATAATAACCTAGTCGTAAGCTCCTCTACGACCACCTGTAGTCGTAGAGTCTTGTACGACCAGGTTGGCTTCGACAACTCTATAATTGATAAGGCTTGCTTTCATGTGAGCTTGATTGATTAGGGAGTCTTATGCGTCATGTTAAATACACAGAGCAATTAATATACGCAGTTATTCTCAGGAATAACCGCACAACCTTTTCTCTGTCTCTGACGGCAACTGCCTGGCAACGTGGGGGTGTAACGTCTCTGATAATAACCTCCATCAAGTGGTTCATCATTTGGAACGTTGAGACGTCTCTTGGTTTGAAGGAACTACCACCTCTTCGTACATTATATAAAAACTGAAGTCAGAAGGCAGAAGGACGACGACGACAATCTAGAGCATAAGACATTAGGCTTTAGTCTTCCTGTTGATTGTGATTAGCACTCTTAGTACAGTACAACAGGAGTAGGCTTGTTATTCTCTCTGGAGAAGGAATGAACCTATATAAAATCTCTGCGTCATTCTTTGCATAGTTCCAATCGTAGGAGACCCCCAAATAATCATTCATACGTAAGATCGGTTCTAGATCACCGACAGTTGGCGCCAACCGTGGGGAGTTTCTGGTGATTCCTTTTCGACAAGTTCTTTTGATTTATTCAACTCTGATGCTTCCATGGTAGAAGAGTGGAATGAGGAGAACTGGTTCGATCTAACCAACTATGCAGAACTCGACATGGATGCTTGCTACGATTATGAGTAGAGTATTGTTTCATCCGGTGGTAATGCTGTCTCCAGGGATCTTTCGTCGGATCTAGGAGACCGAACCATGGATAGAGTTGAGGAGGGATCCTTTTCCCACACAACATTACGCCCAAATGAAGGACTAGATTCCCTAGAGGGCAAGAGTCTATCCGACCACAATCAGGACTGCACCAAGGCAGACTCTGGACATAGTGAGGGTTCCCCTCCAAATGTTCGAGTCCATCTGTGGTCGTCCGATCTGGTACAACAAGTCCTGGAAGCCATCGTTTCAGGACTCCATCAGCATCTAGTGGTCATCACTCTTCAGTTACCCCCATAGAGAATATGGTCGAGCTCGCTTTTCCTGTGGATTCGACCATACTCTCGTAGGGCTCACCTATGGATGGAGACGGTTATAACCCAGAATTCCCGTTCTTGGAGGGGTCTGCTCCAAGTCGCGAGGTAGTGTCGTTCGACTACTCCTCAAGCCAGGAGGGCTTAGGCGCAAGTGGAGATCATAACCAGGAGGTCTTCGTCCTCCTCTCAGATCCTAGTCGCTCTCCTAGAGGCAGGACTGAGGATGCTCCCTCTCGATCACACAATGCAAGCTCTCGTAGTGATGGCGAGGTGGCCATCGGCGATGAACAAGATAAATACTCTGATGAGCATAGGAGAAATATTAGAAATGATCGTTCTCCATTAAGGTGAACTCAAGCAACCTCAGATGTGGATGATCCTGAGACTATCCGGAGGACAAGAATTGCAACCCAGAGAGCTTTGCCTGGGTGCATTCACTATCAATCAAAGGAAGCTCAAAAACTTCAATGTATAAAAGACCTGCTCGAGAACCCAACTCAAGAACTTGGATGAGCGCCAGGTTATGACCTCTTCGCTGAAGAGATCACACGAAGGCTTCAGAGCACGATGACTAGACTTGAGCAACCTCATCGTCACCATTCCAAAAGTTGTACCAGGATAACTCCTTTGAGTACTAGTCGTTCAAATAATTCACCTCATGGAGAATGGTGTGACAACAGGTCACATCGCTCGCCTAACCATAACTCCAGTCAGAGAAGAGTTCTTCAAAAATCTGATGATCGACAAGCCCTCGGGGGAGGTGATCGTTCACCACTTCGACCTAGAAATCTACAGCAGCAGATGGAGTACGAGGAGGATTACCCTCGTAGGATGTAACAGCCCTAAGTTAGGGTTTGTATTCCAAATGTAAATTATGAGAAGAAATAAAAAAACTTTTGATGTCTCATGAAGTCATCTGGAAGTTTTCCAAATTTTCCCTAAACAATTTCCAATTCTAAGATTTAATTCTTGTGAATGGAAATGGTTGTCATCAAAATTCTTGACCTTAAACTTGTGATCATCCTCTGCAAGTATTTTTCCTGTCATCTTGACCATCCTAGATACCTCTCTGAAAATTTTCACAATTTTTAGATTTTGTTTGCTATTTCAAATGGCCAAGTCAAACCAGTTTGGAAATCTGGTCAAACCCCTGGACAGCAGCTTGTGAATTTTCCTGGGAGAAATCTAGTGCATGAAAATTCCTAGAAAAATTACACAATGTTGTTCTCTGTTCCAGTAAGCTTCCATAAAACTTTCAGAATTTTTGGAGCTCGGGAGCTATCTCTAAAAATTCCCCAAACCTTCTCTGCCTTTTAATTCAAATCTGAAATCACTGTTTATCGGGCTCGAACCCAACTCAAGCTCGAGTCCGACCGCGCCACTTGACTCGGCCGCACCGCCTAGCTGCACCGCGCCGATCGTTAAGCCAACCGTCCGATGCAAATCGAACGGTCCACATCGCCATCTCATCGACTGTCAGAATGCATACACGATCTCGGCCGTCCGTTTTAAATCCAACGGCCAAGATTCTCTTGATCGAGTCGGACCAACTGCTCACACCGCGACTTAACTCGGCTCGCGCGCTTTGTTGCCGGCGGCCGGCGGGCCCCACTCGCCAGCCGTCACCTACCTCGCGCCGGGAGTTGAGTGCGCGGCAGCGCGCATGGACACCACCTCACGCGCCTCGTCACCGCTTCCGGTTTTCGCGCGCAATCCTCGCCGCATCGTCCGCTGTTAGGCAATGCCCCGAGCGGCATTAATCACCCATCTTTTCCTCACCGACTTATCGGCACCGCTCTTGAGCTCCTCGGTGCCGAAAGCTTCGCTCTCGCATTCCTCCGCCCTCTCCCCTACTTAAGCTCACTCGGAGCTCTATTATCCTCCTTTGGACCACATAAAGCCACTTCCTAGCAACCATTGCTCCCTCTGAGCTCAAACCGAAAGGGGGCGCTAACTCTGGTTCACGGCCGTGGCGCCACCGCCATGTCATCGTCGTGACCAGTGAAGATCATCCTCACCTTTGCGCGTCATATCGTGTTCCAGATCCCTATCATGAATTCCCCTCAACTAATTTTGAGATTCACTCGCAGGGTCCTCATCGCCGGTGAGTTGGTTCCTTGGTCAATTTCCTGCGTTAGCACCATCTCGTGATCTTACCCGAGCTATCTACATCTTTATCTCCTCCTGTCTTTGCTCAGGTTGCTCCCTCCTCGGTGACCCCTTGATCGCCGCCGTAGGTTCTCGTCGCCGGGCCATCTCCGGCAGCCACCTTAGCTCCGCGTCATCCCGGTGAGTTCCTGGTAACCCACTGATGCTCATGCGCGCGCTAGTTTTCACCCTCTTTTCTCTGCGCACGCCTTGTCACCTCCACGGCCGCGCGCGTGTTGTCGCCGCCGCCACAAATGCTTCTCGCCGGCCGTGACCACCTTTGGCTTGGTGGTCCTCCAAAGAACCCAATTTGGTTGTCACACCCGTCGCTGTTGCCACTCCTTCGCCGGCGGCAACTCGAGTCCGGCCCACCGAGAGTCTCTCTGTTCTTCGACTAAGTCTTCCTCTGCTTCACTGACAGTGGGGCCCACCTCTCTTAAGCCTTGTTGTTAGCTGCTAATCAATCTTAGGAATGATCTTTAGTCACTCTCACGCTTTAGTTTAGTTGGGAAAATTTGGGGTTGGAGGAAAGTTAGTCTCTGGTTCTCTGTAATTGTTCCCTGTTGTCGTTTTTCTCTGTTGTCAGTAAACTGGAATTGGTTTCATGCTTATGCTATTCAAATCTTGTTAGTGTTTGATGACTTTCCTAAGTAGTAGTGGTTAGTTTGAAGTCAGTTAGTTAGTGTCTTTAAGTTTCAAAGCTCTTGTTGTCTGAATGATCAAAGAGGTGGTTAGATGATCCTGTTGTTTGTCTCTGTACTTGTGGTTCTTGCTTTTACAAGTATAGTGAGGCCTTGTAGTAGTAGCATGCTAAAATTGTTAACTTTACTATATGTGGGTGTAATGCTTAGGTGTGCTAGTAGCTGAACTTTATTAAAGCCCAACCTTAATTAGAAGATTGTTAGCATCTAATAGTTGGCTATTAACTAGTTAGTGTTTCAATAGCTTCTTGTAGGTTTAAGTGATCTTATCACTAATGATGGTTGTTTAGAGTAACTGGTTGTTCAGATGTGTTAATTTGATACTTAATTAATAGATGTGCACACAATCACCATCAAAGTCTGTCGAAAAGATTAAAACATATAAGAGGATTGATTTTGTAATTAGCTTGGTAAGTAAGTAAGTTTAGGTAGATCAATCATGAAACCATGTCTAATTTTAATCTTCTCCGTAGCAGCTAACTTGTTGTTCCTTTTGTATTGGACTAGCTTCTGTGTTTAGATTTGTGGTTGTTTTGAAATTTTGAGTTTGTCGGTGTTATTGGTTTTTATTTGTTGTTTTTGCTCGATCGATAGATTGCGACGAGTCTGGTGTTATCGAGAGTGATCCTCTGCAACAGGTTGGATCTGCGGGGGGAGGGAGGTCCTGAGGTTTTGTTTACAAAAGACCAAGGGGTGGTCTTTTGCAAAGAGGACCCCAAGGGTGGTCTCGAGGGTGGTTTTTACAAAAATGACTATGGGGGTGGTCTGGTGCACAGAGGGGATCCTAACGGTCAAGATTAAAACCAAGGAGGTTCTTAACGGTCAGGATCAAAACTGGGGAGGTCCTGGCAACTAAGATTTCACAAAGGGAGATCCTACGGTCAAAAGTGGCTTGTGATTTGTATTTCCATAATTCTTTTACAAGAATTTTTCAGAACATATATGAAACACAAGATGTAAGAAAAGTTTTTAATTTCTACACATTTTCTTACATTTGAAACACAAGCCAAAACTTGGGATGTTACAGTTGCTTACCATCTCTTTGCCTACTCGCAAAGTTCAGCTTTTTGCTGTCGTAACAGCACGAGTTGACTGTGGTATTCACCAACAGTGACAATTTGTCTAAAGCTCTCTGAATGAAAAAAGGCAGTAAGAAGCAAGAAGAACCAAATATGTAAATGTTTGGTATCAGATGCTTACATTTATGCTCGATCGAGTAAAGTTGGCATATATCCTCTGAGAGTTTTTTAGTTCATCGATCTCTTCGACTCTGTCCCACCATATCTTTTGAAGACGCTCGGCATTAAAAATATTCCTCCTGTTAGGAATATCCTTCGGGTGCGGGATTCGGTCACGAGATCTGAATGAAGAAGATCCCACAATAGATGCTGGGCCAAAGAACTCATAGAAAAAGTTGAAGTACTCTTCTTCTTCTTCTTTGGTGATGGCAGCATCTATAGCACAACACTGAGGGCCAGGAGGAACGTCCTCGATGACTTCCTTCTTAGCGCAACGGTCGGAGGAGGTTCCTCTATCTTGATTGGTTGCCTTTGGCGATCGTAGGACCAAGTCCCTTGTCCGATTATTGATGTCTTCAATAACCGGCTCGATCTCCTTGGCAGTCAGATCATTCGCTGCCTTCGCCTCTACCTCCACCACCACCTCAGTGGTCGTGGCTGCCTTAGTGGCACCAAAAATCCCAATTTTCTGAGCTTTAAAAATCTTTTAAGTAGTTTAGTCTCTGGAAAAATTCACCAAGATTTTATTTGATTTTAATTAAAGCTTAATATGGATTTTCAATATCAAAACAATTTCATATGATTAATCCCAATAGCAACAATTTTCAAAACTATTTTATTTGGGTTCTATGTGCTTGGATATATTTTCTAGAATTTTCTAGAATTTTTTCGAGTTTATTTACTATTTTATTTTTGTTATTTGAATTCTCAGTATTTTCTACAAAGGAAAATGTATTTAAAATCTTAAAACAGTTTTTGGGCTGAAACCCTAAACTTCAGCCCATCTCCTTCGCCTCACGACCCAGCCCATATGGCCTTTCCTTCCGTGCGCCAGCCTGCACACGCGTGCAGCCCCGTCTCACTAACCGGTGGGCCCCACCGTGTCTTCGTCTTCGCCTTCATCTTCTTCGCGCTGTGCTTTGCTCGCGTTTGCCATTGCTGCTTCTAGAAGCTTCATCCGACAACAGTGTTTCCAACGGAAAGAATCCCATAGCGATACGGTTTTTAAATCCTTTTATCTCTCCGCACCCAAAACTAACAAAATCTTATCCTGTATCCCTATCTATATCTGAGATTGCATCATGTTAGTTTTGGACGTGATTTGGGATCTTCCTAATCCGGCACACTCAGGCCCTATAAAAGGCACCCCGAGGATCGCCATCGCCTCCTCATCCAGAACCCCAAATCCCCGCACCCCTAAAACCCTAGCGTCGTCGTAATTCGAAGTTTACGGTTTCAACCTAAGCTTCGTGTTTTGCAATTTGCACCGCCGTCATAGCCGCCTCGTCGATGGCATCTACACCACCGAGTCCACCGCCACCAAAGCTACCTCGTGCACCCATCCGCGTCGCCAGAGCATCACCGGAGGGATTTTCCGACAATACCCGAAGCTCTCCGCTGCTCAAAGCTTGCCGCCAGCTAGTCCAGTCATCCTTGTTCACCCGTGAGTGCATCAATAGATGCACAATATCACCCTCTACCTGTTGGTACCACTCAACGTCAGCGAGGAGTCGCTGTTCACCGGTTACCATAGGAACCCGAGCCCTCGCCATCATTTGTCGACGTGGCAATCCACATGGCCATCCACCTCAGTGCCACATCCGCCCTCAAGTCTGCATGTCATCCACGTGTAAGTCGCGTCAGTGCGCACGTGTGCGGTCAAAGCCCAAACACCAGATCCAAAACCAAATAGACCTAGTCTACCATGAACCATGTCTATGACATGTAGGGCCCACACGTTAGTCTCTATAGGTTTTCCTCATATTTTTTTTAATTCCAAAAATATCAAGGCTAATGTCAGATGATGTCATAAACTGATTTTTTTTTAGTAAAAAGATATTTCGGGTTAATTTCAGAAATTCCTTTTTGAGTATTTCTTTAGGTTTAGATCTTCTAGAAGCCATATCTTCTTCATCCGAACTCCGTTTGAGCCCATTAAAATTTCTAAATTCATCTAAATTTGAGCTCTATTTTATTGAGATTTTTATTTAAATTTTGGAATTTGTTTTCCTCTCTGATTTCATTTATTTTGTTTATTTGTTTTGTTTGCGAGTAGATGTTGCTACTTCGGTAGATTTCGAGGAAGAACGAGTTCACCAAGACCAAGACCAGTACTAAGATCTATTCCAAGGTAAGTTATAATTTTGATCATGTTGAACCCAATTTTCAAAAATTACTTTGATTTAATTATTGTATTTACTTTAAATATTTGTTTAAATGCTTTGGGATTAGCTATTCATCCTAATTGTTTATATCCATCTTGTCTATTGTTATGTCATGATGTTTTGTCACCTTAGATTGGTTCATTATTTAGTTGGTATTATCATAGCATCAACGTGGGTTGGTTAGATACGATTAGTCTGCTTAGCTATGCTACGAGTCATCATTTCATGTGAGATGTAAATATAAATCTGACTAAGTGAATATGGAACTTTGTGTAAAAATGTGTGATATTACTCGTTGATGGCATATGTTGCACTTAACCAATTGGGTGGTAAAGGATTCAGACTGAGGCAAGTTGTGGAAACTATGTGATATAGTGGCGCTTTGTGATTTGGGAATTTAAATCTTCATGGCATAGTTAGAGATTGGAAGTCTTGCTTTGGTCAATTAAGGACTTAACTTTGTGCGCCACTAAACCGAGCCTTATTGTACGACCACATGCCTGGTATGGGATGAGCCTAACTTAGTAAGTTGTGGATTCTTGGCATTGACTACTCAGGTGGTAGGTTAGTAATGGGTGGAGGTGTGGACTGTTCTAAAAGTCACATCGCGGGACGGTTCGTCGCCTCCCTGTCCAACGACGTGTATCGAACCAAAGCGCTGTGTTTGGGTTGGATAACGGAAAAGCATATCGGGAGTGTCAATGTTTAAGATGAAACTTGTGAAACGTTTTGTTATGACTAGTGCTTGCTACAGTGGTTATATCGTGTGGGTAAAGTGTACAACCTCTGCAGAGTGTTAAACAATCAATTCGAATAGCCGCGTCCGCGGTCATGGACATGCTCGACGATTTCACATGAGGGGTAGTTTTCATAAAACCATTGAGAAGGGATAGTTGTGTGAATTTATTCATAAAGTTGTGTGAAAAAACTTGATTAGGCTTTGTGTCCTTTGTGAAAATAATTGTTAAATTATTATTGTTTATTTGTTTTAAATTATGTTTTCAATCTATTATTTGTATTCAAATTGCAAATGTTGCTTTTACGCAAAAGAACCATAGAAGCCATTTCCTTTTGAACAAGCCATCATCTATCAATTGCATTCTGTGGTATAACCTGTGAGTATGGTTGTGTACTCATGCTTGCTGCAATCATTCAGTTGAAGTGGAGGAATCATCGCCCGCTTTCGAGGAGGATTACTATGATGGTGCTGATCGTTAGGTCCTGATCCTAGTCGGTTGCCTGTGGCAAATTGATGGGTTCCCACTGAAGTTTATTTTGTTCTACTGTTGCTTATTTATTCTCTGTCAAACCTGCGAGGCTAAATAAGTGTAAACTCGACCATGAGGTCAAAACCATTATTTGTTATTCAAATTAATCATTTATGTTATTAGTCGACTTGTGTGTATCGATATTCACCTATGTTGATATTGTGTGCACTAGCGTAATCCTGGACTCGTGCAGAATACACAAAGGGTCCAGAATTGCATTTTTGGGTCCCAACAGAGGTGGTATTAGAGTCATACTAACTGTAGGTCTTGACCTTAGCTAGATCAATCGTTCTTAGAATGTCTAAACTATTTTCTAAAGTAAAATTAACTGCAAGATTAATAAATTTCTTAACTTCTCTAGTATCTCTCTTGACTCAACTATTGCTAAAATTCCCCCTCACCCCGCTGTTTTATTCTTACCCTCTTGTCTGCCTTGACAGATGCCTTGCCTTCAGAACTACAGTGAGCGTAAGGGAGGACTTGCCGCAGAGTTATGGAAGCTTTTGCAAGTGCTGGGAGGATTCGACCGACTGATGTACCGTGGCACTAACTGGGTGGTGAATGGCTGAAGTCGTGGAGTGATCTGCCATTTGACTATCTACGCCCGGAGGAACACCAAAGAAAGCCAACCCTTGAACATCTTAGTCTGAAGGATTGTGTGGACCGAGGGTGTCCATGAGTCTTCACGCCTTGCTATCTTGAGGATCTGCAACATCTACGCACGTGAGCTATAAGATACTATCTTCCGCTATCATCCTCGTGCCTTCGCTGTGGATCTCCCATCTCGCTATCCGTCTACAGATGGAGAACATGACACTACAGTGGCGCACCTTGCCCAGTTTGCTGCTGCTCAGGAGGAGTCCTTGGAGACAGCTGGCACGGAGTTAGAGTGCGTCTACGAGACTCTACAGATGGCAGAAGAAAGGATCGCAATGCTGGAAGAAGCTCTCTACGACCAACATGAGCACAGGAAAGACCCTGAAGAAGAAGATCCAAAGGAAGACCCGGAAGAGGCTGAGGAGCTAGCAGAGCTCGAAGAGCCAGAAGAACTGGTTGTGCCTGCACCAGGGATGCCTGCTTCTGTTGCACCTGTCCTGGGGCATCAAGACCAGTTTGCAAGGATGCCAGCGTACTTCCAAGTCTACAGCAGGCAGGAGCACTGCTGTGGTTGTGGAGGCTACCTCAGCGACTAGGTTTGCTAAGGTTTAGGTTTAGTTAGTTGAGGCTCAGAGTGTCGGAGCCCCGTCAGTTGAAGTTTAGGAGTGTCACCCTTTAGGTGGTAGTTTATGTGTTTAGGTTCGCTCTTATTTCTTGTGTACAGTATGAGCTGCAAAAAGCCTTAGACATTTGTTGCAGCCATACTAAAACCCTTAATTAATATATAAGTATTTCATTTGAGTTTCTTATGCATTGTTTGTTGGGTTTAACCTACCCCCTGCCTAGTTCTTAACTCATCTTGTGCTTACTACCTTATCTAATCCATGGAGCTTCGCCAGATGGTTCAAACTCATCACGCTGCTGCCAGTGGTTCCAGAACTAATGGTTGAAAAGGGAATGAACAAACCCCTGGAGGGGCTTTCTGGATATAATCTTTAATTTGGAAGAAACCTTCCCCAAGAAAGATTTCTTTTGCTTCTTCTCTTCGACCACGTCTGGTCGAAACTCGAGTTGGGGAATCAAGACCTCCACGGCCACATCTGGTCAAAGATCCTGATCGAGAACCTCAGCTACCGAAGCTCCTTGCCCCTCCTGGTGATCGAAACCTGTTTTGACCACCTGAGGGGCGGCACTCGCCTCGACTAAGGGCTCTACTGTCGTAGCAGTATCCTTCACAAAAGACACAAAGCTCTTCGAGTTTTCCTTTTCTAGTCGCTTGACAAAGTCGTGAGAAGTAGAAACTGAAAAAGTCTTATAGTCATAATAGAAGGGTACTTTGGTCTTGGGGCTTTTTGCTTAAGCGTTTCAATCGCCATGATTGCCTTACTTTTCTCTATAGTGAATACATCTGCAATGAATTGGCTGAAGGGGCTGGTCGAAGGGGGAGCAGAGCTTGAGCCTGCGCCATGCTTGTCGGCGGCCCTCACCAAGTGACGCCTTTTGGCTGAAGGAACTGTAGCTTCCTCCGACCCCACTACGACGAACGTTGTTTCGACCTACTGGTCGTCTCGACGGTCGGCCATGCCAACTTTCTGCAAGAGTCAGAAAATAAACAATACCTAGTGGTCAATTTCTGCGACTACGAGACCCTAAATATGATTTCAATCTTTGATTACCTTTAGGTGTTCTTCCTTTTCCTTTGCGGATACGACCGCCAGGATTCGAGGAGCCACCGCATCAGGTGGGGGAGCTTTTTCACAAATGAGTTTGACTCAAGCGTCAATCTCTGCTCGTGGGAGATCTGCATAGGTAAACAAAACTTTCAACAATCAAGCTCAAAATCAACAAAAAAGAGCTAAGTTGAAAATTTATTTACCCTCCTCGAAATCCCTGGTCGGGTCTTTGTTCCTCAAGTACCTCCACATGAGTGCACTTGTTTCTTCATAGGACTGGTACAACGTGTCATGAAATCCTTCACCAGGTGCCATTCGGTAAGCCCATCTTCTTTCAAGTCTTTTATGGCTTGAATGTAGGGGCAATCCGGCCGAGGTTGGTGGGAGTTGAATCCCAGATAGAACTCTTCTCAGCAGCTTTTCCTTTGAAGGAGAGGCTGTCATCCTCGGTCAGCTCCCAATAGAACCACATCTTCTTCCATCCCGGCCATGACAACTGGGTGAACATATGGATGTACTCCTTTGACTTCCCGTCGTGGAGCTTCAGACCACAGCTGCCTGCAATTCCAGCTTGTTTGCCATCCCGTAAAAGTAATGGAAGAGATCCAAGTCCGGTGGAATCCCCAGGTAGGCTTCACATAAATACACGAAGACGCTCAACATTGTGATAGAATTGGAACAAGATTCACCTATTCCACCCCAAAGTGAGCAAGAACGAGCGTGAGGAAAGGATGAGTGGGCAACCGGAGGCTACATTCACAGTATGCTTGGAATACTGGAATGGCGCAATCCTCGCCTGAGGGCCAATGTTGTCCGGCAGCTTCGGTCCACATCACATACGAGCTCTTCGGGATCTTCTCAGCGGCCACCAAAGTCGCCATATTGCCGAATCCATCTCCGACACTGCCCACTTGGAAGCGGTTCTGGCCATTTTCTCTGAGTAAGATTGGTTTGGATTTGGGCAGGCTTGCAAGAAGAGGGCGATTTTGTTGGCGATGGAGAAGGCAAGAACTCGAGGAATAATCGAGGCAAATGGGGAAGTAAGAACCCTAGAGTTACCCTAGCGGTAAGATTTTGTAGCCGCATGCTTGAGTTTAGAGATCATGGAGACTCAACAGTTGCCACCTCTTTGGGAACTGCTCTAACAAATAGGTCTGTGAGAGTCATTTGGGATTATTAAATTTGTCCATTCGAGAAAAACTAATATGTCTTTATAACTCAAGCGAAATTACCTTCTTGACCAAGTGTATTTCTGGTCAAATGAAATACCAGTCGAAAAGGCCTTGCTTTCGACTACCTCTATTCTACGACCTCTTTTCCAAGTAAGTCATTTTCACTTGAAGTTGGGGGCTAGATGATGAGGATATAACAATCCTCATTTAATTATTTATCTGTAATTCTTATTATAGATAGCAATATCTTCAAATTACTTGCAAGTATACCCCTTAATATTCATAAGGGAGAAGCTTAGCCAGGTGGTCGTAAGTCTTACTGTGACCACCCCTAGTCGTAAGCCTTTCTACGACCATGACCTAGTCTTAAGCCCTTCTACGACCAGGTTGGCTTCGACAACCCTCTAATTGATAAGGCTTGCTATCATGTGGGTCTGATCGATTAGGGGATCTTATACGTCATGTTAACTAAGTTAATATACACATTTATTGTAACATCCCCATATTTGACTTGTGTTTCAAATGTGAGAAAATGTGTAAAAATTTAAAACTTTTCTTACATCTTGTATTCCATGTGTGCTCTGGGAAAATTCTTGTAAAAGAATCATAAAAATACAAAATCACAAGTCATTTTGAGCCAAGTGAGGAACCTCCTTTATCAAATCCTTGTCTAATCTTAGGATCATCATCTGGAAATATTTTTCCTAAATTATAGGGATAGTGTGTGACCCCTCTGAAAATTTTCACAATTTTTAGAAATTGTTTGATAATTTTAAGAGGCCAGTCGAACCAATTTGACCTTTGGTCAAACCCTAGAACAAGCCTTATGAAATTTTTCGAGAAATATGAATTGCATAAAAACCTCTGAAAAATTTATACAAGGTTTATCCTAGAGTTAGAAGCCTCCAGTCAAAGTTTCAAAATTTTTGGAGCTAGTTTGCTATATCTAAAAATCCTTCCAAGATTCAGCTCATTTCAAAATCCTAAGTCAAATATCAAGAGCATGCACTTAAAATAAATTTTGGGAAAAGAAATTACTTCAAGTAAAACTTTGGAAATAATTTATTTAAATTTTATGATGTTTATCATGAATAAACATAATTTGTCCCAAATTTTTGGGGTTAAACTCAATCCACATAAAATTCAAACTTAATTCAATAACCTATTGTAAGTTTGAATTTAAAATAAGCAAATAACTCATGAACAGTGATGTTTCAAATTTTATTTGGTCACTAGGTAACCCTAGGAACCTCCTTGAAAAATTCTAGGATTTTTGAAATTTATTTGCTATATTTTGAAGCCTCAGTCAAACCTATTGTATTTCGGTCAAACTGAATTTAAGATTTCGGGCTCTCATTGTTGCACAGACTCGAGCCTCGGTTGAACCCAACCAACTTAAAGCATGACTTTCAATCTGAGCCATTGGATCTTGATCCGGCCGTTGGAATGCTGGTGGTCCGGCTCGACCCAATTAACATTTGGGCTCAAACCACTTCGGTTGACTCAATGCCAGGTGGGCCCTCATCCTGTTGCCTTTCCCTTTCCTCTGGCAGCCGAGCGCCATTGCCAGAGAGCATGGCGTGGGCGCAGCGCCTTGTCGCATCCTCGTCGTCCTCCTCAACGTCTCTTTGCCCTTTTCATTAATTGCGCGATAGAGACCGCCCCCGAAGTCGCCCTTCTCTGGCTCCCATCCTCTCAACAGGGTGGTTGCCCTAGCTCCACGCCCTGCACCTTCGGCTATTTAAGCCCCCGAGCTCATCCTTGTGCTCTTTTCCACCTTCCTATAGCTTAACCTAGCTCCATCCTTACTTGTTGAGCTCAACCCACTCCAGATCCCCTTGGCCACCATTGTTGGGCGAGAGCTGGCTCCATCACCACAGAGCTCCATTGGATTCTCACTCAATATTTTTGCTCCCTCTTGTGCCTCTAATCGTCCTGACTAAAACCCCTAATTCAATTCATTTCAGGAATCGTTCAATTTGGAGTTTCCCCCATTTCGGCCGAAGGAGCTGGTCGTCGTTGCCAACTTCGGTAAGATGCTCCATCTTTCGATTCCCCGCTCGAGCACAGTCTCATAACCCTACTTGACCTACCCCTACGTCCTTTTCCCTTCCTCCTTGCTCAGGTGGAGCTCCCCGCGGTGAAGCCACATCGCCGCCGCCGTCCATCACCGTCGGCCTTCCTCCGGCAACCTCCCCACCTCCAGGTCATCTCGGTGAGTCCCTAGAACACCCCTGATTCTTGTGCGCGCGTTATTTCGGTAGGAGCATGGCCGAACCGTGTGTACCATTTTTGCCGTATTTTCTCCTTCGCTCCGCCGCGTCGCACCACCGCTATGGCCCATCTCCGGCGAAGTTCCGGCCATGGTCGGGTGCGCATTAGTATTAGGGTTCCATTTTTTCCCTTGTCTGGCGCCGTCATGGCCTTTCTCACCGGCGGCATGCCAGGCGAGCCCACGGCCAGAGCAGCTTCGTTGTCGGACGAGATCAGCAACTATTGTCGTTAAGGCAGAGTTAATGGTGTCATTTAATACTAATCACCACTCAAGCACACTAAACAATGGTTAGAAATTAAAGAATATCTTAACTCCGAGTTGGTCTGCCGCTTACAAGTGGGCCCAACCCCTTTAAACCTATTCTGTGCACCTTTAAATCCGCGTGCGTGACTCCTCAGTCACTTACATGTGGGCCCGCATCATTTAATCACTCCCGGACACTATGAATTGATTTCGGGCATCATTAATACTAAACATGATCTAATAACCTTTAAATTCGGGCTTATCATTTAATCTCTGCCCTAAAGTCAGCTCTTAGTCTCACTGAAGGTGGGCCCATGTGTTTAAACCCCCCTCACGGCTCTAACGTGTACGCGTGGCCCACAGTCGCTGACGTGTGCCACACAATTTGAATCCCTCGGGCGTGTGCGTTATGCTTCGTTGATTGTGGGCCGTCGGATTTAAAATCAACGGTCCAGATCTAGTCAACCGGCTTCCGGGCGCGTGCGCAACACTTCAATTGTTGTGCGCCATCCATTTTGAGATCTACGGCCCAGATCTCTTTGAACGTTCGGGTCGACCCACAGTGTTAGGCGATGTGAGCCGTCCATCTTAGATCTGCGGTCCAGATTGGGTGGTTGATCGCGAGGTCCGATCGATGCTTTGATCTGAGTCGTTCATCCTTAGATCAACGGCCCAGATCGAAAGGACATTCGCGTGACCCGAACGTCACCTCGATCTGGACCGTTCAATCTTAATCCAACGGTGATCTACCGTGGACTGTGCGGCGCGTGCGCTGTGTTTCGGTGCACTTGGTCCGTTGGATTCCATATCAGCGACCCACGTCAGTCCACATCATTTCTTTCGGTTAAGTGTTTTAATATTCCCGGTAGGCTTTATTTCTTCACAGAAAAATGTATCAAACTTCAAAAACTCATAACTAATTCATTATAAATCAAATTCGATTGATTCCAATTTTGTTAATTTTGAAATTAACTAAACTTTAATCTAAAAATGTTTGTAGGCTTAGTTTTGCTCCAGAGAAATTTGTTAATAGATTTCGTTTCTAATTAGCTTTTATTGCACCTTAAAAATTGTTTAAAATTTGTAAAAGACACAAGTAATTCCCTGTAACTCCAAATGGAGTAAACTAAAATTTGTTAAATTCCTCTTTTCCTATGCTGTAGTGTAGGATAGGTTTTAATATTATCCTTGCCACTAAAATTAATTGTGCCCTAGTGTTATAACTTAGAAAAATCATAACAAATTCATTGTAACTCCAAATGAAGTAAACCCAATTTTCCTGTTCTTAGAATAGCCTCCTCTGCCTACCATAAAAGTTTTATGTTCACCAACCTTCTAGAAATTGTTGTCATGAACAGTTCCAGAAAACAATTTATTTTGAATTATCCAGCAGACCAGTTTTGTTTTAGCCATATGTTTTGCATTAAGAATCCAAATCGGTTGGTTCTTGTTGCCAAATTCCTTAAAAAATCATCCTCTCCCTGCTGTATAAATTTCAGAGCTTTTTGTTGACTTTGATTTTTGAATCTTGTTGGAGTTCTTCGTTCTTATCGGTTCTTTTCGTTCTTTCGATAGGTCCGACGATCCCACCGAGTTCGAGAGTGATCCTCTGCAGCAAGTCGAATATCTCTAGCAAGGCAAAGGCAAGCAGTTTGATCATATCTAGTTCATTCCCATTATTTTCAAGTCTAATACTTTGTTTACAAATTGTATGTATGCATGCTTTTGTGTCAAAGTTAATTTTATCGATTAGAGGTAGTTAATCCCATTGCATTGTTGCCCTGAAATTATTCACCCCTACCACCGCCATAGGTTATTATCCTCACTGGTGAATTAGAGCCCGGTAAATGATTTATGGTCTTTTTATTGCCTTTGCGATATGATGCTTAGCAATGCTTAGTTACCGGTAGAATTGGGCGGTTATCGACTTAGTCGATAACCTTGATCACACAAACTTATTATGACTCTATGTTTCAACCTTTGTGCTATGTTTATATGTAAAAACTAAAAATGAAAACAAAATGATTTGGACTTGGGCACAATGGTAAGATGGTGTGCTTTTGTGTGTGACTGGAATGGTGCCCGAGTCAACAAGGATCGAACATCTTGTTACACTAAACCAAGTATTTTTGCGTGCTAACCACACTAGAGATATATGGGACCTCTCTTGACTAAGTACTTTGGGGGTGTTAATTAATGAGTCGCGTGGTGGGTTGCATATGGGGTATATGCAACATGGACATGTTTGTGGGAGGGGAGCACCGCCGAGGCGGTGTATCCTACTCCACGTATGGGTCCTTGTGATCCATATTTGCCGGCAGATCACTAGGGTTAACCCCCATACGTGCGGCTGTTGATTAGCTCAATCCATTGGAAATGTCTCGTAGGACTTAGCCGTGCCGGCATACCAAAGGAAGTATGCTTAATAGCTTGGTAAAAAGGCGGTCTGAAGTGTGAGTATATTGGTACACCCCTGCAGGGTTCAAACTATTCGAATAGCCTCGTCCTAGGTTATGGACACGCTTGGCAAGGTCTTCCAAGAGTTAGACTACAACCTTTTAATTAAAACTTGATGTTGGGTGGTATGAACGGATAGTTCATGCTATTGTTGTGGTGGCTATTGGGTTAGTCACTTCCAGGTTGTCCTCGTTGTTGTTATTATTATTGTACCGTTGTTATTTCAACAATTACAAACAGTTTGTCAAATTGCTTTAAATCTATTACATTATTGCAAATGAAAACTTGCTTTATGCTAAAAGTAAGTCCAGAGCCCCCTCCACTTAAATAAGCTTGCATGTAGCATATGTATAGGCCTGTTACTCTACACGTCAGTCTTGCGAGTACATTATTGTACTCAGTTGCTTTGCTTAATGTTTTTGTTGCAGAGGAAGAAGGTGAGCCCCTAGGGCCTCACTTTTGTGAGATGTGCTTCGGGTTTGACGACTAGTTTAGCGGTCCGGTTGGTTGCCTTATGGGTTAAAGGCACACTAATTGGCTTTTGTTTATCGCCATCTTATGGTATTTTTGCTTCCGCTGTTTACTTAGTTTTTTGTATGTTGTTTGGCCGGTCGGCCTCTCTTTTGTATTAACTCTCTCTATTATAATTAACTTCTGGTTTGTTGCTGTGCTTCAGTTCTATGTGAATGAATAGAATTGATGCATGATTTTGTAACGGGTGTGTATACTGCATTTCTGGGAAGTATACATATATCGAGGCTTGGTTTATTTGATTTGTGATGCTAGGGTCAATGGACGACTAAGCATTACAAGCCGAATAAACCGGGGTCCTCACATTTATTCTTAGGAATAACCGCATGACCTTTTCGTCTCTGACGACAACTGCCTGGAAATGTGGGGGTGTAACATCTATGATGATAACCTCCATCAAGCGGTTCATCATTTGGACCGTTGAGACGTCTCTTGGTTTGAAGGAACTACCACCTCTTCATACATTATATAAAGGCTGAAGTCAGAAGGCATTATATACAGTACAACACGAGTAGGGTTGTTATTCTCTCTGGAGAAGGTCTGAACCTGTATAAAATCTCTGTGTTATTTTTTGCATAGTTCCAATCGTAGGAGACCCCCCAAATAATCATTCATATGTAAGATCAGTTCTAGATCACTAACACCTTTGTTTTTTCCTTGCCATGCTCTGTTCTCGCCCGTGCCACGTCCCGACCACATTATCGTGCCACACCCGCGCCCCAACCACGCTGCTCGTGCCAGCCCATGCTCATGCCGAACAGCGCCACCCACTACATCACTACCGCAATCACGCCCCACCATTGCCGCTCACCATTAAGACCATTGTCGTTTCGTCCATTTCCAAAACCGGGTAGTAACATCACTGTCAATCAGGCTTGCATCACCTATAAATTGAAGCTACATCATCCCTTCTACTGCCTTCGCACCCCCTCTAACTCCCATAGCCTCTGGAGCTCCGTCATCATCGAATTCATCATATTCTCGAGCGTCGACCGCCACCTCACTTCGTGCTCCCGTCGCTCCGGTGAGATTTTTTTAATTTCTAACCACGTCACCTCGTGTTCCCAAGCTCCATGAATAATTCCCCTCAATCAACTTTACTTTTGGTTGTAGTTCATCACTGGATTTCGCCGCTTTCTTCCTTCTAGCCGAAACACCCCCGCCGCCTGATCTTCTTTCTCACTGAGCCCCGAGCCATGCTTTGTGTGTCATCACACCCCTTCCCCTTCTCCATTCGATCACGTCGTCACCAGACCAAGTTGTCGCCGCCACCATCTCCACCGCTGTTGCCCCGCCACCTTGGCCGCCCTCGGGCCACCTGGACCCACTCGGCACATTCCCCTTGCCGACGCCGTGCTCATGCACACGCCATCTTCCCCGGAGCGCTACCGCGCCGTTGGTGATGGCGTGCGCCCACACGCCCAAGCCACTACCGCAGCCCCTGTGCTCCTCCGGCTGCGCCGCCGCCACCCGTAGGTAGGGAACCCTACCGGGGTTCCATTTTTGTGGTTGTCGGCACCGCCACATGCCCATGCCCTTGCGTCCTTGCTCTGTTTTCCTTCCCCTGTTCTTTCTTCCTTGCTCTCTATGACATGTGGTCCCACATGTCATCCTCATTCCTTCTTCCTCTCTTTCCAACTCTCTCTAACATTTGGGCCCGATGTGTCATACATTGTGGTATTGTAATATTAGAATCGAAGGGAATATTTTAGGAATAATCCTCTCCCTCACATTTTTCAGCATTTTTCTTTCTAGCAAATCTTCCGGGAGTTCGTTCTCTTCCGTACGAACTCCAAATTAATCGATTCTTGTTCCTAAATTCATCTAATTTTATAATCTCTCTAATAGTGCTAATTTTATAATTTTTAGGTTTTATTTGTTTTCTATTAATTATTATGTCTCGATTCATGCGTGTAAAGTCTGACACTACCGAAGTCAATTTGGACCAACCAGACGCGCCAACCTCTAACTTCGACGAAGGCAAGTCTGCTTTGAACAATCTAAACCTATGATTTCCAAATTATGTTTTCATTTTCAAAAGTATTACGCATTTGCTATTTACATAAAATGATGAGCTTTAAATGTAGATTGTTTAGGTTGCTCTAAATAAGAGGATGGGGGATTGTTGTAAATTTTGCTCGAACAATCAACGTCTAATCAAAAGAATCAGAAGCAAATTTAATATAGAAAAATAATTTCAACAGCAATAAAATCCAAATCTTATTGCATATTCACAAAGAGCATGATTTTATATAAATTTAGAAAAAAGATTCATTTAATTTGGAGTTGGTATACAAAAGTTATTAACAATTCAATTTGCTTCGATTTTGAAAATTCCGAAATTATTAAAAGGGTGATGTGGAAAGCGTATTTTTTGTATACGCTTTCCAGTAGAGAAAGCGTATTCTTCTCTGAGTTCTACTGAGGCTTACGCTTTCCAACAGAGAAAGCGTATTTTCCTCTGAACTGATAGCGGCTTTTATCATTTTTTCAATTTTTATTAACTTACATGGGGGGCCCATTCACCAAGTTACTCATGTTCTTAATTTCTTGATTTTATTCACAATCCCGTGGCGGTCCCACATATCATTCACTCATTATCTACTTATTCAAATGATTAATTTCTGATTTGAAATAACGCACTGACAGCTGGGGTCCACATATCAGCCTCTCGGGTTCTAAAACGTGTTTTAAAAACCGAGAATAGTATGTATTCCCACATGTTAGTGACACATATTCTAAAAACCTTTTAAATTAGATTTATGATAACTTTTCTACCAGTCCCACTTGCCATAGGCTCAGAACTTTTAAGCTCAGTTTATTAGCACTAAACATCTCCTAATCACATGGGCCCACTAGTAGATAGAGAAAGAGAGAGAGAGAAGAGCGGAGAGCAAGGTGGCACAACCGAGAGGGAAGAATGGCTCACAGGTGGCGAACAGCGTGACGACAAGGCTCGGGGATGGCCAAAATGGATTCCCCTCTTGATGGCGTTCCCACCGGGTGGTGGTGGAGGCCGGAGAGATGGACGGAGGTGGTGCTACGCCGGTGAGGAGCAGGAGAGTGCCTCGGGTCTGAAGTGCTTTTCGCACTTGGAGCAAATCGGCAGCGAAAGATGGTGTGCAACAGCCCTAGGAGGTAACTACGATGCTACATGCAACGGCTCGGGGACCAATGGTCACCGGAGCGGCGGCGCCTTAATCGGTTATGGCGATTCCTAGGCTACACTAGCTAATCGTCCAATCTGATGCACGCAAAAGCTCTAGGGGACTACTAGAAGCTCACCAAGGTCCTCGATGGTGTCGGAGGATGGCTGGAGTGGCTTGGCAACGTTGAACAGCGTCAGCGTAGAGGAGGTTCACAACGATAGCTTACCACAGCAATAGAGAAGCTACAAGGGGTGTCGTGTTAGCTCACTATGGTGCTAGAGATGGTGCAGATGCAAGTAATCAGTCTAAGGCTCACTGGGCTTCGAGGAAGAATGAAAATGGTGGCGACAGCCGAGGATGAGGAAGAAGAGGGTGAGGCATACGTTAAGTGAGGAGATTAGTTGATTGGGGAATGAAACACAGGATGACGCGATCAGAAGGGCCCCGAACCTTCTAGAACGGCGAGGGTGCCGCGACTTGGATCGAGTGCATGCACTAGAGTTGAGGAAGATGACAATGCATCGGCACTACAGAGCTAGGTAGATGGCGTGTGGTGACGCAGGTGGCGAGGGCAAGAAAGCTCACCAGAGGCGACGACGGTGTAGAGCTTAACCACTGGCGTCAAGAACGACACTCTCGTCCTCTGTGATTCGGGGAGCTAGGTGCGAGATGGAACGAGGGGCAAGCTTGAGGGATGATGACGTGCATGGATGCTTAAATAGTTATGAGAAATGCGTGAGATGGGCGACGGGAAAATGCATCTGCTGCGAGTGTTGGTGATATGCCCTAGAGGCAATCATAGAGATGATTGTATCACGTCTATGTTTATGAGTTATTGAATAAATGTTATTATGTTCCTTGAATGAATCATCAGTTATATAGATCAACGAGTATGTGACTTGTTGGTGAAACTCTTTAAGTTATATGATGTTGTTCTAAATGGTATCCCTGGTCGGATGTCACTGGTCAAAACACCAGTGACTCTACGACCTACACATGTATTGATTGATGATGGGGACATCGAATCAATAATGTGAATGCATGTTAGAGAACACGGGGTTGGATAGATCTACCTTGAAACACTATTGAGATTGTTATGATTCTATGTGTCATTAGTTGGTCTCAAGCAATAATGATGTATAATCCCTAGACCTGAGATCAGCATAGTTTCCTACATATGTAATAACACTCTTAAGGATTGCCAAATGCTACTCGTAACTGGGTAGTTATAAAGGTAGCTTTCGGGTATGCTATGAAACATGCAGAGGGATGTGATTGGTCAGATATGAGATTTGCCCCTCCTAACATAACAGGAGAGATATCTCCAGGCCCCTTGAAGTGGTCAGATAAAGAAACTGCATGGCCATGCCACTGGTGGTCGAAGAGTTTGACCACATAAGGTTATCTGACACTCGATCGAGAAAGTATTGAACAGTCCATGGATGACAAATATCTCACCTGGAGTTCAAACCAAATATCGTGAGACAAAGAGAGAATACACGAGTAGGTCGCTTAGTTCGATCAGTTATAGACTGGTCGTATGGAGATATGAGCTGGTCATAGACTGGTCAAACGTAATCACAGAGTGGTCAAAACCTGGTCGTAAGGAGTTACGAACTAGTCGTGACCAAATACGAACTGGCCGTATAGATATAGGACCTAGTCGTAAGTGATGAGGACCTGGTCGTAGATCATATTACATTAAGGTTTATCCGGTATAATTTGTGTGTATTCGGGAATCGTTATGTCCTGCTAGGAACCGCTAATGACTCATGGTCGGAAAGGGTTTCTGAGTCACAACTGATTACGCATAAACCTAACGGGTCACACACTTAACGGGTTGGAACAAACCAATATGGATACGATTCGTAAAACATGTTCGGATAGGATCCGTCATGGGTACTATATAAGGAGATGCTTGAGGCTATTGGGAAAGATGCGAGAGATGTGAGTTGCTCCACCGAAACCCTAGCCGCCATCTTCTTAAGAGCCCCACCGTGCGACTTGGTGCTAGCACACCGTCCAACAGTTGTTCCTTCCCTGGACGTGTGGATATCATAGAGGCGCTGCTATAGTTGCTGTTGCGCTTGAGAACGATCCACGATCTTTACAAGGAACTTCAGTGGTTGCTGGAGGAGACGATCGGCTACGAGGAGTCGAGGACGTTAGACGATCGACTACGACCACTTCATCGACATGCTCTTCGTTGGACCAGGCTGCTCCGACTCTTCTTCCGCTACACTGCACATCTGGTGGTAACGATCTGTGATCATCTACTTGTTTGGCTTTCTGGTTTACGTGGTAGAAATTTTGAATTGTTGCTTTCGTAGCTTACCTGTATCCCTTTAGCGAGAACTTGAGGGCATGCTTCGGCATCTCTGCTAGCACGGCAAAAAGATGGGGGAGAGGCATGGGCGCGGTGATGTATGGTGCTGGCATACACGATGGGAGTAGTTGGAGCGCAAAACGTTAGGTGGCGGTCATGAACTGGGGTGGAGTAGGCGAGCATGCGGGCATGTTGGCGGGCGGAGGCGAACACGAGGTGGACGAAGGGTCCTGATAGGTGGGGCCAGCGCGTCAGCGAGCGAAGGGAGCGGGTGTGCTAGTGTGGGCTGTCGGACCCGGGAGTAACACCCTTAAATCCTCTGTGTATTCTACACTAGTCCCTGGAATAGTAGCTAGTATACACATCCATAATTTGCGTGACTTTATTAATAAATATAAGAATTTATTACAAGAAAGGCTTACGAGTCAACAGTAAAGAACACAACAGAAGATGAAGAAGAAGTAGTAGAGCTCAGCAAATCTACCACACACAATCGACTGGAGTAGCGGCCTAGTCATCGAGATCCACAGTAGTTGCGAAGTCCTTTTCCTCTAAATAATATTTTATTAAGCAGGGGTGAGTACAAAAATATACTCCACAAGTTACACCCATAACAGAGTTAATGCATGCATGTATATTATCAAAGGAAGGCTTATAGGGTTGTTTGTGCGAAAGCATCATTTGACATTTTAAATACAATGGCTAAGTTCAAAAGCTCAAGTTTTACAATATCTAAAAATTGAGTTTTAACTGAATTAATAAGGCTAGTGTAGGCACCAACCTAACACTAACTTAAACACGAGCACCAACCCGGGGCTTCAACCTACAATTTTCTCATGGACACCCATCCATATCATAAACTGTTTTATGAAACATTTTAAAAACAAAATCAAAGTCTAATCCGTGAAAGGTTTTTCACAGCATATCTATGACCTTGGACATGGCTATTCGAATAGATTGACACTCTGCAGGGGTTGTACAACTTTAGCCACAAGAGATAATAGACTTATAATGTTTGTTTCACACACTTCCATTTGTGTGGGACTAAGTGATTATCACAAGGCCTTTACAATGCGTTATTCCAAAATAGTTATGCCCGCTAAGGTTTCACTTCCTTGGACTAAACCATCCACACATCAACATGGCACAACTAACAATGGAACGTTGCAAATTAATTAGCTCGGTCTATTCCATACTAGACTTGTGGTAGTACGGAATAGCTTAACAATCTGCAGCTCGCAGATCGGTCCTTAATTGACTGGGCGACTTCCAAAACAATCCCTGGGCCTCAACCATTCACTAAATTGAGCCCGTGCATAAATCTGTACACACCAACTATCCATTTTGCCCAAGTCCAAACCAATTTTATTTTATTTTGAAAAGTCATTTATAAACTTCTATAGCAAACCAATGCTATGGATACAATTTAAACCATATTTGATTTTTGGCTGAAAATTCCCAAATCGAATATTTCAGGTCTAAGCATGGCTAAGCTTAATTTTTCCCAAAATATTCTAGTTCATACTAGTGTACCAACTAGATTTTATCTAAGGTGTCAAGGTATGTTTGATTCAATGTCAAAATTAGTTATACAATGGAATTGGGAATAACTATAAAGTTAAAACAGGAATTTAAATTAACTTAAATATAAATAAGCATACAATAATAATTTAAAACAGAATATAAAATATTGGGATCAAACATGATCATAAATGTAACTTGCCTCGCTCAAATAATTGTTGTTCTAAAAACGGCATCAAAATCTGACTCTCCGAATTTGTCGAGATCTATACGCAAAAACTGGCCAAATTCAAATAAAATTCAAATAAACCCCAAATTAAATAATTTAGGTTATGGGGAATAAATATTGAATTTAGATGAATTTTGAAATTTGAATCACTTGAATCGGAGCTCGAACGAAGGAGAACAGGCTCTCGGAAGTTTGAATTCACATGAAATGATAGAATTAGAAATTCTAAATTTGTGGAATTATTTTTCTAATGGAAAAACAATTTACTGTGTCATGATGTTGTCAGCGAGGATTTTTTATTTACCAGCTGAATTATTTTCCTAAAGAAAATGGGAAAAGCCACATGTGTGTTGACTAGACGACACAGGGCGGCCACGTAGGTGATGCTGGTGAGGTGGCGTACGCGTGGCATACATGTGGCACAGCACGGCGGTGGCACACGGGGAGCGGTGGTCACCGGCAAACGGCGGCGCAGCGATGAGGGTACCAAACGAGAGAGGAAGGCACGGAGGAACACAGTTCTTACCTCGGTGGCGACTAGGCGCGGACGGATGGCCGGCGACGAGGGTTGCGGTGGCAACGCGATTCGGTTGAAGGTGGCGAGGTGGCTCCGGCGATGCTCCAGCGAAATAGTGTAAGCATGGCATAGAACGCATCAAGGCGAAGCTGAAGGTGAAGATGACATCGTGGAGCTCCTTCAACGACAGCGCAATGGGCGGCGGAAGGCTTGTGACCGGCGGTGAGAAAAACGGTGATGGCGGCGAGTAGAACGGGAAAGAGGTAGGGAAACTTGGGTGTGAGATGAGGGGGAAGAAGGGCTCCCCGGGCTCTCATTTATAGGGGTGGAGGGCCACGAAGGGAGGAGATCGACGCGCGGGGTTTGCGACGGTGGGTGCACATTTCGGTGTAACTGTGCGCGAATGGGGGAGGATAAGGCCGGAATGGAGGCGGTGGGACGCGGGGAAGTGGTTGCACATGTGGGTGCGAGAGAAGGGGGAGAGAAGTGCGGCGTTGAAGAGCTTTGGTTGGGCGATCATGGCGGCAACGCGCGGTGAAGAAGAAAGAGGGGAGGAAGAAGAAAGGAGGGGATGGCTGACATGTGGGGCCCGAGCGTTGGTGAGAGAGGAGGGGTGCGGGATGGGTTGGGCCGGGAAGAGAAGGAATAGGCCGGGAAAAAGGGTTTCAGCCCAAAAGGAGAATGGGAATTTTATTTGATTTTCGGCTTTCAGAAAATGCAGAAAATCAATTAGGCTTTTAGAAAATAATAACTATTGTTCAAGAATTCTAGAACAATTCATAAAAATTCCTTGAATTATTTTGAACTTAATAAAATTATTTTCAATTTAAAGTTGGCTTTTAATTTTACACATAATTTTTCAAATTTTTTGGAAATTAGGAAAAGCCTTTTTAAATCCAAAACATTCAATAAATTAATTAAAATTTTATTTTTAACTTTAAATCCAAGAAAAACCTAGAAAACTTAATAAATTCCTTTTTACTTTAAAAACCAAGAAATTAAATAAGTAATTTTATTTTTAAAAAAACTAAGAAAACTCTTTTAAATCTCAAAAAATCCAATAAAATAATTTCAACCACACCAAAATCCAAATATTTTTGCATATTTATATAGAGCAAGATTTTATATGAATTTAGGAAAAATATTCATTTAATTTGATGCAAAAGTTATTAATAATTCAATTTGGTTCGGTTTTGAAAATCCAGAAATTATTAAAAGGGTGACGTCGAAAGCGTATTTTTTGAAGTTTACGCTTTCCAGCAGAGAAAGTGTATTCTCCTCTAAGTTCTACTCAGGTTTACACTTTCCAATAGAGAAAGCGTATTTTCCTCTGAACTGAAAGCAGCTTTTCTTATTTTTCCGATTTTTATTAACTTACATGTGGGGCCCATTCACCAGTGACTCATGTTCTTAATTTCTTGATTTTATTCACAATCCAGGGGTGGTCCCACATGTCATTCACTCATTATCTACTCAAATGATTAATTTCTCATTTGAAATAACCCACTAATAGCTGGGTCCACATATCAGACTGTTAGGTTTTAAAACATGTTTTAAAAACTGATAATAGTGCATGGTCCCACATGTCGGTGACACAGATTTAAAAATATTTTGAATTAGATTTCGGTTAACTTTTCTACTAGCCCCACTTGCCATAGACTCAAAACTTTTAAACTCAGTTAATTAGCATTAAACATCTCGTAATCACATGGGCCCACTAGCAGAGAGAGAGAGAGAGAGAGAGAGCAGGGTGGTGCAACCGAGAGGAGAGAAGGGCTCATCGGTGGCGAATGGCGTGACGGCAAGGCTCGGGGATGGACAAAATGCATTCCTCTCTCGATGGCAATCCAACCGGGTGGTGGTGTGAGGCTGAAGAGATGGACGGAGGCGGCGTTACATCGGTGAGGAGTGGTGGAGTGCCTCGGGTCTGTAGTGGTTTTTGTGCTTGGAGCAAATTGGCGGTGAAAGATGGTGCGCAACAGCTCTAGGAGGTAACTACGATACTACATGCAGCGGCTTGGGGACCAATGGTCACCAGAGCAGTGGCGACAATGCTTCCCGCTATGGTGCCATGATCAGCTATGGCAATTCCTAGGCTACACTAGCTAATCGTCCAATCTGATGCACACAAAAGCTCTAGAGGACTATTAGAAGCTCACCAAGGTCCTCGTGAAGGGATACGAGTAGGCTATACTAGCTGAAAATTCAAAAAATTTCTACCACGTAAACCAGGATGCCAAGCAAACAAGAGATCATGGATCGTTACCACCAGACGTACAGTGTGGTGGAAGAAGAGTTACAGTAGCCTGATCCAACATAGAGCACATCAACGTAGTGGTCGTAGTCGATTGTCCAGCGTCCTTGGCGCTGATCGCCTACTCCAACAACCAATCGAGTTCCTGGTTCAAGATCGTGGATCGTCCTTGAGCGCAACAGCAACCGTAGTAGCACAACAGCAACCGCAGTAGCGCCTTTATAGTATCCACACGTCCAAGGATGGAACGTCGTACGTCGGTGTGCTAGCACCAAATCGCACGGTAGGGCTCTCTGAGAAGATGGCGGCTAGGGTTTCGGTGGAGCAACTCATATCGTTCTCATATCTCCCAATGGACACATGCATCTCCTTATACAGAGCCCATGAAAGATCCTATCCAATCTCATTTGTTCCAACCTGTTAAGTGTGTGACCCTATAGGTTCATGCATATTTGGTTGTGACCCGGAAATACCTTTCCAACCATGAGTCGTTAGCGGTTCCTAGCAGGACATAATGATTCCTGAATACACACAAATTATACCGGGCGAATCTTAATGCAATATGATCTACAACCAGGTCCTTATCACTTATAACCAGCTCATATCTCTATATGACCAGTTCATATTTAGTCATGACCAGTTCGTAACTCCTTACGATCGGGTTTCGACCGGTTAGCGATTATGTTCGACCAGACTACAACCAGCTCGTATCTCCATACAACTAGTCCATATCTGATTGAACTGAATGACCTGCTCGTGTATTCTCCCTTTGGCTCACGATATCTGGTTGAACTCTAGGTGAGATAATATGTCATCCATGGACAGTTCAATACTTTCTCGATCAAGTGATGGATAACAAGATGCGGTCGACTCTTCGACCACTAGTGGTATGGCCATGCATTTTCTTTATCCAACCACATTGAGGGGCCCAGAGATATTTCTCCTGTTATGTTAGGAGTGACAAATCCTATATCCGACCAGTCATATTCCTCCACATGTTTCATAGCATACCCGAAGGCTACCTTTATAACTACACAGTTACGGAGTAGCGTTTGGCAACCCCTAAGTGTATTATTACACATGTACGAAACCATATTGATCCCAGGTCTAAGGATTATACATCATCATTGCTTGAGATCAACTAATGACACATAAAATCATAACAATCTCAATAGTGTCTCAAAGTGGGTTAATCCAACACCATATTCTCTACACATGTGTTCACATTATTGATTCGATATCCCTATATCCATGACCGGTGAAACATGGTTATCAATCAATACATGTGTTGATCGATAAGTCACTAGTTGTTTTGGCCAGTGACATCCGACCAGAGATACATTTAGAATGACATCATATATGTTAAAGAGCTTCACCAACAAATCACATACTTGTTAATCTTTATAACTAATGATTCATTCAAGGAACATAATAACATTTATTCAATAACTCATAAACATAGATGTGATACAATCATCTCCATGATTGCCTCTAGGGCATATCACCAACGCCTTGATGGCGTCGGAGGATGGCTGGAGTGGCTTGGCGACGTTGAATAGCGGCGACGCAGAGGAGGTTCATGATGACAGCTTACCACAATAACGGAGAAGCTACAAGGGGTGTCGTGTTATCTCACTGTGGTGCTAGAGATGGTGTAGATGCAATGAATCGATCTAGATTCATCGGGCTTTGAGGAAGAATGAAAATGGCGGCGGTGGCCGAGGATGAGGAAGAAGAGGGTGAGGCATACGTTAAGTGAGGAGATTAGTTGATTGGGGACTAAAACATATAGTGCAAAGCCTCTACGAGATCTCGAAAAGGAAAAGCAGGACAGTATAGGAGGCGCTACACGATGACACGTGGATCCAGGACCTCAATTTTGCTCAGGACATGACAACACATCATATTCTCGAGGGATAGCCTCCGCACAGTACATCTCAACCCGCACATACCAGACGATATAGCATGAAAACTCACAGGACATAGGGAGTATACAGCAGGCTTGACATACAGGGCGCAATTCCTATGCTCCTAGAGTACTAATCTAAACCAGTCGATATGGAAGGTCTGGGCACCACCAAAGTGCAAATTCTTCGCTTGCTAGCAGTCCAAAATAGGCTTTGGACCTCTGATAGGTTGGTGGCACATAGATGGCCAACATTGCACCTTCTTGCAGAATGTAGGTTCTCCAAGCGGGTTTGGATGACGATTGGAACCTGGCTTTCGGTCGACGTATTGCGACCGATTAACTGCAACCAAAGCAATAACATGGCCGACTGGTGGACAAGTATGGCTGCTGCAAGGGGAACGCCAAAAAAAGGGTTGCGAACGACAATCATTCTGGTGGTGTGGGAGATCTGGAAGGAGCGCAATGCAAGAGTTTTCCAAAACAGAGCCACCCCGCCAATAAATCTCCTGGCAAAGATCAAAGGAGAAGTACAAACTTGGTCCGTTGCAGGAGCCAAACGCCTAGCAGAAATATTGCCCGACGCGTAATCTAGGAGCCTCCTGGCTTTGCTTTTGTTTTTGTTTTTTTGCTTGGCTTGCTTGACTCTGTATTCTCTTTCTCTATCAATGCAATGGCAGATCTCCTGCCTTTTCAACAAAAAAAGATAGCAAGGGGACTTGAGGGTGGCGATCCTTGAATGGGATGTGTATACTGCCCTGCCTCTGTATCTTGTAATGGGTTACATTCAAATCAATATATCTCGGAACTCTCTTGACCCATGGTAGGGATCCAAGTGAAGCTTAGGGGTGTACAGGATACCGGGTCCAATTTTATTTTACTTTATTGAAGTTTCTGTATACATATATGTGTACCTCGAAACATAAACTCCAGACTTTATACACATACGATGATATATATGGAGATATCCGGTTGTTTTTCTTCTAGATCTGTCACTGCTCCGACCATAATCTTGATCCGACCATAATCTTGATGAGTAGTTCCTGGCTCTGTTTCTTGTTGAGGCATCCGGTTCAGATCAATCTCTCTCGAAACGGTTGGACCATAATCTTGATGACGAGAGACATTTATGCTGCCTCACTCATTGCTCTTCCAACGGATCTTCTTCTGGATCCATGTTCAAGTCAAGTGGAGCAATGTTCCTCGTTTGGATAAGAAGGCTGTGACTGTGATGCTAGCCAATACGAGATGTAGGAGAACCGGAGGAGAAGCATCGGAACGCCAAATACCTGAGCTCCACTTTCCAAAAATTTAAACTAGTGCTTATCCATTGACGTTGGCGCCAAAGGAAAGAAATCCCATTCACTGGTGTGCACGTGTACTTGCACAGATACCAAGAATACATGGCTATTCTACTCACTAAGGTTACTGTTTATCTGGGTAGTCAGTTACTAGGGGGATTTTTTTGTTAAAAAGTAATAAAAAAAACCCTAAGTAAACGAAAACGGAGGAGTATTGGGTAGCAAAGGATTACAGTGAAATGACAACAACCCAGATCAGGAGCATGACATGTCGACAAACAGACTGTTGACCGCTGAGAGGAAGTGTTATCACTGCTCCGGTTTTGCACATGTAACAGTGCTGTCCTCTCTTACTTGCTGACCCTGAGGGCCCGCTCCACTCCGCACTTTTCCGACCTCGGTTTCCGCGAAAACAAAGAGCTTCCGCCACCCACCAACTGACCAGCTTTCCCTTCCGCTCCCAAACCCCACCTCCTCGCTCGATCTCTTCTTCCCCCTCCTCAAACTATCAGAACTAGGCTTCCGGCGACCCCCAGCATCAATGTCCAGCGGCGGCGACGACTACAAGCGCGAGGAGTCGGTGGCCCTCCTGGTCATCGTCTCCCTCGCCGCGCTCTCGCTCCTCTCCCTCATCGCCGCCTTGGCCTACTACTGCTACATCACCCGCAAGGTCTCCAGCCGCCTCCGCTCGCTCCACCTCCCCAGCCCCAAGCGTTCCTCCTCACCTCCCCCTCCGCCCCCGCTGCCCCCCGCGATCCCGCCGCAGGGGAAGGAGAGCCCGTCCAGCAACTCCGCCAGCGACGGGGCGGCCGCCAGAGCGGTGGTGGTCGGCGCGGAGAGGGGGGTGCAGGTGTTCAGCTACCGGCAGCTGCACGCGGCGACGGGCGGGCTCGGGCGGGCGCACGTGGTCGGACAGGGGAGCTTCGGGGCCGTCTACCGCGGGGTGCTCCCCGACGGGAGGAAGGTCGCGGTCAAGCTCATGGACCGCCCTGGGAAGCAGGGCGAGGAGGAGTTCGAGATGGAGGTGAGTTTGGGCGGCAAAAGATCGTGCATTTCGAGTCCTTAGTGGTAAATGCCCGTCTTTTTTTGTGCTGGAATCGGGGCTGGGATAGAATTTACCGCGACCTGGTGGTGTATTTCAGATGGTAAATGCTGGATCTTGGGGGTGGTCATTCCGCCCTGGTGAAGTTTTTGCGGTCCAAATGGAGACATTACGGAGTTTCCTGAGCGGAAATGGGATTGGCCGCTTGTCAAAGATCTTTCTAAAAATGGAGCGGTCGCTAGTTTGGTGCGTAAATGCGAGCTATTCTATTGTTTCACTGGGTAAAACGTTGGCATCGTGAAGTTCAGCTGTAGTCTTTGGATTTTGGATATGACTTACCTGGAAGATTTTAGCTATTTTCCGTGTTTATTTAGTTATAATGGCTTGAAACCATATACGCGAACAGCTTAGTTGTTAAAGCTTGAACCTTTGTAGTCTTAACTGCATGGGTGCTGTAATCTTTTGAGTTTGAGCTGGGGGTTGCTGGCTTGGTGCTATTTGTCGGTCCGATGGTTCCCTACCTTTGGCTTCCTCTCCAGTCTGACCGTCCATGACGCTCCTGCTGTCCGCGACACTACCGCTATGTTAGAGTATATTGACATATATTTGGTAGTTTAGTATTTGTAATCCCGTGATACCTACCTTATCTTTAGGAGAGACTTCTTGCCCTCCAAACCTTGTACTATATATAAACCGTCATCGAGTCTCAATACAATTATCCATGGCAGTATATTTGTCTTCCCACACTATTAAGCTGTCCTAATCAACTAATGAGGAATGTGACTGCGAGTGGGTAAAAATGGAACTATGGTGATGTTTGTTGTGAACATGTGATCTTTTTGTAGGTGGAGCTGCTGAGTCGGCTTCGATCGCCTTATTTGTTGGGCTTGATTGGCCATTGTTCAGAGGGTGGACACCGGCTACTGGTGTATGAGTTCATGGCCAATGGGGGTCTCCAGGAGCATCTCTACCCAAATGGAGGTATGCCCATCTTGTAACATCCGATTATTTCTATTTTGTGCATTTTTTCTTAGTTTTTTTGCGAGGTTGTGCATTTGATATTGTGCACAAATCATTAAGAGGATTTTGACGTTGTTAGTGAAGCACTACAACGTCTTAACACCAGAATACGGGGTCAAATTGAGTGGAAACTATCCCTAGAGTTAGTTGGCCATTGGCTTCGGATGGCAAAACACTTCTGATCCCACAGCTACAATGTGGGGACCTAACTGAATTAACTGCTTAAGGACTTATACTAGCGGTATTAGGTTGAGAACTTTTATGTTGTTATACCTGTCCAAAACCCCATGTGTTAGTTGAAGTAGAAAGGAAGCATTATTTAGTCCTGCTGAAGAAGCATGCTTATATCTGATGTGGGGACCTAGCTGAATTAACTGCTTAAGGACTTATACTAGCGGTATTAGGTTGAGAACTTTTATGTTGTTATCCTTGTCCAAAACCCCATGTGTTAGTTGAAGTAGAAAGGAAGCACTGTTTAGTCCTGCTGAAGAAGCATGCTTATATCTGATTGAAAGGCGGGGCAGCAAGCTCAAACAGCAAACAGCGGGATAGACATTCTAAATTTGCTGCTTTTGCCATTTCAGAATTTGACCAATGAATTGGGCAGCTGAATTTTTTGGGAAATATGCCATGGGATTTTTTGGGCCTGAGATCATGGTATACTCCTTTATTATCATTGCCAGTGTGTTGGTGTGAATGTGTGACAGAGCGATGGTAAGCATTTCACACTAATGCTATTGTAGGGTACATTGTTTACGTATGCTCCGGACTACGCCTTTAGAAGGATAGAGTTGGGGCAATATAATTACGTAAATTGGCGAACCTAGCAAATCATCTACCTCAAAGTTTCAGTCTCATGAAATCAAAGAGAATTTCCAATCCATGAAAAAGGAGAGATGTACAAAGGCCTTTCCAGTTTCTAGCACGGACACCTGCCCAGGGACATATATGTATCTTTACAGACTGTCATTGGATGCCCCAAGCACTTGTACCCTCACTTTTAAAAGCTGATCGAAAAAGCACTTCACTGCTCTTTCAACTGATAAAGATTCTGAATTTGCACTTGACCAAAATGAATTAGTGATTATGCCCAAATCATCCATACGTTTTCAGAGACTAATAGAAGTTCTGAACAGCACAGAAGTTACTTCTATTGATATCCCTTGTACAGTTGTACTGCATTCATCCGCTGCTTGTTGCTTAACAGTGACGGATGGTTGACAATGATAAGCAAGCTAGCCAAGCTAAATATTCTCTTGATTTCATGGCATTGAAAACTCTAGATCATAAAACATGGTCATAAGATACACTTTTAGTTAAATTGCGAGGTCACCAACATACCTACTAAGGAAAAGAGGTATGGCAATTATACAAGTCCCATCGTCTTTTGGACATTGCCATAAATTGATAAATATTTACGATCTAGGCCGTTGATAAAGTGATCAGTGGCCCTGGCTCTATGCCGGTGCTGTGGGCCCATCACGAGAAGAAAACATTTTTTTCAGCATGGTCCCCAGGTCGTTGATTGCTTAATTAATGTCACGGACCTCAGCAAGATTGGTTAGGTACCTCACAAATTTGGATATAGCTATAACCAAGGTGTGATGCCTTTTGGAGTGTACATGAAACATGCGTTATGACTTATGAGGTCCTGTGTCCCTCGGATCTAATAAATTATCTATGTTTTCATTCAACTCTTTAGCTAAATTAGATCTACTTTACCTTTTACAAGGGGAGATTTAAATATAATATCCGCGCTATTGGCTTGGTTTAGTTGCTAAAGAAAACATGCTGACCTTATGTCGGTATCAATTTACCCAATGTAGCCTGTGTAAATTGTAATGCTGTAGAACGAAGTAGAAACTAGTACTGAAGCAGGTTAGGTTTCGCGTCCAGCTACTGTCTTCGAGACAAGAACTTGTAACTTGTCCAATGGTAAATCTTGCGTCCTTAATTTTAAAAAAATCTGGGCTTTGTTTGAAATAAAGAAAAGCAGTCCTTGGAAAAATTTAAAGTTGGATCTGGTGTTCAGTCGGAGAGTTCCACCATTCTTTTGAAGGAGCTTTGTGTTAGAGATATATGTATAATGTATTATTTCCCATTGTTATGAGGAGTTATTTGCATATTCATTACCTGTACCTTGTGTATATATATTGGCCCATTGGCCTCATATTGAATACAAGCGCTATTCATAACATGGTATCAGAGCGTACCTAGGTTTTCCCGTCGCTTCGCTTGTCGCCGCCTCTTGTCTGGAGGTCGCCGCTTGTCGTCATCCTCGACGTCTCCCGATCAGATCCGCGGATTCCACGCCGCCTCCGCCTCGGCTTGAGCTAGCCGCCGCCGCTCGTCGGTCGTCTCCAGACCACATCGCCGGCGCTCCGCTCGGGCCGCCTTAGTCGCTCGGTCGGCTTCCTCCTCCCGATCGGATCGGTGGCCTCTACGCCGCCTGCTACTCCACCTGGCGCCGCCGCCTCCCGCCTCTCATTGGGCCGCCACCGTTGACGCTGCTCGGTGCCCGACACCGTCGCCATCGCCCGATCGGTTGCCGTCCGCACCGCGCTAGGGACCGACGCTGTCGTTGTGAGTGCTGCCGGAGCCATCGCCGGCCGCCGCTCCCATCGCCGCCGTTGCCGCCGCTTGGTAGGGGAAACCCTACCAAGCTCTGTCTTGGCTGGTGCGTGGCAGGCTGAATAGCCTTCGGCTTATACTATGAGCCGGCCCAACACCGGCCCGTAAAAAAAAAGTGAAAAAAAACGTCGCTCTAACCGCCGCGCCGTCCAGCGCCGCCTGTTAGATTTCGTTGCCTTGGTCGCCGCGTCGTCCAGCGCCGCCTACCAATGGGTACTGTTTCCCTCCCTCGCTGCCCGGTGATCTTCGATGGTGTTAATTACACCGACTTCGTGTCTCACATGCGCATCCACATGCGTGATTTTCGTCTCTGGGGCGTCCTCTCTGGCGATGTCACCTGCCTGCCTTGCCCTACTCCTCCGACGAGACCTACGCTGTCGCGGCGCTTCGACAACGGGCAAGGTGCTATTGAGGCCGCTGGTCTTGCTGATGATGAAGCTGCCTCTGCCTATCAGGAGGCTCTGGATTCCTACAAAGATCGACTAACCGCCTACACTCAGTGGTACGACGACGACACTCGGGCTGCTGCTGTCCTCATCGCCAGTGTCCAACCTCAGTTCTCTTCTGAGGTTGTGGGACTCCCTTCGGCTTTTCAGATGTGGACTCACCTTCATCAGCGCTACGAGCCCTCTGGTGATGCCCTGTACCTATCCGTGGTCCGCCAGGAGTACTCTTTTCAGCAGGGTGATGCTACTGTTGATGCTTTTTACACTCAGAGCTCTGCTGTGTGGCGTCAGCTGGACTCTCTCCGCTGGCTGCCGCATGCGTTCTGTCGGTGTTGTCGGCGCATGCGGCCGATCCGGAGTTTCGAGGTCTACGAATTCCTTACTCGCCTTCGTCCTAAGTTTGAGCAGCAGCGTGCCCAGCTCCTTGCACGCCACCCTCGTGTCACTCTCCTGGAGGCTCTTACCGAGATACGCGCGGAGGAGACTCGTCTGAGTAGTGCTGGTCTGATGCCACTCCCTTCCGTGCTCACCGCTCGCCCACCTGCTACATCGACTGCTCCACGTTTCAGCACACTGCCCCCTCAAGCGGCTACCACAGGTGATGGTGGTCGCCCTCCATTCGGCGGTGGTTGTCCTCACTGCTCCTACTGCAACAAGGTCGGCCACATTGAGTCCCAGTGCTATAAGAAGCAGCGGCATCTCTCACGCCGTTCTTCTACTAGCACTGGCACTGGTGCTTCTACATCAACATCTGCATCGACTCTTTCAGCAGTTTCTCTCACTAAGCAGGAGATAGCCAAACTTGACGCCTGCTTGCCACTTCCGATTCTCCCTCGATAGGTTTTGCAGGTTCTGCTACTGACTCTTCGGGCACTGAGAAACCACCTCCTACACAGTCAGGTACCTCCCCGTGGATTCTTGATTCTGGAGCATCCTTTCACATGACTCCTGACTCTTCCACTTTGTCTTTCATTACACCTCTTGCTTCTCCTGTCAGTATT